>JBAIZL010000010.1:57380759-57533259 GCA_036971475.1 Prosapia bicincta | reverse complement strand
CGTGTTGATCGTTCAGTTATTTCAGGCAGGGGGCACCACGTGCAGGCGATCAACATCACCCCCCCATGGAAGGTGAAATAGTGCCAATCCATAAGAAAGGCAAACCTATCAGTGAAGCAGGAAGCTACAGACCAGTTGCTCTAACGAGTGCATGTAGTAAAGTAATGGAAAGAATGGTTGCCCGCCGACTGAGCCAATTCTTCGATTTACACAACACCATCGATGATGACCAAGCAGGATTCAGACCGAGACGAAGTACGATGGATCAAGTAGTATACTTCTCACAGTGTGTCAAAGACGGCTTCCAAAGGAAAATGTCCACCTTGTCTGTACTAATAGACCTAAAAAATGCCTACGACACCGTTTGGAGAGAAATGCTCATACACAAGCTAGCCCAAAGTGAAGTTAGGGACAATTTATTTAAGTGGATCAAATCCTTTCTGTCGCAACGACTTATTAGAGTAAGATATACAGGAGGAATGTCCAAATATCGTATCCAAAGACAGGGATTAGCACAAGGAGCCGTAATCAGTTGTATACTCTTTAATTTGATGATCAATGACGTACTCACGGCAGTTCGAGCAGTGCCTGGAGTACAAGGCCTACTCTATGCAGATGATCTAATTCTCTGGGCTAGTGGTAGCAACATCAAATCACTAGAAGAAGCAATAAACAAGGTACTGACTAACCTGCTGCTTTGGACGGAGACTAACGCGATGTGTGTGAATGCGAATAAATCAATTTACCAACTTTTCACACTTTCAACAAGGCGACCTGAAATCTCTCTGCGATACGGGAATAGCGAACTCATGGAGAGCAATATCTGCAGGTACCTGGGAGTTTCAATAGATTCCAAAATGACCTGGAAACCACACATCAAAGAAAGCGCCAACAGAGCCATTAAAAGAGCAAGACTGCTGAAACGCCTAACTGCCACAACATGGGGAGCAAATCAGGATGTACTGAACACAGCGTACAAACATATATACGCCCCATACTCGAGTACGGAGCTGAAGCAACAATCACAGCGTCAAACACCACATCCCAAATCTTGGATAGAACCCAAAATGCAGTCCTCCGAGTCATCACTGGTGCACCAAAATCGACCCCGATAGCAGCAATGGAGGCACAGTTGGAAACAGAGCCAATGCAGTTTAGAAGAGAAAAACTCAGCCTCGGGTTTTGGGAGAGAAACAAAAGGACGTACAGCCACCGATGGGCAAACTTTAAAGAAGCCACAACGAGGCTAAAAACACAAAAAACTCCGATAACCACATATAAAGAGTTGATTAAGAAATACAACATCAACATTGGCACTCATACAACAGATATCATTAAACATGAAGTGTTCAATTCACTGCCCAAGGGAGTCCTAAATCTTCTTGACCACAACATCCCAAAGAAAGATTGTAACCCACTAGAACTAAAGGCTGCAGCCCTCAGAACCATCAACACAGTCTATCCAGAGACACAGTGGCTACATGTATATACCGATGGATCGTGCCTCCCAGACAAAGGACAGACTGGAGCTGGTTATTACTGTAATCTTTTCGAAGGATCGCTAGCAGTTGGCAACAACCAAAGTAACTTTGACGGTGAAATAACCGCCATACTAGCGGCATCAAACGAAATGAAGAAAATAAAGACACCGGCACAAGCAGTCTTTCTTGTAGATTCAATGGCTGCAATAATGGCCGTAACAAATAACAAGAAGACCGATTGCAGATCCACTCTAGCCTGCCGTAAAAATTTGTCAAAACTAATGAATAGGGGATGGAAAATTGAATTGCAATGGATCCCCAGCCACGTGGATATAAGAGGTAATGAGTTGGCTGACTCATTGGCAAAAAAAGGAACAACGCTCCCACAGCCGAGCGTAGCAACTTCGCTCCCCTCCATAAAAATACAAATAAATGCTGCAATAAAGAGGAGCACTCAGGCCTACTTACGAGAAGCATCTTTTAATAAACGTTGGGCTACTCTTGTCGAAAACGGGCCAATTAACAACATGTTACCCCGACGGGACGGGGTTGCACTTTTTAGACTCACAACTGGACACGATTACCTAGCTGCACACCTAAGCAAGATACACGTCTTCTCGTCTCCCAGGTGCACCCTATGTGACAGCGGGGAGGACATGACAGCTGAGCACCTCCAGTCATGTACAGCTCTGGACCATGGACCCCTGAACGACACGAAGGAAGAAGAGATCTCTCGCCTCTACTGGTCAGCGCGCCACCAAATGGCCCAACAGCCAAGAGTGGGCGTTGGCTAGTAAGTAAGTAAGGTTTTTTCTTCATTATTTAGAGGCAATTTTAGCATCCTGTATAAAAGTGAGTTGTAAGCGGCCATTTTATGTTGTGGGGGATGGTTGGAGTGGTTTGGTATTGTATTAATGGTTTGTGTGGGTTACCTATAAATAGAGTATTCAATGTTATTTGTATTTCTGGTTATTGTTAGGTCTAGATAGTTTATTTTATTGTTTATTTCTTCCTCCATGGTGAATTGTATGTTAGGGTGTAAGTTATTGATTTCATTTAGGATGATGTTATTATTTATTGCTTTATTTTGTGAGATGTATAATCCATCGTCAACATATCGTATACAATGTCCGTTGGGATTGAGTGTTTTTATGTTTTGTGTGATAAATTCGTCAAGTTTTTGGAGATAAATTTCTGTTATTATACTTGAAAGTGGTGATCCCATTGCTAAGCCATCTATTTGTTTATATATCTTATTATTGAATATGAAATAGTTTTGGTTTAGTATGGTTTTTAGGCATTTTGTGATTTGGTTTGTGATTTGGGGTAGGTTTTAAGGACAGTTAATTTGTTTTTTATTATTTGGATGGTTTCATTAATTGGTATTAGAGTACATCTTTGTGATATCAAATGATATAAATTTGGTGTTTTGGTTATGTTTATTGTTTTTAGTATTTCCGTTAATTCAATTGAGTTTTTTATGGTGTATTTATTTTCCAATTTAAGTTCGTGTTCTAGGTTTTTGGCTATTATTTGTGATATTTTATAGGCAGGTGCATTTTTAAAATTTATTAAGGGTCTTATTGGATTGTTGATCTTATGTATTTTGATAAGGGCGTTCATTTTGGGGGATTTTAGGTTGTCTATTGTGTATTGGTAAGTATGCCCGATGATAATGACAAGGCCAGTCATTGAAAGTTAACTCACATAAATACCAAGTAAGATTCTTGTTTAAGTACATAAGTGAAAGTGATATATATATATATATATATATATATATATATATATATATATATATATATATATATATACATACATATACATTTCAAGTTATTAGTTTATTAAATAGATTAACCGGGTCGTCTCAACAGTGGGTGGTCTGTAGGACTTTCTCTACACTAGAGTCTTGGATCCAATGCAAACGGTAAAAAAAATATAAAGATAATTCTTTAGTAAAGCCCACTACGGAGTACTTTTATTTCTGTTACTTATAAATACAGTTATATTGACATTATGGGGTAGAACAAGTAGACACTTAATGCTGGAACTAGTAGAGTACTGGATCATATAAGTTGTCTGGTTAAAAAGTATGGTCCAGGTCTTGGATTTTATTCTGCCCATAACTAGGATTTTATTCTGCCCATAACTAGGATTTTATTCGGTCTGTATTTTGGTTTTAATCGGCTTGTATCTTGGACTCATATATACTGTTTGACATAAATTATAATAAATTACAGAACTTCATTGCACTTTCCTTTTTTTAATGAAAACTTTTTAGTGTCCAACAAGTAAAATCAGTTCGTTGAAGGCAATTAATTTTGTAAATCTTCCAATATAATTTATATTCAGTATTTTAAATTGCTGTAGCTAATAATTTTGTTTTTTGTTAACATAATTCTTTAACTGGGATATATATACACATACTTTATACACTGTATAAATCGAACTTTGCTATAAAATAAAATTCTGGACAGCTGCATGTATGGATCACATCCTGCTCGTCCAGGAGTTCGGTTTAATCTGTCTGTTAGTGAAACTGTTATCTCTTAAGTTGGATTGAATTAATTATCACGAGAGGCAATATAGCTATTGAAATTAGCTCTAATCTTTATTCTAGCTTTAAATTCTGATAATATTTTTCCCGACAAATAAAGTGAATCACGCTTTATGTGACATTTGTCTGAACTTAATTGGTAGTAAGGTTTCTTCTAAGCAATAACAAAATATTCTGCTCAGCAACACAATGTGTTTTTACAATTGGCAGAGTATTCCACTTATCGTGTTAAACTAAATCAGAATTTAGCTATAAACCCTTAGGACAGTTTTGGTAATTGAAAAAGTATAAATACTCATATTATTATATATGATAAGACAACTTATTGACAAGTGAAGGCCTCCTTTTGGAATATATTTTTTATCTCAGATAGGAAGAATGAGGTTGTAGAGAGACAGTTTTATAGTATTCTAAATTTCACCTTTATTAATGGTTTGTGACATTTAAAATAATTTCTTAAGTAACATGTCAAGTAAAAGTCAAGATTTATTCAATTTTTGTAAAATATGCAATTTTGTTTATAATTTCTTTTTTAAAGTTAGGCCATAAATATATTTTTAATGGATTTGTTGCTTTGAAATAAAACCTAAAAGTATATTTTAATATTTATATAAATTATAAAACTCGTATATAAGTATGAATTTTTTTAATAAGCATTTCTAATTTTTATTTTTAGATTCTGTCTAAATGAGAAGCAAGAAAGTATATTTTGTATATATAGAAATTTTGAAGTTGTCTCCAATATCATTGGAAGGTAAGCCTGTAAATGTTTTAAGAACCAAAATATGGATTGAGTTGTTATTTAAAAGTTATCTGTATATAAAGAAGAGACAATTTAGCTTGTAAGCAAATACTAGGCATATAGTAATTAATGTTTTATGCTTCATCTTGTACAGTACAATTGTACAGAATACATATTCATTACTGATAGTTTATCATTATCAACTATGGTAAGTTGGTGATAACTTATTTTCCTTCTATCCAGTGCGGTATTTTTAATATTGAGTATTTAAATGGGATCAAATATTGTGGCCGTTTTGATTTAATGGTTAAACGATGTATTACAATAATAAGAAATTGATGCTAGTAATTATAGATGGTTAAAAAGAATTCCAATAATGTTGATTCATCCAATTGTTTCAAAAACAAAGTGTTAAACAAAATGATAAAGTGTTTCTATTATATATATTAATATAATAATATTTACATGTATATAATTAATCACTTGTACACGCATGCACTCACACACACACATGTGTCTGAAATATGTTATTATTTTGTAAAGTGTATACAAGGCTATTTAAGATTACTAACGTAATTGCTTGTAGGTAATTCTATCAGTCTTTCTCTGTCTCTTAAAAGAAAAGAAATGTATGTAGAGTAGGGGCCCTATAAATATTTTTAATGCATAGATGTGAAGCTTTCCAAGCTGATAGCCTAGTTTAAATGTTTAAACTGTTAGCTGATGTAGCTATAATATAGTGTCCTACTTAATTTTTATGACTAATTTCAAAAGTTATCTGTTTTTACATTCCAAGAAAAATTTCTGATTTAGCATATTTCAGTTATTGTGACTAGTTTTATATTTATATGGCATTTGTTCTAATTAGTTAATGGATCTAATTCTTTATATTTAAAATTAAAGAATGTTTTACTAATAAAATTGCTCTTTTGGAGAAAAGAGGTGTAGACAGTTTTAATTGATTCTGCTAATTTAGTACCACATCATCAATTCTAAAGATTATGTATAAAACTGTAAAAAAACAGCCTTATTTTGTTTTTAAATTGTTTATTAATGATGGGTCATTAGTTTTGTGCTATTTCTTAGCTGTTTTCCATCATTTATTTACTAAAAGAAACATAAGAATAGATACAATAAGTAAAACTTTAAACATAGACGTTGAAAAATGAATTTAACAAGACAGGTTAAAGTTCTAACTTATTGAAACATACAGTTGGCAAAGCAATAAATAATATACATACTTAGAAATGACAGACTATCTGTCATGTAATTGCTGGATATATTTTAGAAGTATATCAATAAAATGTTTTAGAAGTAAGAGTTAAGTATTGTTAAATACATTTTCTGCAGCACAATATATATATTTTAACTTTGCAACACTGTTTTCTTCTATTCACTTATCACTACTATAATGTACTTGAACAAGAATCTTACTTGGTATGCGAGTTAATTTTCAAAGACTTTAATTACGTGTCTTCATTTTCGAGCATCAACCGAGACTAAGTACTTTTAGTAGATTGCCAGGTGTGTGGGATTTTTATTGTCACGTGGTATACAGGTATTGTTCTATTTTCGCTGCACCATAGGAAAGTTTTTAGTTTATCTTTGGGTTAATTTTGTCCTTTAAGTTGAATAATTTATAATTTTTCGATTTTATTTGTATTTGTTTGTTTATGATATTATTTTTTTGTTTATAAATTTGCTGTTTCCAAATTGTCATTTTGAGGCCTTTTTGTACTTGTATGTATCTTTTTATGTCGGTCTCCAAAAATTCCTATGTATATATATATATATATATATATATATATATATATATATATATATATATATATATATTATTAGGAAAAGAGAAAATGTATTAAGTGACAAGGTTTTTAAATTTATCTGAGAAAAATAAAAGATATAATTTCATTTTTAATTAAACAAATTATTGATGATAACAAATATGATGATGACTACAGTAGTGTTGCCTTTACCTGTTATGGTGAGTGTTGTTATGTACATGATGTTGGTGGGAGTTTAATTTCATTGTTTGTGTCATTTCTATTATTTTCGTGTTGATGAGTTAGGTTGGAGTTAGTCCTTGGTGTTAGTTATTTAGATGACTGTATCAGTTTTGGGAATGATGTTTTTGTAGGTATTGTATAATTTTTAACCTCAAAAGCTCCCAGTTCAGAATGGTGTCAATGAATGAACATGATTCTACTCTACTATTTGTAGAACATTGCACTTCCGCGCCGTATGGTGCTTGTCATCATAAAGAACATGGTGTAATGTTTTGAATTCTAGTCAATATTAAATTCTAAAAATTTTTTTGATCGTTAAAAACTTGTAGTCTATACAAATGCCTGTGACCATAGTTGAAATGAAAGTCTTACTAATTCATTAAACCAAGATTCAAACGATTTGTATGAATATGATGTGTAAAGAAAGTATTTTACCTGTTCTTACAAAAGTTACTTTACTTAAATATTTTATTGCTCAATCAAGCAAAATTAAAAATAGCAGCAGACATAAACAAATATAGTTTTAGGTATAAATTATTAATGTTATTTTACTCATTTGTCCTTTGTGTTATTTCTCTACTAAATTAAATAAAAATACAGTTGTACCTCTACATATCTGCGAGTAATGGTGTCCAAAATTACTGCAGTAATGTGAAAACGCGGATAATAAGTACGAGGTATGTTATCCGCGTTAACACACAAATACTGTACGTACAGACATTTACAGTATACAGTAGTACATATACATGAATACGTTAATTGCATAAGTGCATTACATACTGTATATTCTTTAAAATATTGCAGTACAGTATGTAAGTATTGTTATGTACATTAGGCTCATTGTGCCCCTTTGTCCTCAAGAAATATAAGTAAATGCTACTATAGGCAAGTTTAATATTTGTACAAGTGTTTATAGTTAAAAACTAGTACCTCAAGTGAAAATGGAATCAACTAATATTACGTAAGAGTAATGCTTCAAAATATCGAATTGACTAACAATTACCATGGATAATAATCAAGGCGGTTTAATGTTACAGGATGATTGGGACAAATAGATGCGATGGCAAGTTTTCTTACTGTTTGCAACAAGACGAGAAAAAGATAGACTTTAAAGTAAGTAAACTATTTTAGATTGTTATGAGAACAATTTCGTCGTATGATCAACCCATATCAACTCAACAAAAATTTGAAAAAAATAATTTTTAAGGCTTTACGTTTTCAGAATGTATTAATGTTTTCAAAATGTATTATATTTGATTATTTTGTACTATTTATCATTTTAACCCATTGAAGATCCAATTATATGCGTGCGCTGACAATAGTGGGTACAAATTAATTCCTCGTGTCAATATAGATGTATTTTACTACAAAAATATTCTCACTTATAAATCACTAAATATTATACTTTTTATGCAGGTACCTTAGTTTTGTTAAAATTATTTTGTACTTAGTTTATTATTTGTGAATTGATTATTTTATGTAATCAAAATTAGTAAAAACAGATTAAGTTACTTACGGTTTGAAGTTTGCTTTAAATTATAGCCCCTCATTATTATTGTTCATTCTGTATCCATAGAAGAAATCACTAATTATAGCCATTGTTCGACACCAAATAAAAACTATACTGAGCTTCTCACTCCCAATGACATAAAAACTGCTGAAGGATTCTGTTGTGTTTAGATGTCTGCCAGAACGTCAATGGGCTATATATATATATATATATATATATATATATATATATATATATATATATATATATAGGTTAGTTCTAGTAGAGCTTCAAGCTTATATATATATATATATATAATCAGATATAATAAGCTATAATTAGATATATATATATCTTGATTTATGCTGTAAGTTTTGAGAGTCGATCGATATTTCTTAAAGATGTTTAGTCTTATGTTTGACAAATCAGAAAATAAACTGTTAAAGCAAACAAATCAATAAAACTTCTGTTACTTAGTATTAACCCTTTGAGCAGTATGATGGAAGTCACATTGGTGCACTATAAGCACACAGTGGTGCACACTACTGGGCAGGTTCAACTAGCTCCTGCCAAATGCTAGGATTTGTTCCGGCTTTACAGCTATCAGTTCACTAGCAATATTTTTATTGACTATTGTTGTTTTTGTGAGTAATAAATACCTTTTTATTTTACAAGACTTGCAAAATTTCATTATTTTTTATGACTACTACCAGAATTGAGGTTTTTTAGAAAATGTGGTTAAATATTAAGATAATGATGAAAAAGTTATTTAATGAATTAAAAAAAAAAATGTTTTGGGGCATATTGGATATTTAAAAAGTTGTTGTTTAAAGGTCTAACAAGAAAGGATTAAATTTTAAAATGCACGCACAAAATTTTATTTATTAGCACTAACAATCAATTTTTTAAAGATATAAATTATGTCATAAATTTATTTTAGTAATTAGAATTTTTTTGTTGGCAGTTTGAAATGTAAATAAAGTTAAACATCACCATGGTACATATACCCAGCTCTTACGTACACGATTTCTGGCTTCAGAGCACAGCTGAGCCAAATGTCGAGCTCAGTTGCTTGATGCCTAATGGAGTGTTCATACCACTAGAAGCAAACAGAAATGCTACAATACATGAAATTAAAGAGGTAATGTTTGTAAAGTTATTCATTGGTTCAAAGCTTGCTTAAAATGGTCCTTTTTGTAAAACATGAACTTTACTAAATATTAAACAAGTTTGGGAACAGAATAGATTACAATTTTTTTTTAGCAATTTCAAATAAAACGTTTTTAGTAATTTATTTTCAATTTATGTTTATTTCTTAGTATGACATTGTGAAACATCTTGCACAAAAAGTATCCACAGTGGCACAAAACTGTCACTACAAAATGAAAACCTTGCTTTTAGCATGATTGGATAAAATATATAATAGGTTTCATAGTTCAAGTACAGCATGGACATGCTAATTGTCTAAAGTAGTTATTATGTTTGAAATATCGAAAAATATTAGGTAATCAACCCCGTGTATTTAAAATTTTTCTTAAAACTAAAATTTTTTTCGTCAAGCTTTGACTTTGTTGTATCTTGTGCATTTTTTATTGTGATTTGTTGTTTCAGTTAAAATGTGTATTTAAAGAATCCAGTAAGTTTAGAGAATGTATGAAAGAATCTAGTAAGTTTAGAGAATGTATGAAAGAATCTAGTAAGTTTAGAGAATGTATGAAAGAATCTAGTAAGTTTAGAGAATGTATGAAAGAATCTAGTAAGTTTAGAGAATGTATAAAAGAATTAAGTAAGTTTAGAGAATGTATGAAAGAATCCAGTAAGTTTAAAGAATGTATGAAAGAATCTAGTAAGTTTAGAGAATGTATAAAAGAATCTAGTAAGTTTATAGAATGTATGAAAGAATCCAGTAAGTTTAGAG
Organism: Prosapia bicincta; assembly: GCA_036971475.1. Classification (NCBI taxonomy): domain Eukaryota; kingdom Metazoa; phylum Arthropoda; class Insecta; order Hemiptera; family Cercopidae; genus Prosapia; species Prosapia bicincta. The sequence continues at coordinate 57,523,069 of JBAIZL010000010.1, read as the reverse complement.
AATGTATGAAAGAATCCAGTAAGTTTAGAGAATGTATGAAAGAATCTAGTAAGTTTAGAGAATGTATGAAAGAATCTAGTAAGTTTAGAGAATGTATGAAAGAATCCAGTAAGTTTAGAGAATGTATGAAAGAATCTAATAAGTTTAGAGAATGTATGAAAGAATCTAGTAAGTTTAGAGAATGTATGAAAGAATCCAGTAAGTTTAGAGAATGTATGAAAGAATCTAGTAAGTTTAGAGAATGTATGAATACTGATTCAAATCCTTAGTTTTTTTGTTGTACCTTGTGCATTTTTTATTGTGATTTGTTGGCTCAGTTAAAATGTATCCTTAAAGAATCCAGTAAGTTTAGAGAATGTATGAAAGAATCTAGTAAGTTTAGAGAATGTATGAATACTGATTCAAAGCCTTAGTTTTTGTTGTATCTTGTGCATTTTTTATTGTGATTTGTTGGCTCAGTTAAAATGTATTCTTAAAGAATCCAGTAAGCTTAGAGAATGTATTAATACTGATTAAAAGCCTTAGTTTTTATTTATTTAATATTGTAATTCACATAAGCTTTCCCAGCAGTAGAAATTTAAAATATGGTTAATAAAATTCCAGTTGTAAAATGAAGATCATTCAACTTAAAAAAGCATCTAATCTTAATTTTGCAATATAGGACCTGTGGGAGGAAGCGAGCAAATACCCTCTCCACGGGACGCTACACGAGCCTTCGAGCTATGTCTTCTCGTGTATTAATTGTATGGCTGAGACAGAGGAGTTGATAGATGAACACAGGCGTCTTTGTGATGTTAAACCTTTTGCTGCTGTTCTGAAAATAATTGAAAGGAAAGACGATAAAGCAGAAAAAATACTTAATAGTGAAATCACACGACTTATAGGAAAAGGTATTTAATTTCATGTAAATGAAAATAAAGTTTCAAGTTATTAGATTTCCATTAAATGGGTAAATGAACATTAGTTTTATTAAAATACTCTTATAAAATTCCTACAAAATTTACTACAGTCGTATGTTAATAGTTTGCAAATTTCTAAAAATTTGTGGTAGTATAAATGTTACCAAATCACGGAAACTCCTAATGCATAGTACCTTCCAAATAATACAAATTTGTTATGGATTAACTAGATCTGAACTTTAGTTTATGAGAGCATTTGTTTAGCTTATAATTTTTTAACTAACCTATAATTAAATGATACTTAACTAAGTCAATACATAATGGCTTACTTGCTGACGCGTTTCGAAACAATTAAACAGAGTAGAGCCTTTGCTTAGTAAAAGGAACGATTGTTTTGAAATAAGTCAGCAAGTAAGCCCTTATGTATTGACTTAGTTGAGTATCATTTAATTATAGTTTAATCAGTGAATTCAAGATGATTACAACAAGCAACATTTTTAACTAAGTCGTAGAAATATTAATATCATTTACCTATTCAAATTTAGTTTTTAAGGTGTATAAGACATAAATTGCTTGGGTTTTTTTTATAAATTAATCATTTATTTTAAAATTATATTTATTTTTTAAAAATTCCATTCAAATTTCAAATATTTTAAGTCATAAATGCTACAAAAAAGTACACCTAGCGAAAGAAAAAAGCTAATTGCTAGTTGGCAGTTACTAAAATTTATAATTTGAATTAATTGATATCTATAGATCTCCAGTGTGTTAATTATATTTGAAGTCAAAGTCTATTTCGTTGCTTTAGGTTGAGAGTTCCCAACGTTTTGGGTTCACGCCTCCTTCTCTTGAGATGAAATCCTCTCACGCCCCTCTCCACTTTACACTATAAATAAATGGTATAGGCATATGAAAAAGAATCAAATATTATGTACATTGAAAACTATTTATAAATAGTTTCACAAGAAACGTGATATAACATTTCAAGTTTTAATTTGCAAGGTAAATTTTAACTGACAAGAGAAAAATCTGTTGGTGAGATGCTTGAATTTGCATTTTGTACAATAGCATGCCTATTTGAGGTTGTATTTTAGTAAGGGCACAACCCAAGTCATTATCAACATCAGGTTTGTTCCAATGATATTAAATATCATAATATACTAAATATCTTAATCTTTCCAACTATTCTCGTGCCCCTCTTGACTTGCCTTCACGCCCCCCCCCCCGTTTGGGAACCCATGCTTTAGAGAAAGATAGTCAGGCCTTCAGTTATACAGTTCAGTCCTCGGTGGGGTTTTTGATGTCATGATTTTTGATCAAGGATGGTGTCTACTTCCCTAATTTTTCTCCTAGTTAGTTTTAATGGTCTATAAACTAAATTTGGAATACATTTCTTGTATTACATGATAATAAATTTCGTGTGGAACTCGATATCTTGCTTCGTTCTAATCTCCAATTCAACCACTAATTAGATAATGATTTGCTGCCACTCCCGATTGCCATTTATATTTCCACCAAATAAGACTCTAGATGGTGACGAGTAGATAATATGACTCACCAGGAATCGTCCAATTCATAATTTAACAGGGAAATTAATAGTAATATATTTATGATAACCTAACCTAACCAGCACGCCACGCTATATAATAGTGGCCTCTATATAATACCTAAGTACCAAAATTCCTAGCCCAAAGACTGTCAGCGTAACTAAACTCTATTTCTTGAAGATAATACTCATAGGGTAATATATATAAGATTTCTCCCTAGAGAATACTTGTTGAGTAATAACGGCACTAAGTATTTGTAATTTGCGTTTCAATGAAACCTCACTCCTCCTCAAGTGGAACATAGCTACTAAAGGTACCGAGTGTCTAGACGCAAAAAGTCTATCCCCCCACTCTTGCAATCTATTAAGACCCTGTGGCACCTAATTCATATATGCTAAACCCTATATATTTATGTAATTTCATTGTAATTTAGCTGTTTTAAGCCAAACATTGTATTAGAGTAATTTTATAATTCTTTTAAAGAGTAGGAGACCAGTAAAACCTAAAGTTAAAAGTTATTCTAATATATTTAATGTGTTATTGTTTAGCAATACCTTTTTCTGGTTATATCATATATTTCATAGAGATATATCTTTTCATAGTTTAATAAGGCAATTCCTTAAGATATTTCTTAGAAAGTGTATTTTTAACAAGTGATATAAAAAAACAAAAATTAAGTAAATTCCTATTGAGGTTAACAAAGAAAACATTTATTTTAGTTACCATAAAGCACTATTTATGATTTGTAGTAACCATGGCAACAGTTTAAGGTTGTACAGTGGGCGTTTCGACAAAACTAGATGGAGGAAAAAAATTCATATACCTCTGTGAGAAATATATTTCTTGGAATTGGAAAGTTGTCGCAGTGCCAAGTTGCACTAGACTTCGAACATGAATATTCTTAGTTGGAATCCGGCGGGACCCCACAAATTTTATTATTTAATCACTGAATAAATATTTGAAAAAAAACTGTATTAACATCAATTGTCATCCATTATAGGTTAAAAAAATATGTTTGGAGTTGATTGGATGAATACAAACGTATTTTATTAAAGATTGAAAATTTTTACAAGGTATATATCAGGAGAATATGAGCTGTTAGAAGGAATTTAATAAAATATAGTATTTTTAACATTTTCCAGTTGCTCATGGAAGGCAATTGTATTTTAATGTTGATTAATTGATATTTAATGTTTACAGATGTTTGTTTAACTTGCTATGACTCTGCCCATTTTTATTTGTAGGTTTGCATGAGTTTGACTTGCTAAAAAATTCAGAAGTAAATAATTTTCGTGGAAAAATGAAAATGCTAGCAGACAAAATGGGGCGTAACAGGCAAAACAAGAGTTGGTTGGAACGCCTGTACTACAGACACCCTCCACGGATGTCGCATTTAACCACGCTACCACCAACGGTAGCTTTGAGATTAACTGAGGGAAAATTTGTAATAGATGTGAAGTTTGAAAATACAGAGGTAATTTTAATTTAAATATTTTAGAAATATAATTGCTCATAAAGTTAATACAAATTTGCTAGTTTTTATTGTTTTAAAATATTTTTGTAAAAAAATTTGCAATTCTATTAATTTCAAGTTTTATTAACCATTGAAGTTTTAAGATAATATCAGAAGAAAAGTTATCAAAGTTATAACGGAGATATAAAACTTAGTTTTGAAAAATTGATTTATTTATTAGGAAAAGAATTTTACTCTCAGATCATTATATTGTCTGTATTTTATTTTACAGTAAGGTTTGAAGTATTTGAGGAGTGTGAAGTTCCTTTTTTGCACATATTAATGGGGATAATTGTAGCCAGTTTCCCAGTAACTCTTTTCACTTAAACTGATCGGCAACTCTTGCCTCCCCTGATATGGCTCCTGGGACCAACATATTTTTGAAAGATTTTTGCACGTTCTTTTTTCTAATTGCTTTCTTTATTTCTCTCTAATTTTTAAAATTATAGTAATATTTATAAATTTTTTGTATATACTCATTTTCTCATGTTAACCAAACTTTACCTTAAATTTAATGACAATTTCTTTGCTAAAAATTATCTAATAATTTTTTTTTTGTAAAATACTTATTCATTGTAAAATACCGCAAAACTTCGAAATGATCTGTAAATGCATGGGAAAAATTATAGACTTTAGAAATAAAAGAATTTCTTCATTATTCAATTCTCTATTTATTGTAAAATACCACAAGTTATAAATATGTGGGAAAACCCACATACTTTGGACACAAAAGAATGGTGACTATGTACTCTGTGTAGTATTTATTGTTCAGATAGTTGCAAATAGTTAACCAAGAATACAGCACAATACACAGGAAAACAAATCGTAAATGTACAGCAATGCTAATATGAGAGAAATGGTAGAACGTAAATATACGGGAATGCTCCCGTTGCCTGTAGTGCGATCTCATGTACTGGTATGTGGATGCAAATCAAAGGTTTAATGTTGGTTATTTTATTGAAAATATCAGTACAATAAGACTCAAGCATTTATATATGAATTACTTTAAGATAATATAAACACTTTCAGCACGGCTAGCGTACCGGCACGCTCTGAGTTCCCTTACGAGGCACAGAGAGCATGCCGGTGTGCTCCCAGCTTGCCTTCTTAGAAACGGCGAGCTCACTCCCAGGCTAATTGAAACTTCTCTAGTGTCGATACGCATTTGTATAAAGGTTTGATTTTTACATCAGTGCTTCAGAAGAGTTTGGAGAACATTGTGCCTGAGTCGTTTTTAAATCCGACCATCCCAAGTTACCTTTTGATGCTTTAACTGAAACAATGTTTCAGGGAGTTTTATGAACAGATTTAATTTGGTTTAACTTTTATATTTTAATGTTTTTTTTTTAGTTTGAACCACTTAACACGGCAAAATATCCGGTAAAAACAACGATCATAAAAATTAACTAAGCTTTCTGAACTAACACAAGAATAAACGATAATTGCCCTATAGAGTGAATGAATCATCTCGAGGTGGGGACAAACTATTGTAAATATGAGTCATTGATAAAATGCTTGGACGCCTGAAAACCTAATGTATCAACATAAGATTGTAGTAAACAAATATCAGCTAATCTCAGCAATAAATAGTCTCGGACATAACATATGCATTATCTATGTCTCCATTTACATTATCGATCTCTATGACTTTGTGAAACACATGGCACAAACAGAAACAAACATTCTGAGTTAAATGTTGAGTGCTTATTTTAGTAGTAGGGTCTTTAGTTTTGTATGTAAATTACGTTTTTTTCTCTGTCTTTTTTATTGTGTTTTATTATTTGTCATACAGTAATTTATCATTTGTATTTCTTTTTTTTAATTGTGACCTGATAAATAAAACAATATTTTAGTGTCTAATACACTGTTCTGATGTCCCCAATAAACCTGTATATGTTAGAAATAAAATTATTGAGATGAAAACACCGGGCTCAATAGTTAGCTGCTACAACAAGCTATGCAACCCGCATAGCGTTCCACTGCTGTCAGAGGTGGAAGTTAGCGAAAAACAGACAGTAGTTTGATGAGATCACCATTATCGCCGCCGTGCTGAAAGTGTTGAAATAGTAGATGACTGTTCTAAATATAAACCTGCAAGTAATTACATGGGCCGTACAGTAATCAAACTTACAAATAACAGCGCATTGAAAATAGTTTTTTAAATCAATATAACAGGAAAAAGACATATTAATGGTTAAAAATTTATCAAAAACTTTTAAAAAATATAATTTTCACAGATGCTGCTTTTATTTATATCTACATGTTTTTAGACTTTACTCTACTGTTGTGAAATACTAAAGTTGTAATAATGCATAAATAAGAGCGAATGTAAATCTTCAAAGTCATCTCGTTCAAATGATTGTAAAAATAAAATTATCGTTAGATTATTTTAAAGGTTGATTGTCACAACTACAGTGTTTTTCAATATTTCAGACAAAGTTTATGTTTAACATTCAACACACAACAACGCCAATGCAACTGATGATGTCAATTCTAAATAAAAAAGCCATCACGCTGAACACTAAGGGCGAACATGTGAATGATTTTATCCTCAAAGTGTGTGGACAAGAAGAGTATCTAGTGGGGGACTATCCCTTAATTAACTTCATGTATATACAAGAGTGTTTGTGTAAAGATATTACACCAGTTTTGGTCACTGTGTCTGTAAAATCTGTTGATGGTAAGTAAAGCCAGATTAGAATTTTTATTTAGTATTCATGTTTCTCATCAATTTGTTTACAAGAAAATGTTTCTCATCAATTTTCATACAAGAAAATGTTTCATGTTTCTCATCAATTTGTTTACAAGAAAATGTTTCATGTTTCTCTCAATTTGTGTACAAGAAAATGTTTCATGTTTCTCATCAATTTGTTTACAAGAAAATGTTTCATGTTTCTCATCAATTTGTTTACAAAGAAATGTTTCATGTTTCTCTCAATTTGTGTACAAGAAAATGTTTCATGTTTCTCATCAATTTGTTTACAAGAAAATGTTTCATGTTTCTCATCAATTTGTGTACAAGAAAATGTTTCATGTTTCTCATCAATTTGTTTACAAAGAAATGTTTCATGTTTCTCATCAATTTGTTTACAAGAAAATGTTTCATGTTTCTCATCAATTTGTTTACAAGAAAATGTTTCATGTTTCTCATCAATTTGTTTACAAAGAAATGTTTCATGTTTCTCATCAATTTGTTTACAAGAAAATGTTTCATGTTTCTCATCAATTTGTTTACAAGAAAATGTTTCATGTTTCTCATCAATTTGTTTACAAGAAAATGTTTCATGTTTCTCATCAATTTGTTTACAAAGAAATGTTTCATGTTTCTCATCAATTTGTTTACAAAGAAATGTTTCATGTTTCTCATCAATTTGTGTACAAGAAAATGTTTCATGTTTCTCATCAATTTGTGTACAAGAAAATGTTTCATGTTTCTCATCAATTTGTGTACAAGAAAATGTTTCATGTTTCTCATCAATTTGTTTACAAGAAAATGTTTCATGTTTCTCATCAATTTGTGTACAAGAAAATGTTTCATGTTTCTCATCAATTTGTGTACAAGAAAATGTTTCATGTTTCTCATCAATTTGTTTACAAGAAAATGTTTCATGTTTCTCATCAATTTGTTTACAAAGAAATGTTTCATGTTTCTCTCAATTTGTGTACAAGAAAATGTTTCATGTTTCTCATCAATTTGTTTACAAGAAAATGTTTAATGTTTCTCATCAATTTGTTTACATGCAAATGTTTCATGTAGTTTTAAAATTCTGTAAATTCAAGGCAATTATCTTTAGCCATCGGTTTTTCCTGTCAAAACTTATGAAGTAGAATGTTATGATTAATTTATAGTGTTGAGATAGTATATAAGCTATTTTTCGTGCAACACCATTTTCTTGTATTCACTTATCACTTACACTTTAATGTACTTGAACAAGAATCGCCTATATACTTGGTATATATGCGAGTCGACTTTCGAGGACTTTAATTATGTCTCCTCATTTTTGAACATTATCTAAGACATGAAAAATCAACTTGCATATAGTAAAATTCTTGTTTAAGTATGTAAACAATTGTTCCACCACTAAGTGCAATTAAGTTTTACCTTGTGTGATTTTACCTTACATTTTAATGTACTTAATCAAGAATAATAATTGGTATATTTGTGTGGCGACTTTAAAGAGATAATAATTATGTGCTGTAATTAAACTGTAAAAAGCTTGTAAAAGAGAATGTAATTAATAGCTCTTGAAAGTTGGCTCTTGTTTTAGTGCAATAAAGTGTAAGTGATAAGTGGCAAGAAAACAGTGTGGCTAAGATAAATTTTGTATGTGTGTCTGCACTTTGAAAACTCAAAAGAGGTGTTCAGTGATTGAGGTCAAATTTTGACATAATGTACTTGCTTCAAAGATTGTTTTCATCTGTTGTTCACGACTGAGAAAACAGCTTTTTTTAATAGTCACCAGTGTACTAGCAACCGTGCCATCTGCCGCAGGCGAGGGGATCACTTGCCATACTAGCTAATGACAACCACTGGCACATGTGAAATATTACTTATTCCCAATTGGATTGTTTATTAAGGAAAACAAATGTATCTACTTGCACTCCATTCTGATTAATTTCTCAATCTAAATTAAAAATTAATCTTAATTGAGGTACTTTTGTATAATCATGTTGTGATCCAGCTGTCCTGGTCGCCAGTACTTGAGAGCTGGTTATTTGGGAATGTCAGCACCCACCTGAGCTGCGACTGCTTCATTTGATGTGGATTTGCGCTGCGAAATGAGTTAAAACACCTGTCATCTCCAGTCATATATCCAATCAAGTATTCTCAAACTAACACGTAAACATAAGGACATTTAATATCGCATAATGCAAAAGACAATTGACGGAGTTATGGGGGCATTCTTATTAGGTGCGCCAGGAGGAATTTGGAAAACTTTTCTTCTTAACAGATCAATTCAATATATAATGGTAACCATCACATTACATAATTAATGTTATGTATCTGTGGCCTGAATAGCAAGTTTTGGATCTAGACCAAAGTCTGGGTTTTTCTCTTGATACTTCTCCAATATTGGCATCAGAGTTTGTTGTATTTTCTTAACAACTGTACTATGAAAGAAATCAATCAATTTCAACTATGTTGTGTATGGCTTAATGCATAGTCTTTAAGGAGTCAATTGATTAACAATGCATATAAGAATATTATTTAGAAATTATAATTCATCCAAGTTAATTTACTTTTAATATTAAGTTAGTTACAGCTTAGCTAGTAAGAACAATTCAAAACGGTAAAAAATTGAAAACACTCTGAATACCACTACACATTAGTTTATCAAAACAAACACACTAGTCTATTAAAACAAACACACTAGTTTATTAAAACAAACACACTAGTTTATTAAAATAAACACACTAGTTTATTAAAACAAACACTCTAGTCTATTAAAACAAACAGACTAGTTTCAAAAACTATGTCACCTTCATCAGTGCTTGGCTACTACTCTAAGTACTGATGAAGGCAACATCATCGTTGACAGTAGTCTGTTTTAATAAACTAATGTGCAGTGAGATTTAGAGTGAACTTTCAACTTTTACCGTTGTTAATTTAGTTTTGTGTTTGTATCAATCGCAAATTAAAATTAATTTAAATATTTTGGTGTAAACAACATAAAAAACTGATAGTGGAGGAACTTTGGATTAACCACTGATAACATTCTTATTTATTATTATTATTTTTTTAGTTGATGTTGATAATGTTTTTGATAACAATGACAGCTTTGATGAATCAAAACAAAGGCACTATTCAACCTCCTCAAGTACTCTGCCAAGAAAGAAAGGTAAACATATGTCATCTTGGGTCATTGAGGATGACTTCACTTTTCGAGTTAGCGCCATATGTAGGCTGAACTGTGATACAAATCGTATGGTTGAGGTGAGTATCTTTAATCTAAGCCTATTCGATTTTCAAATAAGTATTTATTACAAATATTAAATAGCCATCTAAGAAAATAGTATAATTAACTTATATTACAAGCTCATACGTTTGTCTTGTATTTCATTATATAACTTGTTTCGTTGACTTTATCATGTATGGTATTAGATACTCAGATTTTTATTTCTTGAATTTAGTTTAAAACTAAAATTTACAGTTAATACCAAAATAAATTTTGATTGTGATGCCAAAATAAAAATAATAGTATTCTTGGAATTCTGTATAATAATTAAATTATAAAATTATAATTATTTATATTTGTTGATTCCATCTTCCCTTGAGCTACTAGTTTTCACTAAAACTGCTTGTAAATACGTTGCTATTTGTCTATAGTAGCACTTACTTATATTTGTTGAGGTCGGCTGTTTCAGGTTATGTGTCCCATTGTCAACTCAGACCGATACTGATTTCAAGGTTTTTTGTAGGTTGGGGGGGGGGGGAATATTAGGTTTGGGGATGTGGCTGTATTTTGGTGAGTATTAGGAGTATGATGTCAAAAAGTGTGTGTGAGTTATAATATAATTGGGTGTTGAGTGTGTGTGTATAGGCTGTAGTTTGAAATGTTAGTATATTTTGTATTGTTCGGTTATGTATTGTTGGTTATTTTTGTTTTGTTTATGAAGAATTTATAGGTTGGATGTTATTGAAAACATAACATCAAACCTACAAATTTTTCAGAACAACCAACGATACCCAACTGAACAATATGAAATATACAAACATTTCAAACTACACCCTACACACATACTCAACACCCAATTACAGTATAACTCATACACACTTTTTGACATCATAACTTCTAATACTCACCAAAATACACCCATATCCCCAACCTAATATCCTCCCCCAACCTACAAACTCCTTGAGATCAGTTTCGGTGCGAGTTGACTATGTGACATATCTCCCAAAACGGCCATCCTTAACAAATATAAGTAAGTGCTATTATAGGCAAGTTGTAAAGTATTTACAAGTGTTTTTATTATAATTATTTATTGCATAATAATACAATGTGATTATCACATTCAACGAATATCTTTCATTATAATAATTTTGTGACAAGTAGATTAAGTTATTCAGCATCAAGTAGCGTAGTCAACAATATTATTCCTGACGGTTCACAAGTAAAACTATTCCTTTGTTATACCTTCTTTTATAAGAGAGAAAGAAAAAGCTTTCTTTTTCAACATTCTTCAAGTACCTTTTTTTGAGAGTATATTAGCTATCTTGCTATTAGTATTTGTTGCATTCTTAGTGCAGGATGACAAAATTATCAGGAATTTTCATGTTTTTCATTTATCCTCAGAAACGAAATTCTGTTTGAGAATATACACTAATCAATAATGCTTTTCGATTTCTAGAACTGTTCTAAACATAGCACTTTTGTTGCCTATTTGGCAGCGAGCCATTCCATCTACTCTTCAGTTGCAAAATGAAGTTACTAGGAGCAAAGATGTGACAAGTGGGTAGGCCTGGTATGAGAAACCTGGGTCACTTGAAAGGAAAATATCAAACTGTCACAGCTATGCAGACAAGTCCATTGACAAAGTAAAACCACACACATATGACACAACCCGTCTAAATACCATTCTTCGTTTACAGTTTCACTAAGGCAATTAATTCTGAAAATTTTCCTGTAGCTATAAAAAAAATAATAAAATAATCAGTTTAACCATATCTTAATATTGGAATAGGATTTCTGATTTTTTTGGTTCTTTAAAAGATTGATATTTCTATATGCTAAACAGCTTTTTTAGTCTCTGAATAGAAAATTTTAAAATTAACCCTATGAATAGCAACATATTTTTGAACCTTTTTGTTTTTTTAATTTTTTTAATTATTGTACTATTTTTAGTATTTGAATGAAAATATTTAATATTTAAGAAGGTATAAATTCTATCAACATTAGTAGCCGTCCAGATTTTTAGTTTTGAATGGTCAAACACAGTAGTATTTTCACACAGAAAGTCGTAATTTGGTTGGTTTCTGTAATTTTGTTGACCAAATCTCTATAAATAATATTTAGAAAACGTCTAATTCTTTAGGTTCCAGCTAGAAAACAAATTTGTTAGATATCCGTGATATATTTGTATCAAAATCGTGCAACAATCTGTAAACATGTGAGACAAACCATAGACTTTGCACATAAAATAATGGCCACTATGTACTCTGCATTGATTGTCCAGATAATATCAAATATTGAACCTAGAATACAATAAAATACACAAAACAGAATCATAAATGTATGGCAATGCTATGAGAGAGAATTGATAGAACGTTCATATATGTGGGAATGCTCCCGTAGAGCAATCTCACATAGTGGTATGTTTACTTTATTTCTTTGCACAGGCATCCAGCATCAAGAGTAGCCGATAGCCCGATGTCCACGGTATATTATCCTTGCCAGCCCCTAATGCTTCTTGTTTATGAGAATATCTTGCCATGTTGCCATTTCGGCTCTGAGGAAGTACCTTATTGGTATGGGGTACGTGCAGTCGAACAAAATGTGCTTTACGCTTTCATCTTTACCCTCACAAAGTGCACAAATTGGAGAATTCTAAAGATTAAATCTAAATAAATATTCCTCAGTCACTGGATCGTGCTCAAGCTGAAAAAGCTACAATCGGACGTGAAAATTCCCTAAAATGTCCTCACTCAGCGGTTCAGGCTTAAATTGAAAAAGTTGATGACCTGTGACCTCTTCTTTCCAAGATTTATGAAAGTCCAACATTTATGAAAGTATTTATTTTCCAAGCTTTTACAATAAATTAGTGGATACTTGGCTTTAAATGTTGGGTACATATGGGATGCCGCTTTAGCTGTTTCATTGGCCCTCTCGTTTCCTGGTATTCCACAACGCGTGGGTACCCATTGAAGAGTTATGTCCTTCCTCATATCCTTCAGGTTGTTAACAAAATTTCTTATTTCAGCAATGCGAAAGGAGTAGTCCCCTGTGGATGAATTTAAGAGAGTCTGGAGGGCAGATCTGGAGTCAATGAATTTGCATATTCTCTCCTCCTTTGTTTCAAAGCAACTTGCCAAGCCAGCATCTAGCGCCAGAAGCTCTATGTCCATACTAGAGTGCAAGTTTGCAGGGACGTAAAAGCAGATTCATTGAAAAAACCTCATGTTCTCTTTTGTTAGTCAAGTGAGCCATCAGTGTAAATTCTAACATGATCATTGTAGCTGGTATGTATCATTTCCAACGTTTCAGTTTTTAGAACTTCTTGGTGGTCCTGCTTGTTCCTTCTGCTTGGCAGGTTCAAAGTAATTTTTATTCCTGACCAGGTAGTGGGCGACTCGTGATAAAAAGCAGGTATATGCTTGGGTACAGAATTTGGCAACATGGCAGACAAATAATTTTTTTTGTAACTGAATGATTGTTTAACTTGGTTAATACCATTTCCTGCGTTGTGAAAAGGATGAGCAGGTTGGAGAGTCTTTATAGCCAGAAACTTCAACCAGATCCTCCTAATCACACCTAATTCTAGCTCCAATGCAGCAATTGGGGTGGTCTTAGTACATCCCAGGCAAAAACAAGGGGCTGCCGATTGGATTGCTCTGATCTTGTTTAAATGTGTCTTTGCGGCTGAACCACAGACTTCACAGGCATAGGTGGGTCTAGAACTGACAAAAGCTAGATAGAACGTTCTTAGGGTGGATGTGTCTGCTCCCAATTCCTTGCAAGCAACAGCCTAAAGTGCGGTTAATCTCGAGGCACACTTTTCCACAACATACTTTACATGGAGTCCCCACCTGAGTTTTGGGTCCATCACTACTCCCAACAATTTGGGGTTTGAGTTGTGTTTAATATCTCTCCCATTAATGGTGGGTGATGTTAGGGGTAAAATTGGCTAGATAATTTTGTCAAGAGAAAATGAACATTCGGTTTTTTTCGTTGAAATTCTTAAAGACCACTTTGCACTCCAGTTTGATATGACAACATGGGCTGCTTGAATTCTTTCTCTTGCTTTTCATCAGGAGTGAGACTGCTGGTCAGATCATAGAGAGCTATGTTGAAGAGACTAGGATAAATAATTCAACCTTGTGGCATTCCGTTTTCAACTGCATACTCCGATGAGACAGCGTCATTAACCAAAACAACTATGCGGCAGTCCAGTAAAGCGTTGGTAACAAATTGCAACATTTCCCTCTAATACCAAGCTTCATGCACTGGAGGATGATAGTTGACTTAGTGGTACGTGAATGCTAATCAAAGGGTAAATAAAACATTTTTCACCATTTTTAAATACCTTGTGACAATATGAGCCACAAATGTTGCAGCTACAACTTGCATGTTCGAATTTCGATTAAAAATCCTTGAAGTTAACACCAATAGATTTCAAATAAGTTGCCCGTCATCGATGATCAGCTCATGAATTTTTACAGCATTCTCATCGATATCCAGGTTGAACAAAATTTTCGATCACAGTGATATGTTTAAAGGACAAAAGCCGCTTTTAGAATTGTATTTTACTCATAGGGTCTTTATTGTAAGTAATGTGCAACGTAATCATTTCCGTTGCCGTTTTATTTAAAAGAAAACACAATTCGACTACTTTGTCTTCAAGTAACAAACATTTCTCAACACAAACCCTCAAAGAGATCTATGATAGCTAATAGCACTTGATATTAGTGACAGAAATTAGTACTGTAATCAGAGCCATGAATTATTGTAATATAATCTTCCCCAAAGAGTAAATTTAATGCATCGTATAAAAGGAATCCGCTTTTAAACGTTAATGTGCTTATAATGAGATCAAACAAAAAGTGTTTCAGTTGTAGAGGTTTTTTTTAGTTATTACAACTTTTGTACACTTGAGCTTACTAAAGTTTGGTTGGCAAACTTATTCTTTTAAAGTTTTCTGGTTGTCATGCTCTCAAACTTTCCAGTATTAAGGATATGTATATAAGTAGTGCCTCAAGTTAAAGATACAAACAATAATTCAGTATCTTGGTGTTTTGGTATTGTTATTTTATAACTTGCAGTTTTTGTGTTGCACATCTTGAGGTTCTAAAAAAATGTTTTTATTGATATCATTTGGCAAAAAAACACTAATTACTGAAATTTGTAACAAACATATTTAATAGATCAGTCCATTGTTCAATGCTGTGAGTCATGGACAAGACTGAGTTTATATATTAATTGTAATTATAAAATTAAATAAAAAACTAAAAATTTTTCAGTTGATTCAAGTAGGAATTTACTTAAAAAAAAATATGTTTCTTGTTAATAAATCGTTTTCAAAAGAAACAGTGAACGAATTTAGAAATTTATAATATTTCTCTCATGATTGTTTTAGGTTGGAGTGCAGGCAGGGCTTTTCCATGGTGGGAAATCATTATGCGAGAGTCAGAAAACTACAGAAAAATTAGTATCTAGGGATGGGGAATGTGAATGGGAGGAAGATCTCACATTTGATCTTAAAGTGTGCAATATACCACGCATGGCAAGGTTGTGCCTTGTGGTCTATGAGATACTTAAGAGTGCTAAAGGGGTACGAGCGAGGAGATTGAAAGATTCAAAACAGGTATCTTGAGGTTTTGGTTGGTGGTTGAGGTATAGCTCCCAACCTATAGAATGATGAATTTTTTTTTACTGTATGAAGGAGAAAATATATTAAATACAGGGTTTCTACAATAAAAATATTGAAATAAACCCCAATACCACAAAAATAATAAAAAAGTAACTAATACAGTCGGCGCCGCTTATTGTGATCATATTTGTCAGAAGCATATTTGATAATAATAACAATAACCGAACACTTAATCACGATGTAGTCAACAGCCGTACTGCATTGAACTCACTGTATTATTGCCACAACTGTTTGTTCTGAACGATATGTATGCCTATCATTACATCAAGTAATTCTAATTCTGTAACACTATAATTAAACTGTACTTACCAAATTTTGATGCTATTCCGGACAGTTTTATGTACAGTAGTAGAATTTCTGTAATTTAGTTTTTTATTTGTTAAAATTAGTGGGCATATTTCATGTCAGTTTATTTTATTCCACTGTTGATTTTTTTTAAACACTGAATCTAGCATAATTGAAAAAAAATACAGTATATAGAACTACATAAAACACTTGATCAAAACATTTTAACAAATAAAACTTCATTATAAAACACTTCAATCTTATTTACACTTCAAATTTACATTTATTTTTTCTCGAAGAATTCCTCTATATGTGACTGTCTGTAGTCTTCTCGTAAAATATTGTTTATAAATTGTTCATATTCATAATGTTTGTTGAAATTTTCTGCTTTTTGTTGAACAAACTGCCTTAGAATCTCAAGAGCTTGGTGAACTTCCTGCTTAGCTCTTTGCGGTACACATTTATCATTTTCGTCATCATCGGTGCCTTCTTCTTCAGTAACTTTTGATGTTGAAGCAACTACCTCACAAATATCGTCTTCAGTCATTTCCGCTGCTGTTTCAATACTATCGTCAACTTCCATCCACTCAGTATATTCTTTTAAGGACAAATCGAAAGGCTTCAAGTTCTCTTCAGAGTCTTCCTCAGATGTAGCTTGCTCTTGATTTTCTTCAACAAAAAACCACCTTTTCTAAAGCAATTTTTCAGTTTTTTTCAGAAACTTCATTCCAAGGTTTTGCTATCAGATGAATAGCATCGAGTAAAGAAGTTTTTTTAGCCAATTCATTTGAGGTAAGGGTTTGAAATTCATCCGTATTTTCTATAATTCTACCACGCATCTCTCGTCGATAAAAACTGTTGAGATTTTTAATTATGCCTTGGTCACATGGCTGAATAATTGATGTAGTATTGGCCGGAAGGTAAAACACTTTGATGTGTTTTAGCATAGTGCTTATGTCATTATGTGCAGTGCAGTTGTCTAGTAGAAGGACAATGTTGCGTTTGAGGCTGGTATCCCAATTAGTCAGCCATTCATTAAAAATTTTTGATGTCATCCAAGCATTGGAGTTTGAATGATATTCTACCGGTAGCTTTTTGATACCTTGAAAACAACGTGGATTTTTAGATTTACCGATAATTAAGAGTTTTTCCTTATGACCAACCATGTTAAAACAACACAAAACAGTTATTCTTTGTTTACATATTTTACAGCCGTTAGCAATATCATTTTTAAATAAGTAAGTATGTTCGGGTAAAGTATGATAATAAAGTCCTGTTTCATCTGCATTGTATATGCAGCTAGGAGAATACTCGGCCAAAATCTTTGGCCATTCGTATTGTAACCAGTCCTCAGCTCCAACAAAATCAGCATTTCTTTTTTCACCACTCGTTTTCTTGTAAACAATGTTTTCCCTTTTCTTCCATCGATTTAACCATCCATCTCTGGCTTTAAAATCCTTGGCAAGATCCTCAGCTTTTAGACGCATTAGTGGGCCCGTCAACTCCAGCATCTTTTTCGCGAACATTTTTAAACCACAATTTCAAAGCTGATTCCACTTGCGGATCCTTCCCAGAACGATGTCTTTTGTTGTCAACATTTGCATTACACTTTGATAATGACAAGATTTTTTCTTTATTGTTCAATATTTTACATAAGAGAGGTTGAGAAACGCCAAGTTGAGAAGCAGCGTTTCTTTGACTCATTTTTGGTAATTTACTGTACCTATCTAGAATATCAAGTTTTTGTTTAAGACTTAAATCTCGTCGTTTCTTTTGAGATTCGGACATCTTGCTATACTGTCCTTTGAAACTTCAAGTGACACTAAACTCTACAAAACAAACGAAAAAGATCTTTAAAAATTAAGTTATGTAAAATCACACTGAAATACTGTAATAAACGTTCATAAAAATTCACTGTTAAAAAATACAGTACGACTGTACTGTTCAGTAGTAACATCAACTAATGTTAACAAACAACTAAAGTCGACTCAAGCAAGGCTAGGGTGTTTGCGTAAACAAAAAGTAAGGGAGACATTCTGAGAACTGTGCTAAGTGCTGAAACCGTTATAAAGTATTTCTGTCATTCTAAAAATAAACATTCTATGAATTGGGCGTCATTGTGTGTTGCACGTGCTGTTTACACTACTTTGTAGACATTTTTACTTGGTCTCTGCTAGTATACGTTGACGCATATGATTTTGAATGCAAATTAAATGATAATAATAAGCGAACAGATGATTACAATAAGTGGCCTAATTACAATGTATTAATATACGTCCGTGTTTGTTTTTCAATGAAACGATAACAATAACCGAATGATAACATTAACCGTGATCACAATAAGCGGCACCGACTGTATTACAAGTTATCTAAGAATAAACTAACCTTTCAGTTTGAATGATTGATTCTAGATTGTAAATTTGTAATAAGACTGTCTGATGATGATGACATGGTCATCAAAATGTACATAAAAGTGTATTCTTAGATAACTTGTATTATTAGTTATTTTTTATTATTTTTGTGGTATTGTAGTTTTTTTAGTATTTTTATTGTAATAAATTGTAGCTCTTGATATTGTATACAGGGTTTCTACAAAAGAACTCTGAGGTTTTGAAGGTAAATAATTTTTTAAATCAAGTTTTTAGTTTCATATTTTATACATGAATATAATGGTAATATTTGATGATAATTTATTATTTTATATTTTAATGTGGGTTACATTAGTAGCACAGCAACATCCAAACAAAATTTTACCTCTTTCTAGATCCTGTCCAGCATTTGATGACAATTGCCACACAAGCGACTTGTCAAAGTATGTTTTCCCTTGGTTGAATGGAGAAGGGTTTTGTCTACTTACACTAATATTACACATCGTTCCACTTAATTTGAGTGTGTGAAATGTACTCGATACTCAATTTGGCAACAGGTGAATTGGGAGGGTAGGGCCTACTCCTTGACCTCTCATGGGGCTCAGATATATACAGACAAAATTCAAAATCCTAACTCATTCAGCCAACCTCACTTCTTTAAAATACACTTGCGTGGTAACCACCCCAGGTGGACATGCTGTTCAGGAATTGGAAAAAAATAGAATTTCATTTAGATGTTTGTTGAGCCACTAGTTGGTCCCATATATTTTCATTTCCTCTTGTAACTTCTTGTTAACATTCTCCTTTTGTAGTTCCTAATGGCTTTATTGTGTGCTATTCTACAGACAATTCCATATTTAAAGACTCAAGTGTAACACCTGTTTTTAATTTGTAATGTTTAGGCAGTTCCCTTACGGTTTTTAAAACTTAATAACATTTTTGTGGAATTGAGTTTCATCTATATCCATTTTGTTGTTTTTTTCATGGGGCAATATTTGAGAAAATGGAAAACAACTGCAATTTTTTTCATTTTCACAATTGTTACTAAAAAATGTGATCCAAACAAGAAATGGCCAAAACATAATTACTGTATAAAAATTGACAAAGGTTTTGTAAACATAACCTTACTTTACATGCATGGTAATTTCAATACAGTCTAGTTATAGATTTGGTTATTAATAAGGTAAAATGTTAACCTGGTTCATTTAAACTGTAGCATTTGTAAACAGAATGTGCACAGCATTTGTTTCTGCAAACAAAGTTCAACTGCTGCTTGAAACTTTCTGATAAAGAATAAACATTCCTAATTTCACTAAAATTGTGTGTGTGAAACTTTCAATTTCATGGGTATTATGTAGAGTAGGCATGTTTTAACCTGAAAAAATATTCAGTTTATGAAATGCTATAGTATTAAGGTAACAGTGTTCTGAGCATTATTTAACATAAATGTCTACTGTTTAATGCTTTGTTACCCATTTTCCGATTTCGATGTTATCACTGTTCGAGTTATTAATTTTTAAATTCCAAATCTCTCAACTTTATACTTTTTACTTACATTGCAATATCTTTTTAGATATAGTTTCTAATGATTTTTTCGGCTTCCTACATTGAGGTTATGTCTCGTAATCAATAAGTATTTTCAAAAATGTTTGCAACTTTAATCAACTGTTGTCTTTTTAATATTTTTCTGTTAGTTCTTTGGATGTAGTATTTATGTTTTGTTCCAACTAAAATATTATGTTTTTTAGAACAATTCTTGAATAACATTTGTGAAAATGAATAAGTTAAAAAACGACTCCATTTTATCAAGTATAACCTTTTGTAATTTTATGCTGTGTGTGCGTAATATTACTTTTTTTTTTAAGGAACTCTATGTTAATCCAATGGGATGGGTGAATACTACAGTATACGATTTTAAAGACCAACTGAAAACTGGTGCTATGACTTTATACATGTGGACTTTCGCTGAGGAAACGCAAACAGACGATCTGTTGCATCCATTAGGTACCGTTGTGTCTAATCCTAACGTTGAACATTCAACTGCACTCACTATAACATTCCATAAGTAAGTGGTAATTGAGCATTAAGTTGAATATTTTTTTATAATCAAAACGCTGTTGCATTTGATCAAATTCACAGGTTGAATTATTTACAAGAAAAGAATTATGTTTTGAAGATATTTATTTCAGTTGAAGATATAATTTAATATTTTAAATAAGTATGTGAAATGCTTTTTTTTAAACTGGTTGATAACTTAATAATAACTTGCAGCAATTGTGGTGTAACTTAATTATAAATGAATAAACATCTTAAACCATGAAACTTTTTATTTATGTCCTGATGTACATTTTGATTGCAATGGAATTATCTACAGAGGAAATTACTGCAAGAACCTTGCAAATAATACTGTATAAAACAATGAGACAAATAAAAAGTTTGTGCAGTTTTAGTGGTTTTATTACTTGATAACTTGCTTAGAAATTATTTTATTATAGAAATTTTGATTGATTATTTTTCAAATAATTGTAGCGAAGAAATAAAATTAAATCAGTTTAGCTCATTGCTGATTGAAATTATCCACATTAGGAGAGATCTAGGTCCAACAAATTAATTCCTCATGTCAATTAAGTTGTTTCGCTATGAAAATAGTCTGACTTATAAGGGTCTGAATGTTATATATTTTATACCGGTGCAACATTTTATTCATTATTTTGTAAATTAGTTTATTATTTGTGAATTAATTATTATTTGTAATCGTAATTAGTAAAAACAAATTAATAGTTACTTCCGTTTGAAATTTGCATAATATTCTAGACTCTCAAAATAGTGGATATACACAAAAACAATAATTATTAAAAACATTTTCATATATTTACACTAAGTAGTTTTTAAATTTAGAACTTCACTTCAGTTTGATGTTTAAAGCACCCTTTTTCCAAATGTAATGCAACTTTACGTTTACGTTTACAGTCATATTGTCCTGACGACTGCAGATTTTTCATAATGACACAGTATGTCACACAAAAAACATCAGTTGTTGACTGATGACTTTGGTGACTGACTGAACAAGTTGACAGTCCACAATGACAGATAGACATCTATCGTGTATCCAATGTCTGATAAAACAAGTTATGGGTTATAAATGTCTATCCTTATCCACGGTGCAGATGTCGAGAAGCGATAAATATCCTTTAGAGATCACAGACGTCTATATATTAGGAGAGTGTGAGCTAATAGAAGGAATTGAAAAAGGAGAATTTGAACGGACTTGAAAAGGGCGAAAAATTATTTAATATTTTTAGGTGATTTAGTAAAACAAATCCTCTACTCATGTCTTCAAAAAAAATTTTGTTTTACATGTTTACCATACAAAAAAACATCTTTCAAAAGCAAAGGGATCCATATGAGAATTAAAACTCCTTTCGTAAGATTTTTTTTTCAAAATAAAAATCATTAATTTAGCCTGAAAAGATTTATTCACATTAGAGATTTTAGGTTTAATATATAAGTACAATTAAATCTCTAACACAGCAGTTCCCAACCTGTGTTACGCTTACCTCCAGGGGTACGTAGAAGCCCAACAGGAGGGGAGTGTTAGGCGAAAATCATACCAGTAATGGCGGACATCAGTATTTTACACTTTAGAATTGAAACAAATAGAAAATGACATTATTAGTTCATGTGTAGTTGATCGGAAATTACATGGAGCTTGTACATTTGTGAGACTGAAAGCACAGAATAGAATAGCGATGGGAAACATCTATTCCAGATTTAGGTGAACAATACAAATGCAGGATTGGGTCTACGATTTGATGATAAGAAACTTTCAGGGAAGCATCTGTCGTGTTGTCTACACAAAAATATCATATACATAGTTGGTTTTCCTTGCTCCACCCGTTACTAGTACTTACAAGGCCATCAGGCAACGACTGTTTGTCTTAACCATGTTGAGGAATAGGAGGTAATTTTCATTAAAAAAAACATTTTTAGGGGTACGTGAAAATAAAATGGCTTGAAGCCACTGCTCTAACACGTTTGTGTTTTAAGCTAAAACACCTCTGTGGTGCTGCTAAAATAAAAATAATACACACTTGGTATTAATCCTTATCATACCAGGTTTAAAATTCATGGTATAACACTGCTAATTTTAAAAATTTTACAATGGTGATTTACTTGTGATTGCAGATATCATGCTGAAAATACAATCATGTATCCTTCAACAGAAAAAATCTTAGAATTTGCTGCATTAAATGGGGACAAAGATTTAAGAGACGAGGCTGGGGCCAGGCCACAGACTTCAAGATCTGTTTTGGAACATATAAGGCAAGTAGAGTAACAAATTTAATTTTACTCCGCAATTGATTAACTTTTTCACATTTTAATTAGAGAATAAACGAATATAAAGTGTGACAAACTTTTTAAATCTGTCTCTAGTATAAAAACACACATTATAAACCCAACCTGTTATAAATAAATATCAAAAGACAAGTATTGCCCTTTCTCCTTAGAAAAAAGTATTTTCTAATTCACTCCAGTGTCCTATAGTCACACTACAGGCAGAAAGTTAAACAATATCTTTATTTATTTATTCTCAGAAACAGTAAACATGAAATTTTGTCCTGATGAAAATTTAATGACGGCAGACAACAACATTGGACGTTGTGCCCAAGTTTGTGCCTTATCTGAACTGGCTGAAGGATGTATAAAACTGTAACACACAACTTAAAAATCAAACCGCACCAGTGATATCTTTTGCAGATCTTGTGAAACCATTACTCGTAAATATAGAAAATAATGTGGAACTATCTATTTGGCTAACTAAAATGGCTTCTAACAACCTTTTAGTATAATAGCCAGTATGACTTGGTGCATACAATAATATGTTGTTCTTCGTGTGTATGTGTGTGTGTGTGTGTTTCAATGGTGTACACCTATCCATTGAGCTGACATGTGCAAACAATTCATTTCCCAAGACACTCTTTCATTGTAGCTATAACACTCAGCCTTTATTCCAGTGTCATCTCAAGGTTGTTCTGGCATCCTCAAAGTGTTGCAGCGAAGGATGATTTATCTCTTATATTCCAATTGCAACTATATGGGGATCTGTATTTTCAATAAAAATTTTCCAGAGAAACCAATATTTGGATTTAACAAAAAACCAGATATCCAAGGCACATGAGTACAGTGCCGGCAAAAAGTTTAGGGACAGGCGAAAAAAGTACAATTTTTAGCTTTAAGTCAATTCATTTATACAAAAAATGAAAGTCAAATTGAAAATTTGAGAAAAAAAAAGAAACTATGAACTTAATAGTCTATTGGCCCGCCTTTGGCCTTGTAGCAGCTTTTTACATGGTCTGGCATCGTGTCAATGAGCTTTCTGCACTCTTCCTTGCTGATGTCTTTCCAGAGTTGAGCGATCATTAGCTTGAGCTCGTTCTTGTTGGTAGGCTTCTTTTTGGCCAACCGCATACCCATAGTATTCCATATGTTTTCAATGGTATTTAAATCAGGGCTTCGGGCTGGCCAAGGGAGAATTTCTACATCTTGATCGCGAAACCATGCCATGGTTTAACGGGATTTATGGCAGGGGGCATTGTCTTGCTGAAAAATGAAATTTTCACCAAGCAACCTTGCAGCTGAGGGAAGCATTACTTCTTCCATGATCTTGCAGTAAGATGTGCTGTTTACTGAGCCTTCAACAGCTGCTATTAAGCAGCTTGCAATCTTGGCGAGGTGTCGTCTTACGGGGACGTCCGCTTCTAGGCGCATCGATGACAGTACCCGTCTTCTTAAATTTATTCACAGTGTTCTCAACAGAAGTCTTAGAAATGTTCAATGCATGTCCAATTGCTCTGTACGTCATGCCGGTCTTATGCATACCAACAATTTGCCACCTAACTTCAACAGTCACAGATGAACGACCCATGTTTTTGGGAATCAACCCTAGAAAAGCGCACTGAACAAGTAGGGTTATGTCAGCACAACTGAGGAACGTCTGAACAACAGATTCGCGTGCACATGTCCCCCCGCCCCGCCATGACGCGAGGAATACAACGGTACAGTCAGTTCCGCTCCAAGTGGCTCCGTTCACTAGATATTCACTATTGAAATGTGAGAATTTTATGCTGAAAAATCTGAAAATCTAAAGCAAAGTTAACCTGGTACCAAATGAGAGGTGATTTTTTGTAAATAATAAATAATGCATATTCACATTGTAAATGTTATGCTAAACATTTGTACAAAGTATCATTTGAATCAGATGTGTATTTTTTTTATTATACATTTTTATTTGGAAAAAAACAGGGGTTTCCTCAAAAATTTAAAAATGGGAAAAAACATTTTTAATTTGCCAACCCTTACTTTTAAATGAATAAAAATTTCAGGAAAATCGTAACTTTTCATGCCCAATTCATTGATAAGTTACTAATATATGATTGGCAGAAAGTTTTAGGACAATAGCAAAAACATATAAATGTAGGGGTGTCCCTAAACTTTTTGCCGGCACTGTATTATAATGATGATTATTCCTTAAATTCTATAAATTAATTTTAATTATATGTACTTTATAATAATTACAATTATTTGTGATTAATTGGAAAAATAATTTCTATTCTATAAAATTTATTTTTTTAGTCCAATGCAAAATTTTGTTCTGGCTTTATACAATTGCATAGTGAAGAAAATTCATATGATATTTGTTTTTTTATTGCTTTGGAAGGTTATTTTTAATCAAATTTTAGTTGGAACTACTTTTTCTCTACACGCAGTAGCAATTGATGGTGCGGAGTACTACGTCGTATCTTTTGCCGACTTTATGTTACGTAATCTCTATTTTAATTTTATATGTTTCTTTATGTTCTGTTTGGTTACATTAGTTTACATTCATTCATACCCCCCCCCTTTTCCAAATTACTTTTGTACACAAACACATTACTTTTAAATAAAAACAATTGTGAAAGCTATATCTTCTGTTTTGTTCATGGAATAGTCTATGTAAGTGTTTTTGTATGATGTAAGCTGGCAAAAGGTATTCTGCGGAAGCAAACATAGTAAGGTGGTGTGTTGTTTTTAGACATGTGTGATTAGTTTCCTAAATTGCATAATTACCAATGAATTTTTCTCATAACACTTTTTTTCTTCTGTTTTTATTCAAAAATAAGAAATTAAAACTGAAAATCTGATTTTTAAAAATATTATTTTATTTTTAAGAAATCAGATTTGTTCTAAATTATTTAGTACTAAACGTAATAATCATTTTATATAATTTTAAGATTTTGTTAATACTATTCAAAATGATTATCTGATTTAAAAAACTTAATTGGACTGAAGAATGGTCACAATGTCCTGTCGATCGATCCCTATTTAACCTCCAGAATGAACCGGCAAAAGAAGACATATATAGCGGAATTAAAAGAAGGCTATGTACTTTTGCGGCCAGAGCTCGGTCTGGACACATTTTAACCCAGGCCTATCTTTACCGGTTCAATTTAGCGGCATCACCAGAATGCGCGTTATGCCAAAGTGGAGAAGAAGACCTGGAGCACATCCTCATTAAGTGCTGTTATCCAAATCTGGCCAGGGACCTTTTAAGGGTAGATCGATTGGACATTAATACCATTCTAACAAACAAAAATCATTGGAACTCTGCGATAACAATTTATCATGGACATCGAGCCATCGGCTACAACTGAAGCTGGACACCTCTAGAAGAAGTAAGTATCAATATATAATGCTTCTGTTATTTAATCATTTAGCAGTAATAGTTGTGTTTGTGTTGAACATTCCAGGTTAATGGCCGAGAGAGACCCACTTCATGAAATGCATGAACAGGAACGTAAAGTCATTTGGTCACTACGTTATGAGCTGATTACTCAGGTACCTAACTTATTGCCTAAGTTATTAGACTGTGTAGAATGGAACGATCATGTAGAAGTGTCAGATGTTATGTCTTTGCTGAGGATATGGCCTAAACTTCCACCAGAGAAGGCTTTAGAACTGTTGGACTATGCTTATGCTGACAATACCGTGAGAAGTTTTGCTGTCAGATGCCTCGTTGATGTTAGGTGTGTTATAGTTTTAAGGCATTTTTCCTTTGTAATATTAATTGATTGCTATTAAAGGCAACATTATTTTGAAGCGATTACTATTACATTAAGGGAACATATCCTCGTGGTTATGTAAAATTTTTCAAGCTTTTAATAAATGTTTTTATAGACTTAGGTTAATATGTTTTCTCTTTATGTAAGCAATTATTTAGCTCTAGACAAACCATTAAAATTTTTTGTTACGACCCTTCACATGCTATTGTAAGAACAGTTGTAAAAAATTATGTTATATTAGCAGAGTGCCCAACCTTCGTACAGGGTTGTCGAATATTAATTTAATTTGTATTTGGGTTGAATTTAATTTACTAAAATTAAATCTCAATAAATATATCAAACTATAAATCTACCGATTATTGTCTTGAAAAACCAAGAGAAAAAAGCTTCTGCTTCTAACATAACATTTGTAAAGTATAACTAACCTCGAAAGATAAATAACAAACAATTACTATCAGCTGTTTAAATCGGTTTAAAAGTGACGTTTACAGATGATTATCAGCTGATTAAGCCAAATTAAGTGTGTAATGGAGTATAGATAATTGAGTGTTAAGGTAGTTTCCAAGCCCAATGGGGCGTTAAACCTGAAATGTACATCAAGGGTATTTGAATATTTGAAGCAAAGGTTATCTTTCTTTATTATAACTATGCTACTGTGCTCTGTATAGGTTTTGTATTCTTTCAGTTAAATAAACAAAGTTGCTTGTTGTAATCATCTTGAATTCACTGATTAAATCGTAAGTAATTATTGCGCAACAGAATGAATACTTTTGAGCCTACTTGGTTGAGAGATTGTTTTGAAACACATTAGAAAGTAGGTTCAAAAGTTTTCACTCGGTTATGCAATAATTACTTTTAAATAAATGACTTTCATAGCAGCAATGTGTAATTAAATATTTTATAAAAATGAAATTTTAGTAAACGTAATTCACATTTAAATAGAGTGGATGTAAAAATCATTCTTATTGTATAGTGTATTTTATTTTATAATATATATCTCTCTAGGTGAATTAACTTGAGCACAGTTAAATTTTACAACCTTGGCAATGTAAATTTATATTCAGTAACAAATAGTGAAAATCAACTTTTTTTTTTGCTAATATAATTTTTACAAAAACAATTAAAAAATGAGTCAACAGCGTAGGTACCGATTGAGAAAACAGGAATATCAGGATTTATACAGGAGTTTTGATAACTCGGTTAGGGTTTCAGGAATTGTATAGCAAATTATAAAATTCTGTTTTTTTGGTAGTACTATAAAAGTGTATTTGTATTTGTGAATCCATTGTAATATATATATATATATATGTATATATATATATATATATATATATATATATATATATATATATATATATATATATATATTTAGGTTAATTTTGGTTGGTAAAGATTATTTAGATTTTTTGGACTAGGAGACTGACAGACTTACCTTGGTAAGAGTCCACTCTGTAGTCTTGAAATAGAAACACATAAAAGCACTTAAACAATGATATATTTCAACCACACAGTGGTCTTTATCAATCGAGGAGAAAACACAAAAAGAAATATGAGAGAATGAAATAAAATAATTGTAATCACAGATTGTGTAGAGTAGAAATCAGATGTCACAGATGCACAGATTAAAGATATATATATATTTTATATTGTTTCCATGAACATATGAGTGGTTATAGTTTATATAAGTCTGTCAGGGGAAAAGAGATAAGGCTATTTGGAAAAAAAAAAAATAAAAAAAAAAAAAAATAATAAAAAATAAAAAATGAATGGATTTATCTGATGTTGAGGTTAGGGAATTCTCTGGACTTGGTATACCACTGGTATGATAGTTCCCACCTTCTCAGTTCTGAGGGATTGCAATCAGGGGGGAGTGATTTAATTATTTTTGTGGTATAGCAGTCATCAAAAGTTGTGATGTTGTGACTCGCAGCATGTTGAGCTGTTGGTCTATCCATATTCATAATTTTAACATCATGTCTGTGGCCATTCATTCTGATATTCAGACCATCCATACATAGGCCTGACCACGTCTCCTAGTCCAAAAAATCTATATATATATATATATATATATATATATATATATATATATATATATTTAATATTGTCCATGTTTTTCCGTTGCACTGACTTTATGAAGTTAATAAATTACCAATTTTGAGTAATTTTATCCACCATTAAGTGCAATATTTTTACCTTGAGTGATGAGGCACCTTTCGGTCTTCTACAAACACCGGCTTCACGGACATAGCATCCACAGCAGAGAACAATCAGTGATTCGACAATGGTCAAAGACCGAAAGGTGCCTCATCACTCAAGGTAAAAATATTGCACTTAATGGTGGATAAAATTACTCAAAATTGGTAATTTATTAACTTCATATATATATATATATATATATATATATATATCTTTTTTATAATTTGGGTACAAAGTGGAAAATCAAGTTTATTTGGTCGCGTATGTTGACGTCTTGACTATTGTTGATATTTATTGTTACTATACTTAAATTGAAAAAGGTATGGGAAATTCTTTATTTAGGGTGGGAAATTTGAGAGATGTAACTGAGTGGCTACCCTGTTCAAAAACCTAATTAAAAACAAAATGCTCAATAGAAAATATAAAGTTCTGAAGAAAATTCTTACAAGGTAAAACTACTGAACAGTTAGTGTAACATAGTTGTTTAGTAGTACTGCACATTTACATGGCAAGTAATATTAAATTTTGTTACTTGGCAAAATCAGAAATTTTTACACTTTCACTGTTTTTGTTTCTAATTGTCATTAACTTGATGCATTTTGTATGTATATGATTTTATTATTTATTGTTGCAGCGATGAAGATTTATCTTTGTACCTTCTTCAGCTGGTCCAAGCTCTTAAACATGAGTCGTACTTGTATTGTGACCTTGTTGAGTTCCTATTGAAACGAGCACTTAATAACCAGATGATTGGTCATTTTCTCTTTTGGCATCTTAGGTAGGTCTCATGGTCTCTTTTAATATTAAGTCCTATGTGCTAGCTTATCCTTCTCCAGTGTTATTTGTTGTAAGACATGCCTTGAATAATGTTTTGCTGCATGGAATTCTGAAAAACTGTCAGTCCACTTGAAAACATGAGTTATCCAAATTTATAAATAACACTTTGAAGCCTAGCCCTTTAATAGGCACCTGTTTCTATCTGATTAGAGGTTTTTAGGTGAAAAATTAAAAGTTCCTGACTTATAATTAATACCATATTTTAAACAAATTATGCATTACAAAGGTAAAAGTTAAAATAGTGAACTCAAAATCTCACACAAAAAATAGTTTTTAATAAACAAACTAGTTTCTGTACTGTAGTAGTAGCCAAGCACTGAGGAAGGCGACATCATCGCCAAAACTAGTTTGTTGTGTGTTTGTGTATTAAAAACTAATTTTGGTGAGATTTTGAGTTCACTATTTTGACTTCTACTTTTGTGATTTGTTCTCGCTAGCTAAGCTCTAAGTAACTAAAAATTATACATTGTTGTAAAGGGAATGAAAGAAGCTTTCATTTTATGCATACAAATGAATTGATTACTTACATATAGATGGCATTATACTTCTTTGAAAAATGTATAAAAAGGGGGAAAAAACAATAAAATAGCAACACTGTACATGTTTGCATTTCACTACATACATTTTACATTGAAATGAAAATAGTATTACATGTTATATCATTTTAAAGCTAAAAAAAATTTCTATTCAGTTCATTAATGAAAGATATGTCGATTGTACCTTGACCTAGGTACGTTTCACTGTCACTATCACTGCCTAAAAGCAACATATCTCGTATTTAATTGCTTCTTAAAGTGCCTTTAGTCATTATATCTAAAACGTAATATCTCTAACAATAAAAATTAAATAAACTAAATAACCGAAAGATAAATTTAAAGCTAAAAACAACAAATTTGAAACCTAAACTGAAAATTACACAAACTACAAATTAAATAAACGAAATGAGGGATGGATAAAATTTAGAGCAAACAACAACTCTCACTAATAAAACACTCATTATGTGACCAAACCAACACCTGAGAGAGGATAGCTCTCGGTTGCTACACTTGACCAAATAAGGTTTTGTTTGTAAAAGAAACTCTGAATGGCCTAAGGGTAAAGACATGTTAAATAGAATAACCAATATAAAGAACGATATTGACGAATACGCAGGACGAACTGACGATATTGACGAACTGAGAATACGTAGGAACTACGTTGCCGTAGAAATAATTATCGGAACCCGAGCTATACACAGGCGTAGAGAACTATCGTTAACTAAACGGCCCGACCTATACTTCATCATAGGCTTGAAAGTGTTAATATTTCAGTTAGTTAAGACTAACCAGTAGATATTTTGAAACTTGTATAAAAAGATTACCTGTTGAATTTTTAATAATTATTAACTGTTATTTTTTTTTAAAATTACTACAAAAATTTTATTTTAGATCAGAGATGCACGTAGCTTCAGTGTCAGTTCGCTTTGGTTTGATGCTGGAAGCATACTGCAGGGGCAGTCAAGAACATATGCGTACTTTAAAGAAACAGATGGATTTTTTAGAGAAACTGAAGACGACATCGGAATCGATGCGTCAACGAAAAGACAAGGAGAAAGCAAAGAATTTCTTGCAGGAAACTCTAGCAGAAACACATTGTGTGGAAGCGACTTCGATGGTGCGGAATCCTCTGGATCCTGCATTCAAGTGTCGGAGAGTAAGGTTTGTGGTAACTTATAAGTACTCTTTGTTCTTTGTTGTACTATGACTGTAATACTGTTTATGATAGATGTTGAATATTGCAGATAAATGTTACATAATTAATAATTAATGTGCAAAGGTTATGTGCATTCTAAATGAATTAATAAGAGGTATGTTTCAAAGAAAGACACATTTTAAGAATAATACAAATCAAGAATCTAATAAATTATGAGTTTCAAAATGAAGAAAACTTGAACAAATTAAACATTATTGTCTAATTAAATTA
The DNA here is from genome assembly GCA_036971475.1 of Prosapia bicincta. NCBI lineage: Eukaryota > Metazoa > Arthropoda > Insecta > Hemiptera > Cercopidae > Prosapia > Prosapia bicincta. Next base: position 57,491,773 of record JBAIZL010000010.1, on the reverse strand, counting down.
CACTTGTTAAAATATATTATCTCTTTTACTAGGAAGTTAACAAAATAGAACAATTATGAAATTAATTTAATTGAGGTAAAGAGATGAGGTGGTTTCATTCATTTAAAGTATAATACATACTATAAATCTAAAAATTGACACTGGAAACATATAATTTTAACATCATATGGCTTAATCACTCATTTAAAACACTTAAAAAGTAACACCAATAATTAGAAATTTCACTATTGGACCGGCCAAAACTGTTAATTACATAAAACAGTATTTATTCGAATTCATTTTGAAGAAGAAGATTGTAACAAATTATTGTATCACTTATCTGAAAAATTTATGTGCAGTTGATCATTTTTGCCAGTTCTTTCCGCCATCTTCATGTTTAGATCGGCTTGGAGATTGCGTGTTAAGATGTAATTAATTAGTTAGTGCAGAAATAAAAATATTACTTTAGAACTCATTTTTAAATATTGTATTAAAAAATCCTAACCGAACATTGTTTCTTTTTTTTAAAAGAAACTTTTGTGCACCAGATGTGCATAATTCTTTGTCCCTTGAATCTGCTGCATTTTAATAAGAGCATATCGCTAGCCAACCTAAACTCCAAGTAAGAACAACAAATTAGTTATATTACAACTGTAATTAATCTTCCGTGCATCACTCTGCGCATTTCACCTCGATCATTTTTATGCCTGATTTTAAGCTTGTAGAAATCTGGTATCTTTAGCATTTTGTTTACAAATTTTATGAATGAACAAATTCACAATTTTTTAAATTATTATTATTAAGTAACTGTCCTGATTTTGTTTTTTTAATGCTGTCTCACTAATATTAATATTATTTTATTAAACAAAATAATGTTACATGACGTGGTGTAAAAAACAATGTTTCACGGAAATCTGGATACTTTTGTGTACAACCATTGATAATTGATTTTATAATACAGTATTAGCAAATTATCTGTTTCCTTAAGATCGTAATTTGGCCTAAATAAAATGTACTGGCTAAATGGTTGAATCATTTTTATTTTTGTTTGGTCAGGATTTTTTATATCGAGAACTAGATCTCTGCTTTAACTGTTCTATTACTTGTTTGTAACAAAATTTAATTATAAATCAACTATAAACATGGTTATTCAACTACATTTTTTTTATAACTGTTAAGGAACAATAGTTTTTCAGTAATTTATTCTACTATTCGGAAAATAGAATGGGAATTTATAGGTGATTGCTTATGTTCTATATAGAAAAAATATCTAATTTTAAAATATTTTCCCAGTTTTTCTATTCAGCTGTTTTCTCTATATGTGTAGAACAATTTTTGAGTGCTGAAATTATATTTTTCTAACAATCCACTACATAGTAGAATCTCATTATAACATGCCCTATTAAACTGTATTGCTTATAACAGAGTATTTTTAAAGTTAAACACACCCAAACTGCTAACCACATAAATATGTACCTCAGTCCCCATGCCGGCATACTGGCTAAACAGCTGCTGACACTCTGATATACCATTAAGTAATCTTCCTCTTAAATTATAAAATAAAGCTGTAAATATAGTACAGTAATACCTCGATTTATGCTACTCTGTTTTACCCGATTCCGAAGTTACACGGTTTTAAATCATGCTGAACAAGTTACGCAGAAACTAGCCTGTTCGGGAAGAAAATCCCTAAAAGAAGGTTTAGAGCCCATAAAGAGGAAATATTTCCGTGTTTTAAGGTCGCCAAGGACCGATTGACAATTTTGGTTGACGCAAATACAACTGGTGACAGTTGCAACCTGTCATAGTTTATTGCTCAAGAAGTCCAAGGGCATTAAAACATTTCTAGAACTGGTGTGCCCGTGATTTGGAAGTCAAATCAAAAGGGTTGGGTGACAGCTTCCCTTTTTGAGGATTGGTTTGGTAATCATTTCATACCTTAAAGCAAACGTTATTGTCTGTTTAAACGAATTCTTTTTAAACCAATTCCTATTAATTGACAATGCACCTGGATATCCTCCGACTACTTTAACTAATTTTGACACACGCGTGAAAGTGATATGTTTTTAGATGCTTTGAGAATCATTGGACAACCTTGGAATGAAATTTCACAAATAACTTTGAATTGCGTTTGGAAAAAGGTGTGTCTATTTTTTTAAGTCTTTAACTGAAACTCAAACAGAATCAGCGCCAGAGTCTGATGAAATTGATGATGTGATTGAAGATGTTGTTGGTTTTGCCAGACAACTAAATTTAGAAGCGGAAAATGATAACGCTCAAGAACTGCCGGACTTACACAAAGTGGTGACAATTAATTTATGAGCTTATAGAAATGCGTGAGCAAGAGCAAGACCTTAAAAACGCAGATTCTATAGACCCAGTTGACATAGAAAATGAATTGACAGTTAGAAACTTGACAAAATGCCATAGTGTAATTGAGCAAGGGTTTCAAATTTTGAAAAATATAGACTCCATCGTTAAGGACATTTCTGCTACAGAACAAAAAAATTAGCGAATTACGAGGAAATTCTGGGTGAGAAAAAATCTTCAATTCGTCAAACAAATTTACTACATTTTATGAAGCCTATGTCAAAATAACTTCTTTTGTATTCTTCAAAATTACTTCTTTGCAATACGTATATAAAATAATTTTTTGTTGTATTATGTATTTAAGATTTTGATACATACACATATTTCTTCTAAATTATTAGTTTATTTAGTCTTTAGTCCGAATTAAACATAATTCCTGTATGATTGTATGTAAAATTATACCCCGACTCGAACGAATTGGACTTACATGGGTACCTCTCGGTCCCACCTATCGTGTAAGTACGGGGTATTACTGTATATAAATATAACTAATAATTATAATACAAATTGATTAAGTGTCTATAAATCGTATGTTATAAACCAAATGTTTGCAGAACTATTGTTCCAAGCTGCTGTACTTAAAAGCTATCTGAACTAAATCTCATATCTGTTAGTTAAAACTATCTCAAGTGATGTAAAGGAATTGTAAATAATGTAGATCTATCAGTAATGCTTACCTAATGTTTGTAAACAAATACTCTCTTCCACGCTGACCTACACACTTGCTTAAAATGTGACATTTATTCTAAACAACCTCAAAATTCTTTCAATATCAATCTAAAGATATCAAAGAGAAAAATTTTGTTTAGCAATCTGAATTTTATGTTACATTAGCCACAGTAAATGTGTTATATGATTTTATTCACTATAAATAAAATTTACATTTTTTAAATGTTAATTTCTTTTCAGTAGACTTTTACATTTCCTTTTTTGTTTTATTTGCATTTTAGGGATATTGCATGAACTTTTTACCTGGACTTGCATGATCTTTTATTAAAATGAGCCACTTTCAGTCCCAATAGTCCATTATAATAACGGTCTACAATAATTTCTCACATTTGGTTGATAACAATAGTAGAAACTGTTTTTTAAAATAATTATTTAAAATAACTTTAGTTAGGCAATGATAACCTTGATAGGTTTTTCGCCTGGAAAAAAAATATAAATTACTAACTGGGGCTAAAATGAAAGTAAAACTGGAAAAGGTAAATGAAAGAAATAAACCGATTTAAAACGTGTACATTTTATTTACAACCGTTTAAAGTTTGACAATTACTGTGGCTCAATTCACATAATATTCAATAACAGTATTAAAGAAATGATTTTATATTTCCTTTTAGTTGGGAAATCATGTTTTACTTACAGCAGAATGTAGAGTGATATTCGCAAATCATATATCGACAATATAATCAGGCTTCAGAATTCAGACCACTGACCTATTGGGTGAGGCAGTATGGAGTGGAGGTATTGGAAAGTTTGTGTTCAACAAAACATGTATGAATAATAATATGTTATACTTGCCTATAGTAGCATTTACGTTTTTGAGGATTGAGGAATTCTGTTTTGGAAGATTTATCCCATTATTAACTACGACTGTAACTCAGATAACTAAATGCATCTCCTGGAACAGCCATCCTCAATAATCAAAATAATAAGTGCTATAGGCAAGTAAAACATAATATACACATTAAAGTGTTTTAGTGTAAAGGCAGTAGCTCAAGTCAAGATAGAATCAAGTAATACAATTATTAGTAATATTTCTAAAGTGCACACTATTTACAGTTTTCTTGCATCATATTCATAAGTATTGCCTCTCGAAAGTAGGTTAAATGATCCTGTTGGTGTCACATCAATGTGAGGTGTGCGACACCTGTTTAAGTAGCTAACTGATGGTGTCACCAATTTTCAAAACTGATTTACTACTATAATTACTATTTATTAGGAATACACTGTGGTTGAATTTAATAATAAATATACCAAAACCTCTTAATCACAAACTTTCTTTATTTTACCCTTATGTACATTATAGTTACCAAGTAACCATCCTTAACCATCCTCAGAGGGATTAGTCTTTGTATGTTATCCCTCTGAGGATAGTTACTTGGTAACTGAAATGTACATAAGGGTAAAATAAAGAAGGTTTGTGGTTAAGAGGTTTTTGTATATTTGTTACTACAGTACAGTCTCGCTAATCCGGTCTCCGATGATCCGGACCTCCGGCTAATCCGGACGGCCCAAAAGTTTTGTTTAGTTATAGTATTTTACAGTGCACAATCAGTCTGCTGTCCACAAAAATATTTATTTTTATACGTCTATATTTGTTATTTTTCAAAGAGGTTTTCCTACTTTAATACTCAAATAATATAATTTATTCATTAAAATATGAAATAGGTGTACCACTTGTTTGTTTCTTTTGCCTACTAAAGTAGAAAAAACTTCTTTGAAAAAATATATACAAATTAGATCACCCAACACTACAACGTACGTGACATCAGAGACATCTTGCGATAAACAAAAGATAAAGGACCGCTGACTAAACGGATAAACAGTCTATCCGTCTGGCGTCAGGTCAGTTGTTTTGTCGGACAGATGCCACTTTTCCTGCTTCTCACAAGATATCTGCTCAGTTGTCATTTAATTCTAGTGCGATATTGATCTGTGTTTTTTATTTACGTCTCGTTCAGTGTTCAGTGAAAATGGCGACTAAACGTAAGTCAGTGACAGTGACAATGGAACAAAAACTCCAAGCTTTGTTTCGTATTGATGGAGGTGAATCGCTTATTAAAATTGCAAAAGAGTTAGGTGTGGGAAAACAAACTGTTTCTGATTGGAAAAAAAAGCGACAGGAAATTGAAGATTTTTGTGCAAAAATGGTTAGTAAAGACAGTTTAGGCGGCAGAAGCACTTTAAAAAAACCAAAAAATGAAACCCTAGATGATGCTTTGTATGTTTGGTTTTGCCAACAACGGGAACAGGGTGTTCCTTTATCGGGTGTAAATTTGCAAACGATCGCGCTGAAACTGAATGAAAAGTTAAAAGGAGACCCTAATTTTACTGCCAGTGTGGGATGGCTGTCACGGTGGAAGGAACGACACGGCATCCGTCAACTCAGAATAAGTGGTGAAATTTTGTCAGGTGACAGTGATGCAAGTGAAAAATTCAAAGACAAATTTGGCAAGTTTCTCAGAGATGAAAACTTACAACCTTGTCAGGTGTTCAACGCTGACGAAACTGGATTAAATTATAAAATGTTCCCAAAAAAAACTTTAGCTTCCAAATTAGATTCAGTAGCAAAAGGCCATAAAGTTAAGAAAGAACGTATGACTTTGCTGCCCTGCAGTAATGCTTCTGGCGATCTAAAATTTCCACTTTTGGTGATAGGGAAATCCGCAAAGCCTAGGGTTTTTAAAAATGTAAATTTAAGTGTTCTACCGGCCCAATACAAGTTCCAAAAATCAGCGTGGATGAACAGTCAAATTTTTAAGGACTGGTTTTTTGAAAACTTTGTTCCAACAACAGAAAAGTTTTTAAAAGAGAAAAAACTCCCTCGAAAAGCGGTTTTACTAATTGATAATGCCCCATGCCACCCAAATGAAGAAGAATTGCGTCATGGTGACATTTTTGTTAAATTTCTTCCTCCTAACGTAACGGCTCTCATTCAGCCGATGGATCAGGGCGTGATCGAAGCGATAAAACGGCGATATAGGAAAAAGTTAATTTTATCGCTTTTGGAACAACAAGAAGCAGATCCAGCTACAAAATTTATTGAAAATCTTAAAAAAGTGACTATAAAGGATGTCATTTATATGGCTGCAGAATCGTGGGAGGAAATTCAACCGTCTACACTACAAAAAAGCTGGAAAAAATTGTGGCCTGAAATGCTACAGGAAAGTGGAAAATCTGACAGTCAACCTACTAATGACGACAATGAATTTGTTCAGATTTTTCAACAATTGGAGGGTTGTGCCGAGTTGAAAGACACTGATATTTCCGAGTGGATTATCAGTGATAATGACATTGGTCATCAAGTGCTCAACGAGGACGAAATCGTCGCGGTGTGCACTGCAAACGCAGAAAATGACAGCTCGGAAGAGGAAGACTACACAGACGAACCTGTCAGCCTAACTCATGATGAGGCGGCTGCAATGCTGGAGGGGTTGATGACTTACTTTGAGAGACAAAGTGATACGTCAACTGCGGAGCTACTGACCTTGAAACGCCTACGAGATCGTACTGTGAAACGACGTCATTCATCGTTAAAACAAAAGAACATTACGGACTTTTTTCACTAAGTTTTTTAAAGTTTGTTTTTGTTTCAGTTTCATTTTTGTTTGAGTTTTTTGTGCGTTTGTACAGTATAGTGTAAATAACTTTATGTGAATACTTTTATTCAACGAGAAAGGTGCTTAGATATTTATTTATGTCATGACTTTTCTGTTATAATTATAGGATTTTTTGCTACATAAGCTATGAAATACTGTACTGTAAGCTATATTTAGGCCTCAATTTCACTAAAACTACAATTTCAATATGTTTTCCCACCTAAAACACATATTGTATGCATTTGTTTGGCTTTTTCCGTCTAATCCGGACTTTCGTTGATCCGGACCGGGTCCGGTCCCATCAAGTCCGGATTAGTGAGACTGTACTGTACTACTATAATCTTAAATAGTTTTAAATTTAATAGTCATGGTTGATCATAAAGGTTTTAATACTTTATATTATAAATTAATATGAATGATTTAATATAATAAATTAATATAAGTAAAAAACGTCTTATTTATTCTAACTGTCATTAATTCTGTTACAACTTAGGCTTTCAACAATCTCAAATTTAATAGCTACAGTAATATAAAGTTCTAATACAAAGGTAGACTCTTGCAGCCGTTTGTTCTCTTAAAACATTTTTTTACAATAAAATGTTATTTACTTTTAAATCTAATGGGAGGTTATGATGGATTTTTCTATGGTGTGCAGTGGTGTGATAAAAAACTTGATTTTAATTTACTAAAAGAATAAATTTAAATTTATAAGTAATTGACTAAGTTTCTGTTTGGCTGAAAATATAATCTAATGAGTTTGTTGTTCTTATTTGTTTGAGAGTGTCTTTAGACTCAACTCGTTGCTCTTGGAATTTCACTAGAACCACTATCATTTCTGCACAGTGATATTTTTAATCTGTACTAAGCCCATTTCTCTTTAATAGCTTTACTTAACCACTCGTAGCATTTTTTATGAATTATTTATACAAAACAAAACTTACAACTATTTTCACTTTCTTTGTAACTCGCTTAACTATTCTTCTTACAAAAACAAACTCCTAAAAAACAGTCTCTTGCAACTTGAACTTTCAAATACTCCTCCAAAAACGTTTTTACTCCCTCGAACCTCAAAAACATAGTCCATGTTTTCCTTGATTCGTCTCCCTTTGAATAAGAAGCATTTTAGCTCCCCCTTATGGTATTTCAGCCAGAGTTTATTTTTTAAATATGTGAACGAATAACGTTCGGCTAACGGTATTTGCTGTTTGAATTTTTCTTGTGTTACACCCTACTTTTATGACCTTTTCTGACTCCTCTTCTCCCTTGCGCTTGCTTACAGAATGGCTTTAATGTTAGAAAATAAATACTATACCCTTATTCTGCCTGCATGTCCCAAGAATGATTTACAACCCTAAACTGACATTTACATAAGTTATATATATATATATATATATATATATATATATATATATATATATATATATATATATATATATATATATATGCAGTTAATAAATTACCAATTTTGAGTAATTTTATCCACCATTAAGTGCAATAATTTTACCTTGAGTGATGAGGCACCTTTCGGTCTTTGACCATTGTCGAATCACTGATTGTTCTCTGCTGTGGATGCTATGTCCGTGAAGCCGGTGTTTGTAGAAGTTACGCGCACTATTTCTTGATCTGTGTGTATGAGGTTTCTGTATAGTATGTCTTCTGTATATGTTGTTTGTAAATTCATTAAGTTGTTGTGTATGTTTTTATAAATGTGGTATTTTTCTAGTGAGTTTAGTTCTATTGGGTTGTTATTTATTTCCAGTTGGTTAGGTTATTTTCGTAATTTGTAATTTCGTGTTTATGGGAAATTAGGTGTGCTGCAACGTTTGATACTTTAGAATTTTTATTTTTGAATGCTCTATAATGTTCTTCAAATCTTATTTTAAACGTTCTGGATGTTTTTCCTAACTGCATAAAGTCAGTGCAACGGAAAAACAATGGATAATATTAAATATCAGGAATATATATATATATATATATATTCTTGATATTTTACGTTATCTATTGTTTTTCCGTTGCACTGACTTTATGAAGTTAATATATTACTATTGTAAGTAATTTTATCCACCATTAAGTGCAATAATTTTACCTTGAGTGATGAGGCACCTTTCGGTCACTTGACCATTGTCGAATCACTGATATTTTTCTGGTGTAGATGTTCGGTCCGTGATATTGGTATTTGTTGACGTTACACCCACTTTCTCTTGATCTGTGTGTATGATGTTTTTATATAGTATGTCTTCTGTATATGTTGTTTGTAGATTCATTAAATTGTTGTGTATGTTTTTATAAATGTGGTATTTTTCTAGTGAGTTTAGTTCTATTGGGTTATTATTTATTTCAAGTATGGTTAGGTTATTTTCGTAATTTGTTACTTCATGTTTATGTGATATTAGGTGTGCTGCAACATTTATCGAATCACTCGAGTGATTCGACAATGGTCAAGTGACCGAAAGGTGCCTCATCACTCAAGGTAAAATTATTGCACGTAATGGTGGATAAAATTACTTACAATAGTAATATATTAACTTCATAAAGTCAGTGCAACGGAAAAACAATTGATAACATAAAATATCAAGAATATATATATATATATATATATATATATATATATATATATATATATATATATATATATATATATATATATATATAATGTTTCATGTACAAGTAAGTTTAATTTAAATTACTTGAGGGTTTTTGCCATGCCATGCTATTTGCATTATCAAAAGCTGGTACGCCCATTCATCGCTGGACAGTGGTTCACCCTAGGTGAACATTTTTAGAGAATACACTCCTTAATATTTCTCTTCATTATTTTGAATATAGGTAAATTACATTATACATGAACTTCAATACTTATTTTAATAAATTTAAAAAAAATAATTTTGTTGGTATAAAAAAAATTTGAAATGACTAATGTTGTGTTGAATTGTGTGGAATCTCTCTTTTAGAATGGAAAAGTGTCGGGTGATGGACAGTAAAATGAGACCTCTTTGGATTGTTTTTGAAAATGACGATCCCTATGGTGAAGATATATACATTATATTTAAGAATGGAGACGATTTGCGGCAAGATATGCTGACATTGCAAATGATAAGAATTATGGACAAGCTGTGGAAGAATGAAGGCTTGGATCTCAGGTGTGTTGATTTAAACCATAATGTGCTGGAAAATGCATTTCATGGGGTTAATTTATTGGAATTTTCTAATTTCTCTTATGCAATATTCTGTCATCTGATGACGAATTAACACAAAAGTTTTCCATGTAATATAAAAAAATTTGTTTTTTCTCAGGACTTTTCAACCCGATTAATGTATACATTGGCACTATATATTGTTTATCACTTTCTAATCTATAATGTTATTGTTAATTCTATAAACTACTAAGACATGGAGCTGTGGAATTAACAGTTGCCACAAGCTCGAAAAATACTTATTTAGAGTATCATAATTATCTGCCATTCCCAGCTTTGTCACACAACTCGTAGACTCGTTTCGAAGGACCTCCATCAGTCAGAACTTTTTATGAACTATTCTTCCTTGCATGGAAATCGTCTTTAATCTTATCTAACTATACCCTTCTTATTAACCTTTTATCTGATATCGGTTCAGCTTATTCAATGCTCTGTCTATTGTTTATTATCTAGTGCATTTACTTTGAAACCATTTAAAATTTTTAAATATTACATTTGATTGATTCTGTATTTGTTTGTTTATTACTGTCGAATTTTTCAATTGGGCTTTGTATATTTCTACATTTTTAATAATATTGAGGCGTTTTCTTTTATTTTCGTATTTTATTGGCTTCATCGCTTTTTCAATTTTCCTTGGCATATGTGCTATCCCTTCTATAAGATGAGTTGCATAATTAGAATCATTTTTTTCGTATTTGTATTATCTTATGTGCTCCTTATACCTAGTTTTGAATTTTCAACCAGTTTTCTTATATATATTGCATTACATTAACATTTAATTTCATACATTCCATTTCATATTTTTTTTCATTAATTATATTAGTATTTAGTTTATTTTCAAAAGTGTTTGATGTACTCATTACAATTCTCACTTTGTGGTTCTTTAAAAAATTAGATATCTTATATTTTTCTTTACTCGGAAATTCAAACTTCGCCCACCTTTGTTCCTCATTTATGGTTTCTTGTTTTCTATTGTTTTTATTTTTTATTCTAAGATTAAAGACGATTCCCATACAGGAAAAAACAGTTCAGATCGATGGTGTGAGTGGTCAACGAGTAGTGTGACAATGCTGGGAATGGCAGGTAACTATGATAATCTAAATAAGAATATAAATCCTAGCAGAAAAGTAGAAAATTGTCAAAACAAAAAAACTGGAAAGGTACATTTATTACTCCAATTGGGAAATGACACGATCTTTGCTCTGGAATCAGGAATTTTACTGATCAAGATTATTGAAACAAATACAAGAAAATACCATAAACTTAGAATGCTATATATATAATCAGAGAATACTGTAACTGCATAGAAGCAGTTAAAAACAAGATAAGAAAAATGGCTGTTATTACCAAAGATTTAGTTATAAAAACTGCCTTAGGAAATGAATTCTTTTTAGGTAACAAATTTTCTTCTGAAGCTGTTATTTTGAAAAGTAATTTGAAGCTTTGTATTATAGACGCTTTGGAAATTGATTGAGTTTACAAAATTCAACATTTCCGAAACTATACTGCACCTTATTCTATTCTAAAATCAATATTTAATGGAAATATCTACTACATTATTTTAATTATTGAAAAGTACGGTAAAACCTCATTATTCCGGATCACCTCATAATCCAGACCGGTTTTTGTGGTGTTTTTTTTGATTTTTCAAACATATTTCTCGAGATGTGCGAGTTGATGCAACAGCCACCTGTGTATGTACAGACGATGACAGTAGGAAATAACCAAATAATTGAACATGAGGAGGAAACAACCTCAACCTAGATCCTAACGTTGAAGCAGATGCGTGATAAGGCAGCTCGCAAGATCTACACAAAACTAACACAGCAGAGCATCATGTCCTTTTCGATTCCAGCGCTTTTGGGGTTTATCACATCGGGCGGTAAAATATCCATTGCAGCTCTAAGATAATGTTCTGTTTACATATTGGACGGTAAAATATCTGTCGCCACTCTAAAATAATGTCGAGATTACATAATAGGCAATAAAATATTTGTCGCCGCTGTGATATAATCTTGGTTGTAACGCCGACACTATATCAACTTATTGGGTTGATAATGTGGTAACAAGGTATTGTGGTGTCCAAAACTGCAATCTCTTGGAAATAAATAAATAGACACATCCTTTTGACTGACTATTAATATCTAGTTTCAAATAATCAATATTTATACAAATCACATATAGCACTATATCATAAACTATAAATCTGTGAATCTGTGACATTTGGTTATTTATACAATTCAGTCTTTTCTTTTTTCTTTTTTGATTGACAAAGATCATTTTTGATCGAAATATTTCAATAGTGTGTTGAGTTTTTATATGTGTCTATTTATTTATTTGCAAGAGATTGCAGTTTTGGACTATTGCCATTAGGTAAGTCTGTCAGTCTCCTAGTCCAAAAAATATAAATAATCTTTACCAACCAAAACTAACCTATATATATATATATATATATATATATATATATATATATATATATATATATATTTTAGGTTAGTTTTGGTTGGTAAAGATTATTTAGATTTTTTGGACTAGGAGACTGACAGACTTACCTTGGTAAGAGTCCACACTGTAGTCTTGAAATAGAAACACATAAAAGCACTTAAACAATGATATATTTCAACCACACAGTGGTCTTTATCAATCGAAGAGAAAACACAAAAAGAAATATGAGAGAATGAAATAAAATAAATATCTATTTATATAGATATTTATTTTATTTCATTCTCTCATATTTCTTTTTGTGTTTTCTCTTCGATTGATAAAGACCACTGTGTGGTTGAAATATATCATTGTTTAAGTGCTTTTATGTGTTTCTATTTCAAGACTACAGTGTGGACTCTTACCAAGGTAAGTCTGTCAGTCTCCTAGTCCAAAAAATCTATATATATATATATATATATATATATATATATATATATATATATATATCTGTTTTTTCATAATTCTCTGGTTAATCCAGATTTTCGGTAATCCAGACTCCGGTTCTAGTTGGTCCAAACTATCGAGGCTTTACTATAGCAGTGAAAAAAAAAACAATAGATTTTTCAACACTGCAACAAAATAAATTTCTGATTTGGGTAGAAATATATTTAATTTACTGGTAACAAGTGTAATTTTTACTTAAGCAAGGATTGGTCACCACAACTAAAGTATTTGTTCGTTCAGGTTCAAGCTCATGTGCGACTTGGAATGTAAATTCCAGTGATTGTAAAGCAGGCAATTCCTAAAGAAACTTTAAAGTTGTGTCTCCCAACATAAACTTTTAGGACTCTGAAATCAAACACATCATGATATTATTGTGGTTTGACACTTGGTCGAGGCTGTTGGAAGAACTCCAATTAAGGCTCGATATCACAAAATCATTGATGACAATTGCATACCAGTTACAAAGGCATTAATACTGCAATTAGGAAAGCAACAGGCAATTACCACATTTAATTCTCCAGGATAAATCATCAGCATGACTGAACAACCTAAAGTCACAGCCTTCAGCTCCTGCCAGACCTTAGATAGTCAGAGGGTACTAAGAATCTCCGGGCCAGTTATGAGGAAGATAGCGACTTGGAAGGATAAGTTTCAAATAGCGCTGCTGATTACCAATGCTCGATAAGACTAAGATGAAAAAGATCTGCCCCAAATAGTAAGTAAAAAGATAAATTACAAAATCCCAATTGGACATGGGTAAGGTGGTTTTTAACTTTTAAAACAGTTGAAAAAGATTTTTGAGATAATTTGTGACTATAATTTATATTAGACTAAAATAAAACAATTAAAGGTCTTCATGACAATAATTTTATATCCACAGCTAATAATCACTACATAAATTCTAAAATTTTGTTTTCAGAATGAATCCATATGGCTGCATATCTACAGATAATAGAGTTGGTTTAATTGAAGTAGTTCTAAATGCAGAAACTATTGCCAACATACAAAAAGAAAAAGGCATGTTTTCGGCTACTTCTGCGTTTAGGAAAGGATCACTATTAGGTAATGTATATATTATTTGTGTCCATCTTCACCTTGAGCTACTTGTATACATTTACACTCATTAACATTTTCTTGCTGCTGCCAGAAAATTGTAAAATTATTAGTGGTGCTGAAAAATATTATTTGATGTATGAACAATAAAAGTCCAAACAAGGGGTTTTCATTGATTTGGACTTCCATTTATGACATCATCATTGAGCAGTCAGAATCAACTGCTCCCCATTGTCGGTTCCCCATTGTCGGCTCCCCATTGTCGGTTCCCCATTGTCGGCTCACCATTGTCGGTTCCCCATTGTTGGCTCCCCATTGTCGGCTCCCCATTGTCGACTCCCCATCGTCGGTTCGCCATTGTCAGATGTGTATATGCTGTTCTTTGGTTATAAAATAATAACAAAATAAAATAAACTAATTTTTTTCAGTTTATTGTCAGAAGTGAACAAATTATTTCATCGGTTCACTTGCAATAAGAATAAAAAACACTATTGTGCTAATAAACCAAATGTACTCTTTGAACAAATTACAGTTATTACTTTTTTTTAAAACTTGTACTTATTTTACTAAAATATGAATATATATATATATATATATATATATATATATATATATATATATATATATATATAGGAATTTTTTGGACTTGATAGGAGACTGACAGACTTACCTAAAGGCAATAGTCCAAAACTGCAATCTCTTGGAAATAAGCACATATAAAACACTTAATACACTTTTATTTGAAATATTTCGATCAACATGATCTTCTTCAGTCAAGAAAGAGAAAACAAAACAAAAGATTGAAGTGAACCACAGATGTGTATAAACATCCAAATGTCACAGATTCACAGATTTATAGTTTATGATATAGAGCTATATGTGATATGTGTAGAAATTGTTATATGTGAATCGTGTAAAGATTGGTTACTTGAAACTAGATATTAAAAGTCTGTCAGAAGGAAGGTAATGGAGCTGTTAAAATGGTAGAAGTTAGGGGGAAGTTAAAAGGAGTTTTATCTGATGTTGAGGTTAGGAGGCTCTCTAGATTTGGTATACCACTGGTATGATAACTCCCATCTTCTTAATTCTGAAGAGTTGCAATCAGGGGGGAGGGCTTTAATTATTTTGGTGGTATAGCAATCATTGAAAGAGATGATGTTGTGACTAGCAGCGTGTTGAGCGGTTGGCCTGTCTATGTTCATGGTTCCAACGTCATGTCTGTGGCCATTCATTCTGATGCTCAGACTATCCGTTGTAATTCCTATGTACTGTGCCGGGCAAAATTTACATTGTAACTGGTATATTACATTACTGGATGTACAAGTATGATGACCCTGAATCTTGAAGTCCACATTGGTTGCTAGGCTATGGAAACTATTTGTTGGGATGTGTATTGGACATTTCTTGCATCTTGGTCTATTGCACGGAAAGGAGCCGTGAGGAAGTTTGGGCGGTTTTTCAGTACTTGGATCTGGTAATTTTGGATGTACTAAAATACTTTTTAAATTGAACGGTTGTCTGAACCAAATATGTGGTGGATTTGAGAAAAGATCTTTGGTGTGGGCGGAAGCTTGAAGAATCTTGAAGCCATCCTTTAATATTTTGTTCAGCTTCGTTAGGCCTGGATGGTAATCTGTAACTAAAGACAGTTTGTCCTCCATAGGTGGTCTGGGTACATCAGATGACTGAGCCAAGCGGATTTGATTCTCAACGAGTTGTTTAGGGTATCCTCTTTTTTGGAAAGCTAGTAAGGTCTTCCTATTAAAGTCTTCCAATGCTATATCGTTAGAACAAATTCTCTTGCCCCTGACTGCCTGACTGTATGGTATGGACCTTTTTATATTCATGGGGTGGTTGCTATTGAAATGTAGGTATTGTAGATGGTTCGTCGGTTTGATGTGGACACCTGTATAGATATTCCCATCTCTGATTGTTACATCTACATCCAAGAAGGTGATTGTTGCTGCAGACTTCTCCCAGGTGAATTGAAGTGTGGAACATAGTGATAAGCCCTTCAAAAAACTTTCGGTTTTTTGGACTAGGAGACTGACAGACTTACCTTGGTAAGAGTCCACTCTGTAGTCTTGAAATAGAAACACATAAAAGCACTTAAACTTAAAGTTTCTATTTCAAGACTACAGAGTGGACTCTTACCAAGGTAAGTCTGTTAGTCTCCTAGTCCAAAAAATCTAAATAATCTTTACCAACCAAAACTAACCTAAAAATAAATAAATAAATAAATAAATATATATATATATATATATACACACATTATTTACATCTCCCCACAACCAATTTCCATCTTTTTGGCAGTTGGTATTTCTCATAGCCTACAGGGCACAAGTCTGATTCACCTGGCCACTGTACAAATGTAGAAAGTTTTATAGTCTTTCTGACCTTCCTAAGGCACACTGACAAATTGTTCTTTATGATATCTCTTGTGCGTGAACCATATACACTGGGTTTCAAAGACTGCGAACTAGAGGTTGCCGTTCTTGCTCAGGAAGAAGTTCAACTATGACATCCAGTCGAAAGTCATACAAGGTCATTCTTGAGCCAAGACCTCTTGGTTGAGTTTAGGATGTAAGCTGAAATTCTAGGTGCAATCACAATTCTGAGGTGCCACCACAGTCTAGGGAATATCTTTGAATATAAGTTGGTTATGTTCGATACAGATATTAACTTTGACAAGTTTGTCAAAGAAATAGGTTTTCTACAGTCATTGACTGTATCATCACTTAAATATATTTAATACATTTTTACTCTTTTTCTGTATTTCCTAATTCCTTAACCTTTCAGGTAGCAGATGGACACTTCTCTTTGTTTCATTTGAATGCAGATCTACTTGAGACCTTTCATAAATTTTCCTTATTCCTATACCAGATCATTATGCCTTTTACTTGATCCTATCTAATTCTTTCTGCCCTTTCTCTACCTTCTTCAGACAAAGAGGTGTAACAGGTAAGTACATGTTTTTTTTGTTGTTCGGAATGAGAGGTCTACCAGGCGATTTTTGTTTTTATCTATCTTTATTAACCAGTAACTAGAAAGAAGATAATGGAAAGAACCCCAATATGACAAAAATAACAAATAAAATGAGTTACTTAAGATTAAAACCCTTATGTACATTTCGATGACCATGTCATGATCATCAGAGGGTCTTATTACAAAGTACAATCTAGCAAACAAGAAGTTACAAACTAGAATGATTGGTGACTAGATCACTCTAGTTTGTAACATCTTGTTTGCTAGATTGTAATTTTGTAATAAGACCCTCTGATGATCATGACATGGTCATCGAAATGTACATAAGGGTTTTAATCTTGAGTAACTCGTTTTATTTGTTATTTTTGATTATTTTTGTGGTATTGGGGTTCTTTCCAATATTTTCATTGTAATATATTGTACCACTGTGCTCTTGATATTGTGTAGTAACTAGAAACATCCGACTCTCAGACGGCTATATAGTTTGCTGAAATATAAATAAAACATGATCCATTGCTCTTCTAGATATGCTTCGGTCAAACCCTTTCACAATAAATGACTTACTATCTGTTATCGGCAATTTACACACTTCATGGTTTCAACAAGTTATTTACATAGCTACAGTGCTACATAGCTATCAGTCGGGTGCTACAATAAGCACGGGTAAGAGTTTTCTCTGTCTCTCAGTCGGGTTTTATTTTCACTGAGTTAACATCGTATATCTGACGTCACGCAGTCAGTTATTTATGTTTACTATGCAATTTGTTTTCTACATTAGGCTACACTTTTTTGTACAGTAATTTTTTGCGTATATTCTTTGTAAATATTTAATCAGTTTGTGAAGAAGTATATAAATTAGCTATATATTTTTTTATTTGTTTTTAAAAAAGTATTTTTGCTATGTCAAGGACAACTTCTGATAGTAATGTGTCTCAGCAAACAAGACGAATATGAGTATGGTTATTCTTGCTCCTTCTGATCACAGTAACAATGAACTATTCGATGACTATTTTGAAATTTACTATTTCATCAGATTATACATATTAGACCAATAACTTCTAGCTGTGCAATGCTTTCCTAAAGAGAAATATATTTTAGCAAGTTAACAAAACTATTTATTTTTTGTATACATAATTGTATGTACTTATTAAATTTTTTGTCTTATTAGATAATAATTACTTTTAAAATTATCTTGTAAATTATTTTGGCCTGCACAATTCTCAGATAACAGCAATAAACCTTTAGTTATCGTTTTCTTCCAGCTTGGTTAAAGGACTACAACACTTCAGAAACTAGTTTAAATAAGGCAATTGAAGAATTTACATATTCTTGTGCTGGCTATTGTGTTGCTACCTATGTTTTGGGTGTCGCGGACAGACATTCAGACAACATCATGGTGAAACGCACTGGTCAGGTATGTTATAGAAGAATCGTGCTAAACATATAGTTGTAACAAGAAATATAGTTTACAAAATGTCTATCTTAGTTTTTTCAAAATGCTCTTTGAAAATGTTTAGGATACTGATGTGCTTCCTATTCTCTATCATCTCCAAATAACACACAAACGTAACAATAAAACTTAGAGCCTCCTACACTTGTTATAAGCCATAGGTAATCCTTATACCAAGGGACTAGAAGGTTCTTCCTATTCTCTATCATCTCCAAATAACACACAAACGTAACAATAAAACTTAGAGCCTCCTACACTTGTTATAAGCCATAGGTAATCCTTATACCAAGGGACTAGAAGGTTCTTCCTATTCTCTATCACCTCCAAATAACACACAAACATAACAATAAAACTTAGAGCCTCCTACACTTGTTGTAAGCCATGGGTAATCCTTATACCAAGGGACTAGAAGGTTCTTCCTATTCTCTATCACCTCCAAATAACACACAAACATAACAATAAAACTTAGAGCCTCCTACACTTGTTATAAGCCATGGGTAATCCTTATACCAAGGGACTAGAAGGTTCTTCCTATTCTCTATCACCTCCAAATAACACACAAACATAACAATAAAACTTAGAGCCTCCTACACTTGTTGTAAGCCATGGGTAATCCTTATACCAAGGGACTAGAAGGTTCTTCCTATTCTCTATCACCTCCAAATAACACACAAACATAACAATAAACTTAGAGCCTCCTACACTTGTAAGCCATGGGTAATCCTTATACCAAGGGACTAGAAGGTTCTTCCTATTCTCTATCACCTCCAAATAACACACAAACATAACAATAAAACTTAGAGCCTCCTACACTTGTTATAAGCCATGGGCAATCCTTATACCAAGGGACTAGAAGGTTCTTCCTATTCTCTATCACCTCCAAATAACACACAAACATAACAATAAAACTTAGAGCCTCCTACACTTGTTATAAGCCATGGGTAATCCTTATACCAAGGGACTAGAAGGTTCTTCCTATTCTCTATCACCTCCAAATAACACACAAACATAACAATAAAACTTAGAGCCTCCTACACTTGTTGTAAGCCATGGGTAATCCTTATACCAAGGGACTAGAAGGTTCTTCCTATTCTCTATCACCTCTAAATAACACACAAACATAACAATAAAACTTAGAGCCTCCTACACTTGTTGTAAGCCATGGGTAATCCTTATACCAAGGGACTAGAAGGTTCTTCCTATTCTCTATCACCTCTAAATAACACACAAACATAACAATAAAACTTAAAGCCTCCTACACTTGTTGTAAGCCATGGGTAATCCTTATACCAAGGGACTAGAAGGTTCTTCCTATTCTCTATCACCTCCAAATAACACACAAACATAACAATAAAACTTAGAGCCTCCTACACTTGTTGTAAGCCATGGGTAATCCTTATACCAAGGGACTAGAAGGTTCTTCCTATTCTCTATCACCTCCAAATAACACACAAACATAACAATAAAACTTAGAGCCTCCTACACTTGTTATAAGCCATGGGTAATCCTTTTACCAAGGGACTAGAAGGTTCTTCCTATTCTCTATCACCTCCAAATAACACACAAACATAACAATAAAACTTAGAGCCTCCTACACTTGTTATAAGCCATAGGTAATCCTTATACCAAGGGACTAGAAGGTTCTTCCTATTCTCTATCACCTCTAAATAACACACAAACATAACAATAAAACTTAGAGCCTCCTACACTTGTTGTAAGCCATGGGTAATCCTTATACCAAGGGACTAGAAGGTTCTTCCTATTCTCTATCACCTCTAAGTAACACACAAACATAACAATAAAACTTAGAGCCTCCTACACTTGTTATAAGCCATGGGTAATCCTTATACCAAGGGACTAGAAGGTTCTTCCTATTCTCTATCACCTCTAAGTAACACACAAACATAACAATAAAACTTAGAGCCTCCTACACTTGTTGTAAGCCATGGGTAATCCTTATACCAATGGACTAGAAGGTTCTTACTAGGTTTTCATCCTTTTGGATTGTTTTAAATAATGGCTGTGGCTGCTTGTCTTTCAGAGCATATTTTTCTTCAAAAGATAAAGAATAAAACTGCATTTGAAGCAAGTATGTAATCAAACCATTACATTCATTCAGTGCACACAGGCGTGAAGATTCTGACAATTCAAAAAATAAAACGAAGGCTTCCAATAATATGACACAAACCACACAGGCCCAAAGATTCTGACAATTCAAAAAATAAAACAAAGGCTTCCAATAATATGACACAAAACCATTAAATAAAACAAGAAAGTCACAAAATCAATAAAATTTATACTAAGTGGTTCTGGAATTGTCAATAGTTTATTTGAAGCGAAGGAAAATTATACAAGGTTAACATTTATCCGAGAATAAATATTTTGTTAAACTATATTACTTAAAATATGTATACAAATAAAAAGATTTATTTTGGCTTTACTTTGCCTCAGGGAAATTCAGTCACTGATGATGGCAATTAAGTTGTCGTAAAATGCAAGATAACACTAAGCATTGTATTGTGAAAATATAGTTTCATTGTTTTTATATACATATACTATAAAATATAAACTCACAAGTTAAGTTGAAAACTGAATTATTAATTAATGAGAATTATATTGTATATGTTTGAGTACAGTTTTCTTCCATTCCTATGTCAATAATCTCCTCTGTTGAGGCGTTTCGGAGTAACTCCATTTTCAAAACTTCAATCTTACTTGTACGATGAGTACGATTGAAGTTTTGAAAATGGAATTACTCTGAAACTTGTAAACAGAGAAGAATATTGTAACATTAGGAATGGCAGAAAACTACTGTACTCAAACATATAGAAATACAATGATGAGTATATTAATAATTTCAGAATTATATTGTGCTGTAGATGAAGGTAATACTGATGAACCTTTTCCCATATCATATCAGCAATCATTCTCAGTAGTTAGTGGATTAATGGTAACTATTCCAAGTAGGGATGGGCTGATTCTGATTCTCGATTCTCCATTGATTAAAATGCCGATACTGATTCTTGTTTTTTTTAACTGTTAAAATAAGTATGTGGTGTAATTTATAGAAAATATAATTAATTATCAGTTATGTCTTATTTAAGCATTAAGTTGCTTTTAATGTATTAAACGATTAAAGAAATTCATGTCTATTTAAAATCATAAAAATAATTATTATTTATAATGCACAACAAATACAATCGGAAGTATCTTTGGTCAGTTTGTCTTCGCTCTTCTCTCTTTGCTGTCTTACTCGGGCAGGTTTGACTCTTACTCTACCCCCCCCCCACCTATCCGTCTTTGGCCGCCACACTTTATACATGTCGAAACAAAAGGTCCAATTTCTCCAGTTATACAAACTGTAATAGCTATTTCTGAGGTTATATTGTAATTGTGAATGGAAGTTCATATTTTTAATTTTAAATAAACCATTACTTTTATCCAATATGTTTGTCACGCTTCAAAAATTCCTTTTATGCATCAAGGTCGAACATTTTGTGCAGCCTATTACAATAAAACAGAACTTTTAAAAGGCTTCACCATATGGCCAAGATGTTTATTAAATGCATTATTAGAGAATATCATGTAGGCCTATATAACTTAAAAGAATCGAGAATCGAAAGAAAAATTTGAGAATCGAAATTGGAATCAAAAATTTTAGGTATCTGTCCATTCTTAATTTCAAGTCAAAGTTGTCTGATATTAATTTTGGTAATTGATATATTTTCCATATCCACGCTAAAATAGTTGAATTTATTTTGTTTTTAGACACATGAACTGAACAAAAATTTGTCAGAGATTATGATTGTAAATATTATCTAAATTATTGTAAAGTTCGCAATTAATTTCATATATTTTTTTTTTTACATAGTTGTTCCATATCGATTTTGGCCACATTCTTGGACATTTCAAAGAAAAGTTTGGATTTCGCCGTGAACGAGTGCCATTTGTACTGACCCATGACTTTGTACATGTCATCAATAAGGGCCAGACGAAAAAAGAAGCGTTGGAGTTTCAAATTTTTCAGAAACAGTGCGAGCAGGTAATTTATTTTTGTATATAAGTGTTAAGGAGTGATAGATAAATTTTCATAAACATATTTTAACAAATGTATTTGAAGGAATAAATGCTTATTTATTATTTTAAATATTTTATCTACCTTCATTTTTATTCCTGCTTTCATAAGTTTCTGATCAGCTTAAACCTAATAGCCCTAATATCCAGCACCATCTCGGTCGGCATGTTTGGGGTTATAGAAAATTTCCGGATAATAGAACCTAACGATCGTGTAAAAGAGCTTTACTAAAAATAGTTGTGTTATGTTATACATGGTTATTATATTTTAAAACAAATATGTTCAGATATAAAAATATAATTAGTAACAGTGAATTTTTTGTTATATGTGTATTTTTTTTGAGACATGTTAAATTATTTTTATTACTATTCTGTTTTTGGATCCTGAGTAAACCTATCTTACTTGTGTATTTTCACGCTGTGGGCAAAACCTATAGACATTTGTTACTAATAATTTAAAAAATTTAATTCTCTAATATATTAAATTCTTTAAAATTCCATAGAAATTTAATGCTAATGCACATAAAATAGTAGCATTTAACAGTTTGATTAACAGAACGATTAATGTACCACTTAGTCCTAGATGTTTTTATAAGGACATTAATTATATCAAAGAGTGGTTAAATACGATTTTATACAAAAATTATAGATAATATTGTTAGGAAGCAAAGATTAAAATATGTTTTAAGCATATCTAGCACTTTTCAAAACCAAAATAAATTGTAATTATATGAGTTTACCTTTTAATAATATTTTAACAAAAGGGTTAGATTCGATTTTTAAACAGGTAAATGTTAAGATAGCCTACAAAAGTCAAAATAAACTTAACCATTTATTATGTAACCCTAAAGATAAAATTCCAATGCTGGAAAAATTAGTTATTTATAAGAAAATTGGAGGTACTTATAATGAGATGTATATAGGTCAAACCAAAAGAAAAATTGTAACTAGATATAAAGAACATCTGGTGCATATGAAATATGATAGACCTGAAAAAGCAAGCGTAGCAGAACACATCCTTTATAATCAGCATGTATTAGATCAAAATGTTATTTTAGTTAAATGTATCAACTCTAAAACATTGTTCAATACTTATGAAAGTATTTTTATAGTAAAATTAAATAGTAAATTAATGAATGCAGATAAAGGGCCTATCCCTAACTCACCTCTTTATTCTTTACTTTTTTAGTAGTTTTACAAATACGATGCATTATTTTAATTAGTTTTTTATTTTATTTATTGTTATTAGCTGTAGTTCACATTACATATTTATTATTATAGTGTACTTTTTCACATAGCTTATTTGGTTCAAGATGGCCAATCATTGTTTGTTGGTCGAGGATGGAGCTTACCTCACGCCTATATATAGCAACCGCAGAGAACGGTTGACGTCACTCTAGTTTGTAACTTCTTGTTTACTAGATTGTAATTTTGTAATAAGACCCTCTGTTGATATTGACATGGTCATCGAAATTTACATGAGGGTTTTTAATTTTAATTTTTTTAGTTTTTATTATTTTTGTGGTATTTTTTCCAATATTTTCATTGTAATAATATTTCTTAATTGAAGTTATTTTAATAGTAAAATTAATCTTCATTTTATAATTGAAATCATATAATTATGTTCTGTAAGTTTAAGTTAAAACTTTGATCTATTCTATTCTATTTTTGCCCAGGCCTTTCTGATCTTGCGAAGACATGGCTGCTTAATACTTTCACTGTTTGCAATGATGATATCCACAGGCCTGCCTGAACTTAGCTCTGAAAAGGACTTGAATTATCTTCGTGATACTTTGGTAAGATTTAATTCCATATAGCTAAAGAATAAGTTATCATAAAAGGGTCATTCCATGTCAAATCAACCAACTAAAAAATAATTTTGGACCTTAAGGTTTCAGAATGATCTGATTTTTTGTATGATTGTTCCTACCATCAAAACTAACAAAAATGCAAAATATCAGATTTTTCGAACTTATAGTTTTTTAATTATTAATTTTTTTAAAAATAGTAAAAAGTACGAAAATTGTCAGGGCTTTGGTTACTGTAAACTGCTTTATT
Source organism: Prosapia bicincta (assembly GCA_036971475.1). NCBI lineage: Eukaryota > Metazoa > Arthropoda > Insecta > Hemiptera > Cercopidae > Prosapia > Prosapia bicincta. Next base: position 57,467,360 of record JBAIZL010000010.1, on the reverse strand, counting down.
TTCAAAACTATTAAACATACAAGATTGAAATTTTCACCATTTTATTCTGTTTTACAAGAGCTTTAATTTGATATCATACATGTTCATGTTGGTAAATTTTACCATTTTCTAAAAATAAATTTTGAAAAATTAAAAAATGTATTTTTTTTATTTTTCTGAAAAAATATATGTTATTTGTACTTTATTATAGTACACATATGCCAAATTTTAGAATGGGATGACAATGGGATCTTATTTTAATAAAATATTTTTTGTAGCCTAACTTATCAGTTACGATAGTGTATAGGGCTGACCTTGAAATATCAGGAAACTGATTGGATAGCTCCGTAATTGTAAACCTCCGATTGCTTCTTACACTTTGGTCAACTCGTTCAACGAGGTCTTCGTTTGCGATCGACTTTCGTCCTTGGCCCCCTTCATCATGAATGTCAACTCGTCCATCTTTAAATTTCCTACACCAATCACGGACTGCACTGTCACTCATAAAGCTTTCACCGTATACTCGTTTCATTCTGTGGTGAATTTCTGCTGCGGATAACCCTTCAGCTTGCAAGAAACGAATGACACTTCGCAACTCACACTTGGCGGGAGATTCTATCAAAGTAGCCATGTTTATGTGTCACTGGATAAACTGGTAATGGCGTCGGATGCCCGAAAACGAGTGAGGTTGTAGTAGGAGAGGTGCACAGTCGATTGCCGCGCATTACTGGCCGATGCGGCTCGCCCTGCCGTCTAGCGGTACAGTCGGAAGTTGAAAAAAAAACAGCCCTTGTATTTAACACCCTTGATGTACATTTCGCCAACACAGTTAGCATCATTAGAAGGTTACAAACATACTGAGTATGTTCATCTTCTGATGATGCTAACTGTGTTGGCGAAATATACATCAAGGGTGTTAAATATTTGTAGCAAGAGTTATTGTTATTTATTTATCATAATTACGCTACTGTGCTCTGTATAAAATTTTATTAATAACAAACTCAAATAAAATCTATTTACAAAAAAAAAAAATGTATTTAAAGTACTTTATTAATTTTTCTATTTATGCACAATATTGGAGAAAAAATGTGAGGAACATGTAACCTTGAGCCTGGTATCACGACATGTACGGTGGTCTCTGTATCAGCTAAAGCTCCAGTTGTTACTTAGCAGAAACAAGTTTTTAACGAAACAATATTTTTCGATGGCAATAACTTTTCAGATCAGACCAGTGAACTCAGAAGTACTGTTAAATATTTTGCCATATAACGGCAACATTGATTTCCGGAGGACCTTAAATAATTAAATAAATGAAATTGACGTTTTGTACATACCTCACTGGGCGAAGTACCACCACTTTTCGGACAGTTATTCGGGTGCACCCTTTCCCGCACTTATCAATTTCCTGTTGAACTTAAGAAATCACTTATATATAAAATGTCACTATTAATGTTAAGAGTACCTTCTCCACACGACAGGAGAAACAAAGAGAGAGAAATGGTCTAAACCGAGCCTCGTTTAGAACACACAAAACTTCGTCACGTCGAGAGTGACGGGAGAGATGTCGTTTAACCGACGATTCGAATGGAACTGGGGCGTACCGAACCTTGTAAGAGACAAAGGTTGGCCGATAAGGAGTCCCTCTCTGAAGCATTTACACTGTCTTTTTAAATTATCTTTAATTTAAAGAAAAGTACGTAACATACCGGGGGCCTTGAATCCTCCTAGGATTCAAAGAAGAATACAATATAAGCTACCCCAGCATGAGAGAAAAAAAACAATAATTTTCAATAAACAAACTGAAAGTTCTTCACAAAAAACAAATGTACACTAAATAAAATAAAAATTCCTTTTCTAGAAACATGAGAAAAATAATAAGCTTATTCTGCACTAATGGGCAGGGGGAAAACCTTATGAGAAGGTCGAGTTATAAGTCCTTGCTGTGTCTTGAGCTGAACAACTCGCACCACACCGTCTGTGCCAGGGAACACTTGTGTCACTCTTGCCAATGGCCAAGAGAGAGGCGGAGTAGGTTGATGCACTAGCACTAGGTCGCCCACACGAAGGTTGTCTGTCGTTTCCGTCCATTTGGTCCGCTGCTGTAGAGTGTGAAGATATTCCAGCTGCCACCTTTTCCACACGCGTTGGTGAAAAGCATGGACGAGGTGCCAATGCTTAAGTCGATTAGTAGGGACTTCAGCCAGATTTCTTTCGGGTACGGCGACGAGTGGAGCTCCAATTAAAAAGTGTCCTGGGGTCAGAGCAGTGAGATCGGAAGGATCGTTAGATAAAGGTGTGAGTGGTCGAGAGTTGAGTAATGACTCGACTTGAGTTGTCAGAGTCATGAATTCGGAGAGAGTTAGAACGTGTTCACCTATGACGCGACGCAAGTGATGTTTAGTACTTTTAATTGCGCTTTCCCATAGCCCTCCTTGATGAGGTGCAGCAGGAGGATTGAAGTGAAAATTAACTCCACGTTGAAATGAAAATTCACAAACGAGATCTTGTCCTGAGGTCCTGAGTAGAGATCGCAGAGCATTGTCAGCTCCCACAAAGTTTGTTCCGCAGTCGGAATAGACGTGTTGACAAAGACCTCGTCTAGACACAAATCGAGTCAATGCTGCGATGAACGCGTCCGTCGAGAGATCAGTGACCACCTCAATGTGAACAGCTTTGGTGACAAGGCAAACAAAGACACAGATGTATGCCTTGATGGTTCGAATAGAGCGTAGATTATGTACTTTCAGAGTGAAAGGACCACCATAATCAATGCCTGTGTTGAGAAATGGGCGAGTGGGGGTCAGTCGAGGTTGAGGTAAGTTTCCCATAAGAGGATTTTTATTTTTAGGTCGGTGCTTAAAGCACACAGTACACTTGAAGACGCGTGCACGGATTACATTCCGAGCACACAATATCCACACCTCTTGTGCGAGAAGTGATTGAGTGAGTTGAACTCCAGAATGAAGGTACTTCCGCTGATATAGGTCAATCAAGGAGTCAACCACAGGGTGCTTCTTAGGCAAAATCACCGTATGTTGTGTCTCATAACGAATCTGTGCTGCTTCGAGTCGTCCACCAACTCGCAGGAAGCCATCGCTATCGAGAAATGGTGTTAATCGTCGAAGCCTAGAAGATACCCTGTTAGGAGGGGTGTGTCCTAATGCCTTTAAATCTTCGATGAAGGAGGATGCCTGAAGTAATTTGAATATTCGGATTCTGGCTGAGTTCAACTCCCCCGTAGTGAGAGGTCCAACAGTTCTTCCCAAGTGACGAGAGTTGTGTATGAAACGCAACAAGTACGCCATTACACGCTGCAGTCGACTAAAGCTAGAATATTTCCGCAGCAAGTCCCATTCTGAGTGAACAGTGGAGAGAAGAGATATAGGTGAAATAGGTTTATATTCCCCTGTGTCAATGAGTTTTGCAGGCTCAAAATGAGATATAGGCCAGTTATCATGCGACTGTTGTAACCAAGAGGGTCCGTACCACCATAATTCATGTTGAGGTAGGTCTGAAGGAAGTAATCCACGTGACGCGCAGTCAGCGGGATTGTGTTCACTCGGTACGTGCCTCCAACAATGAGAAGGCAATAATTCTTGAATCTGCGCTACCCGATTGGCGACAAAGGTTTTAAGTCGATAAGGAGGTGGTTGTATCCATGTCAATGTTACTGACGAATCGCACCATAGAAAAACTGAGGAAAATTCCATTTTTTTGTTATAAAGAGATATAATATATGCCACTAATTGAGCGAGTAAATGAGCAGCACTTAGCTCCAAGCGAGGTACAGTGAGTTTTTTCAGTGGGGCTACCCGAGTCTTCGATAATAGCTGCCGAATTACCACCGAGTTGTCACTAATCTGACATCTTAAGTAAATGACAGCAGCGTATCCACTCTCAGAAGCATCTGAGAAACCGTGTAACTCAATGTTAGACGAGTGACTCAAGCGTAAAGCCCGCGGAATTACAATATTTTTTAAACAATTAGAAGTCTTTGCAAATGTTTGCCACTGAGTTAGAAGTTCAGGTGGTAGGGATTGGTCCCAGTCTAACCCTTTTGTCCAGAGGAGCTGCATAAAACATTTCGCCCACATGACAACAGGCGAAAGGAAACCACAAGGGTCATAAATTTGAGCGATAACGCTGAGCACTTGGCGTTTAGTTTTAGAGTTTAGAGGAAAATTCAAATGATAAGTAAAAGCGTCCGAAGAGGATGACCAATGAAGTCCGAGAATATTATAATGAGGTTGTGCGGTATCCTGAAGAAACGTGGGTGTCTCTAGGTGTTCGTCTGGAAGATCCTGTAATAGTTGATAAGCGTTAGTAGTCCATTTCCGCAATTCGAAGCCACCTCGAAATAAAAGAGAAATGAGCTGAGTTTTCAAATGAGAGGCCTCATCAATGGAATCACCACCCGCAATAATGTCGTCGACAAACGTTTGTGTGCGGAGTACTTCGGCAGCCTGAGGGAATGAAGCACCTTCATCGGAGGCGAGCTGATGAAGAGTTCTTATCGCCAGGTAAGGTGAACAACTAAGTCCATAGGTTACTGTGGTCAATTGATAAGTGGAAATAGGTTGATCGACATGGTCCCTCCATAGGATCAGCTGATAAGGTTGATCATCAGGGTGGACTTTGATCTGACGATACATCTGACGTATATCGCAAGTAAAAACCACATTATGATAGCGAAACATGAGTAACAGATCACAAATGTTGGTCTGCATTTTCTGTCCTGTCCACAGGGTGTCGTTGAGAGAGAAACCGTTGGATGTTTTTGCACTGGCATCAAAGACTGTTCGAAGGCGAGTAGTGGTGCTGGATTCCTTTAGAACCCCATGATGAGGTAAAAAGTAGTGAGGTGAACTGAGCGGAGTGTTTTGGGCAAGTATCATGTGTCCAGAAGTCAAATAGTCAGACATGAATTCTGCATAAAGTTGCTTGAAGCGAGGCTTAGAGTTGAACTTTTGTTCGAGAGATTTCAATCGTACTTCCGCGTTCCCGCGAGAAGTTCCGAGAAGAGGTTTATCTTCTTTGAAAGGAAGTCGGACACAGTAACGACCTGAACTGTCGCGTGTATGAGTAGCGACATAATGAGCTTCACATGCTTGATCATGTGGTGAGAGTTTTGAGGTGAAGGGCACTTCTTCATGTTGCCAGAATTTTTGTAGAGAATTGTGCAGTTCCAAGTCATTCACCGTGAGTAATGTGGTGGACATACTAGCACTAGATTCGCTTTCACAAGTAGGCAGACATGGAGCTTCTCCCATAACCATGAATCCAAAGTGAGTGCCTATCAGGCACGGCATATTAGAGCCGAGAGAATGTGTAGTTGGAGTCAATACTAAAGGAAAAAGAGCGCCGCCCAGAAGAATATCAATGCGACTTGGCAAATGAAAAGTAGGGTCGGCAAGCGTATAAGATTGTACCTTATTTAGTACTTTAACGTCAATGAGAGTACGAGGTAAATCGACGCAAATTTTGTCGAGAATGAGAAAATTATGTTTGGCAGCTATTACTGTGCCATCGAGAGTGTGCACGCCTAAATAGGTCATGCCCCTTGAGCGAGTAAGAGTTTGAGAAAGTCCAACAATGTTGTGATTACTTCTCGTTCGAGTTACACACATTAGTTGAGCTACTTGCTCTGAAATAAATGAGGATTGGCTTCCTGAGTCCACCAGAGCCCGGAAAACATAAGTCGTCCCGGTAGGAGAGGAGAGTTTTACTAAAAGTGTGCCCAGGAGCACAGTTGTACTTTGAGAGGCAGGATTAGTCGCCTGAGAAGTCATACTAATAGGTGACTGAACAACTTCTGTTACACCTTGGTCCTGGGAAATAGAGGACTTTAATGGTGTATGCTGAGGCAGGTGATCGTTGTCGAAATGGAGAAGAGTGTGATGTTTCCTTTTACATTGAAAACAAGTCGATTTGGATTTACAAAACTTCACACTGTGAGCGCCCAAACATGAAATACATCTACTATACGACTTCGCGATCTTCAAACGCTCTGTCGGAGATTTGGCCTTAAACTTAAGGCAGGAATAGATTTTATGGTCTGTTCCTTTACACAGAAAACATAAAGGATGCTTTGTTTCAGACGCTGTGTCATTGACAGAGTTACAAGTCACCAGCGAAGTCCCCTTTCGGTTAACCTGAGTCTTATACATTAACTGTTTTCCCTTCGAAGTTTGAGGCGAGTTTGAAGGTAATGAGTTAGGGTTGAGAGTTGAAGAGGAATGTAGTGTCGCGTGTTCAAGTTCACTACATTTTTGTGAGAGGAAGTTGATAATTTCCGCAGGTGTTGCCAGAGTCGACGTATTATCCCGTGATTGTTCAAGCTTCTTCAGTATAGTAGAATCCAGCTTGTGTAAAATCATCGCTGACAATAAGGGATTGTTACTCGTGATATCAATTTGTAGCCCCTTCAAGGCTTGGGTGTTCTCTGTGTAACTTGTAACAAAGTTACGCATTTGGTTAGAAGTGTAATTGATATTCGGCAAGTCGAGAATTCTATTGAGATGAATTGACATTAATCGTCTTGGAGAATGATATCTCTCCATAAGAAGGTCATACGCGACTTGATAATTAACTTCCGAAATAGGTAAAGAGTTAATTAATTTTAATGGTTCACCTGAGAGTACACTGAGCAAATACTGTAGTTTGGTGACAGCATTGAGAGATGTATTTTTATGTATGGTAGAGTCAAAGAGATTTTTGAAAGAAATCCATTCAAATGGATCACCCGTGAAATGTTTGAGTTCCAATTTTGGAAGTCGCAGTGGGATTTGCGACGAGAGTGAAGAGCTAGCTTCGGTTTTTTGCCTAGCAGCTTGTTTCGCTTCTATTGAAGCAACAGTGTAATTTATGCGAGAAACAAGATCATTAACCACAGCCGAAGTTGAGAAATTGGGAATAAAATCGTTATCTTTTTCCAAAGAGAGTTCATTGAATAAGTCCAATGTGTCTAAAAATTCTTGTTTAATGCTAGCGACAGAGGGAGCTCGGATCATTAATTCCTGCATGATCGCTTTATCAGAAATCTTTTGCGTTAGATCATAAATAGATTGGATCTGGGAAAATAGAGCTTCCTTCTTAGCAGTGATTACTCTTAGTGATTTGGCCATTTTGTAGAATTGAATTATATCTACAATAACAATAAGGCTCTTTAAATACACTAACAAAATATGCTATACTAATAGCAAGAGCGATAGAGAAAGCATAAACTAGTTTCTCACAAAGAAATGTAAATATTGAATGTTTGAACCTATGAACAGACGTAGACAGTTCAAGTAAACAAATGTCTCTTATTCAAGGTTACAATAACACGATATCTTCCAATAATTGCAATAAAAAAAAACGTTCAATACAAATTATGAAAAATGTAAATATTTTAAAAAGAAATAATTACCATTACATTAGACAGCATGTAACTGAATGATCTGCTTAAAAACAAATAGGTTTTAATAAATATAAATTTGCAATTTACAAGTAGTGAAATCATAGGTGACTTCTTTTACCATACTAAATAGCAGAAAATATTTATAAATATATTAGCCTATTAACATAGTATGAGTGAGAAACATAAACTTTGAATCATACTAATTGTTTACAAATAGACAAGCGTAATGAATTATAAAGATATGCTTTCAGAGAGGGTTTGTTATAATCTACTGTATTTGAACAGCTGAGAGATAAGAAATTGAGTGAGGTAAGCCTTGTAACAAGGACAAGATATTGCGTGCGGTTGGAAATATGTACGTCACACTTGTGGACATGTTTTAACATAGGACCTTTTCAAAAGATCCGGGCCGTAGGACCAAAAATGTTAAATATTTTGCCATATAACGGCAACATTGATTTCCGGAGGACCTTAAATAATTAAATAAATGAAATTGATGTTTTGTACATACCTCACTGGGCGAAGTACCACCACTTTTCGGACAGTTATTCGGGTGCACCCTTTCCCGCACTTATCAATTTCCTGTTGAACTTAAGAAATCACTTATATATAAAATGTCACTATTAATGTTAAGAGTACCTTCTCCACACGACAGGAGAAACAAAGAGAGAGAAATGGTCTAAACCGAGCCTCGTTTAGAACACACAAAACTTCGTCACGTCGAGAGTGACGGGAGAGATGTCGTTTAACCGACGATTCGAATGGAACTGGGGCGTACCGAACCTTGTAAGAGACAAAGGTTGGCCGATAAGGAGTCCCTCTCTGAAGCATTTACACTGTCTTTTTAAATTATCTTTAATTTAAAGAAAAGTACGTAACAAGTACACTGAAACTTTAGTCACACTCGGTCATGACTCATCATGAGAGGTACAAAATTTGTATTGCGGCGTACTATACATCAGCAAATTTGATTTACTTCTGAGTTCCCTGGGCCAAACACAACATAAAACTAGATTGTTTGTAAATTTTTGAAGTTTTAATTTTTGTAAACAATGTGCGGAGTTTTCTCTATTTTAAAAATTAAGTTTATTATGTATACATATCTTTTTTTGAAGCTCGCAGCACCAGTGTTGTCTGTCGCCGCATATCCTATATGGTACTCCGTGAGAAGATGAATAGACTTTGGAAAATGTTACAAATAGGTTCATCACTTTGCGTTTGAATTAATTCAAGTCACATTTTTACTAAACAATATTTTTAATTTATGTTTAAATCAATATTGTCTTGACTTTATACAAACCTTAAGTTTATTTTGATTTTATCATTTCTGTTTGTTTTCCAGTACACATGATGCCACATATTTAAAAAAAAATGGTTTGTTATTCCTGTTTTATTTATTTAACAATTTTTTCTATTTTTCATTATATTATTACCATAATATTTACTGGTACATTTAATGTACTTCTTTATTGGCCTATAAATTTGGCATTTGAAACAATTACCTTAGTAAAGAAGAATAACAAGACAATGTTAAGAAATTATGGGGGGTACTGCCGTTACCGGTTTGCTATGGAGGACAGAAGGAGGTTAAAAGTCATCCATTTTAGCGTTATGTAATTTAGCGATGGCCTCTAAAGAAGAATCTTATGTATTTGGTCGTAACAAGGAGAATAAACTAGGATCGGGGATTGGGCTTTTATCAGCACTCATCAACAAAACCATCTTTAGTTTTGCAATGAAAATACTTTCATAACTATTAAGTGTCCTGTCAGAGAACACAGTTTTCCCCACCTTAATAGTGTCAAGCATTCAAACCTCTCTTCTTTTTCCAGTTACAGAAAATGACCTGCAAAACTATTAGTTTTTGTTTAAAACAATAATATCTTTACCTTGTTTTTTGATTTAAAATTATAAGATTAGTAAATATTTAAAATAGTTTCATTTATGTATGTAACTCAAATTCATAAAATTTATAATTATTAATACAATAATATTCACTAACACAATTATTCTTATAACAGGCTTTGTAAACAGCATTATTTCTACCATTTTCAGGTGCTCGACCTAACAGAACAAGATGCATTGGCACATTTCCGTTCAAAGTTTGACGAGGCTCTGTGCAACTCATGGAAGACATCTTTAAACTGGGCATCACACAACCTAGCGAAAAACAATAAACAATGACGCCGGTGTGTGGCGTAGGATAATGTCTTGTACATATTGTCTCTTGAGTGGTTGGGACCAGTGATAGTGTGTGAACACTTGCCTAGGTGTTGAGTTACTCTCGTATTTAGTGTTTTTTTTTCATTTCATAAAAAGTCTCCTATTTATGACAACTCTAGAGGCTGATTTTTCTTTTCATTTTTTTCATTAACTAAATTTTCAAGAAACCAAAAACTATTAGAATTGTATAGTTGAAAGTATTTTTGTATACCCTCCCTACTTCTAACAGTATTTATTATTATTATTAGACTATATTACAGTACTTTTAAAAATATTCATTTTTACATGCATGTAAGTTATATAACAAGTTGTTGAAGAAAGCGTTGGTTCTTTAATTTAGAGCCTTGGCCGTCCATTCCCGCATTTCCTTCTTTTACTTCTATCAGTAAATTTCTATTGTAAAGGTGCTGAAGATTTGTTTGTTCAAATCTTAAAAAAAAGTTCATTCCAACTAAGGCGAGTTGACAGCGGTTTTTTAAAGATTCATCTTGAAAAATCAGTTTTGTAGAAATAAAATCTTGTAACCTCACTCATTCTTCAAAAGCAATGTTAGCTGTATATAAGTATTTTGTAATAGCTTGGAATGATGAAAGTAGTTGGCAGTATTATTCAATCTCTTACATTACTCATTAAAAGTACCTATATTTATCTAGCAGCCACTTTCTTACTGTAGTACTTTATTCACAAATTTTATTATTTTATTTTGGTCTATAGTTGAAAAATGTATATTTTAGTGTTTTTCCCAATCATCACATATGTTTTTTTAAAAAATAAATGATTGTGTAACATATTATTTAAAAAATATGTCTTTTTTTAAAATACAATTCACTTTATTAATACTAAATTAGGTAGTAAAGAATAATATTTCGAATATATCGGTAAATTGTGAGAACCATAAGAAAATATTAAAAATTGTTACCTTATAACATAAATATTAAACCACAAATTAAACTTCATTCAGACATTGTCTTTTAAATCTGTTTAATGTACAATATTTTCATTGAAATTAACTGTTTTTATTTACATTGTTATTTTCATCACTATATTAATAATGTGACTGTAAATCAAAGTTTGTACTACATTTTTAAAAAATAAAAAAATTAATTGTAAATAGTGCCTAGATTTACTTTGATTGTATCTATGTTTCCAACACAATTTTTCCAATTCAAATTACTCTTCATTTTAATTTGTGGGGTTTAATCAAACTAAACACACATTATTTTGAATTCTAAATGAGTTTTTTTTTTAGAAAAATCAAATTTTATCTAGAAAAACCAAATAAAGGTTATGGGTATAAATTAAAAATAAAATGACGAAGTACAGAAAATTGATACGTTTAGAAGTCCATCTGCATGAACTTGGAAGAATGCAAACCAACAGTAGCACTGACTATGTGACACAGTATTAACTGTTTTTATCTGAAGTGGCAGACACTGATGAAAATAAAACAATGGGTTCCAGGTTGTCAACCAAGCCTAGGCAATGACAGGTCAGTGTATTAATAGATTCTTTTACTGTTGTTATAGTTCTATTGGCCACACGTATGCAAAAATGGACACAAGCAGAAAGCCTATATTTTCATGTTTCAGATTTTATTTATTTTCAACAATCTAGCGGATATGCGCCAAACTAATAGAATAGAGATCGCTATATGAATCTTAAATTAAAATATTGGTTTTTTCAGATACAATACTCAAACTGTGAAATATAATTAAAAACTGAAGTCTACAAATGAAAATATAGACTTTCTTTTTTTATTTGGTATAAGGAAAATCTTGTAATAAATACTTATAAATATATGACTACTTTAATAAAGCCTCAAAGTATCATAGGACTTTGGAATGTAGTCTGGCTGTTTTTATCACTTTAAATGCGTATAACTCCTTAACCATTAAAGATATCGCACTTAAATTTTCACAACTAGTTTCTTTATGACTTTTCATTTTCATAGTTATATTATATTTTAAAAAAATTTGATATGTATTTTTTTTTCAAAATGTCTATACCCAAAAATATTAGGTTATATATACGTGTGAAGATGAGAAATCATTAAAGAAACAACTGGTGAAAATTTGGGCTCAATATCTTGAATGGTTTAGGAAATATACTCGTTTAAAGTGATAAAAATACAACCTGATATTTCATTTCAATCTTTGCACGATGCAAGGCTTTTTTTAAACAGTCATATCTCTGGTATTATTCAGTCACACAAGAGGTTTCTTATATGACACGAAAGTCCATATTTTCATTCGCTGTTTTTATTTTTAAAATATCTTCAAGTCTTTGAGTAATTGGCCCTCGAAAACGAGTAATTTTCGAGTTTTGCGAAATGAGAAGGGGTGACCCTTCAAATTTTCCTAAATTTCGATGAAAAATATGATTTTCTGTTATATACATAGATTGTAGCTGCATTTAACGTAAAATGCCGTGGTGCCAATAGGTTTTCAAAATTTGGTTTAGTTTTGGAGTTATTTGCATTTTTATGGAAGTTAATTACTGCTACGACATAACGTCAGGTGCTGCCACCTAGCGGATTGACGGCGAACTAGTAGAACCGAGATCGCTATAAGCATTTTAAATTCGAATATTATTCCGTTTTTTCCGACCCAATAATTCGAAAACCGTAAAATATAATTAAAAACTGAAGTCTACAAATGAAAATATAGACTTTTTTCTATTATTTGGTATAGCAAAAAGCTTGTTGGGATAAATATTTGTGAACATATGACTATTTAAATAAAACCTTGTATCATGCAACTTTGGAATGTAGTCTATTTGTTTTTATCACTTTAAATGCGTATAACTCCTTAACCATTAAAGATATCGGCCTTAAATTTTCACAACTAGTTTCTTTATGACTTTTAATTTTTATAGTTATATTATATTAAAAAAATTTGATATGTAAATTTTTTTTTCAAAATGTCTATACCCAAAAATATTAGGTTATATATACGTGTGAAGATGAGAAATCATTAAAGAAACAACTGGTGAAAATTTGGGCTCAATATCTTGAATGGTTTAGGAAATATACTCGTTTAAAGTGATAAAAATACAGCCTGATATTACATTTCCATGTTTGCACGATGCAAGCCTTTTTTTAAACAGTCATATCTCTGGTATTATTCGGCCAAACAAAAGGTTTCTTGTATGAAACGAAAGACGAAAGTCCTTATTTTCATTCCATGTTTTTATTTTTAAAATATCCTCAACAGTCTTTGAGTAATTGGCCCGCGAAAACGAGTAATTTTCGAGTTTTGCGAAATGTGAAGGGGTGACCCTTCAAATTTTCCTAAATTTCGATGAAAAATCTGATTTTCTGTTATATACATAGATTGTAGCTGCATTTAACGTAAAATGCCGTGGTGCCAATAGTTTTTCAAAATTTGGTTTAGTTTTTGAGTTATTTGCATTTTTATGGAAGTTAATTACTGCTACGACATACCGTCAGGTGCTCCCACCTAGCGGATTGACGGCGAACTAGTAGAACCGAGATCGCTATAAGCATTTTAAATTCGAATATTATTTCGTTTTTTCCGACCCAATAATTCGAAAACCGTAAAATATAATTAAAAACTGAAGTCTACAAATGAAAATACAGACTTTTTTCTATTATTTGGTATAGCAAAAAGCTTGTTGGGATAAATATTTGTGAACATATGACTATTTAAATAAAACCTTGTATCATGCAACTTTGGAATGTAGTCTATTTGTTTTTATCACTTTAAATGCGTATAACTCCTTAACCATTAAAGATATCGGCCTTAAATTTTCACAACTAGTTTCTTTATGACTTTTAATTTTTATAGTTATATTATATTAAAAAAATTTGATATGTAAATTTTTTTTTCAAAATGTCTATACCCAAAAATATTAGGTTATATATACGTGTGAAGATGAGAAATCATTAAAGAAACAACTGGTGAAAGTTTGGGCTCAATATCTTGAATGGTTTAGGAAATATACTCGTTTAAAGTGATAAAAATACAGCCTGATATTACATTTCCATGTTTGCACGATGCAAGCCTTTTTTTAAACAGTCATATCTCTGGTATTATTAGGCCAAACAAAAGGTTTCTTGTATGAAACAAAAGACGAAAGTCCTTATTTTCATTCCATGTTTTTATTTTTAAAATATCCTCAACAGTCTTTGAGTAATTGGCCCGGGAAAACGAGTAATTTTCGAGTTTTGCGAAATGAGAAGGGGTGACCCTTCAAATTTTCCTAAATTTCGATGAAAAATCTGATTTTCTGTTATATACATAGATTGTAGCTGCATTTAACGTAAAATGCCGTGGTGCCAATAGTTTTTCAAAATTTGGTTTAGTTTTGGAGTTATTTGCATTTTTATGGAAGTTAATTACTGTTTTTTTTTTTTTTTTTTTTTTTTTTTTTTTGTTTTGTTTTTTTTTTACCCGGGTCTGAGCCCCCAAAACCCGCCCAGCCCTCGTGGCAGCCAACCTCTAGCGAGCTACCTCCGTCTCACATGCGCATGCGGTTAGTATCCCTACCGCGAATGAAGGAAACGGGATTGATTGCCCATGTACCAAGCTCATAAGCTCTTTCCATGGAGAATCAGGAGATAGTGAAATGAAACAGTACGGTAAGTGTCGCGCTAAGAGCGGGATGAAAAAACCTGGCAAGAAAGAAACCCTGCCAGGAAAATTACCTTGCAAATACCTTGTTAGTGAGTCTATGGCAGGAATGGCATGCACCTCTTCTTCTGCTGCCTACTCGAAACTGAAAAGGCATGCAATCAAATTATTACTTCCGTTGGGGCTAAGCGGCCCTGGAGATGTGCCCCTGCGTCACCTGGAACATAACTGTGAAGCAGAATTTATTAGTATGTATATTTTATTTTGGTGGTATGGTGTGAGCTAGGCGGTCAGTAAGGACAGCGGCCGTCTGTGTGTGTCGTGAGTGGGGTCATATCTACCCAGTGAGGAAATGAGTGTTGATGTTGTATGTGCGTGAGCCTGTTTGTAGAACTTTGTTGCTAAGTGTCGGAGGTGTTGTTTGATGAAAGGCACTTTTAAGTCAGTGTGAAGCAGTGTTAATCTTGTACATCTAGGTGCCTTTGTGATTATTCGCAAAACCTTGTTTTGGAATAACTGTAGTCTGCGTGTGCGTGTGTTACCTGCATGACCCCAGACGGGTGATGCGTAAGTGAGTATGCTGCGCAACATAGATACGTATATAGTAGTGGCCGCCCGTAGTGAAAGTGGGCTTGTTCTGTTAAGCATAGGATATAGTTGTGTTAATCTAAATGTTGCTTTTTTTAACGTGTTGGTAATGTGAGAATCCCAAGTCAGGCCTCTGTCGAGTATGACTCCCAGATATTTGACCTGGTTCCCCCAGCGAATGTCCTCGCCTAATAGTTTTAGAGGTGTGTGGAGTTGGTGTGTCCTACGTTTGGAGAGAAGCAAAGCCTGGCACTTGGCCACGTTCACCTTAACTCTCCAGTAGCTCAGCCATGATTCTAGTACTGTAAGGTGGTCCTGTAAATATAAGTGTATTAGATGTGGTTTCCATGACTGAGCGGATAACGCGGTGTCATCTGCAAGTATGGCCACTTGTGTGTAGTTAATTACTGCTACGACATAACGTCAGGTGCTGCCACCTAGCGGATTGACGGCGAACTAGTAGAACCGAGATCGCTATAAGCATTTTAAATTCGAATATTATTCCGTTTTTTCCGACCCAATAATTCGAAAACCGTAAAATATAATTAAAAACTGAAGTCTCCAAATGAAAATATAGACTTTTTTCTATTATTTGGTATAGCAAAAAGCTTGTTGGGATAAATATTTGTGAACATATGACTATTTAAATAAAACCTTGTATCATGCAACTTTGGAATGTAGTCTATTTGTTTTTATCACTTTAAATGCGTATAACTCCTTAACCATTAAAGATATCGGCCTTAAATTTTCACAACTAGTTTCTTTATGACTTTTAATTTTTATAGTTATATTATATTAAAAAAATTTGATATGTAAATTTTTTTTTCAAAATGTCTATACCCAAAAATATTAGGTTATATATACGTGTGAAGATGAGAAATCATTAAAGAAACAACTGGTGAAAATTTGGGCTCAATATCTTGAATGGTTTAGGAAATATACTCGTTTAAAGTAATAAAAATACAGCCTGATATTACATTTCCATGTTTGCACGATGCAAGCCTTTTTTTAAACAGTCATATCTCTGGTATTATTCGGCCAAACAAAAGGTTTCTTGTATGAAACGAAAGACGAAAGTCCTTATTTTCATTCCATGTTTTTATTTTTAAAATATCCTCAACAGTCTTTGAGTAATTGGCCCGCGAAAACGAGTAATTTTCGAGTTTTGCGAAATGAGAAGGGGTGACCCTTCAAATTTTCCTAAATTTCGATGAAAAATCTGATTTTCTGTTATATACATAGATTGTAGCTGCATTTAACGTAAAATGCCGTGGTGCCAATAGTTTTTCAAAATTTGGTTTAGTTTTTGAGTTATTTGCATTTTTATGGAAGTTAATTACTGCTACGACATACCGTCAGGTGCTCCCACCTAGCGGATTGACGGCGAACTAGTAGAACCGAGATCGCTATAAGCATTTTAAATTCGAATATTATTCCGTTTTTTCCGACCCAATAATTCGAAAACCGTAAAATATAATTAAAAACTGAAGTCTACAAATGAAAATATAGACTTTTTTCTATTATTTGGTATAGCAAAAAGCTTGTTGGGATAAATATTTGTGAACATATGACTATTTAAATAAAACCTTGTATCATGCAACTTTGGAATGTAGTCTATTTGTTTTTATCACTTTAAATGCGTATAACTCCTTAACCATTAAAGATATCGGCCTTAAATTTTCACAACTAGTTTCTTTATGACTTTTAATTTTTATAGTTATATTATATTAAAAAAATTTGATATGTAAATTTTTTTTTCAAAATGTCTATACCCAAAAATATTAGGTTATATATACGTGTGAAGATGAGAAATCATTAAAGAAACAACTGGTGAAAGTTTGGGCTCAATATCTTGAATGGTTTAGGAAATATACTCGTTTAAAGTGATAAAAATACAGCCTGATATTACATTTCCATGTTTGCACGATGCAAGCCTTTTTTTAAACAGTCATATCTCTGGTATTATTCGGCCAAACAAAAGGTTTCTTGTATGAAACGAAAGACGAAAGTCCTTATTTTCATTCCATGTTTTTATTTTTAAAATATCCTCAACAGTCTTTGAGTAATTGGCCCGCGAAAACGAGTAATTTTCGAGTTTTGCGAAATGAGAAGGGGTGACCCTTCAAATTTTCCTAAATTTCGATGAAAAATCTGATTTTCTGTTATATACATAGATTGTAGCTGCATTTAACGTAAAATGCCGTGGTGCCAATAGTTTTTCAAAATTTGGTTTAGTTTTTGAGTTATTTGCATTTTTATGGAAGTTAATTACTGCTACGACATACCGTCAGGTGCTCCCACCTAGCGGATTCACGGCGAACTAGTAGAACCGAGATCGCTATAAGCATTTTAAATTCGAATATTATTCCGTTTTTTCCGACCCAATAATTCGAAAACCGTAAAATATAATTAAAAACTGAAGTCTACAAATGAAAATATAGACTTTTTTCTATTATTTGGTATAGCAAAAAGCTTGTTGGGATAAATATTTGTGAACATATGACTATTTAAATAAAACCTTGTATCATGCAACTTTGGAATGTAGTCTATTTGTTTTTATCACTTTAAATGCGTATAACTCCTTAACCATTAAAGATATCGGCCTTAAATTTTCACAACTAGTTTCTTTATGACTTTTAATTTTTATAGTTATATTATATTAAAAAAATTTGATATGTAAATTTTTTTTTCAAAATGTCTATACCCAAAAATATTAGGTTATATATACGTGTGAAGATGAGAAATCATTAAAGAAACAACTGGTGAAAATTTGGGCTCAATATCTTGAATGGTTTAGGAAATATACTCGTTTAAAGTGATAAAAATACAGCCTGATATTACATTTCCATGTTTGCACGATGCAAGCCTTTTTTTAAACAGTCATATCTCTGGTATTATTCGGCCAAACAAAAGGTTTCTTGTATGAAACGAAAGACGAAAGTCCTTATTTTCTTTCCATGTTTTTATTTTTAAAATATCCTCAACAGTCTTTGAGTAATTGGCCCGCGAAAACGAGTAATTTTCGAGTTTTGCGAAATGAGAAGGGGTGACCCTTCAAATTTTCCTAAATTTCGATGAAAAATCTAATTTTCTGTTATATACATAGATTGTAGCTGCATTTAACGTAAAATGCCGTGGTGCCAATAGTTTTTCAAAATTTGGTTTAGTTTTGGAGTTATTTGCATTTTTATGGAAGTTAATTACTGCTACGACATACCGTCAGGTGCTCCCACCTAGCGGATTGACGGCGAACTAGTAGAACCGAGATCGCTATAAGCATTTTAAATTCGAATATTATTCCGTTTTTTCCGACCCAATAATTCGAAAACCGTAAAATATAATTAAAAACTGAAGTCTACAAATGAAAATATAGACTTTTTTCTATTATTTGGTATAGCAAAAAGCTTGTTGGGATAAATATTTGTGAACATATGACTATTTAAATAAAACCTTGTATCATGCAACTTTGGAATGTAGTCTATTTGTTTTTATCACTTTAAATGCGTATAACTCCTTAACCATTAAAGATATCGGCCTTAAATTTTCACAACTAGTTTCTTTATGACTTTTAATTTTTATAGTTATATTATATTAAAAAAATTTGATATGTAAATTTTTTTTTCAAAATGTCTATACCCAAAAATATTAGGTTATATATACGTGTGAAGATGAGAAATCATTAAAGAAACAACTGGTGAAAGTTTGGGCTCAATATCTTGAATGGTTTAGGAAATATACTCGTTTAAAGTGATAAAAATACAGCCTGATATTACATTTCCATGTTTGCACGATGCAAGCCTTTTTTTAAACAGTCATATCTCTGGTATTATTCGGCCAAACAAAAGGTTTCTTGTATGAAACGAAAGACGAAAGTCCTTATTTTCATTCCATGTTTTTATTTTTAAAATATCCTCAACAGTCTTTGAGTAATTGGCCCGCGAAAACGAGTAATTTTCGAGTTTTGCGAAATGAGAAGGGGTGACCCTTCAAATTTTCCTAAATTTCGATGAAAAATCTGATTTTCTGTTATATACATAGATTGTAGCTGCATTTAACGTAAAATGCCGTGGTGCCAATAGTTTTTCAAAATTTGGTTTAGTTTTTGAGTTATTTGCATTTTTATGGAAGTTAATTACTGCTACGACATACCGTCAGGTGCTCCCACCTAGCGGATTCACGGCGAACTAGTAGAACCGAGATCGCTATAAGCATTTTAAATTCGAATATTATTCCGTTTTTTCCGACCCAATAATTCGAAAACCGTAAAATATAATTAAAAACTGAAGTCTACAAATGAAAATATAGACTTTTTTCTATTATTTGGTATAGCAAAAAGCTTGTTGGGATAAATATTTGTGAACATATGACTATTTAAATAAAACCTTGAATCATGCATCTTTGGAATGTAGTCTATTTGTTTTTATCACTTTAAATGCGTATAACTCCTTAACCATTAAAGATATCGGCCTTAAATTTTCACAACTAGTTTCTTTATGACTTTTAATTTTTATAGTTATATTATATTAAAAAAATTTGATATGTAAATTTTTTTTTCAAAATGTCTATACCCAAAAATATTAGGTTATATATACGTGTGAAGATGAGAAATCATTAAAGAAACAACTGGTGAAAATTTGGGCTCAATATCTTGAATGGTTTAGGAAATATACTCGTTTAAAGTGATAAAAATACAGCCTGATATTACATTTCCATGTTTGCACGATGCAAGCCTTTTTTTAAACAGTCATATCTCTGGTATTATTCGGCCAAACAAAAGGTTTCTTGTATGAAACGAAAGACGAAAGTCCTTATTTTCATTCCATGTTTTTATTTTTAAAATATCCTCAACAGTCTTTGAGTAATTGGCCCGCGAAAACGAGTAATTTTCGAGTTTTGCGAAATGAGAAGGGGACCCTTCAAATTTTCCTAAATTTCGATGAAAAATCTGATTTTCTGTTATATACATAGATTGTAGCTGCATTTAACGTAAAATGCCGTGGTGCAAATAGTTTTTCAAAATTTGGTTTAGTTTTTGAGTTATTTGCATTTTTATGGAAGTTAATTACTGCTACGACATACCGTCAGGTGCTCCCACCTAGCGGATTGACGGCGAACTAGTAGAACCGAGATCGCTATAAGCATTTTAAATTCGAATATTATTCCGTTTTTTCCGACCCAATAATTCGAAAACCGTAAAATATAATTAAAAGCTGAAGTCTACAAATGAAAATATAGACTTTTTCCTATTATTTGGTATAGCAAAAAGCTTGTTGGGATAAATATTTGTGAACATATGACTATTTAAATAAAACTTTGTATCATGCAACTTTGGAATGTAGTCTATTTGTTTTTATCACTTTAAATGCGTATAACTCCTTAACCATTAAAGATATCGGCCTTAAATTTTTATAACTAGTTTCTTTATGACTTTTAATTTTTATAGTTATATTATATTAAAAAAATTTGATATGTAAATTTTTTTTTTCAAAATGTCTATACCCAAAAATATTAGGTTATATATACGTGTGAAGATGAGAAATCATTAAAGAAACAACTGGTGAAAATTTGGGCTCAATATCTTGAATGGTTTAGGAAATATACTCGTTTAAAGTGATAAAAATACAGCCTGATATTACATTTCCATGTTTGCACGATGCAAGCCTTTTTTTAAACAGTCATATCTCTGGTATTATTCGGCCAAACAAAAGGTTTCTTGTATGAAACGAAAGACGAAAGTCCTTATTTTCATTCCATGTTATTATTTTTAAAATATCCTCAACAGTCTTTGAGTAATTGGCCCGCGAAAACGAGTAATTTTCGAGTTTTGCGAAATGAGAATGGGTGACCCTTCAAATTTTCCTAAATTTCGATGAAAAATCTGATTTTCTGTTATATACATAGATTGTAGCTGCATTTAACGTAAAATGCCGTGGTGCCAATAGTTTTTCAAAATTTGGTTTAGCTTTTGAGTTATTTGCATTTTTATGGAAGTTAATTACTGCTACGACATACCGTCAGGTGCTGCCACCTAGCGGATTGACGGCGAACTAGTAGAACCGAGATCGCTATAAGCATTTTAAATTCGTATATTATTCCGTTTTTTCCGACCCAATAATTCGAAAACCGTAAAATATAATTAAAAACTGAAGTCTACAAATGAAAATATAGACTTTTTTCTATTATTTGGTATAGCAAAAAGCTTGTTGGGATAAATATTTGTGAACATATGACTATTTAAATAAAACCTTGTATCATGCAACTTTGGAATGTAGTCTATTTGTTTTTATCACTTTAAATGCGTATAACTCCTTAACCATTAAAGATATCGGCCTTAAATTTTCACAACTAGTTTCTTTATGACTTTTAATTTTTATAGTTATATTATATTAAAAAAATTTGATATGTAAATTTTTTTTTTCAAAATGTCTATACCCAAAAATATTAGGTTATATATACGTGTGAAGATGAGAAATCATTAAAGAAACAACTGGTGAAAATTTGGGCTCAATATCTTGAATGGTTTAGGAAATATACTCGTTTAAAGTGATAAAAATACAGCCTGATATTACATTTCCATGTTTGCACGATGCAAGCCTTTTTTTAAACAGTCATATCTCTGGTATTATTCGGCCAAACAAAAGGTTTCTTGTATGAAACGAAAGACGAAAGTCCTTATTTTCATTCCATGTTTTTATTTTTAAAATATCCTCCACAGTCTTTGAGTAATTGGCCCTCGAAAACGAGTAATTTTCGAGTTTTGCGAAATGAGAAGGGGTGACCCTTCAAATTTTCCTAAATTTCGATGAAAAATCTGATTTTCTGTTATATACATAGATTGTAGCTGCATTCAACGTAAAATGCCGTGGTGCCAATAGTTTTTCAAAATTTGGTTTAGTTTTTGAGTTATTTGCATTTTTATGGAAGTTAATTACTGCTACGACATACCGTCAGGTGCTGCCACCTAGCGGATTGACGGCGAACTAGTAGAACCGAGATCGCTATAAGCATTTTAAATTCGAATATTATTCCGTTTTTTCCGACCCAATAATTCGAAAACCGTAAAATATAATTAAAAACTGAAGTCTACAAATGAAAATATAGACTTTTTTCTATTATTTGGTATAGCAAAAAGCTTGTTGGGATAAATATTTGTGAACATATGACTATTTAAATAAAACCTTGTATCATGCAACTTTGGAATGTAGTCTATTTGTTTTTATCACTTTAAATGCGTATAACTCCTTAACCATTAAAGATATCGGCCTTAAATTTTCACAACTAGTTTCTTTATGACTTTTAATTTTTATAGTTATATTATATTAAAAAAATTTGATATGTAAATTTTTTTTTTCAAAATGTCTATACCCAAAAATATTAGGTTATATATACGTGTGAAGATGAGAAATCATTAAAGAAACAACTGGTGAAAGTTTGGGCTCAATATCTTGAATGGTTTAGGATATATACTTGTTTAAAGTGATAAAAATACAGCCTGATATTACATTTCCATGTTTGCACGATGCAAGCCTTTTTTTAAACAGTCATATCTCTGGTATTATTCGGCCAAACAAAAGGTTTCTTGTATGAAACGAAAGACGAAAGTCCTTATTTTCATTCCATGTTTTTATTTTTAAAATATCCTCAACAGTCTTTGAGTAATTGGCCCGCGAAAACGAGTAATTTTCGAGTTTTGCGAAATGAGAAGGGGTGACCCTTCAAATTTTCCTAAATTTCGATGAAAAATCTGATTTTCTGTTATATACATAGATTGTAGCTGCATTTAACGTAAAATGCCGTGGTGCCAATAGTTTTTCAAAATTTGGTTTAGTTTTTGAATTATTTGCATTTTTATGGAAGTTAATTACTGCTACGACATACCGTCAGGTGCTGCCACCTAGCGGATTGACGGCGAACTAGTAGAACCGAGATCGCTATAAGCATTTTAAATTCGAATATTATTCCGTTTTTTCCGACCCAATAATTCGAAAACCGTAAAATATAATTAAAAACTGAAGTCTACAAATGAAAATATAGACTTTTTTCTATTATTTGGTATAGCAAAAAGCTTGTTGGGATAAATATTTGTGAACATATGACTATTTAAATAAAACGTTGTATCATGCAACTTTGGAATGTAGTCTATTTGTTTTTATCACTTTAAATGCGTATAACTCCTTAACCATTAAAGATATCGGCCTTAAATTTTCACAACTAGTTTCTTTATGACTTTTAATTTTTATAGTTATATTATATTAAAAAAATTTGATATGTAAATTTTTTTTTCAAAATGTCTATACCCAAAAATATTAGGTTATATATACGTGTGAAGATGAGAAATAATTAAAGAAACAACTGGTGAAAATTTGGGCTCAATATCTTGAATGGTTTAGGAAATATACTCGTTTAAAGTGATAAAAATACAGCCTGATATTACATTTCCATGTTTGCACGATGCAAGCCTTTTTTTAAACAGTCATATCTCTGGTATTATTCGGCCAAACAAAAGGTTTCTTGTATGAAACGAAAGACGAAAGTCCTTATTTTCATTCCATGTTTTTATTTTTAAAATATCCTCCACAGTCTTTGAGTAATTGGCCCGCGAAAACGAGTAATTTTCGAGTTTTGCAAAATGAGAAGGGGTGACCCTTCAAAGTTTCCTAAATTTCGATGAAAAATCTGATTTTCTGTTATATACATAGATTGTAGGTGCATTTAACGTAAAATGCCGTGGTGCCAATAGTTTTTCAAAATTTGGTTTAGTTTTTGAGTTATTTGCATTTTTATGGAAGTTAATTACTGCTACGACATACCGTCAGGTGCTGCCACCTAGCGGATTGACGGCGAACTAGTAGAACCGAGATGGCTATAAGTAATTTAAATTCGAATATTATTCCGTTTTTTCCGACCCAAAAATTCGAAAACCGTAAAATATAATTAAAAACTGAAGTCTACAAATGAAAATATAGACTTTTTTCTATTATTTGGTATAGCAAAAAGCTTGTTGGGATAAATATTTGTGAACATATGACTATTTAAATAAAACCTTGTATCATGCAACTTTGGAATGTAGTCTATTTGTTTTTATCACTTTAAATGCGTATAACTCCTTAACCATTAAAGATATCGGCCTTAAATTTTCACAACTAGTTTCTTTATGACTTTTAATTTTTATAGTTATATTATATTAAAAAAATTTGATATGTAAATTTTTTTTTTCAAAATGTCTATACCCAAAAATATTAGGTTATATATACGTGTGAAGATGAGAAATAATTAAAGAAACAACTGGTGAAAATTTGGGCTCAATATCTTGAATGGTTTAGGAAATATACTCGTTTAAAGTGATAAAAATACAGCCTGATATTACATTTCCATGTTTGCACGATGCAAGCCTTTTTTTAAACAGTCATATCTCTGGTATTATTCGGCCAAACAAAAGGTTTCTTGTATGAAACGAAAGACGAAAGTCCTTATTTTCATTCCATGTTTTTATTTTTAAAATATCCTCCACAGTCTTTGAGTAATTGGCCCGCGAAAACGAGTAATTTTCGAGTTTTGCAAAATGAGAAGGGGTGACCCTTCAAAGTTTCCTAAATTTCGATGAAAAATCTGATTTTCTGTTATATACATAGATTGTAGCTGCATTTAACGTAAAATGCCGTGGTGCCAATAGTTTTTCAAAATTTGGTTTAGTTTTTGAGTTATTTGCATTTTTATGGAAGTTAATTACTGCTACGACATACCGTCAGGTGCTGCCACCTAGCGGATTGACGGCGAACTAGTAGAACCGAGATCGCTATAAGCATTTTAAATTCGAATATTATTCCGTTTTTTCCGACCCAATAATTCGAAAACCGTAAAATATAATTAAAAACTGAAGTCTACAAATGAAAATATAGACTTCTTTCTATTATTTGGTATAGCAAAAAGCTTGTTGGGATAAATATTTGTGAACATATGACTATTTAAATAAAACCTTATATCATGTAACTTTGGAATGTAGTCTGGCTGTTTTTATCACTTTAAATGCGTATAACTCCTTAACCATTAAAGATATCGGCCTTAAATTTTCACAACTAGTTTCTTTATGACTTTTAATTTTTATAGTTATATTATATTAAAAAAATTTGATATGTAAATTTTTTTTTTCAAAATGTCTATACCCAAAAATATTAGGTTATATATACGTGTGAAGATGAGAAATCATTAAAGAAACAACTGGTGAAAATTTGGGCTCAATATCTTGAATGGTTTAGGAAATATACTCGTTTAAAGTGATAAAAATACAGCCTGATATTACATTTCCATGTTTGCACGATGCAAGCCTTATTTTAAACAGTCATATCTCTGGTATTATTCGGCCAAACAAAAGGTTTCTTGTATGAAACGAAAGACGAAAGTCCTTATTTTCATTTCATGTTTTTATTTTTAAAATATCCTCAACAGTCTTTGAGTAATTGGCCCGCGAAAACGAGTAATTTTCGAGTTTTGCGAAATGAGAAGGGGATGACCCTTCAAATTTTCCTAAATTTCGATGAAAAATCTGATTTTCTGTTATATACATAGATTGTAGCTGCATTTAACGTAAAATGCCGTGGTGCCAATAGTTTTTCAAAATTTGGTTTAGTTTTGGAAAACAAGTAATTTTCGAGTTTTGTGAAATGAGAAAGGGTGACCCTTCAAATTTTCCTAAATTTCGATGAAAAATATGATTTTCTGTTATATACATAGATTGTAGCTGCATTTAACGTAAAATGCCGTGGTGCCAATAGTTTTTCAAAATTTGGTTTAGTTTTGGAGTTATTTGCATTTTTATGGAAGTTAATTACTGCTACGACATACCGTCAGGTGCTGCCACCTAGCGGATTGACGGCGAACTAGTAGAACCGAGATCGCTATAAGCATTTTAAATTCGAATATTATTCCGTTTTTTCCGACCCAATAATTCGAAAACCGTAAAATATAATTAAAAACTGAAGTCTACAAATGAAAATATAGACTTTTTTCTATTATTTGGTATAGCAAAAAGCTTGTTGGGATAAATATTTGTGAACATATGACTGTTTAAATAAAACCTTGTATCATGGAACTTTGGAATGTAGTCTATTTGTTTTTATCACTTTAAATGCGTATAACTCCTTAACCATTAAAGATATCGGCCTTAAATTTTTACAACTAGTTTCTTAATGACTTTTAATTTTTATAGTTATATTATATTAAAAAAATTTGATATGTAAATTTTTTTTTTAAAATGTCTATACCCAAAAATATTAGGTTATATATACGTGTGAAGATGAAAAAATCATTAAAGAAACAACTGGTGAAAATTTGGCCTCAATATCTTGAATGGTTTAGGAAATATACTCGTTTAAAGTGATAAAAATACAGCCTGATATTACATTTCCATGTTTGCACGATGCAAGCCTTTTTTTAAACAGTCATATCTCTGGTATTATTCGGCCAAACAAAAGGTTTCTTGTATGAAACGAAAGACGAAAGTCCTTATTTTCATTCCATGTTTTTATTTTTAAAATATCCTCAACAGTCTTTGAGTATTTGGCCCGCGAAAACGAGTAATTTTCGAGTTTTGCGAAATGAGAAGGGGTGACCCTTCAAATTTTCCTAAATTTCGATGAAAAATCTGATTTTCTGTTATATACATAGATTGTAGCTGCATTTAACGTAAAATGCCGTGGTGCCAATAGTTTTTCAAAATTTGGTTTAGTTTTTGAGTTATTTGCATTTTTATGGAAGTTAATTACTGCTACGACATACCGTCAGGTGCTGCCACCTAGCGGATTGACGGCGAACTAGTAGAACCGAGATCGCTACAAGCATTTTAAATTCGAATATTATTCCGTTTTTTCCGACCCAATAATTCGAAAACCGTAAAATATAATTAAAAACTGAAGTCTACAAATGAAAATATAGACTTTTTTCTATTATTTGGTATAGCAAAAAGCTTGTTGGGATAAATATTTGTGAACATATGACTATTTAAATAAAACCTTGTATCATGGAACTTTGGAATGTAGTCTATTTGTTTTTATCACTTTAAATGCGTATAACTCCTTAACCATTAAAGATATCGGCCTTAAATTTTTACAACTAGTTTCTTTATGACTTTTAATTTTTATAGTTATATTATATTAAAAAAATTTGATATGTAAATTTTTTTTTTAAAATGTCTATACCCAAAAATATTAGGTTATATATACGTGTGAAGATGAAAAAATCATTAAAGAAACAACTGGTGAAAATTTGGCCTCAATATCTTGAATGGTTTAGGAAATATACTCGTTTAAAGTGATAAAAATACAGCCTGATATTACATTTCCATGTTTGCACGATGCAAGCCTTTTTTTAAACAGTCATATCTCTGGTATTATTCGGCCAAACAAAAGGTTTCTTGTATGAAACGAAAGACGAAAGTCCTTATTTTCATTCCATGTTTTTATTTTTAAAATATCCTCAACAGTCTTTGAGTATTTGGCCCGCGAAAACGAGTAATTTTCGAGTTTTGCGAAATGAGAAGGGGTGACCCTTCAAATTTTCCTAAATTTCGATGAAAAATCTGATTTTCTGTTATATACATAGATTGTAGCTGCATTTAACGTAAAATGCCGTGGTGCCAATAGTTTTTCAAAATTTGGTTTAGTTTTTGAGTTATTTGCATTTTTATGGAAGTTAATTACTGCTACGACATACCGTCAGGTGCTGCCACCTAGCGGATTGACGGCGAACTAGTAGAACCGAGATCGCTATAAGCATTTTAAATTCGAATATTATTCCGTTTTTTCCGACCCAATAATTCGAAAACCGTAAAATATAATTAAAAACTGAAGTCTACAAATGAAAATATAGACTTTTTTCTATTATTTGGTATAGCAAAAAGCTTGTTGGGATAAATATTTGTGAACATATGACTATTTAAATAAAACCTTGTATCATGCAACTTTGGAATGTAGTCTATTTGTTTTTATCACTTTAAATGCGTATAACTCCTTAACCATTAAAGATATCGGCCTTAAATTTTCACAACTAGTTTCTTTATGACTTTTAATTTTTATAGTTATATTATATTAAAAAAATTTGATATGTAAATTTTTTTTTCAAAATGTCTATACCCAAAAATATTAGGTTATATATACGTGTGAAGATGAGAAATCATTAAAGAAACAACTGGTGAAAATTTGGGCTCAATATCTTGAATGGTTTAGGAAATATACTCGTTTAAAGTGATAAAAATACAGCCTGATATTACATTTCCATGTTTGCACGATGCAAGCCCTTTTTTAAACAGTCATATCTCTGGTATTATTCGGCCAAACAAAAGGTTTCTTGTATGAAACGAAAGACGAAAGTCCTTATTTTCATTCCATGTTTTTATTTTTAAAATATCCTCAACAGTCTTTGAGTAATTGGCCCGCGAAAACGAGTAATTTTCGAGTTTTGCGAAATGAGAAGGGTGACCCTTCAAATTTTCCTAAATTTCGATGAAAAATCTGATTTTCTGTTATATATATAGATTGTAGCTGCATTTAACGTAAAATGCCGTGGTGCCAATAGTTTTTCAAAATTTGGTTTAGTTTTGGAGTTATTTGCATTTTTATGGAAGTTAATTACTGCTACGACATACCGTCAGGTGCTGCCACCTAGCGGATTGACGGCGAACTAGTAGAACCGAGATGGCTATAAGCATTTTAAATTCGAATATTATTCCGTTTTTTCCGAACCAATAATTCGAAAACCGTAAAATATAATTAAAAACTGAAGTCTACAAATGAAAATAAAGACTTTTTTCTATTATTTGGTATAGCAAAAAGCTTGTTGGGATAAATATTTGTGAACATATGACTATTTAAATAAAACCTTATATCATGTAACTTTGGAATGTAGTCTGGCTGTTTTTATCACTTTAAATGCGTATAACTCCTTAACCATTAAAGATATCGGCCTTAAATTTTCACAACTAGTTTCTTTATGACTTTTAATTTTTATAGTTATATTATATTAAAAAAATTTGATATGTAAATTTTTTTTTTCAAAATGTCTATACCCAAAAATATTAGGTTATATATACGTGTGAAGATGAGAAATCATTAAAGAAACAACTGGTGAAAATTTGGGCTCAATATCTTGAATGGTTTAGGAAATATACTCGTTTAAAGTGATAAAAATACAGCCTGATATTATATTTCCATGTTTGCACGATGCAAGCCTTATTTTAAACAGTCATATCTCTGGTATTATTCGGCCAAACAAAAGGTTTCTTGTATGAAACGAAAGACGAAAGTCCTTATTTTCATTCCATGTTTTTATTTTTAAAATATCCTCAACAGTCTTTGAGTAATTGGCCCGCGAAAACGAGTAATTTTCGAGTTTTGCGAAATGAGAAGGGGTGACCCTTCAAATTTTCCTAAATTTCGATGAAAAATCTGATTTTCTGTTATATACATAGATTGTAGCTGCATTTAACGTAAAATGCCGTGGTGCCAATAGTTTTTCAAAATTTGGTTTAGTTTTGGAAAACAAGTAATTTTCGAGTTTTGCGAAATGAGAAAGGGTGACCCTTCAAATTTTCCTAAATTTCGATGAAAAATATGATTTTCTGTTATATACATAGATTGTAGCTGCATTTAACGTAAAATGCCGTGGTGCCAATAGTTTTTCAAAATTTGGTTTAGTTTTGGAGTTATTTGCATTTTTATGGAAGTTAATTACTGCTACGACATACCGTCAGGTGCTGCCACCTAGCGGATTGACGGCGAACTAGTAGAACCGAGATCGCTATAAGCATTTTAAATTCGAATATTATTCCGTTTTTTCCGACCCAATAATTCGAAAACCGTAAAATA
Organism: Prosapia bicincta; assembly: GCA_036971475.1. Lineage (NCBI taxonomy): Eukaryota > Metazoa > Arthropoda > Insecta > Hemiptera > Cercopidae > Prosapia > Prosapia bicincta. Next base: position 57,437,721 of record JBAIZL010000010.1, on the reverse strand, counting down.
TAACTAAAAACTGAAGTCTACAAATGAAAATATAGACTTTTTTCTATTATTTGGTATAGCAAAAAGCTTGTTGGGATAAATATTTGTGAACATATGACTATTTAAATAAAACCTTGTATCATGGAACTTTGGAATGTAGTCTATTTGTTTTTATCACTTTAAATGCGTATAACTCCTTAACCATTAAAGATATCGGCCTTAAATTTTTACAACTAGTTTCTTTATGACTTTTAATTTGTATAGTTATATTATATTAAAAAAATTTGATATGTAAATTTTTTTTTAAAATGTCTATACCCAAAAATATTAGGTTATATATACGTGTGAAGATGAAAAAATCATTAAAGAAACAACTGGTGAAAATTTGGCCTCAATATCTTGAATGGTTTAGGAAATATACTCGTTTAAAGTGATAAAAATACAGCCTGATATTACATTTCCATGTTTGCACGATGCAAGCCTTTTTTTAAACAGTCATATCTCTGGTATTATTCGGCCAAACAAAAGGTTTCTTGTATGAAACGAAAGACGAAAGTCCTTATTTTCATTCCATGTTTTTATTTTTAAAATATCCTCAACAGTCTTTGAGTAATTGGCCCGCGAAAACGAGTAATTTTCGAGTTTTGCGAAATGAGAAGGGTGACCCTTCAAATTTTCCTAAATTTCGATGAAAAATCTGATTTTCTGTTATATACATAGATTGTAGCTGCATTTAACGTAAAATGCCGTGGTGCCAATAGTTTTTCAAAATTTGGTTTAGTTTTGGAAAACAAGTAATTTTCGAGTTTTGCGAAATGAGAAAGGGTGACCCTTCAAATTTTCCTAAATTTCGATGAAAAATATGATTTTCTGTTATATACATAGATTGTAGCTGCATTTAACGTAAAATGCCGTGGTGCCAATAGTTTTTCAAAATTTGGTTTAGTTTTGGAGTTATTTGCATTTTTATGGAAGTTAATTACTGCTACGACATACCGTCAGGTGCTGCCACCTAGCGGATTGACGGCGAACTAGTAGAACCGAGATCGCTATAAGCATTTTAAATTCGAATATTATTCCGTTTTTTCCGACCCAATAATTCGAAAACCGTAAAATATAATTAAAAACTGAAGTCTACAAATGAAAATATAGACTTTTTTCTATTATTTGGTATAGCAAAAAGCTTGTTGGGATAAATATTTGTGAACATATGACTATTTAAATAAAACCTTGTATCATGGAACTTTGGAATGTAGTCTATTTGTTTTTATCACTTTAAATGCGTATAACTCCTTAACCATTAAAGATATCGGCCTTAAATTTTTACAACTAGTTTCTTTATTACTTTTAATTTTTATAGTTATATTATATTAAAAAAATTTGATATGTAAATTTTTTTTTTAAAATGTCTATACCCAAAAATATTAGGTTATATATACGTGTGAAGATGAAAAAATCATTAAAGAAACAACTGGTGAAAATTTGGCCTCAATATCTTGAATGGTTTAGGAAATATACTCGTTTAAAGTGATAAAAATACAGCCTGATATTACATTTCCATGTTTGCACGATGCAAGCCTTTTTTTAAACAGTCATATCTCTGGTATTATTCGGCCAAACAAAAGGTTTCTTGTATGAAACGAAAGACGAAAGTCCTTATTTTCATTCCATGTTTTTATTTTTAAAATATCCTCAACAGTCTTTGAGTATTTGGCCCGCGAAAACGAGTAATTTTCGAGTTTTGCGAAATGAGAAGGGGTGACCCTTCAAATTTTCCTAAATTTCGATGAAAAATCTGATTTTCTGTTATATACATAGATTGTAGCTGCATTTAACGTAAAATGCCGTGGTGCCAATAGTTTTTCAAAATTTGGTTTAGTTTTTGAGTTATTTGCATTTTTATGGAAGTTAATTACTGCTACGACATACCGTCAGGTGCTGCCACCTAGCGGATTGACGGCGAACTAGTAGAACCGAGATCGCTATAAGCATTTTAAATTCGAATATTATTCCGTTTTTTCCGACCCAATAATTCGAAAACCGTAAAATATAATTAAAAACTGAAGTCTACAAATGAAAATATAGACTTTTTTCTATTATTTGGTATAGCAAAAAGCTTGTTGGGATAAATATTTGTGAACATATGACTATTTAAATAAAACCTTGTATCATGCAACTTTGGAATGTAGTCTATTTGTTTTTATCACTTTAAATGCGTATAACTCCTTAACCATTAAAGATATCGGCCTTAAATTTTCACAACTAGTTTCTTTATGACTTTTAATTTTTATAGTTATATTTAATTAAAAAAATTTGATATGTAAATTTTTTTTTCAAAATGTCTATACCCAAAAATATTAGGTTATATATACGTGTGAAGATGAGAAATCATTAAAGAAACAACTGGTGAAAATTTGGGCTCAATATCTTGAATGGTTTAGGAAATATACTCGTTTAAAGTGATAAAAATACAGCCTGATATTACATTTCCATGTTTGCACGATGCAAGCCTTTTTTTAAACAGTCATATCTCTGGTATTATTCGGCCAAACAAAAGGTTTCTTGTATGAAACGAAAGACGAAAGTCCTTATTTTCATTCCATGTTTTTATTTTTAAAATATCCTCAACAGTCTTTGAGTAATTGGCCCGCGAAAACGAGTAATTTTCGAGTTTTGCGAAATGAGAAGGGGTGACCCTTCAAATTTTCCTAAATTTCGATGAAAAATCTGATTTTCTGTTATATATATAGATTGTAGCTGCATTTAACGTAAAATGCCGTGGTGACAATAGTTTTTCAAAATTTGGTTTAGTTTTGGAGTTATTTGCATTTTTATGGAAGTTAATTACTGTTTTTTTTTTTTTTTTTTTTTAACCCCTGGTCTGAGCCCCCAAAACCCGCACAGCCCTCGTGGCAGCCAACCTCTAGCGAGCTACCTCCGTCTCACATGCGCATGCGGTTAGTATCCCTACCGCGAATGAAGGAAACGGGATTGATTGCCCATGTACCAAGCTCATAAGCTCTTTCCATGGAGAATCAGGAGATAGTGAAATGAAACAGTACGGTAAGTGTCGCGCTAAGAGCGAGATGAAAAAACCTGGCAAGAAAGAAACCCTGCCAGGAAAAATCCCGCGACAGATCATGCAGGAACCCTGGGGGCTTGGATCACCTTATGCTATGGAATAATGAGAGGTATTACCTTGCAAATACCTTGTTAGTGAGTCTATGGCAGGAATGGCATGCACCTCTTCTTCTGCTGCCTACTCGAAACTGAAAAGGCATGCAATCAAATTATTACTTCCGTTGGGGCTAAGCGGCCCTGGAGATGTGCCCCTGCGTCACCTGGAACATAACTCTGAAGCAGAATATATTAGTATGTATATTTTATTTTGGTGGTATGGTGTGAGCTAGGCGGTCAGTAAGGACAGCGGCCGTCTGTGTGTGTCGTGGGTGGGGTCATATCTACCCAGTGAGGAAATGAGTGTTGATGTTGTATGTGCGTGAGCCTGTTTGTAGAACTTTGTTGCTAAGTGTCGGAGGTGTTGTTTGATGAAAGGCACTTTTAAGTCAGTGTGAAGCAGTGTTAATCTTGTACATCTAGGTGCCTTTGTGATTATTCGCAAAACCTTGTTTTGGAATAACTGTAGTCTGCGTGTGCGTGTGTTACCTGCATGACCCCAGACGGGTGATGCGTAAGTGAGTATGCTGCGCAACATAGATACGTATATAGTAGTGGCCGCCCGTAGTGAAAGTGGGCTTGTTCTGTTAAGCATAGGATATAGTTGTGTTAATCTAAATGTTGCTGTTTTTAACGTGTTGGTAATGTGAGGGTCCCAAGTCAGGCCTCTGTCGAGTATGACTCCCAGATATTTGACCTGGTTCCCCCAGTGAATGTCCTCGCCTAATAGTTTTAGAGGTGTGTTGAGTTGGTGTGTCCTACGTTTGGAGAGAAGCAAAGCCTGGCACTTGGCCACGTTCACCTTAACTCTCCAGTAGCTCAGCCATGATTCTAGTACTGTAAGGTGGTCCTGTAGATATAAGTGTATTAGATGTGGTTTCCATGACTGAGCGGATAACGCGGTGTCATCTGCAAATATGGCCACTTGTGTGTTGAGTGTTGTCGGTATGTCGTTGATGTAGATGTTGAACAATACGGGCCCAATAATTGAGCCCTGAGGGACTCCGGGCAGTATAGTCCGTAGTGTAGATTGAGCTTGATCTACATCAACCCTAAACTTACGGTTGGACAGGTATGAGCTAACTAGGTGTATGAGCCCGTCTGGAAAGCCATAGTGACGAAGTTTCGCTAAGAGCCAGTTGTGCCAGACCCGGTCAAAGGCCTTTTCAATGTCCAGGAAGACTACCCCAGTCGAGCAGTAATTGTTGAAACCCTTGGTTGCATGCTCCACCACTCTCATCAGCTGATGCGTAGCCGAGTGTTTTGTCCTGAAGCCAAATTGCTCTGGCCTCAGTATGTTGTGTGTGTGGATATGTTTGTTGATACGTTTGAGCAAAATTTTTTCAAATACCTTGCCCATCGTATTCAACAAGCTTATCGGTCTATATGAATCAGGTTTGTTGTGGTCTTTTCCCGGTTTGGGGAAGACCAAGATCTTGGCCTCCTTCCAAGCGTCCGGGAAGTGTTGTGTCCGGAGTATAGCATTATAGATGTTTGACAGATAAATGATCGCTTTCACCGTGAGGTTTTTTAGCGTTGTGTTGGTGATGGTGTCTGGTCCAGGAGCTTTCCTGGAGTTTGTTTGTGAGATTGCCCACTTTATCTCTGTGATTGTAGTGTCAGTGTTTGGCTCTAATGTAGGACATTAGGCAAACTGTGCTGTTTCTAAATCTACTTTAGCTGTAACGGCTGCATCAGCTGGTTGGTCGTTTGGTTGGAACGTGCTCTCAAGTGTGTCAGCAAACAAGTTAACTTTGTCGACCGGGTCGCCCACCTGCCCATTCGGGCCGATGAGTGGGGGATAGCGCAGCGGTTCTCGCGTGAAGTGTTTGACCATCGGCCAGATGGGTGTGTCTGTTGTGTTTAAGGTCGCCAATTCCGCTTGGAAGCCATCGACTTTGTACTGAATTAGTTCCCGCCTAATTTGCCTCTTAAGGCGATTAAGTGTTGTGTGTGGAACGCATCTGTTTACCCCGTGTTGCAATGCCCGCCGGATCCTATTTCGCCGGGTGATTAGATGTAGTATGTGCCTTGGTATGTGTACATAGTGTCTGGGCTGACATTTAACTGGTACCGCGTTAGTAATCGCAGTACGTATTGCCGTCGTAAGGCTGCCGACGGCTTTGTCTATGTCCAGTGGTGAGTCAACATTTAGGGTGGCAGGTAGAGTGCTGTCCAGCTGGGACTGGAATAACTCCCAGTCAGCCAGTCTGTAGTTCAGCACCTTCCTTAGCTCTTTGCGAGCAGGGCTTCCAGAAATCGCCATTATCACGGGGTAGTGATCTGAATTCAGATCTCTATCGACGTGAAGTTGCGGTGACACTAGCAGACCTTTCGCAATAGCTATATCCAAAATGTCTTCCGTGTGGTAAGTGCTGTGGTGTGTTGGTTCAGGAGGGGCCAGCAGTATAGCTGTTGTGTTTTGTAAGAAGGTTTGGAGTTGCCGGCCTCCTGTGTTTGTAGACTTACAGCCCCAGCATGTGTGTTTAGAATTAAGGTCCCCGGCGACTATTACCCTACTAGAGGTCTGTAGAAGAACTTCTAAATCGCGAGTGTAATCAACAGAACCCGGGGGTTTGTACGCTGATACAAGTGTTGTTGTGCTGCCGTTGAGCTCAAGCCTAATAGCTGTTGCTTCAACGCATGTGAGTGCGGGCAAAAACAATTCAAAATGTTTAATGCGTTTATCTATTATTATAGCCGTACCGCCGCGGCTTCTAGTTGTCCTGTCAGTGCGGTAAACTTTAAAGTTTGGCATTGAGAATTTATCTTGGGGGTTTAGGTGTGTTTCTGTAATAAGCGCTAGTTTATAGTTGTTTCTTTGCATATAGCGAAGAAGCTCTAGTTTTTTATATTTAACGCCGTTGGCATTCCATATCAGGACCGGTAACCTACCCATGGTTGACAGAAGAGACGTACTGGATGAAGGAAGTCAGGAATTTTGAGAAGGTTTTGGGAGGTGAGGATAAGGTCTTGACAATGAAAAGACCCAGTCCGCCCGTGAAGGCTTCCCAGGTCAGAGCAGAGTTAACAACTCTTAGGAGCGGTACAAAGGTCCCTTTCGCCCAGTCTATAGAAGCGGACGAGGTAGGTATGGTCAGGGGTGGGTTAACGTGGACTGCAGGAGCCATATGTGGCTCTGGCTGAGGTTGGGAAACCGTCCTGGCCTTTGTGGGCTTGGGGCGTTTATCCTCTCTTTCTTTTTGCGGGGGATTAACCCTGGCTTTAGGAACGGGGGGTGTCGTTGACGACCCTGCCTTAGGGCCAGAAATGGTATTGGGTGTCAGTAAGTTAGGTGTTGGAATTAGGGCCGGTTTGGGGGAAGTAATGGTAGGAGGTGGCATTTGCACTGGCTTCCCAGAGGTAGCCGACGCAGATGCCTGGGCGTAGGAAATGTTTGGTGTTGTGTACCGTGGAGCAGGCACCTGTGTTTTTGTTTTGGCTGAAGGGGCCGGTTTTGGGGTTTTATCCCCATCGACCTTCTTCTTTGCCTGGGCCTTGGATTTGGCGGCCTGCTTGTAAATGGCGCAGCCTCGATAGTTCGCGGTGTGGTTAGCCCCGCAGAGGATACACTTGAAGTGGTCTCGATCCTTTGTGCAGGTCTTGGAATCGTGGCCCTCGCCACATTTAACGCACCGAGGAGTAGCCTTACAACAGCTTGTTGTATGACCTATCCTCTGGCAGTTGAAGCATTGCACAGGACCTGTGGGCTGCCTGTAAGCTTCCACTCGTACCCGCATGAAGCAAATACTGGTCAGCGCCATTGCTTCACGAGCGTCTTTTTCGGACGCTAGCTCCACAAGGAACATGGGCAGAGGCTCCTTGGTAAAGTGTCCCTTCATTTGGGACACTTTGAGGACCTCCATACCCCTGCTTTTAAGGTCGTTTCCGACCTCCGCTGTTTCGGTGGATTCATCCACCCCTCGAACTACTACTTTAAATGTCCTCGCATTTTCGAGGCGGAATACGTGGTGGGGCACACCCTTCTCCCCAAGGTACCTCTGGAGGTTAACATAGTCTTCGTAGGTGCTGGTTTGGAGCTTCACTCCATCCTTCACCTTCGTTGCTAAATAAAAGTAAGGGTTGTATTTGGATTTGAATTCCTTACTAATGTCGATTAAGCGGTGGTGATCTGGGTAGATCGTGATTGCAGGGATTTTGGCCGCTGCCACGGTAGATTTTATGTTTTTAGCTAAGTCTGTCATAGGCGAGTCCGTGACCATTTGTGGAGCTCTGTGAGCCACTGCGCTGGCAACAGCGCCGGCAGTCTTCACAGTGTCCACGGTCTTTCTTTTCGCCGTGGTTTCGGTACAGGAGTCGGACTGGCGAGTCTGCTTCTTCCTCTTCCTCCTTACGACAGGCCGATACCCGGCATCATCGTTGGCGGATTCAGCAGCAGAACCCTCCGTCATGGTGTAGTTAGTGCCTAGCTCTGATTGGGAGTAGGTGCTGAGAGGAGTTGCTGGTCGAGATGGACCGTCGGAGGGCCCGCCAAGCGCCGCCGCCATAGCCGCGGAAGATGTCCTCGCAGGTCCGTACACCCTCAAGGGGGTGGACTTATCCTGAGAGGAACTTGTCCCCATTGACTCAGCCCCGTCGCTTGGGGTCCCGCGTTGTGCCTCTATATTCGACATTGCAGGAAAGGTGTAGGGATAGCAAGTCGGCCCACAGGGCCGGCTTGTATGTAGAAAGTGGGTTACTGCAGGTACAGGTTGTCAGGTTTTAGTCTAAAAAAAGTAACCTAAAGAGTTTTGTCACGGTTGTAAGTCTTTACGCTAGCCTAGTTCTAAAATCTAAACGTCTAGCCTATTTAAATTTATAATCTTATGCTATCACTTGTTTTTAATTAAAAACTAACACAACACAATTCACAGTAACACTTAAATTTAGCTCTGTTTAAAAGCTCATTAAACTTAAATGCCTATATTCGGAACAATGGAACACACGTGCACTTAACACAAAGGAACTATGCCGCGCCTTTTTCGACAAAGCCTTAGTCAATACGTCCTACCTGCTCAAGCACTCAGGCAAGACTCAAGTTAATTACTGCTACGACATACCGTCAGGTGCTGCCACCTAGCGGATTGACGGCGAACTAGTAGAACCGAGATCGCTATAAGCATTTTAAATTCGAATATTATTCCGTTTTTTCCGATCCAATAATTCGAAAACCGTAAAATATAATTAAAAACTGAAGTCTACAAATGAAAATATAGACTTTTTTCTATTATTTGGTATAGCAAAAAGCTTGTTGGGATAAATATTTGTGAACATATGACTATTTAAATAAAACCTTGTATCATGCAACTTTGGAATGTAGTCTATTTGTTTTTATCACTTTAAATGCGTATAACTCCTTAACCATTAAAGATATCGGCCTTAAATTTTCACAACTAGTTTCTTTATGACTTTTAATTTTTATAGTTATATTATATTAAAAAAATTTGATAAGTAAATTTTTTTTTCAAAATGTCTATACCCAAAAATATTAGGTTATATATACGTGTGAAGATGAAAAAATCATTAAAGAAACAACTGGTGAAAATTTGGGCTCAATATCTTGAATGGTTTAGGAAATATACTCGTTTAAAGTGATAAAAATACAGCCTGATATTACATTTCCATGTTTGCACGATGCAAGCCTTTTTTTAAACAGTCATATCTCTGGTATTATTCGGCCAAACAAAAGGTTTCTTGTATGAAACGAAAGACGAAAGTCCTTATTTTCATTCCATGTTTTTATTTTTAAAATATCCTTAACAGTCTTTGAGTAATTGGCCCGCGAAAACGAGTAATTTTCGAGTTTTGCGAAATGAGAAGGGGTGACCCTTCAAATTTTCCTAAATTTCGATGAAAAATCTGATTTTCTGTTATATACATAGATTGTAGCTGCATTTAACGTAAAATGCCGTGGTGCCAATAGTTTTTCAAAATTTGGTTTAGTTTTTGAGTTATTTGCATTTTTATGGAAGTTAATTACTGCTACGACATACCGTCAGGTGCTGCCACCTAGCGGATTGACGGCGAACTAGTAGAACCGAGATCGCTATAAGCATTTTAAATTCGAATATTATTCCGTTTTTTCAGACCCTATAATTCGAAAACCGTAAAATATAATTAAAAACTGAAGTCTACAAATGAAAATATAGACTTTTTTCTATTATTTGGTATAGCAAAAAGCTTGTTGGGATAAATATTTGTGAACATATGACTATTTAAATAAAACCTTGTATCATGCAACTTTGAAATGTAGTCTATTTGTTTTTATCACTTTAAATTAGTATAACTCCTTAACCATTAAAGATATCGGCCTTAAATTTTCACAACTAGTTTCTTTATGACTATTAATTTTTATAGTTATATTTAATTAAAAAAATTTGATATGTAAATTTTTTTTTCAAAATGTCTATACCCAAAAATATTAGGTTATATATACGTGTGAAGATGAGAAATCATTAAAGAAACAACTGGTGAAAATTTGGGCTCAATATCTTGAATGGTTTAGGAAATATACTCGTTTAAAGTGATAAAAATACAGCCTGATATTACATTTCCATGTTTGCACGATGCAAGCCTTTTTTTCAACAGTCATATCTCTGGTATTATTCGGCCAAACAAAAGGTTTCTTGTATGAAACGAAAGACGAAAGTCCTTATTTTCATTCCATGTTTTTATTTTTAAAATATCCTCAACAGTCTTTGAGTAATTGGCCCGCGAAAACGAGTAATTTTCGAGTTTTGCGAAATGAGAAGGGGTGACCCTTCAAATTTTCCTAAATTTCGATGAAAAATCTAATTTTCTGTTATATACATAGATTGTAGCTGCATTTAACGTAAAATGCCGTGGTGCCAATAGTTTTTCAAAATTTGGTTTAGTTTTGGAGTTATTTGCATTTTTATGGAAGTTAATTACTGCTACGACATACCGTCAGGTGCTCCCACCTAGCGGATTGACGGCGAACTAGTAGAACCGAGATCGCTATAAGCATTTTAAATTCGAATATTATTCCGTTTTTTCCGATCCAATAATTCGAAAACCGTAAAATATAATTAAAAACTGAAGTCTACAAATGAAAATATAGACTTTTTTCTATTATTTGGTATAGCAAAAAGCTTGTTGGGATAAATATTTGTGAACATATGACTATTTAAATAAAACCTTGTATCATGCAACTTTGGAATGTAGTCTATTTGTTTTTATCACTTTAAATGCGTATAACTCCTTAACCATTAAAGATATCGGCCTTAAATTTTCACAACTAGTTTCTTTATGACTTTTAATTTTTATAGTTATATTATATTAAAAAAATTTGATAAGTAAATTTTTTTTTCAAAATGTCTATACCCAAAAATATTAGGTTATATATACGTGTGAAGATGAAAAAATCATTAAAGAAACAACTGGTGAAAATTTGGGCTCAATATCTTGAATGGTTTAGGAAATATACTCGTTTAAAGTGATAAAAATACAGCCTGATATTACATTTCCATGTTTGCACGATGCAAGCCTTTTTTTAAACAGTCATATCTCTGGTATTATTCGGCCAAACAAAAGGTTTCTTGTATGAAACGAAAGACGAAAGTCCTTATTTTCATTCCATGTTTTTATTTTTAAAATATCCTCAACAGTCTTTGAGTAATTGGCCCGCAAAAACGAGTAATTTTCGAGTTTTGCGAAATGAGAAGGGGTGACCCTTCAAATTTTCCTAAATTTCGATGAAAAATCTGATTTTCTGTTATATACATAGATTGTAGCTGCATTTAACGTAAAATGCCGTGGTGCCAATAGTTTTTCAAAATTTGGTTTAGTTTTTGAGTTATTTGCATTTTTATGGAAGTTAATTACTGCTACGACATACCGTCAGGTGCTGCCACCTAGCGGATTGACGGCGAACTAGTAGAACCGAGATCGCTATAAGCATTTTAAATTCGAATATTATTCCGTTTTTTCAGACCCTATAATTCGAAAACCGTAAAATATAATTAAAAACTGAAGTCTACAAATGAAAATATAGACTTTTTTCTATTATTTGGTATAGCAAAAAGCTTGTTGGGATAAATATTTGTGAACATATGACTATTTAAATAAAACCTTGTATCATGCAACTTTGAAATGTAGTCTATTTGTTTTTATCACTTTAAATTAGTATAACTCCTTAACCATTAAAGATATCGGCCTTAAATTTTCACAACTAGTTTCTTTATGACTATTAATTTTTATAGTTATATTTAATTAAAAAAATTTGATATGTAAATTTTTTTTTCAAAATGTCTATACCCAAAAATATTAGGTTATATATACGTGTGAAGATGAGAAATCATTAAAGAAACAACTGGTGAAAATTTGGGCTCAATATCTTGAATGGTTTAGGAAATATACTCGTTTAAAGTGATAAAAATACAGCCTGATATTACATTTCCATGTTTGCACGATGCAAGCCTTTTTTTAAACAGTCATATCTCTGGTATTATTCGGCCAAACAAAAGGTTTCTTGTATGAAACGAAAGACGAAAGTCCTTATTTTCATTCCATGTTTTTATTTTTAAAATATCCTCAACAGTCTTTGAGTAATTGGCCCTCGAAAACGAGTAATTTTCGAGTTTTGCGAAATGAGAAGGGGTGACCCTTCAAATTTTCCTAAATTTCGATGAAAAATCTGATTTTCTGTTATATACATAGATTGTAGCTGCATTTAACGTAAAATGCCGTGGTGCCAATAGTTTTTCAAAATTTGGTTTAGTTTTTGAGTTATTTGCATTTTTATGGAAGTTAATTACTGCTACGACATACCGTCAGGTGCTGCCACCTAGCGGATTGACGGCGAACTAGTAGAACCGAGATCGCTATAAGCATTTTAAATTCGAATATTATTCCGGTTTTTTCCGACCCAATAATTCGAAAACCGTAAAATATAATTAAAAACTGAATCTACAAATGAAAATATAGACTTTTTTCTATTATTTGGTATAGCAAAAAGCTTGTTGGAATAAATATTTGTGAACATATGACTATTTAAATAAAACCTTGTATCATGCAACTTTGAAATGTAGTATATTTGTTTTTATCACTTTAAATGCGTATAACTCCTTAACCATTAAAGATATCGGCCTTAAATTTTCACAACTAGTTTCTTTATGACTTTTAATTTTTATAGTTATATTTAATTAAAACAATTTGATATGTAAATTTTTTTTCAAAATGTCTATACCCAAAAATATTAGGTTATATATACGTGTGAAGATGAGAAATCATTAAAGAAACAACTGGTGAAAATTTGGGCTCAATATCTTGAATGGTTTAGGAAATATACTCGTTTAAAGTGATAAAAATACAGCCTGATATTACATTTCCATGTTTGCACGATGCAAGCCTTTTTTTAAACAGTCATATCTCTGGTATTATTCGGCCAAACAAAAGGTTTCTTGTATGAAACGAAAGACGAAAGTCCTTATTTTCATTCCATGTTTTTATTTTTAAAATATCCTCAACAGTCTTTGAGTAATTGGCCCTCGAAAACGAGTAATTTTCGAGTTTTGCGAAATGAGAAGGGGTGACCCTTCAAATTTTCCTAAATTTCGATGAAAAATCTGATTTTCTGTTATATACATAGATTGTAGCTGCATTTAACGTAAAATGCCGTGGTGCCAATAGTTTTTCAAAATTTGGTTTAGTTTTTGAGTTATTTGCATTTTTATGGAAGTTAATTACTGCTACGACATACCGTCAGGTGCTGCCACCTAGCGGATTGACGGCGAACTAGTAGAACCGAGATCGCTATAAGCATTTTAAATTCGAATATTATTCCGTTTTTTCCGACCCAATAATTCGAAAACCGTAAAATATAATTAAAAAATGAAGTCTACAAATGAAAATATAGACTTTTTTCTATTATTTGGTATAGCAAAAAGCTTGTTGGGATAAATATTTGTGAACATATGACTATTTAAATAAAACCTTGTATCATGCAACTTTGAAATGTAGTATATTTGTTTTTATCACTTTAAATGCGTATAACTCCTTAACCATTAAAGATATCGGCCTTAAATTTTCACAACTAGTTTCTTTATGACTTTTAAGTTTTATAGTTATATTTAATTAAAAAAATTTGATATGTAAATTTTTTTTTCAAAATGTCTATACCCAAAAATATTAGGTTATATATACGTGTAAAGATGAGAAATCATTAAAGAAACAACTGGTGAAAATTTGGGCTCAATATCTTGAATGGTTTAGGAAATATACTCGTTTAAAGTGATAAAAATACAGCCTGATATTACATTTCCATGTTTGCACGATGCAAGCCTTTTTTTAAACAGTCATATCTCTGGTATTATTCGGCCAAACAAAAGGTTTCTTGTATGAAACGAAAGACGAAAGTCCTTATTTTCATTCCATGTTTTTATTTTTAAAATATCCTCAACAGTTTTTGAGTAATTGGCCCGCGAAACGAGTAATTTTCGAGTTTTGCGAAATGAGAAGGGGTGACCCTTCAAATTTTCCTAAATTTCGATGAAAAATCTGATTTTCTGTTATATACATAGATTGTAGCTGCATTTAACGTAAAATGCCGTGGTGCCAATAGTTTTTCAAAAATTGGGGTAGTTTTTGAGTTATTTGCATTTTTATGGAAGTTAATTACTGCTACGACATACCGTCAGGTGCTGCCACCTAGCGGATTGACGGCGAACTAGTAGAACCGAGATCGCTATAAGCATTTTAAATTCGAATATTATTCCGGTTTTTTCCGACCCAATAATTCGAAAACCGTAAAATATAATTAAAAACTGAATCTACAAATGAAAATATAGACTTTTTTCTATTATTTGGTATAGCAAAAAGCTTGTTGGGATAAATATTTGTGAACATATGACTATTTAAATAAAACCTTGTATCATGCAACTTTGAAATGTAGTCTATTTGTTTTTATCACTTTAAATGCGTATAACTCCTTAACCATTAAAGATATCGGCCTTAAATTTTCACAACTAGTTTCTTTATGACTATTAATTTTTATAGTTATATTGAATTAAAAAAATTTGATATGTAAATTTTTTTTTCAAAATGTCTATAAACAAAAATATTAGGTTATATATACGTGTAAAGATGAGAAATCATTAAAGAAACAACTGGTGAAAATTTGGGCTCAATATCTTGAATGGTTTAGGAAATATACTCGTTTAAAGTGATAAAAATACAGCCTGATATTACATTTCCATGTTTGCACGATGCAAGCCTTTTTTTAAATAGTCATATCTCTGGTATTATTCGGCCAAACAAAAGGTTTCTTGTATGAAACGAAAGACGAAAGTCCTAATTTTCATTCCATGTTTTTATTTTTAAAATATCCTCAACAGTCTTTGAGTAATTGGCCCGCGAAAACAAGTAATTTTCGAGTTTTGCGAAATGAGAAGGGGTGACCCTTCAAATTTTCCTAAATTTCGATGAAAAATCTGATTTTCTGTTATATACATAGATTGTAGCTGCATTTAACGTAAAATGCCGTGGTGCCAATAGTTTTTCAAAATTTGGTTTAGTTTTGGAGTTATTTGCATTTTTATGGAAGTTAATTACTGCTACGACATACTGTCAGGTGCTGCCACCTAGCGGATTGACGGCGAACTAGTAGAACCGAGATCGCTATAAGCATTTTAAATTCGAATATTATTCCGTTTTTTCCGACCCAATAATTCGAAAACCGTAAAGTATAATTAAAAACTGAAGTCTACAAATGAAAATATAAACTTTTTTCTATTATTTGGTATAGCAAAAAGCTTGTTGGGATAAATATTTGTGAACATATGACTATTTAAATAAAACCTTGTATCATGCAACTTTGGAATGTAGTCTATTTGTTTTTATCACTTTAAATGCGTATAACTCCTTAACCATTAAAGATATCGGCCTTAAATTTTCACAACTAGTTTCTTTATGACTTTTAATTTTTATAGTTATATTTAATTAAAAAAATTTGATATGAAAATTTTTTTTTCAAAATGTCTATACCCAAAAATATTAGGTTATATATACGTGTGAAGATGAGAAATCATTAAAGAAACAACTGGTGAAAATTTGGGCTCAATATCTTGAATGGTTTAGGAAATATACTCGTTTAAAGTGATAAAAATACAGCCTGATATTACATTTCCATGTTTGCACGATGCAAGCCTTTTTTTAAACCGTCATATCTCTGGTATTATTCGGCCAAACAAAAGGTTTCTTGTATGAAACGAAAGACGAAAGTCCTTATTTTCATTCCATGTTTTTATTTTTAAAATATCCTCAACAGTCTTTGAGTAATTGGCCCGCGAAAACGAGTAATTTTCGAGTTTTGCGAAATGAGAAGGGGTGACCCTTCAAATTTTCCTAAATTTCGATGAAAAATCTGATTTTCTGTTATATACATAGATTTTAGCTGCATTTAACGTAAAATGCCGTGGTGCCAATAGTTTTTCAAAATTTGGTTTAGTTTTTGAGTTATTTGCATTTTTATGGAAGTTAATTACTGCTACGACATACCGTCAGGTGCTGCCACCTAGCGGATTGACGGCGAACTAGTAGAACCGAGATGGCTATAAGCATTTTAAATTCGAATATTATTCCGTTTTTTCCGACCCAATAATTCGAAAACCGTAAAATATAATTAAAAACTGAAGTCTACAATTGAAAATATAGACTTTTTTCTATTATTTGGTATAGCAAAAAGCTTGTTGGGATAAATATTTGTGAACATATGACTATTTAAATAAAACCTTGTATCATGCAACTTTGGAATGTAGTCTATTTGTTTTTATCACTTTAAATGCGTATAACTCCTTAACCATTAAAGATATCGGCCTTAAATTTTCACAACTAGTTTCTTTATGACTTTTAATTTTTATAGTTATATTTAATTAAAACAATTTGATATGTAAATTTTTTTTCAAAATGTCTATACCCAAAAATATTAGGTTATATATACGTGTGAAGATGAGAAATCATTAAAGAAACAACTGGTGAAAATTTGGGCTCAATATCTTGAATGGTTTAGGAAATATACTCGTTTAAAGTGATAAAAATACAGCCTGATATTACATTTCCATGTTTGCACGATGCAAGCCTTTTTTAAACAGTCATATCTCTGGTATTATTCGGCCAAACAAAAGGTTTCTTGTATGAAACGAAAGACGAAAGTCCTTATTTTCATTCCATGTTTTTATTTTTAAAATATCCTCAACAGTCTTTGAGTAATTGGCCCTCGAAAACGAGTAATTTTCGAGTTTTGCGAAATGAGAAGGGGTGACCCTTCAAATTTTCCTAAATTTCGATGAAAAATCTGATTTTCTGTTATATACATAGATTGTAGCTGCATTTAACGTAAAATGCCGTGGTGCCAATAGTTTTTCAAAATTTGGTTTAGTTTTTGAGTTATTTGCATTTTTATGGAAGTTAATTACTGCTACGACATACCGTCAGGTGCTGCCACCTAGCGGATTGACGGCGAACTAGCAGAACCGAGATCGCTATAAGCATTTTAAATTCGAATATTATTCCGTTTTTTCCGACCCAATAATTCGAAAACCGTAAAATATAATTAAAAACTGAAGTCTACAAATGAAAATATAGACTTTTTTCTATTATTTGGTATAGCAAAAAGCTTGTTGGGATAAATATTTGTGAACATATGACTATTTAAATAAAACCTTGTATCATGCAACTTTGGAATGTAGTCTATTTGTTTTTATCACTTTAAATGCGTATAACTCCTTAACCATTAAAGATATCGGCCTTAAATTTTTACAACTAGTTTCTTTATGACTTTTAATTTTTATAGTTATATTATATTAAAAAAATTTGATATGTAAATTTTTTTTTCAAAATGTCTATACCCAAAAATATTAGGTTATATATACGTGTGAAGATGAAAATATCATTAAAGAAACAACTGGTGAAAATTTGGGCTCAATATCTTGAATGGTTTAGGAAATATACTCGTTTAAAGTGATAAAAATACAGCCTGATATTACATTTCCATGTTTGCACGATGCAAGCCTTTTTTTAAACAGTCATATCTCTGGTATTATTCGGCCAAACAATAGGTTTCTTGTATGAAACGAAAGACGAAAGTCCTTATTTTCATTCCATGTTTTTATTTTTAAAATATCCTCAACAGTCTTTGAGTAATTGGCCCTCGAAAACGAGTAATTTTCGAGTTTTGCGAAATGAGGAGGGGTGACCCTTCAAATTTTCCTAAATTTCGATGAAAAATCTGATTTTCTGTTATATACATAGATTGTAGCTGCATTTAACGTAAAATGCCGTGGTGCCAATAGTTTTTCAAAATTCGGTTTAGTTTTTGAGTTATTTGCATTTTTATGGAAGTTAATTACTGGTTTTTTTTTTTTTACCCGGGTCTGAGCCCCCAAAACCCGCCCAGCCCTCGTGGCAGCCAACCTCTAGCGAGCTACCTCCGTCTCACATGCGCATGCGGTTAGTATCCCTACCGCGAATGAAGGAAACGGGATTGATTGCCCATGTACCAAGCTCATAAGCTCTTTCCATGGAGAATCAGGAGATAGTGAAATGAAACAGTACGGTAAGTGTCGCGCTAAGAGCGGGATGAAAAAACCTGGCAAGAAAGAAACCCTGCCAGGAAAAATCCCGCGACAGATCATGCAGGAACCCTGGGGGCTTGGATCACCTTATGCTATGGAATAAGGAGAGGTATTACCTTGCAAATACCTTGTTAGTGAGTCTATGGCAGGAATGGCATGCACCTCTTCTTCTGCTGCCTACTCGAAACTGAAAAGGCATGCAATCAAATTATTACTTCCGTTGGGGCTAAGCGGCCCTGGAGATGTGCCCCTGCGTCACCTGGAACATAACTCTGAAGCAGAATATATTAGTATGTATATTTTATTTTGGTGGTATGGTGTGAGCTAGGCGGTCAGTAAGGACAGCGGCCGTCTGTGTGTGTCGTGGGTGGGGTCATATCTACCCAGTGAGGAAATGAGTGTTGATGTTGTATGTGCGTGAGCCTGTTTGTAGAACTTTGTTGCTAAGTGTCGGAGGTGTTGTTTGATGAAAGGCACTTTTAAGTCAGTGTGAAGCAGTGTTAATCTTGTACATCTAGGTGCCTTTGTGATTATTCGCAAAACCTTGTTTTGGAATAACTGTAGTCTGCGTGTGCGTGTGTTACCTGCATGACCCCAGACGGGTGATGCGTAAGTGAGTATGCTGCGCAACATAGATACGTATATAGTAGTGGCCGCCCGTAGTGAAAGTGGGCTTGTTCTGTTAAGCATAGGATATAGTTGTGTTAATCTAAATGTTGCTGTTTTTAACGTGTTGGTAATGTGAGGGTCCCAAGTCAGGCCTCTGTCGAGTATGACTCCCAGATATTTGACCTGGTTCCCCCAGTGAATGTCCTCGCCTAATAGTTTTAGAGGTGTGTTGAGTTGGTGTGTCCTACGTTTGGAGAGAAGCAAAGCCTGGCACTTGGCCACGTTCACCTTAACTCTCCAGTAGCTCAGCCATGATTCTAGTACTGTAAGGTGGTCCTGTAGATATAAGTGTATTAGATGTGGTTTCCATGACTGAGCGGATAACGCGGTGTCATCTGCAAATATGGCCACTTGTGTGTTGAGTGTTGTCGGTATGTCGTTGATGTAGATGTTGAACAATACGGGCCCAATAATTGAGCCCTGAGGGACTCCGGCCCGTATAATCCGTAGTGTAGATTGAGCTTGATCTACATCAACCCTAAACTTACGGTTGGACAGGTATGAGCTAACTAGGTGTATGAGCCCGTCTGGAAAGCCATAGTGACGAAGTTTCGCTAAGAGCCCGTTGTGCCAGACCCGGTCAAAGGCCTTTTCAATGTCCAGGAAGACTACCCCCGTCGAGCAGTAATTGTTGAAACCCTTGGTTGCATGCTCCACCACTCTCATCAGCTGATGCGTAGCCGAGTGTTTTGTCCTAAAGCCAAATTGCTCTGGCCTCAGTATGTTGTGTGTGTGGATATGTTTGTTGATACGTTTGAGCAAAATTTTTTCAAATACCTTGCCCATCGTATTCAACAAGCTTATCGGTCTATATGAATCAGGTTTGTTGTGGTTTTTCCCGGTTTGGGGAAGACCAAGATCTTGGCCTCCTTCCAAGCGTCCGGGAAGTGTTGTGTCCGGAGTATAGCATTATAGATGTTTGACAGATAAATGATCGCTTTCTCCGTGAGGTTTTTTAGCGTTGTGTTGGTGATGGTGTCTGGTCCAGGAGCTTTCCTGGAGTTTGTTTGTGAGATTGCCCACTTTATCTCTGTGATTGTAGTGTCAGTGTTTGGCTCTAATGTAGGACAGTAGGCAAACCGTGCTGTTTCTAAATCTACTTTAGCTGTAACGGCTGCATCAGCTGGTTGGTCGTTTGGTTGGAACGTGCTCTCAAGTGTGTCAGCAAACAAGTTAACTTTGTCGACCGGGTCGCCCACCTGCCCATTCGGGCCGATGA
This sequence comes from Prosapia bicincta, assembly GCA_036971475.1. Taxonomy (NCBI): domain Eukaryota; kingdom Metazoa; phylum Arthropoda; class Insecta; order Hemiptera; family Cercopidae; genus Prosapia; species Prosapia bicincta. Next base: position 57,418,086 of record JBAIZL010000010.1, on the reverse strand, counting down.
GTGGGGGATAGCGCAGCGGTTCTCGCGTGAAGTGTTTGACCATCGGCCAGATGGGTGTGTCTGTTGTGTTTAAGGTCGCCAATTCCGCTTGGAAGCCATCGACTTTGTACTGAATTAGTTCCCGCCTAATTTGCCTCTTAAGGCGATTAAGTGTTGTGTGTGGAACGCATCTGTTTACCCCGTGTTGCAATGCCCGCCGAATCCTATTTCGCCGGGTGATTAGATGTAGTATGTGCCTTGGTATGTGTACATAGTGTCTGGGCTGACATTTAACTGGTACCGCGTTAGTAATCGCAGTACGTATTGCCGTCGTAAGGCTGCCGACGGCTTTGTCTATGTCCAGTGGTGAGTCGACATTTAGGGTGGCAGGTAGAGTGCTGTCCAGCTGGGACTGGAATAACTCCCAGTCAGCCAGTCTGTAGTTCAGCACCTTCCTTAGCTCTTTGCGAGCAGGGCTTCCAGAAACCGCCATTATCACGGGGTAGTGATCTGAATTCAGATCTCTATAGACGTGAAGTTGCGGTGACACTAGCAGACCTTTCGCAATAGCTATATCCAAAATGTCTTCTGTGTGGTAAGTGCTGTGGTGTGTTGGTTCAGGAGGGGCCAGCAGTATAGCTGTTGTGTTTTGTAAGAAGGTTTGGAGTTGCCGGCCTCCTGTGTTTGTAGACTTACAGCCCCAGCATGTGTGTTTAGAATTAAGGTCCCCGGCGACTATTACCCTACTAGAGGTCTGTAGAAGAACTTCTAAATCGCGAGTGTAATCAACAGAACCCGGGGGTTTGTACGCTGATACAATTGTTGTTGTGCTAATTACTGCAACGACATACCGTCAGGTGCTGCCACCTAGCGGATTGACGGCGAACTAGTAGAACCGAGATCGCTATAAGCATTTTAAATTCGAATATTATTCCGTTTTTTCCGACCCAATAATTCGAAAACCGTAAAATATAATTAAAAACTGAAGTCTACAAATGAAAATATAGACTTTTTTCTATTATTTGGTATAGCAAAAAGCTTGTTGGGATAAATATTTGTGAACATATGACTATTTAAATAAAACCTTGTATCATGCAACTTTGGAATGTAGTCTATTTGTTTTTATCACTTTAAATGCGTATAACTCCTTAACCATTAAAGATATCGGCCTTAAATTTTCACAACTAGTTTCTTTATGACTTTTAATTTTTATAGTTATATTATAAAAAAAAAATTGATATGTAAATTTTTTTTTCAAAATGACTATACCCAAAAATATTAGGTTATATATACGTGTGAAGATGAGAAATCATTAAAGAAACAACTGGTGAAAATTTGGGCTCAATATCTTGAATGGTTTAGGAAATATACTCGTTTAAAGTGATAAAAATACAGCCTGATATTACATTTCCATGTTTGCACGATGCAAGCCTTTTTTTAAACAGTCATATCTCTGGTATTATTCGGCCAAACAAAAGGTTTCTTGTATGAAACGAAAGACGAAAGTCCTTATTTTCATTCCTTATTTTTATTTTTAAAATATCCTCAACAGTCTTTGAGTAATTGGCCCGCGAAAACGAGTAATTTTCGAGTTTTGCGAAATGAGAAGGGGTGACCCTTCAAATTTTCCTAAATTTCGATGAAAAATCTGATTTTCTGTTATATACATAGATTGTAGCTGCATTTAACGTAAAATGCCGTGGTGCCAATAGTTTTTCAAAATTTGGTTTAGTTTTGGAGTTATTTGCATTTTTATGGAAGTTAATTACTGTTTTTTTTTTTTTTTTTTTTTTTTTAACCCGGGTCTGAGCCCCCAAAATCCGCCCAGCCCTCGTGGCAGCCAACCTCTAGCGAGCTACCTCCGTCTCACATGCGCATGCGGTTAGTATCCCTACCGCGAATGAAGGAAACGGGATTGATTGCCCATGTACCAAGCTCATAAGCTCTTTCCATGGAGAATCAGGAGATAGTGAAATGAAACAGTACGGTAAGTGTCGCGCTAAGAGCGAGATGAAAAAACCTGGCAAGAAAGAAACCCTGCCAGGAAAAATCCCGCGACAGATCATGCAGGAACCCTGGGGGCTTGGATCACCTTATGCTATGGAATAATGAGAGGTATTACCTTGCAAATACCTTGTTAGTGAGTCTATGGCAGGAATGGCATGCACCTCTTCTTCTGCTGCCTACTCGAAACTGAAAAGGCATGCAATCAAATTATTACTTCCGTTGGGGCTAAGCTGCGGCCCTGGAGATGTGCCCCTGCGTCACCTGGAACATAACTGTGAAGCAGAATTTATTAGTATGTATATTTTATTTTGGTGGTATGGTGTGAGCTAGGCGGTCAGTAAGGACAGCGGCCGTCTGTGTGTGTCGTGGGTGGGGTCATATCTACCCAGTGAGGAAATGAGTGTTGATGTTGTATGTGCGTGAGCCTGTTTGTAGAACTTTGTTGCTAACTGTCGGAGGTCTTGTTTGATGAAAGGCACTTTTAAGTCAGTGTGAAGCAGTGTTAATCTTGTACATCTAGGTGCCTTTGTGATTATTCGCAAAACCTTGTTTTGGAATAACTGTAGTCTGCGTGTGCGTGTGTTACCTGCATGACCCCAGACGGGTGATGCGTAAGTGAGTATGCTGCGCAACATAGATACGTATATAGTAGTGGCCGCCCGTAGTGAAAGTGGGCTTGTTCTGTTAAGCATAGGATATAGTTGTGTTAATCTAAATGTTGCTTTTTTTAACGTGTTGGTAATGTGAGAGTCCCAAGTCAGGCCTCTGTCGAGTATGACTCCCAGATATTTGACCTGGTTCCCCCAGCGAATGTCCTCGCCTAATAGTTTTAGAGGTGTGTGGAGTTGGTGTGTCCTACGTTTGGAGAGAAGCAAAGCCTGGCACTTGGCCACGTTCACCTTAACTCTCCAGTAGCTCAGCCATGATTCTAGTACTGTAAGGTGGTCCTGTAAATATAAGTGTATTAGATGTGATTTCCATGACTGAGCGGATAACGCGGTGTCATCTGCAAATATGGCCACTTGTGTGTTGAGTGTTGTCGGTATGTCGTTGATGTAGATGTTGAACAATACGGGCCCAATAATTGAGCCCTGAGGGACTCCGGCCCGTATAGTCCGTAGTGTAGATTGAGCTTGATCTACATCAACCCTAAACTTACGGTTGGACAGGTAGGAGCTAACTAGGTGTATGAGCCCGTCTGGAAAGCCATAGTGACGAAGTTTCGCTAAGAGCCAGTTGTGCCAGACCCGGTCAAAGGCCTTTTCAATGTCCAGGAAGACTACCCCAGTCGAGCAGTAATTGTTGAAACCCTTGGTTGCATGCTCCACCACTCTCATCAGCTGATGCGTAGCCGAGTGTTTTGTCCTGAAGCCAAATTGCTCTGGCCTCAGTATGTTGTGTGTGTGGATATGTTTGTTGATACGTTTGAGCAAAATTTTTTCAAATACCTTGCCCATCGTATTCAACAAGCTTATCGGTCTATATGAATCAGGTTTGTTGTGGTCTTTTCCCGGTTTGGGGAAGACCAAGATCTTGGCCTCCTTCCAAGCGTCCGGGAAGTGTTGTGTCCGGAGTATAGCATTATAGATGTTTGACAGATAAATGATCGCTTTCTCCGTGAGGTTTTTTAGCGTTGTGTTGGTGATGGTGTCTGGTCCAGGAGTTTCCTGGAGTTTGTTTGTGAGATTGCCCACTTTATCTCTGTAATTGTAGTGTCAGTGTTTGGCTCTAATTTAGGACAGTAGGCAAACCGTGCTGTTTCTAAATCTACTTTAGCTGTAACGGCTGCATCAGCTGGTTGGTCGTTTGGTTGGAACGTGCTCTCAAGTGTGTCAGCAAACAAGTTAACTTTGTCGACCGGGTCGCCCACCTGCCCATTCGGGCTATGAGTGGGGGATAGCGCAGCGGTTCTCGCGTGAAGTGTTTGACCATCGGCCAGATGGGTGTGTCTGTTGTGTTTAAGGTCGCCAATTCCGCTTGGAAGCCATCGACTTTGTACTGAATTAGTTCCCGCCTAATTTGCCTCTTAAGGCGATTAAGTGTTGTGTGTGGAACGCATCTGTTTACCCCGTGTTGCAATGCCCGCCGGATCCTATTTCGCCGGGTGATTAGATGTAGTATGTGCCTTGGTATGTGTACATAGTGTCTGGGCTGACATTTAACTGGTACCGCGTTAGTAATCGCAGTACGTATTGCCGTCGTAAGGCTGCCGACGGCTTTGTCTATGTCCAGTGGTGAGTCGACATTTAGGGTGGCAGGTAGAGTGCTGTTCAGCTGGGACTGGAATAACTCCCAGTCAGCCAGTCTGTAGTTCAGCACCTTCCTTAGCTCTTTGCGAGCAGGGCTTCCAGAAACCGCCATTATCACGGGGTAGTGATCTGAATTCAGATCTCTATCGACGTGAAGTTGCGGTGACACTAGCAGACCTTTCGCAATAGCTAAGTTAATTACTGCTACGACATACCGTCAGGTGCTGCCACCTAGCGGATTGACGGCGAACTAGTAGAACCGAGGTAGCTATAAGCATTTTAAATTCGAATATTATTCCGTTTTTTTCCGACCCAATAATTCGAAAACCGTAAAATATAATTAAAAACTGAAGTCTACAAATGAAAATATAGACTTTTTTCTATTATTTGGTATAGCAAAAAGCTTGTTGGGATATATATTTGTGAACATATGACTATTTAAATAAAACCTTGTATTATGCAACTTTGGAATGTAGTCTATTTGTTTTTATCACTTTAAATGCGTATAACTCCTTAACCATTAAAGATATCGGCCTTAAATTTTCACAACTAGTTTCTTTATGACTTTTAATTTTTATAGTTATATTTAATTAAAAAAATTTGATATGTAAATTTTCTTTTCAAAATGTCTATACCCAAAAATATTAGGTTATATATACGTGTGAAGATGAGAAATCATTAAAGAAACAACTGGTGAAAATTTGGGCTCAATATCTTGAATGGTTTAGGAAATATACTCGTTTAAAGTGATAAAAATACAGCCTGATATTACATTTCCATGTTTGCACGATGCAAGCCTTTTTTTAAACAGTCATATCTCTGGTATTATTCGGCCAAACAAAAGGTTTCTTGTATGAAACGAAAGACGAAAGTCCTTATTTTCATTCCATGTTTTTATTTTTAAAATATCCTCAACAGTCTTTGAGTAATTGGCCCGCGAAAACGAGTAATTTTCGACTTTTGCGAAATGTGAAGGGGTGACCCTTCAAATTTTCCTAAATTTCGATGAAAAATCTGATTTTCTGTTATATACATAGATTGTAGCTGCATTTAACGTAAAATGCCGTGGGTATGCAGACGGGTGATGCGTAAGTATGCTGCGCAACATTGATACGTATATAGTAGTGACCACCCGTAGTGAAAGTGGGCTTGTCCTGTTAGGCATAGGATATAGTTGTGTTAATCTAATTGTGGCTTTCTTTTTACCTATACCTGTTATGCCTATACCCAAAAATATTAGGTTATATATACATGTGAAGATGGGAAATCATTAAAGAAACAACTGGTGAAAATGTGAGTTCTATATCTTGAATGGTTTAGGAAATATACTTGTTTAAAGTGATAAAAATAAAGGCTGATATTACCAGAATTATTACTAGAACATCGCAGCACCGCCGCTTCTATCCTCGCATTGGAGGATCTTTTCACGTCCCTGCGGAAACACTTAGATCTGTCTAGATCCTCACCTTGCCCAATCTGCTTTGCTTTCGTGTCTTGTATCCAGCTACCCCCCCCCCCCCCGGTATATTGTATGCAGTCATAAAGCGAAGAGACTTCGTATCTCTTACACCACGTCTACCTTCTTTATATGTTTTGTGTGTGGATTCTGTGGATTGCTTGTGTCATCAGGCACGAGAAGGAAAAGGGAAGGAGACATTCTATACATGTCAGTGGTTATTGATGTACATATTTATTCTATCCTTTACAATAGCGCATGTAATTGGAATTCTATCTTCAGCTGTGCTAAATTCTAGACTCTGAATTTTTTTGTCGAAACCCAAACCACATTATATTGTGTGTGTAATAGTCTTATTGTTTTTATTATTCATAATAAATTATTTTATAATTATAATTTTTTATGCATAAATATTATAAATGTGTATGTTTATCAGTTTATGTTTTGAATAGAAACCCCTAATCAAACACACACACACACACACACACACACACACACACACACACACACACACACACACACACACACATACACACACACACACACACACACACACTCACACACACACACACACACACACACACACACACACACACACACACACACACACACACACACACACACACACACTCACACACATACACACACACACACACACACACTCACACACACACTCACACACACACACACACACACACACACACACACACACACACACACACACACACACACACACACCCACACACACACACACACACACTCACACACACACACACACACACACACACACACACACACACACACACACACACACACACACACACACACATACACATACACACACACACACACACTCACACACACACACACACACACACACACACACACACACACACACACACACACACACACACACACACACTCACACACACACACACACACACACACACACACACAAACAAACAAACAAACACACACACACACACACAAACATACACAATACATCCTATATTGTTGAAACCTTGAATAAATAAACACGACTAAGCTAATTTCCATTTTTGTTACAGGTGACCCCAGAAGACATCTGACCGCACGTAATAAACTTGTACCCCAGTGGTTCCCAAACGTTTAACCCTTGAGGTAAAATGTATTTATTGTGGCCCTTCTACAGAAAATACGCTTTACTTCGTTTTTAATAAAGTGTGAAGTAGTTCTTTCAGTGCTGTTCTTCATACAGTAGAAGCACATAGGCTATATCGGTGTATTCTCTAAAATTTCTGTTAATAAACTGTAAAATTAGCCAATAGACGGATGGTTTAGGCCTGACGTCAGCCATTACAAGAATTCTTCAAGGAAAGGCAGACCCTTGTTGTAAAGTCAGTAGTTCTCTACTCTTAAACAAATTACTTTATCATTTTACTGCCACTACGACATTGTGATTCGTCCACGATATTTTTAATTTAATCGTTTAGTTATGAAGCTCGCCCCCGGCGCCCCTGGTAATGAACAGCCCCCCTCGGGTAGCCAAGGCGTACACTTTGGGAACCACTGCTTGTAAACTATATGTATATTATAATTTTTTCCTAATTGTATTCGAGTATTCAAAATGTACTTGAAAATGTGTGAATAGTTATTATAAATGGTATTGTTATTATTTTCATTATTGTTATTATTATTATTATGATTATTACTATTGTATTATAATTATGTAAATAGTTAATGTGAAACGTATTGATAAAATAAAAAAGGTTTATATATTTTCTGACGTTTTATTTCAAAAGTTCACCATATTATGTCTGATAAGTGATTTTTAATTTTAATTGCATCCTGAGAAAAGCTGTGAACGTCATTGGTGGTCAAACATATCTTTATATATGATTAAAATATGTTTAACCAAAATGATATATAAAGAGGTATGGCATATATTACTTCACATATTATATGCTCCTAATACTTGAATGCGAATTTTAAAGATTAGAATGTTCAAAACTCGCCCAAAAGTATTAGTTGAATAAGTATGTTAAGATTAACAGCCTCTTTTCTAATTATCCTGATACGTCGTTGTGAGGGGTTTTTTTTTTTAAAAGAGGTATATCGTCTACCTCTTGTAACATTATAGTCTCCTGATACTTCATGGTAAAGAATTTGAAAATATCACTTGCACAATGTAACAGGTGAATATAAGATGTTAGGAGGTATACGTCAACCTCTTTTAATATTTTAAACTCCTGATACTCTGGTGTGTTGCAAAAAGTGTCGAAATTTATCAGGAGCATATAAGACATGAAGAGGTAGGCGGTATTGGTATTCCCCGCCCAGTCAACCCACCCAGTAGGTGCTGCTATCTGGTTGTAGAAAAAATAACTATATAGAAGAGAACCTTGTTTGTGGTGATATCTGGTTGTAGAAAATGTAACTATTTATAAGGGAACCTCTTATGTGCTGCTATCTTTACAACTGTAATTGAACTTTTAACAGTTGTATTAAGAATATAATTCTAACTAACTAAATATGTATCTATTTATTATGATAAGAAATTGGACAATAAATGAAACAATACTTTGTTGTTATTTTCAAATTTTATTAATATACTCAAAATACATATTATTAATAAACATTTACAGGCCGTAAAATATTTTAAATAGCAGTTTATACAATAATAACAGTTACAATATATACCTATTACTTCAACTTGAAACTTAAATTAATTTCCTTTTGAAATCCAGGCTCTCTGTGTTCAGTTTCATAGCATCGCTCTGGAACTAAAAATATAATCAATTAGAATGTGATTAGATTTTGTTCATTACAAATTAGTGTAAAGTGTATTTGTTGAGGGTAGATATTTTATTTCATTATTGTTCCTATTTTCAAAAAAATACACTACAAAACTACAAACCAATATTTTTATGACAAAATGCGTCTCCTAATCCTATGCAGCTCAACATTGAAATGTAATTATTTAGTTAAACCCAGATTACTTCCACTTTGGCGATCTGTGAGTTCCAGACCGTCCCAAAGGTGCTGCCACAGGTCCAATGTTGCGACACACAAGGAGTTGTTAACCACTGTGAGCCTTTAGACATTCCTCTTGGTGTTACTGTCACCAGGTCCTGCAAGGTGCTGCCTCTGATCCGCTGTAGCGATACACAAGTAGTTGCAAACAACGCTGAGCCTTTAGGCACTTATCTTACTGTTACGGTCACCAGGTCCTGCAAGGTGCTGCCCCAGGTCCGCTGTAGCGATACACAAGTAGTTGCAAACAACGCTGAGCCTTTAGGCACTTATCTTACTGTTACGGTCGCCAGGTCCAGCAAGGTGCTACCCCAGGTCCGCTGTAGCGATACACAAGTAGTTGCAAACAACGCTGAGCCTTTAGGCACTTATCTTACTGTTACGGTCGCCAGGTCCTGCAAGGTGCTGCCACAGGTCCGCTGTAGCGATACACAAGTAGTTGCAAACAACGCTGAGCCTTTAGGCACTTATCTTACTGTTACGGTCGCCAGGTCCTGCAAGGTGCTACCCCAGGTCCGCTGCTGAGACACAATGGGTTGCAAACATCGCTGAGCCTTTAGGCACTTATCTTACTGTTACGGTCGCCAGGTCCTGCAAGGTGCTACCCCAGGTCCGCTGTAGCGATACACAAGTAGTTGCAAACAACGCTGAGCCTTTAGGCACTTATCTTACTGTTACGGTCGCCAGGTCCTGCAAGGTGCTGCCCCAGGTCCGCTGTAGCGATACACAAGTAGTTGCAAACAACGCTGAGACTTTAGGCACTTATCTTACGGTTACGGTCGCCAGGTCCTGCAAGGTGCTGCCACAGGTCCGCTGTAGCGATACACAAGTAGTTGCAAACAACGCTGAGCCTTTAGGCACTTATCTTACTGTTACGGTCGCCAGGTCCTGCAAGGTGCTACCCCAGGTCCGCTGTAGCGATACACAAGTAGTTGCAAACAACGCTGAGCCTTTAGGCACTTATCTTACGGTTACGGTCACCAGGTCCTGCAAGGTGCTGCCCCAGGTCCGCTGTAGCGATACACAAGTAGTTGCAAACAACGCTGAGCCTTTAGGCACTTATCTTACTGTTACGGTCGCCAGGTCCTGCAAGGTGCTACCCCAGGTCCGCTGTAGCGATACACAAGTAGTTGCAAACAACGCTGAGCCTTTAGGCACTTATCTTACGGTTACGGTCACCAGGTCCTGCAAGGTGCTGCCCCAGGTCCGCTGTAGCGATACACAAGTAGTTGCAAACAACGCTGAGCCTTTAGGCACTTATCTTACTGTTACGGTCGCCAGGTCCTGCAAGGTGCTACCCCAGGTCCGCTGTAGCGATACACAAGTAGTTGCAAACAACGCTGAGCCTTTAGGCACTTATATTACGGTTAAGGTCACCAGGTCCTGCAAGGTGCTGCCCCAGGTCCGCTGTAGCGATACACAAGTAGTTGCAAACAACGCTGAGCCTTTAGGCACTTATCTTACTGTTACGGTCGCCAGGTCCAGCAAGGTGCTACCCCAGGTCCGCTGTAGCGATACACAAGTAGTTGCAAACAACGCTGAGACTTTAGGCACTTATCTTACTGTTACGGTCGCCAGGTCCTGCAAGGTGCTACCCCAGGTCCGCTGCTGAGACACAATGGGTTGCAAACATCGCTGAGCCTTTAGGCACTTATCTTACTGTTACGGTCGCCAGGTCCTGCAAGGTGCTACCCCAGGTCCGCTGTAGCGATACACAAGTAGTTGCAAACAACGCTGAGACTTTAGGCACTTATCTTACTGTTACGGTCGCCAGGTCCTGCAAGGTGCTACCCCAGGCCCGCTGTAGCGATACACAAGTAGTTGCAAACAACGCTGAGCCTTTAGGCACTTATCTTACTGTTACGGTCGCCAGGTCCTGCAAGGTGCTGCCACAGGTCCGCTGTAGCGATACACAAGTAGTTGCAAACAACGCTGAGACTTTAGGCACTTATCTTACTGTTACGGTCGCCAGGTCCTGCAAGGTGCTACCCCAGGTCCGCTGTAGCGATACACAAGTAGTTGCAAACAACGCTGAGCCTTTAGGCACTTATCTTACTGTTACGGTCGCCAGGTCCTGCAAGGTGCTGCCACAGGTCCGCTGTAGCGATACACAAGTAGTTGCAAACAACGCTGAGCCTTTAGGCACTTATCTTACGGTTACGGTCACCAGGTCCTGCAAGGTGCTGCCCCAGGTCCGCTGTAGCGATACACAAGTAGTTGCAAACAACGCTGAGCCTTTAGGCACTTATCTTACTGTTACGGTCGCCAGGTCCTGCAAGGTGCTGCCACAGGTCCACTGTAGCGATACACAAGTACTTGCAAACAACGCTGAGCCTTTAGGCACTTATCTTACTGTTACGGTCACCAGGTCCTGCAAGGTGCTGCCCCAAGTCCGCTGTAGCGATACACAAGTAGTTGCAAACAACACTGAGCCTTTAGGCACTTATCTTACTGTTACGGTCACCAGGTCCTGCAAGGTGCTACCCCAGGTCCGCTGTAGCGATACACAAGTAGTTGCAAACAACGCTGAGCCTTTAGGCACTTATCTTACTGTTATGGTCGCCAGGTCCTGCAAGGTGCTGCCACTGGTCCGCTGCTGAGACACAATGGGTTGCAAACAACGCTGAACCCTTAAGGCACTTATCTTGGTCTTACGGTCTCCAGATCTTCAAGGTGCTGCCAAAGGTCAACTGTCGCGTTACACAATGAGTTTACTAACATTTCTGAGCCTTTAGGCTTTCATTTTGTTGTTACGGTCGTCAGGTTGGATTACTTAAGTATTTGTAATAACGATTTTTTTGTGATTAGTGGGTTTTATTTATTTAGTTAAAAAATCAAGGGTTTTAAAGCAATTTCTTTAATTTCTACTCAGTTGCCAGAGTTTATTTGAAACATACAACTTTATTCAATAATAAATAAATAACATATGTTTGAAACAATAAACCATTATTGCTTATGATATAACATTATTATAATAATAGGGCCTATAAAAATACAAGCCTATATCATTATTTCCTTAATAGTATCCTTTCAAAAGTATGGTCTTGCAATGACAATATACAAAAGAATTAAGGGGAGATGGACGCCTACGCCGTTTATCAGAGCAAATTTACTTTTGATAATTATCTGCATATTTTTTAGATTACAATGATATATAATGAACAAACATTTTATTTGCATATAAATCACACACAAAATATATAGTCAATATTGACATATTTACATTGAATCTAAGAATTGGTCGATACAAGAGCGTACAAATATAAACTATAATTATGTACATATTAATGAATAATTCTGTTGGTAAATTTTACTTTCATATGTTTGTTAACCTGCAAATAGTTATTATTTAGCAAATGACAAGAATGACAATGCTTTTCTACTGTTTTTAGCTTTGTGTCTTTACGGTTAGAGATTTCTACTAAGTGAGAACTGTGAAGGAATATTCTAATTGTGTTTGAGTTCCTTGTGTATTGTGTTATCTCTAACAGACAGTCTTCAAAATTTGTAAGTAATGTCATTAGAAGGAATAAAAGTTATTTACAGAAAACTTTATTTACAGTATATATTTCCGGAAGAGGTTTTTTCAAATGACGTCGACAGACGAGAATTAAAACTTAATCTTTGCGACAAGTCTTGGTGTGGATAGAAAAAACTCAAAAATTATACTGAGTACAAACATAAAAACAATTTAGATGATTCTGTAGTAGGTGAAATTAAGCTTCTTTACCAGGAATTACCAAAGGCGAACTTGCTCAGAGAATGTTTACACGGATGCACTCAAAGCGTCACTGAGAGCTTTTACTCTGTCATACTTTGTTGGCTTACAAACCTTACAATGTGGAGCATTAGATGCTGTAATAGTTGCAGTTAAGCCTCTTTACCAGGAATTACCAAAGCCTAACTTGCTCAGAGAATGTTTACGCGGATGCACTAAAACCACCACTGACAGCTTTTATTCTGTCATACTTTGTTGGCTTACAAACCTTACAATGCGGAGCCCTAGATGCTGTAATAGTTGCAATTAAACCTCTTTACCAGGAATTACCAAAGCCGAACTTGCTCAGAGAATGTTTACACGGATGCAATCAAACAGTCGCAGAGAGCTTTTACTCTGTCATACTTTGTTGGCTTCCAAACCTTACAATGTGGAGCATTAGATGCTGTAATAATTGCAGTTAAGCCTCTTTACCAGGAATTACCAAAGCCTAACTTGCTCAGAGAATGTTTACGCGGATGCACTAAAACCACCACTGACAGCTTTTATTCTGTCATACTTTGTTGGCTTCCACACCTTACAATGTGGAGCCCTAGATGCTGTAATAGTTGCAATTAAGCCTCTTTACCAGGAATTACCAAAGCCGAACTTGCTCAGAGAATGTTTACACGGATGCACTAAAACCATCACTGACAGCTTTTACTCTGTCATACTTTGTTGGCTTACAAACCTTACAATGTGGAGCATTAGATGCTGTAATAGTTGCAGTTAAGCCTCTTTACCAGGAATTACCAAAGCCTAACTTGCTCAGAGAATGTTTACGCGGATGCACTAAAACCACCACTGACAGCTTTTATTCTGTCATACTTTGTTGGCTTCCAAACCTTACTATGTAGAGCCCTAGATGCTGTAATAGTTGCAGTTACCCCTCTTTACCAGGAATTACCAAAGCCGAACTTGCTCAGAGAATGTTTACATGGATGCACTAAAACCACCACTGACAGCTTTTATTCTGTCATACATTGTTGGCTTACAAACCTTACAATGCGGAGCCCTAGATGCTGTAATAGTTGCAATTAAACCTCTTTACCAGGAATTACCAAAGCCGAACTTGCTCAGAGAATGTTTACACGGATGCAATCAAACAGTCGCAGAGAGCTTTTACTCTGTCATACTTTGTTGGCTTCCAAACCTTACAATGTGGAGCATTAGATGCTGTAATAATTGCAGTTAAGCCTCTTTACCAGGAATCACCAAAGCCTAACTTGCTCAGAGAATGTTTACGCGGATGCACTAAAACCACCACTGACAGCTTTTATTCTGTCATACATTGTTGGCTTCCACACCTTACAATGTGGAGCCCTAGATGCTGTAATAGTTGCAATTAAGCCTCTTTACCAGGAATTACCAAAGCCGAACTTGCTCAGAGAATGTTTACACGGATGCACTAAAACCATCACTGACAGCTTTTACTCTGTCATACTTTGTTGGCATCCAAACCTTACAATGCGGAGCCCTAGATGCTGTAGTTGCAATTAAACCTCTTTACCAGGAATTACCAAAGCCGAACTTGCTCAGAGAATGTTTACACGGATGCACTAAAACCATCACTGACAGCTTTTACTCTGTCATACTTTGTTGGCTTACAAACCTTACAATGTGGAGCATTAGATGCTGTAATAGTTGCAGTTAAGCCTCTTTACCAGGAATTACCAAAGCCTAACTTGCTCAGAGAATGTTTACGCGGATGCACTAAAACCACCACTGACAGCTTTTATTCTGTCATACTTTGTTGGCTTCCAAACCTTACTATGTAGAGCCCTAGATGCTGTAATAGTTGCAGTTACCCCTCTTTACCAGGAATTACCAAAGCCGAACTTGCTCAGAGAATGTTTACATGGATGCACTAAAACCACCACTGACAGCTTTTATTCTGTCATACATTGTTGGCTTACAAACCTTACAATGCGGAGCCCTAGATGCTGTAATAGTTGCAATTAAACCTCTTTAGCAGGAATTACCAAAGCCGAACTTGCTCAGAGAATGTTTACACGGATGCAATCAAACAGTCGCAGAGAGCTTTTACTCTGTCATACTTTGTTGGCTTCCAAACCTTACAATGTGGAGCATTAGATGCTGTAATAATTGCAGTTAAGCCTCTTTACCAGGAATCACCAAAGCCTAACTTGCTCAGAGAATGTTTACGCGGATGCACTAAAACCACCACTGACAGCTTTTATTCTGTCATACATTGTTGGCTTCCACACCTTACAATGTGGAGCCCTAGATGCTGTAATAGTTGCAATTAAGCCTCTTTACCAGGAATTACCAAAGCCGAACTTGCTCAGAGAATGTTTACACGGATGCACTAAAACCATCACTGACAGCTTTTACTCTGTCATACTTTGTTGGCATCCAAACCTTACAATGCGGAGCCCTAGATGCTGTAGTTGCAATTAAACCTCTTTACCAGGAATTACCAAAGCCGAACTTGCTCAGAGAATGTTTACACGGATGCACTAAAACCATCACTGACAGCTTTTATTCTGTCATACTTTGTAGGCTTCCAAACCTTACAATGTGGAGCCCTAGATGCTGTAATAGTTGCAATTAAACCTCTTTACCAGGAATTACCAAAGCCGAACTTGCTCAGAGAATGTTTACACGGATGCACTAAAACCATCACTGACAGCTTTTATTCTGTCATACTTTGTTGGCTTCCAAACCTTACAATGCGGAGCCCTAGATGCTGTAATAGTTGCAATTAAACCTCTTTACCAGGAATTACCAAAGCCGAACTTGCTCAGAGAATGTTTACACGGATGCACTAAAACAGTCGCAGAGAGCTTTTACTCTGTCATACTTTGTTGGCTTCCAAACCTTACAATGTGGAGCCCTAGATGCTGTAATAGTTGCAATTAAACCTCTTTACCAGGAATTACCAAAGCTGAACTTGCTCAGAGAATGTTTACACGGATGCACTAAAACCATCACTGACAGCTTTTATTCTGTCATAATTTGTTGGCTTCCAAACCTTACAATGTGGAGCCCTAGATGCTGTAATAGTTGCAATTAAACCTCTTTACCAGGAATTACCAAAGCCGAACTTGCTCAGAGAATGTTTACACGGATGCACTAAAACCATCACTGACAGCTTTTATTCTGTCATAATTTGTTGGCTTCCAAACCTTACAATGCGGAGCCCTAGATGCTGTAATAGTTGCAATTAAACCTCTTTACCAGGAATTACCAAAGCCGAACTTGCTCAGAGAATGTTTACACGGATGCACTAAAACAGTCGCAGAGAGCATTTACTCTGTCATACTTTGTTGGCTTCCAAACCTTACAATGTGGAGCCCTAGATGCTGTAATAGTTGCAATTAAACCTCTTTACCAGGAATTACCAAAGCCGAACTTGCTCAGAGAATGTTTACACGGATGCACTAAAACAGTCGCAGAGAGCTTTTACTCTGTCATACTTTGTTGGCTTCCAAACCTTACAATGTGGAGCCCTAGATGCTGTAATAGTTGCAATTAAACCTCCTTACCAGGAATTACCAAAGCCGAACGTGCTCAGAGAATGTTTACACGGATGCACTAAAACCATCACTGACAGCTTTTATTCTGTCATACTTTGTTGGCTTCCAAACCTTACAATGCGGAGCCCTAGATGCTGTAATAGTTGCAATTAAACCTCTTTACCAGGAATTACCAAAGCCGAACTTGCTCAGAGAATGTTTACACGGATGCACTAAAACCATCACTGACAGCTTTTATTCTGTCATACTTTGCTGGCTTCCAAACCTTACAATGTGGAGCCCTAGATGCTGTAATAGTTGCAATTAAACCTCTTTACCAGGAATTACCAAAGCAGAACTTGCTCAGAGAATGTTTACACGGATGCACTAAAACAGTCGCAGAGAGCTTTTACTCTGTCATACTTTGTTGGCTTCCAAACCTTACAATGTGGAGCCCTAGATGCTGTAAT
Organism: Prosapia bicincta; assembly: GCA_036971475.1. Lineage (NCBI taxonomy): Eukaryota > Metazoa > Arthropoda > Insecta > Hemiptera > Cercopidae > Prosapia > Prosapia bicincta. The sequence goes on along the minus strand of JBAIZL010000010.1, from coordinate 57,401,677 downwards.
AGTTGCAATTAAACCTCTTTACCAGGAATTACCAAAGCCTAACTTGCTCAGAGAGTGTTTCCGCGGATGCACTCAAACCATCGCTGAGACCTCTTACTCTGTCATACTTTGATGGCTTCCAAAACTTACAATGTGGAGCCCTAGATGCTGTAATAGTTGCAATTAAGCCTCTTTACCAGGAATTACCAAAGCCTAACTTGCTCAGAGAATGTTTCCGCGGATGCACTCAAACCATCGCTGAGACCTCTTACTCTGTCATACTTTGATGGCTTCCAAACCTTACAATGTGGAGCCCTAGATGCTGTAATAGTTGCAAGTAGGCCTCTTTACCAGGAATTACCAAAGCCTAACTTGCTCAGAGAATGTTTCCGCGGATGCACTCAAACCGTCGCTGAGAACATTTACTATGTCATACTTTGATGGCTTCCAGACCTTACAATGTGGAGCACTAGATGCTGTAATAGTTGCAGTTAAGCCTCTTTACCAGGAATTACCAAAGCCTAACTTGCTCAGAGAATGTTTACACAGATGCACTAACACCGTCACTGAGAACATTTACTCTGTCATACTTTGATGGCTGGAGACCTTACAATGTGGAGCACTAGATGCTGTAATAGTTGCAGTTAAGCCTCTTTACCAGGAATTACCTAAGCCTAACTTGCTCAGAGAATGTTTCCGCGGATGCACTCAAACCGTCGCTGAGAACATTTACTATGTCATACTTTGATGGCTTCCAGACCTTACAATGTGGAGTACTAGATGCTGTAATAGTTGCAGTTAAGCCTCTTTACCAGGAATTACCAAAGCCTAACTTGCTCAGAGAATGTTTACACGGATGCACTAACACAGTCACTGAGAACATTTACTCTGTCATACTTTGATGGCTTCCAAACCTTACAATGTGGAGCCCTAGATGCTGTAATAGTTGCAAGTAAGCCTCTTTACCAGGAATTACCAAAGCCTAACTTGCTCAGAGAATGTTTACGCGGATACACTCAAACCGTCGCTGAGAACATTTACTATGTCATACTTTGTTGGCTTCCAGACCTTACAATGTGGAGCACTAGATGCTGTAATAGTTGCAGTTAAGCCTCTTTACCAGGAATTACCAAAGCCTAACTTGCTCAGAGAATGTTTCCGCGGATGCACTCACACCGTCGCCGAGAACATTTACTATGTCATACTTTGATGGCTTCCAGACCTTACAATGTGGAGCACTAGATGCTGTAATAGTTGCAGTTAAGCCTCGTTACCAGGAATTACCAAAGCCTAACTTGCTCAGAGAATGTTTCCGCGGATGCACTCAAACCGTCGCTGAGAACATTTACTATGTCATACTTTGTTGGCTTCCAGACCTTACAATGTGGAGCACTAGATGCTGTAATAGTTGCAGTTAAGCCTCTTTACCAGGAATTACCAAAGCCTAACTTGCTCAGAGAATGTTTCCGCGGATGCACTCACACCGTCGCCGAGAACATTTACTATGTCATACTTTGATGGCTTCCAGACCTTACAATGTGGAACACTAGATGCTGTAATAGTTGCAGTTAAGCCTCTTTACCAGGAATTACCAAAGCCTAACTTGCTCAGAGAATGTTTCCGCGGATGCACTCACACCGTCGCCGAGAACATTTACTATGTCATACTTTGATGGCTTCCAGACCTTACAATGTGGAACACTAGATGCTGTAATAGTTGCAGTTAAGCCTCTTTACCAGGAATTACCAAAGCCTAACTTGCTCAGAGAATGTTTCCGCGGATGCACTCACACCGTCGCCGAGAACATTTACTATGTCATACTTTGATGGCTTCCAGACCTTACAATGCGGAGCCCTAGATGCTGTAATAGTTGCAGTTAAGCCTCTTTACCAGGAATTACCAAAGCCTAACTTGCTCAGAGAATGTTTCCGCGGATGCACTCACACCGTCGCCGAGAACATTTACTATGTCATACTTTGATGGCTTCCAGACCTTACAATGCGGAGCCCTAGATGCTGTAATAGTTGCAGTTAAGCCTCTTTACCAGGAATTACCAAAGCCTAACTTGCTCAGAGAATATTTCCGCGGATGCACTCACACCGTCGCCGAGAACATTTACTATGTCATACTTTGATGGCTTCCAGACCTTACAATGTGGAGCACTAGATGCTGTAATAGTTGCAGTTAAGCCTCGTTACCAGGAATTACCAAAGCCTAACTTGCTCAGAGAATGTTTCCGCGGATGCACTCACACCGTCGCCGAGAACATTTACTATGTCATACTTTGATGGCTTCCAGACCTTACAATGCGGAGCCCTAGATGCTGTAATAGTTGCAGTTAAGCCTCGTTACCAGGAATTACCAAAGCCTAACTTGCTCAGAGAATGTTTACACGGATGCACTAACACCGTCACTGAGAACATTTACTCTGTCATACTTTGATGGCTGGAGACCTTACAATGTGGAGCACTAGATGCTGTAATAGTTGCAGTTAAGCCTCTTTACCAGGAATTACCAAAGCCTAACTTGTTCAGAGAATGTTTACACGGATGCACTAACACCGTCACTGAGAACATTTACTCTGTCATACTTTGATGGCTGGAGACCTTACAATGTGGAGCACTAGATGCTGTAATAGTTGCAGTTAAGCCTCTTTACCAGGAATTACCAAAGCCTAACTTGTTCAGAGAATGTTTACACGGATGCACTAACACCGTCACTGAGAACATTTACTCTGTCATACTTTGATGGCTGGAGACCTTACAATGTGGAGCACTAGATGCTGTAATAGTTGCAAGTAAGCCTCTTTACCAGGAATTACCAAAGCCTAACTTGCTCAGAAAATGTTTCCGCGGATGCACTCAAACCGTCGCTGAGAACATTTACTCTGCCATACTTTGATGGCTTCCAGACCTTACAATGTGGAGCACTAGATGCTGTAATAGTTGCAGTTAAGCCTCTTTACCAGGAATTACCAAAGCCTAACTTGCTCAGAGAATGTTTACACGGATGCACTAACACCGTCACTGAGACCTTTTATTCTGTCATACTTTGTTTGCTTCCACACCTTACAATGTGGAACCCCAGATGCTGTAATAGTTGCAGTTAAGCCTCTTTACCAGGAATTACCAAAGCCTAACTTGCTCAGAGAATGTTTACACGGATGCACTCAAACCTTCGCTGAGAACATTTACTCTGTCATACTTTGATGGCTGGAGACCTTACAATGTGGAGCACTAGATGCTGTAATAGTTGCAGTTAAGCCTCTTTACCAGGAATTACCAAAGCCTAACTTGCTCAGAGAATGTTTACACGGATGCACTAAAATAGACGCAGAGAGCTTTTACTCTGTCATACTAGGTTTGCTTCCACACCTCACAATGCGGAGCCCTAGATGCTGTAATAGTTGCAAGTAAGCCTCTTTACCAGGAATTACCAAAGCCTAACTTGCTCAGAGAATGTTTACGCGGAAGCACTAAAACCGTCACTGAGACCTCTTACTCGGCCATACTAGGTTTGCTTCCACACCTCACAATGTGGAGCCCTAGATGCTGTAATAGTTGCAAGTAAGCCACTTTACCAGGAATTACCAAAGCCTAACTTGCTCAGAGAATGTTTACACGGATGCACTCAAACCTTCGCTGAGAACATTTACTCTGTCATACTTTGATGGCTGGAGACCTTACAATGTGGAGCACTAGATGCTGTAATAGTTGCAGTTAAGCCTCTTTACCAGGAATTACCAAAGCCTAACTTGCTCAGAGAATGTTTACACGGATGCACTAACACCGTCACTGAGACCTTTTATTCTGTCATACTTTGTTTGCTTCCACACCTTACAATGTGGAACCCCAGATGCTGTAATAGTTGCAGTTAAGCCTCTTTACCAGGAATTACCAAAGCCTAACTTGCTCAGAGAATGTTTACACGGATGCACTCAAACCTTCGCTGAGAACATTTACTCTGTCATACTTTGATGGCTGGAGACCTTACAATGTGGAGCACTAGATGCTGTAATAGTTGCAGTTAAGCCTCTTTACCAGGAATTACCAAAGCCTAACTTGCTCAGAGAATGTTTACACGGATGCACTAAAATAGACGCAGAGAGCTTTTACTCTGTCATACTAGGTTTGCTTCCACACCTCACAATGCGGAGCCCTAGATGCTGTAATAGTTGCAGTTAAGCCTCTTTACCAGGAATTACCAAAGCCTAACTTGCTCAGAGAATGTTTACACGGATGCACTAAAATAGACGCAGAGAGCTTTTACTCTGTCATACTAGGTTTGCTTCCACACCTCACAATGCGGAGCCCTAGATGCTGTAATAGTTGCAAGTAAGCCTCTTTACCAGGAATTACCAAAGCCTAACTTGCTCAGAGAATGTTTACGCGGATGCACTAAAACCGTCACTGAGACCTATTACTCGGCAATACTTGGTTTGCTTCCACACCTCACAATTCGGAGCCCTAGATGCTGTAATAGTTGCAAGTAAGCCTCTTTACCAGGAATTACCAAAGCCTAACTTGCTCAGAGAATGTTTACACGGATGCACTCAAACCTTCGCTGAGAACATTTACTCTGTCATACTTTGATGGCTGGAGACCTTACAATGTGGAGCACTAGATGCTGTAATAGTTGCAGTTAAGCCTCTTTACCAGGAATTACCAAAGCCTAACTTGCTCAGAGAATGTTTACACGGATGCACTAAAATAGACGCAGAGAGCTTTTACTCTGTCATACTAGGTTTGCTTCCACACCTTACAATGTTGAGCCCTAGATGCTGTAATAGTTGCAAGTAAGCCTCTTTACCAGGAATTACCAAAGCCTAACTTGCTCAGAGAATGTTTACGCGGAAGCACTAAAACCGTCACTGAGACCTCTTACTCGGCCATACTAGGTTTGCTTCCACACCTCACAATGCGGAGCCCTAGATGCTGTAATAGTTGCAAGTAAGCCTCTTTACCAGGAATTACCAAAGCCTAACTTGCTCAGAGAATGTTTACGCGGAAGCACTAAAACCGTCACTGAGACCTCTTACTCGGCCATACTAGGTTTGCTTCCACACCTCACAATGTGGAGCCCTAGATGCTGTAATAGTTGCAAGTAAGCCACTTTACCAGGAATTACCAAAGCCTAACTTGCTCAGAGAATGTTTACGCGGAAGCACTAAAACCGTCACTGAGACCTCTTACTCGGCCATACTAGGTTTGCTTCCACACCTCACAATGCGGAGCCCTAGATGCTGTAATAGTTGCAAGTAAGCCTCTTTACCAGGAATTACCAAAGCCTAACTTGCTCAGAGAATGTTTACGCGGAAGCACTAAAACCGTCACTGAGACCTCTTACTCGGCCATACTAGGTTTGCTTCCACACCTCACAATGTGGAGCCCTAGATGCTGTAATAGTTGCAAGTAAGCCACTTTACCAGGAATTACCAAAGCCTAACTTGCTCAGAGAATGTTTACGCGGAAGCACTAAAACCGTCACTGAGACCTCTTACTCGGCCATACTTGGTTTGCTTCCACACCTCACAATGCGGAGCCCTAGATGCTGTAATAGTTGCAAGTAAGCCTCTTTACCAGGAATTACCAAAGCCTAACTTGCTCAGAGAATGTTTACGCGGATGCACTAAAACCGTCACTGAGACCTATTACTCGGCAATACTTGGTTTGCTTCCACACCTCACAATTCGGAGCCCTAGATGCTGTAATAGTTGCAAGTAAGCCTCTTTACCAGGAATTACCAAAGCCTAACTTGCTCAGAGAATGTTTACACGGATGCACTCAAACCTTCGCTGAGAACATTTACTCTGTCATACTTTGATGGCTGGAGACCTTACAATGTGGAGCACTAGATGCTGTAATAGTTGCAGTTAAGCCTCTTTACCAGGAATTACCAAAGCCTAACTTGCTCAGAGAATGTTTACACGGATGCACTAAAATAGACGCAGAGAGCTTTTACTCTGTCATACTAGGTTTGCTTCCACACCTCACAATGTGGAGCCCTAGATGCTGTAATAGTTGCAAGTAAGCCTCTTTACCAGGAATTACCAAAGCCTAACTTGCTCAGAGAATGTTTACACGGATGCACTCAAACCTTCGCTGAGAACATTTACTCTGTCATACTTTGATGGCTGGAGACCTTACAATGTGGAGCACTAGATGCTGTAATAGTTGCAGTTAAGCCTCTTTACCAGGAATTACCAAAGCCTAACTTGCTCAGAGAATGTTTACACGGATGCACTCAAACCTTCGCTGAGAACATTTACTCTGTCATACTTTGATGGCTGGAGACCTTACAATGTGGAGCACTAGATGCTGTAATAGTTGCAGTTAAGCCTCTTTACCAGGAATTACCAAAGCCTAACTTGCTCAGAGAATGTTTACACGGATGCTCTAAAATAGACGCAGAGAGCTTTTACTCTGTCATACTAGGTTTGCTTCCACACCTCACAATGCGGAGCCCTAGATGCTGTAATAGTTGCAAGTAAGCCTCTTTACCAGGAATTACCAAAGCCTAACTTGCTCAGAGAATGTTTACACGGATGCACTCAAACCTTCGCTGAGAACATTTACTCTGTCATACTTTGATGGCTGGAGACCTTACAATGTGGAGCACTAGATGCTGTAATAGTTGCAGTTAAGCCTCTTTACCAGGAATTACCAAAGCCTAACTTGCTCAGAGAATGTTTACACGGATGCTCTAAAATAGACGCAGAGAGCTTTTACTCTGTCATACTAGGTTTGCTTCCACACCTCACAATGCGGAGCCCTAGATGCTGTAATAGTTGCAAGTAAGCCTCTTTACCAGGAATTACCAAAGCCTAACTTGCTCAGAGAATTGGCAAAACTATAATGCCAATAATTTAAACAAGCTTCACTGTCTGTAAGCTGCATGCTGCATTAGAGGTCATGTGAACACCATTGCATGCCTAGGAAGTAATAATTCTACATGTAAATTGAAATCAACTACCATTTAAACACTCTTTATCTACGGGAATAAAGGGTTATACCAGCAAAGTTCTGATACCTCGCACAAAGACACAGATGGTAGTTTACAAGATTAGGTTTTCTACAAGAAAAATTCCTTAAAAAAAAGGAATTTACACAAAAATGTAATATACAATAAAACGTAATCTACAAGAAAAAGTAATCTAAAATAAAAGTAATCTACAAGTAAGTGTTGTCTACAAGAAAAGGTTATCTACAAGAAGAAGTAATTTATAGGAACATGTAATATAAAAGTATCCACGAATGCTATTTTGGTCGAGATTTGTAAAAACACAGAATTATAAAAAAATAGCAACAAACATAAAGACTTATTGTAACACAAAAGATAAGAAAGCGACAACGCTAAACGCGCGAGCCATGGGAACACTGACCTTACACACACACACACACACCCACAAATACACACACACACACACTCACACACACACACTCACACACACACACACACACACGCATATATATATATATATATATATATATATATATATATATATATATATATAAATTATATATGAGAGTTTGAGAATAGATTGAAAAGTTTACAAAATCTCACAAGATATAGATTGATAAAATTTACTGAAATACATGTTGATAAAATATATATTACCACGATAACGCGTCACAAGTGTACAATACAAACGCCCTTGGCAGTAAGGCAGTTCTATGCAGTAAGGCAGTTCTCATTAGGGAATACTATTGTGCTTTAAAAGTACTTTTGCTATAGTAGGGTGAGGAACAGCGTTAGTTCCATTATTCTTTATTGATTTGTCTTAAAGCTCATACTTTACCGTCTTCTTATTCGTTTACGAATTGATAAACATTTCTAAACTGACAAATTGTTTTCTACACACTAAACAACTATCAATACTGCGAAGTCTCAAGGTCTGTGAAGTCGTCTCCAGCTTTTCACACGTTGGATGTCTTTTGAAGTTGTTCAAAGCTTTTCTTCGTACGCGAAGGATTCATAATTCCACCACAGAACAGGTGGTCGTCGTGGTTTGGATGAGGTTTTCGGAATTGCCTTTCCGGCAGCAATCAAAAGTGTTTGTAAATGAATTGACAATGTCATCAACAGGAGCCGTTCTAGATCTTGTGAAAATTGTACAAATAAAAAATTTTAAACTCTATTAATTTTGTAAACTTAATTCATCTCTCTTTTCTATAAAACCACAAACTTTTAATGAAATTTTTATCTTTTAATGAGTCTTTTATCTAATTTACCGTAGTTAATTCGTAGTAGTACATTCATAATTCCACATAAAATAATAACTGGAAAACACCTAATTTTACCCAGAAAACCAAAAATAACATAATTTCAAAAAAAATCGAAATTTTGTTAGAGAATCACACATATTTGATAAATCAAGATTATATAACAAAATTACAAATATTTATATATCATAATCATATCAGAAATTTTCACATTTGTAATCAAATAACTAACCTGAAAATCTTCTTATTCTTTCTTTGTATGTTGCCAAAACAATAACTTATTTCCATGATTTTATAATAACATTCAATTTCGTTTTGCTATGGTTATTACTTTAAGGATGATTAACCCGATTTCCTATCTAAGGATAAACCCTTAATGATATTTCCTTCTAAAATAATATTTATGGGCCCTGGATACTAAACAAAAGGTTCGGTCAAAATTATTTTTAATTTTGTCCTATTTTTAAAGTTTCTTTTTTAATCTTAACAGTGAATTTATTTTTCAATACAGATTAAGTAAGCATGAATATAATTTATTACAAACCCTTATTTAATGTACATAAAAATTATTTCAAACATTTCATTTATGTTGCCTGACATTTCTGCATGACCCTAAATTTTGTTTATTTCCAACTGGCTTTGTATATATTGGATATACAACTGATTTAACAACTGCCCTAATTCCTATCAAACAACTAACCATTTCATTTTTAAATTACAAGAACATAATTAGATACAAGTTTTCTATAACCACATTTATTTCTAAATAAAAAACCCTCTAGACATAATAATTATTTTATATAAACAAATTTCCATCAGTTTAGTTCCCTAGAAGTAACACAATTATATATGTTAAGGTTCCTCTTGTATTCCTGACATTTTTGTAACAAACCCTTTATTTATTTACTTCTTAATTTGCAACATTTTACAATCATTTTTAATTGTTTTGTGTACTCATTTAAAATAAATTATCTTAATTTAAGGTTGAAGTGATTATTTCAAATCTGACTATTTTTTGACTATTTCTAAACGTTTCTTTATATCTGACGAGTTTAATGCCATCTTGGTTTTATGACGTAAACCAGTATGGCGTCCCATTTGTCTCAGGGTTTATTCGTTCTAACAAGATAAATCCACTATACTCAAAAACATATTTTCATGAAAACTGACGTTAAAAGAAATTTGTTTATTTTCCATTTTAACCTCAAATAATTAAACTTTATACTTATTGGAAAGAAATAAGAAAGCTCTAACCTTTTATAACTCCAGCATCCTTGTAAATCTTGTTACTAGTTTGGAACAGACTTCCCAAGTTTGTTTTGGACAACTACTTTGTGACCCGATTGAGTCCTTCCCTCTGTATTATTTTGAGTTGGTTATCGCTCTTCTGCCTCCATTCTTTCTTCACTGTTTTACGTGTTACCGAAATTTTAGGTTTTAAAATTCAAAAGTTCGAATTTTTTACAAGTTATAAATTTTACTGTAATTATACTTTTTTTATCTATGTCAATTCACTTCCGACTTTCAGCTTAAATTTTAGAATTTGGATTTCTTTAGAATTTTCTTGACTCGACAATTTAAAATATTAAAATTTGATCTTGGTAACTTGAAAATTAGTCACCGTTCTGCTTCTACATCTGAAATACAAATTTCACTTCCCTTTTTTTACCGACTTCAATACTTAGAAAACACAAGTTCTGTTAAAAAGACAACATTTAGAGTGTAAAATCGCTAAAAGGGTTGGAAAACTCACATATTAGGCTACCAGGCTAACCCTACAAACGAATTCAGACCTAATGATCCTTCTATACTTTAATTTAAAAAGCGGAGTTCGAAACGACTGTTCAGGTTAACTACTCATACCACCCTAAAAAAGCCTTCGTTGTCTTCGGCTTCCGTCTCTGGTTACCCTTCCTCTGGTGCTGAACCTTCCTCCAATCACAACATTTTCAAGATATGGGGTTACCTATCATACGATATATTCTTGCTGGTATTTTCCAATGAAAATGGTCTTCCTAGCTGCATTTTCACTTCCTTTCACTGTTTGTATTCTACTTCTCTTCCAAATTAACAAAATTGTCCCTCCTTTAAAATGGTTTTTCTTTACACATTCTAGTTATTAGGTATTTGGATAGGGCATGATGTTTGTGGTTAAATCCTGTTTTTTCATAAAGTATAAAATTTTATATTTTTAAATTTAAATGTATATATATACTTAGAATAATGTACTAGACAAAAAAAGTCAACACAGCAATAATACAAAATGACTGAAAGTTATATTTCTTGTTACAAAAATGTCGACGTGTTCTATTGGCGATTCTTTTTGCATTTTAAGGCTCTGCTACATTTATTTTGATTGAAAATTTTGTTGTAATTTTGAAATACTGGTTTGATGTTTTACTAGATTTTTCTGCCTGGTCGGCCCTTTTTTATTGGTCGGCTCAACTTTTATTCACTAAAATTTTGTTTCACTGTTGCTTCGTCCGTCTTCTTCTGCACATCCCGGGAGGAAATCTTTCTGTCAATGTTTTACCATCACGTAAGAATTTATGGAAGGTTAGTCTTTGAATGCTGTTAAACTTTAGTTCTGTTGTACTCAAGTTTGTTAAAATCTTCCGTTATTGTTTGCCTCTAACCCATTTTGCAAACGGCGTAGTTCCGTTCCCCGGGATGTACGTGTGCGATGCACGGACGCGGGTTGGTTACATCCCATAAATTTTGATGATAAGGCCGAAAAAGGGTGCCGATCCTAGGCCGGCGTCAAAGCAAGAAGAATTTCGATGACTCTGGTGGAAGCTAAATCAGAATAAATAAATTTATTTTAACTTCGTGTCGTTTAATTTATCTAAATTATTTATTCGTTATATTTAATCTAAATTAAATGAAATTAAAATGCATCACACTTGATAAATTTTACCAGCACGCCGCTATTTCATACTTTTAGGACAAATTATTTTTACGAACAATGATTTTTCTAGAGATACATCTACGACTTGTAACGTGATAGTTTTGCATTCTGTACATTAAATAAAAATAAAGGACTTCTTTTTTTAATATTCGCGTCAAATTTAATATTCATATTTAAGACAATTTAAGCGCTTATCTATAGAGATTCCCCTAAATGCTTATGGTTGCTAAGAGTTTATGAGTGTTCCCTCTGAAACTACGCGACGGTATTACAAACATTCTATAGAGTTATCACAACAACATCTTCGAATAAGAAAGTTCAGAGAAGAAGAGTCTAAATTCGCCTTGAGACATTTTTAGTAAAAAGTATCTGGAACAATCGTAGACGATGGTATCAAATACAAAACAAGTCACATATTTTTATATTTTATCTCCACCCCGCGAGCTGCAGGATGTAGACGTTACCGTCCAACATTGATGCACGAGTGTAAACATCTTCAAATATAATTCGTAAGCTGAATTTTGAGAGGAAGATTGTGGGAGCTTGGAGGGTCGGACAGAGCTGAGAGATGGCTCAAATTTAAGGTAGTGACGGGAAGGAGCGGGGAAAGTATAGGTTTTTCACAATTTACAACATTTACAACATCCACAAATTTTACGTTGTAAAGGACGATAGATTTTTTTCAAGTAAGAAAAGAAACCTATTACTTCAAATAAGAAAAGTAAACCGTATAAATTAAAACATCAGCCAAATTTATTCACGAAATACAACGGATAAAATTCACTTTCGCCGCCCACCTCTGCTATTAACTAACATTTTACTTAGCATAAAATAATATACAAAATAATGTACATTGATTTAGAAATCAAAAAAGTAATTTTTAAATGACTAACATAGAATTTAATGTATTGTTTAATTTCATTAAGTAATTCTGTTCGTTGCTCACCTGAAATGACCCTGTTCTTCAAAAGATTTAGAAAAGGTTGTGTCGAAAGGGGTAATTTCGAAGATTGGTCGAGACAAAGAACATGTAAGTGGGTAGACATTCATTTCAGCATTCTGTGAATAGAAAATAATTATTAAAAATAAATTTATTATTTCCACTTACTATTTAGTTATCTCCCTTATTCAATTTCTCGTACTATTTTCTTATCTCCCTCACTAAATATAACTCATTACTTAATAATCTCCCTTATTTTAATCTCACTTATTACCCTTTAATCTCCCTCTTTTACTTCACTTTCTATTTAATAATCTCCCTTATTAATCTCCCTTACTTTAAATTGCCACGTTACTTTGTTTGAATTTGATATTTCTTAATAAAAACTGAACATTACTTCTCCCTCGAGTCCTGCATTATGACTCCTCGAGTCCTACCACTTGACCCTTTCGAGTACTGAAAATTGACTGTCTTCTTCCTGTTTCCCTTGGTTGGTATCCGTATGGGTTTCATCCCCTCTTCAAATTTGATTGGCTCCCTTATGGCGCTCGAACGTTGGCTAGCCTACGAAATTTTGACGCTTCCCTAACTTTCTTTTAGGCTTCGTGGGAATTTGTTGAACTTTTCCACAGGTGCGTGTGTTTTTGTGTTCTCAGGGATTCCTAGTCATAAATCTCCCTGGTCCGTGGATGTCTAGGTGAAGCTTGTCTCCCATGAACGAGGCACGTCTTGGTTTACTTACAATAACCCCTTTCGAATTATTTTTATTTATGACTTGCAGGTGTGTGCAGTAACTTATTTCGGTCGATATTTGTGTCAATAAACAAGCGCTATCTAGGTATATCCCACAAGTTCAAATATTTTTCTAACAGTTTTCTTAACCTAATGAATTTTGTTATAATATATATATATATATTTATAATAATTGTAATTATAAATTAAAAAATTACTAAATTAAAATCTTTCTTTGTTAACCTCAGTAGGAATGACTTTAAAAAGATTTTTTCTATATTGTTTTTAAAATTGTGATTGGAACTATGCTAAGATTATATATATTTCAGTTGCATGCGGCAATATCCCACAGGTTGTAATTGCGTCACAGATAAGTCGCAAGAGTACATCCTAAACTACTAGGAGCTACTAAAGGCAATGAGACTCAAGGCTAGTCTATAAACGTATACGGCAAGATATAGAGTCTCCGGCTTGGTGTGCTCTCATACAAGCTGAGAGAGCTTGCTGGGTTCCTAAACTTATTTAGTTTAAAGCTTAAATATATAGCAGGGGTAGTAAAATGTTTGCTCACCTACACCAGATGTCGTTCCAAACCATGAAGCCGAAATGTCGCTTCTGAAAAAGTACAATATAATTTGTAAACATTTAGTGTAGTGAAAATGATAAGATTAGATAGATATTCAGAAACATAGATGGTAATGAAATAGAAAAATGAATATTTAGGTCTGTAAATAAAAATAAAATTATTTACATTAACCTTTCCTATGGAATGTCTATTGGAAGTTGTATAGAAAAGCTTACATGAGTAATGAAGTTTACTTAAGATGTAGGCTACTACAGGATATTTGACTCTAAGGGAATCAAATTAATACACAGCTAATTGTTTTTTAATATGACAGATTTACTTCAAGTTTGGGTTCAAAGTTGTTAAATTTACAGGTAGCTATACATAAATTAAATTGTCCAGCTCTAATTTGTCGATATGCATCAACACGCTTATAATTATTCTTTCTACTAATAAAATCTTATAAAATTGCACTTAATTGTCTTAAGGCGTGTATAGGTTACTTGTTTCACTTCACTTGATGGCCCAGCCACTTACTAATATTTCTCTTATTTTACTTCACTATCCTATTATAGAAATGCTTTTATACAATACGTAAATTCTATTTCCCCTCACTAATACCCCTGACTACTTGATTATCCCCCTTACTTACTACTTTATTTAGCGAGTTTACTTTTTTTTACTTTAATGTAGAACTTGTTCCAAAAAAACCATGATGCCCCCCACCCCCGAGTCCTGGAGTTTGACTAACTCGTGTTACCTTTGGATAGTTTCCATGTGGGTTTCATCTTCTTCAAATTGTATTGGCTACCTCATACCGCTAATTTTTCTTCTGTCTTATCACAACGAATCCTGCTTCGCTTTATCTTTGGCTTCGGTGGGTAATTCTGAAAATTTCTCAAGCTGCAGGTGTTAGTTGGACTTGCTTTTTATGCATTTGTAGAGATTTTTCTCCATAAATCGCAAGGTATCTCGATGCCGAACTTAACTCTCCTCTCCAGCGATAGAGTACACTTTCCTTACTATGTAGTCTTTCGAAGTATATTATTATTTATGGTATACCAGGTGCGTGCAGTAACCCTTTTTTTGCCGAAGGTTCTACAACGGACTGCCCTTTGATAGACAGCGACAGTTTGCTACAATCTCTTACAATTCAAATATTTTACAAACATTTTTCCTAACCTATAGAGTTTCGTGTAAAATTTCCCCATATATATATATATATATATATATATATATATATATATATATATATATATATATATAGAGAGAGAGAGAGAGAGAGAGAGAGAGAGTATAATTTTCATATTGTTGGTGACTGGAACATTTGTACGTGAGCAGATATAAGTTCTAACTCAAGTAACTTAGAATAGAACTTCAATTTTATACAAAACGAAATTAACAAATAATAAGTAGCTTACAAAACGACTGAGTCCTGTAGAACGCAGGGACTTCAATCTTTAGCGGAAATAGTGCGGAATCACTTGTAGAAAATATTGTAGCTTTTTTATAAACTATTTCCGCTTCCTCTTCTTCATCGTCCTCAGGAATCACCTCGAGAATAGGAACGAACTTTACTCTCGGGTATGCGCTTGACAAATAGCTGAGCATGTCCTCATCGAAAACTGCTGTAAAGGTAGAAGTTTGAATAAATCTTGTCACACAATACGATATTTATAAATAATATAAATACTATATTAAACTGTTAGGTAAAACTAAAGCCTGCAGACATGCATATTGTGATATATATATTTATTGGGTACTATGTTGATGAATTTAAAAAAACTAATTTTTCCCTATATCATAGCTAATGTTCTTATGTTGCATAGTTTTTAAAGACATGTTCGTAGAGCGTAGAATCATATACAAACAAAATTACAGGTCGAATTTTATAACTGGTATTTGGCTCTTTAAATAAATTTAATATTACAAATTAAAATTTAATTTTGTAGTCCATTACGTTTGGTGAGTCTTATTAATCACTTAAACAAAGTTTATGACTATCAGGACTACCCAAACAGACACACAAAAACACAAAGTACAAACATATTAAACGAACAAACACAATACAAATCACGCACACTCTTTGATACTAACGAAAACCTACCTTTAAAACCGCCACCGCTTGACCCAACATCTCCTAGCAGAAGACACTGATGAAGATCAGCACATAGCGATCGAAAACTTACCGTCTCAGTAAGATTTAACACATTTACTAAATTTAAAGTTCGGATGGTAATAAACTGTTGTTTAAGTGATTAATAAAATTAAAATTACTAAAAAACATACAGAACTTGAAGGGAATGTTCTGATAGTTCGTTTCTACTCATTTTAAATGTCCAGTTATTTACATTTACCATAAAGAAATGCTAGACATAACAGAACAGTGTCGGATTCTTGTAGTGTAAGCACTGTGACAAGATGCCCAAGTTTAAACCTTGCGGAAGGCTTCTTATTTAAGGCATGAGTGTGCTAATGGTTTAAAACCAATGTTTTAATTAACATATTATTTATACAGTAACTTTAATACTTTGTCTATAGTTTCATTAAACTTCATGTATTTTCTCCTAGAAATATAATACGGTAGTAGTAGAATTAAAGGCGGAGACTTACAAGATCCACAAAATGAACATTCTAAATCTGGCAGCCGTAATATGATGCTATAATATTTGAATATTCAAAAGAACACGCATGGGATGAGGATCCCAATATTTAGCTTAAACCCAGCAAATATTGGAAAGTGAACAAATATACGCATTAGAAACAAGCCGTAAAACTATTTAATTAAATTAGTGGATTTTAATAAAACTACTAAATTACATTATTTCAAGGTGAAGTTAAAACAACCTAATAGTAATTACCTCCCCTTTCCTTCCTCTTCTTTGCACCAAAGCAGCACGTGACTGGAACAAGATAAGAAATTCTTTCATTAAAGCTAGAGTTTTCCTAGTTATACAATATCAGTTGTGCCATTCTTAACACACGCATAGACACAAATTATAATTTTTCATTTAACTTGACATTACGAGGTATCAAGATATCAAACGAAATTATACTGAAATATAAATGTAGATATTAAATATAACTGATATGAGGTAATTTTAAAAGAATCAGAAAGTCATACAGAAAGTCCATTTTAAATCCTCCGAATTTCGGATAGCTTTTAAATCGCAAAGTAGAGTGTTTGATTATAAAACATAAAGCAAAGAAGGAACCATAGAAAAATGGGCAGAATATTATCCCTGAAATCATGTATTTTAGGACTAAAAAGTAAACAAAATTAATAACAATTTCTTTCTTATATCCAACGTTTACCAGTTGTAAACTAGCCCTATATAGAGAATAAGCAACCTATTTCAGCATTTACTTTTGTAGTTACTCTTTTATATTCGACCTTCAAGTGAATGACATGAGAGTCTGCGAAACAAAAGTAATTAAGATTCAGGATGGTGCGTATTAGGGAAATTACGATTTCTATTTGTAATTAGGTTCCTCTATTCTCACACCTAAAGAAGTATCAGAACCCAAAGCTTTAAAGCTGACATTACTAAGAAAAATACTAACTACTAAACTGATATCAATACCCCTTCCCCCAATTGCCATTTGTAAATATACTAAAGTGAACTAGATAAAGTGAACCGATTGAAATACTTTGGCCAATGGTAAAAAATACACGACATCAACTAATTCTTAAGTAATTTGCTGTGGCATTTATTTAGTTGCAATAATTTAATATTGCGATGTTGTTTTATATATAATAACATGTACGATATGTACATTTCCCTCAAGAAGGTGGAAACCTTGGAAACGTACCGTTTAAATTATTATGCGTATAATCTACAACATAAGTTTAAGAATTTGTGGGTTCCTTGTCCATGTAACGACCGTTCCAGTCATTGGGTCCTTGGAAACAATTTGTTGGTAACCACTGGCCTAAACACCTACGTTTACTTTATAGAAAAGTAATTTAAGGTAGTGTAATGCCGAAAGTAGGGTTTTCTAGTGATATATTTTGTATTTATTCAGTTTTAGCAAACCTTTCTTTACACTCCAGATGACCTATTACCTTCTTGTACATGTATGTGTCTATATAGGAGGAAGGGAGAGAGAGAGAGAGAGAGAGAGAGAGAGAGAGAGAGAGAGAGAGAGAGAGACAGAGAGAGACAGAGAGAGAGAGAGAGAGAGAGAGAGAGAGAGAGAGAGAGAGAGAGAAACAGAGAGAGAGAGAAGAAATGGGTTCCACTAACAGTGCTCTTAACATTAACAATTAATATACATAGGCCTAAATATACGTCGCCATTTTTAAATCAAATTTAATGAATAGATTCATATACTTTAGCTAATAAAAATAAATACACGACCAATAAACAAACTAATTCTAGAGTACACTTATGGGACATTATATAGTAGTAATAGATATTTATGCGGTAAGTTATTTTGTTCTGATAAAAAGAACAATATGTAGGCCTACATTTTTGGTAATAAGTTGGAAACGTCTAAATGTAGCATTTAACCGATGCAAAGGTTTTTTACTATATTTATCTACATAACTATTCAAGTACAATAGCCTCTAGTTAGGCTATTTTCAGCCCGGTTAAATGTCGACGTCATACATATGTGTATATATATATATATATATATATATATATATATATATATATATATATAATGTCTAATTCGACTCTAACAGTGTTTTATTCGTAATTGACGAGATACACCGTCTAGAGGGCAAGAATACGTATATAGTGATATAAGCAAAATTAGGGTAAATAAGTTGATTGAAACTTACAAAGTCTCCAAAAGTTTTTAAGCTTCATATTTTTGCTTTCAAACTAAGAAAAAATTATTCAGAATTTCCTTAGGAAACCATGGTAATGTAAATACAGCGATTGTTTAATTGTTGTACGATTTAATTAACTACTGTAATATAAATATTTTTTCCTTTTATATTTACATATTTAGTTATTATTGAATTTTTATAGGGTCGATAACTTTTGAAGAACTTAGCGCATTGCCAATGTACGTCTTAATATTCAAAAATAAACCACTACAAGCCTGGTTCTAACGGAGAAGCTCATCTATTGGAGTGAGGCATAGGCCTTACGTTCCCCTCAAATCCCGCGGGGGACTTCTCATATTCCCGTGATTCTGGTTCTGCCCGGCATCATCCAACATAAAACCGCAATGACTGATGGTCATCTGCATTATAAATGCTGACTAACAACCGCTCTGCCACTGGATGGTCCCACGTTTACATGGATGCATCTACTACGGCAGAGACCAGCGGAGCTTGATTCTATATAACCTTCGTCGAAATCTTGTTTCCAGAAGGTTTACCACTTTAAAGGTGAGGTTTCAGCCATTTGTTATGCCTCAGAAAAGCTTTCAACTAGCACCGATACAAATACATTGGCCTTTGTTTCTACTCCAGCGTTGCAGGCTATTTCCTCTTACCATTACCTCAAGAAGACGATGCCGTCGCAAGGAGAATATATTCCAACTTTTACACAGAAAAGAGATTGATTTTTAATGGATTAAGCAGACAAACACGCTTAACCTGGTTATAAAACTTTTCAAGGAAGTCCTCTTTTACGTTATCCAGCTTCATTAAGCCTTATAAAACGATCCTTACATCGATTGGACTTCGTAGATTCCTCCACCTGTCCTCTCTGTCTGTACGATAAAGTTACGGTTAATAATCTGGCCATCTCCAGCCCTTGTATCCCTTCAATACAATGATAAAGTCCTCACAGCAATGTCCTTAATTCACTTTCCTGACGCAGAGCTCCACATGCTCTTCACGTATTAAAACTAATCAAACTAAATATTTAACTTCCTGTAATTTCCACTTCGTTTATTTTATTTTTATTGAATTGGAAGTTTTGTTGAATTATATTCTGCTGTTTCACTACAAACATCGCACAGCAGACAATTTTGCACAAATATTTCGCTTTTAATAGAGTCATCTTCATCCTAATGATGAAGATAATATTAAACTTCAGTGATGAAGATAATATATAATATTCGAGTGAAAGTGAAAGGGGAGAGAGAGAGACAGGGTAACAGAAAGAAGCATTGAAGGGAAAGACAGAGACGGAAATACAAAGTAAAAAGAGGAGAGAAAACGAGGGATTGAGGAGAGAGAAAGAAACAGTAATGGGTGGAGAAAGAGGGAAGAAGAAAAGGAAGAAACGGGAAACACAGACAGAGAAAAACTATTTCATAGTAAGAAAATTTGTTTTTGTTTTCCAAAGACACTCTTTCCAGAATATGAGACAAAATACGTATTTATAGAAACGTGTATAAAGAGAGCTGCAAGAAAGAAATATTTGTCGAGAAGTATGTAGCGAGAAGAATATTTGGTGACAGGGAAATGATAAATGCTTGAAAATAATTGAAAACTGGATTAATTTTTAAACAAAAACGATATACTATATAAAATTACCGGTAGAAGAAATTTTTAGTAGTAAGAGACAATGAAACGTCAATTATAACGAAGTGAAAAAGATTGTACAGAATGGGAAAGTAATCATGAGCTCAATGCAGAAGACCAAGAAATAGGAGAAGTCTTCTAAATACGAAACTGGCAGTTTCTATCCCCGTAAGACATGACTACCAAACTAAAAGTCACATAAATTATGGCATTCTAAATTTAACTACTTTTTATGATACAAAATAATCTTCTTGATAAAATCTGTACTGGTAGAAAGGTTAAACAAATAAATTAACAAAATGACTAAAAAAATAAATTTTAAGGAAATATAAAATACTTTTAAATATTCTAAGAAAAATACCAAGTCAAATTAGGATCTATGTTTGCATGAGCATTATCTGTGAACCGTTTTACTTTAGGATTAAAATCTAAACTAAATGTTTGAAATATTTCCTTACATTCAATTATTATATACTTTTAGGCTAGACTTGCATTACCTGGAACAAATGAAAGAAAACAAAGCAGTTAAAAGGAATGTATACAGGAAGGAATATAAGAGTAGTAAGTGGTGAAAGAAATGTTGGGAGGTAAAAGGCATTTGTGAGGGAGAGAAACACGCTTCTACATGGAAAGGGACATAGCCCAAGTGCATCGATAAAAAAGGCTTTTGCTAATGGATGATAAATACACTACATGCCTTCAATTACTCAACTAAAACTAGAGTAAACAGTTTTCAACCTTATTTTAAAAACTGAAATAAAATACCAAACTGCGTTTTTTAGTTTTATTGGATAAAAATCCATCTACATTTCCGGTAATAAGGTGGGAACATCCAAAGATTTACCCGAAACATAGGCCTACTTAAGGCTCTAGTTAGGCTGTCCTTAGCAAGCCTTAGTGTCGGCAACCACAGATAGCCTAACCTTACTTATACCATGGGTATTCGTACTAGATACACAAAGGCGTTAGGATAGGACTGTATTTTGCTGTAAGTTAACATTTCGTATATTAAGTTAACAAATACTCACTAAGTTTCCAAAAGTTTTTAAGTTTCATATTTTTGTTCTTATTCCAACAAAATATAATGAAAAATGGCATTACGTAACCATGGCTATATAAATGACGTTTATTCTTGATTG
>JBAIZL010000010.1:57278259-57378259 GCA_036971475.1 Prosapia bicincta | reverse complement strand
GAAAGCGAAGCTGGGACAAGGGGGGATACTGCAGGGTCTTCGGGCACATACGGCGATACCCTTCGGCAAAAGCTAGCCATTGTCCCAGTCAGTTACCCGGAGAGACAACTCTCGGAAGAGATGGCGTTGGAGCTGGAGTAGCTGTTCTTCTCAGAACTGCTGTCTGCTGAGACAGAGAGTGGGGACAGAGGGTTCAGGACAGCATACTTGGAGAGGGGGGCTCTAAACGTTGTATGCTCCTCACGGGAGAGCCTGGAGTGGGTCCTTCGGGTCCTGCCCAGCTTCACCCTGAGTGAGGGGTAAAGTTGAGGGCAGGGCCACCTAAGGAGATCTTTTGCATTGCAAAAGTTTTAATGTGGGTGTCCAAACCCTACAATGACAAGGAGCCGGAAGAGATCCTGAAGATGGTCAAAACCCAGAACCCTGTGATAGTTCAGGATACTTGGAAGGTGATTGTCAGGAAAAGGAGGATGCAGGTCTTACCCTTATCCTGTATATAGGAGAGGGCTCCCTCAGGGCACTGCGGAATAACAACCTGAGGGTGAATGTGGGGCTGAGACAGGCCACGTTTAAGGTGCTCTCTAGTCCTGGGGCTGCTTTGCGGACCCAGGCAACTGCTTGGTAAGCAGAACAATGATCAAGTTTCTCCAAGTGAACCTACAGCACAGCAAGGCAGCTAGTGCTATCGTGTGTAGGATGCTGGACATGGGAGAGGTGGACTTGGTGCTCATCCAGGAGTCATGGATTTCTGGAGGACGCATATGCGGGCTGGCGACATCTGGAGGTAAGTTGTTGTATGATAAGAACTCCGGTGTTCCCTGGTCAGGAGGGGGTTGAGTGCTTTTGTACTAATGGACGTCTGCTGCAGGGACTTGATAGCAGTGATGGTGGAGCTGCTGACGGAGGAGAGGATGAGGAGGCTGAACCTGGCCACGGCATACCTTACCTTTGACTACGCGAGGGCTCTACCGACACAAGAGCTGAGGATGCTGGTCGAGCACTGCGGGGCTGTGGACGAGAAGCTGCTAGTGGGGATGGATGCTAACTCCCATCCCCACTAGGTAAAACACTAGTCAGGAAACTCCTAAACCTGGTAAGAGGGAAGGGGCTATTTGACTAGATCAGGGAGGTAAGTACAATATACCTTAAGGTAGCAGTGCTCCGGGCAGTTTAAACCCGCTCCCAAGTTAAATATATATACATATATATATATATATATATATATATATATATTATAATTCATCATTATGTCACCGTCTCTGGCATGAGGGAAGTTATATAGTTAGTAGCATGACTTAGGCCTTCGTGATAGTGTTTACCTTGTCATATGTGAAGCTTAGAATTATTTAGTAATTTTTTTTGTCAGACATAAGAAAAGTTTGTTAAAATGTGAAGTAATTTTGCTTTTGTTTTTTTCAATTCCTTCTATTAGTTCGCTCTCTCCTTGTATATATCTTGTTCAAATTTTCAATCGTTAAAATAATTTTTATTCATCCATTCTAGATTAGCAATATATTTTTAAAATTTTGCAACTACGGTTAGCTAAATGTAAAACAAGAAGAAGAGGAAATTCAAGAAATATTAGAAAATTAGCATGTAGGATCCTTATTATTATGGGTTTCAGGACGTTTCAATGTGGATTACAATAATTAGTAAGAGTCATTTAAGATTTAAAAGCGTACAAACACATGCATATCTTTAAATAAACAGTTTGTTCAAACGCAAGTAAAAGAATAGTAAAAGAAAACTAGATTCATCTGCAGCAATTTTTAATTTATCAAATAATGTTATAAGTATGGGTAGTACACAAGGCGCACAAAAATTTTGCATGGTTAATCTGGCTCTACTACATAGGTTAGAGTGACCTTGAAGCAATGTTTTTGGAGGGCGTAATACCTAATTGAATAAAAATTTGTACTAGAATCATCATTTAACCCGCAATACCATTTACTCGCATTATTCTTGCGAAATATATCGGACGACGTAGATTTAGGTGACACCAGTAAGATATTTCTCTGTCAGTGGAGGTAGAGAATTGGTTATTTACGAATTAAATAATTTCTGCTTGCTCTAATTACTGTCGCTAGGGCAAATAGTAAATATAAATTTCAATTATTCTTCAGCCAATCGCAGTTAAATAGGCGTCGCACATCTGCAATCCTGTACGAACTTATTGCTTTATTTTTATTAATAAATTAATAAGTTAATTGTTTTTATGAATGTCATCTAATTTGAGGCAAATGGTAGGCTTTGGTGTATGGTGTTGTTGTACCGTTTGTAGCAGTTGTGTAAAAGTAAAATGTCGTCTACATATCTATGATAGTACTTTATTTTGTCTGTATGTTTGTTGTTCTACAGGACGTATTATTGTTGGATGTGGTGGATTAATATTTCAGCTAGGCTGTTTGAGATGTGGAATCACATTGGCAGGCCATCGGTTTATATATAGAAACATATTGTATGATGCTGATGATTTTTGGAAAGGGTTTTATGGAGTTTTGTTTGTTGTCAGCATGTTTCCTAGTGTTGGAAGTGTTCGTTTATTAGGTTCGTTGGTGTTTAAGTTTTTTATGTCGAATGACGCTATGGTGGAGTTGTGTGGGATATAAATGTCTTTACTTTTGTATATCAGGCCAATGACACTGTGTATGGATGTGGGGTTATTAACGTTTGTGTGTGTATTTGGCTAGCTTACGTGAAGGTGCCTGTGTGTGGTTTATTATTGCAGAATGTGTGTTTTGTTTATAATGTTTCTTTTGTTCTAGTTTCATGATTTCGGTGCATTTGCTTGAGTGATTTTTTATTTGTGTTTTATATTTTTGTGGAGGGACTTGATGAAGTTCGACTGTGTTGTTTTCGGTCATGTATTTACTTACTTTATTGTCAACGTCTTGTTGGCGCATTATTACTATACATCTGCCTTTATCTGTTTTAAAATATTGAGATTAGTTTGTATGATGGGTTTAAAGGTTGTGTGTTTATTAGATGTGCTTGCTTTAGTCTTTAATGTGTTTATGATGGACATTTTATATTCAACTTCTTGTCTAATGTATTCATGGGGAGTGGATTCTGTGATTTGTATTGGTGATTCTGTGTTCATATTTTTGTTTGTAGTTGTATTTTAGGAGCGAGAGCGTTATTTAAGTCATTTGTTTAAGTCCTAACTCGTTTGTATTAAATTGGATGTTTGTGGTGTTTATTGTGCGTAAGTAAAACTGGTGGTGAGTGTAAAAGTGTTGTTTTGCGTCGAGAGTTTTGTTTATGTCTGATGCTCTGATGCTGTCTGGGTGTATATTCTTTTGTGTATTGAACGATTTCTGCGAGTACTAATTGCAAAGTATCATCGATTATATTCAATTATTGTTTATATAGGTCTTTCTATTGTGCTTTCTATTGCTGTTTCTGTGTACAAATTTTGTTGTTGTTGTTTTATTTTTGTGGTGTAAGCTTTATTACTTAATAATATATAATATAATAATATAATAATAATAATTTGTTTAAGTTTTAACTGGTTTATAATAAACTCGATGTTAATGGTGTTGATTGTGCTTGGGTAAAACTGGTGGTGGGTGTAAAAAAGTGTTATTGCTATGTGTTGAGAGTTATGTTTGTGTCTGATACTCTGTTGTTGTCTGTGTGTATGTTCTTTACTGTACTGAACGATTTCTTCGAGTACTAATTGTGAAAGTATATACGATTATTTTCAATATTTGTTTATATAGGTCATCAAGTAAAACCCATTTATTCAGCTTTATATGTAATTCTTTGAGCATTTTAAGATATCAAATCGTCTAAACAACTAAACAAATAAAGCACAAGTAACAAATTAATAAAAAAAATAATCTTCGGGAATGTATCGAAAACAAATCGTATAAGATACTTTATCGAATAACATTTATGGAATTAAACATAGTCTACAATTTGTTGAAAGATTAATACGTCGTTTTAATTCTAATATCAGTTTTTACAGTTTTCTACGTAATTACAAAGCAGAACAAGTTCATTAAACGTTATGTATACGTTTAGACAATTAGGCCTATTTTATTATTTCAATCGGTAAATAATACAAAATTCATTGTTGTAAATATATTACATAATAATTTATAGTAAAGATATTAACAATATCTGATTTATGGTTGGCAAGTAGCATGCATTGAGGTTATATTAATGTTTCCATGGAAACATGCATTGTTCCAGGAATTTAGGTTTGTCGCTAGAAAAGAGCTAATTTTATCTGGACGTAAAGCTAAATTTTTTTATATTTACTAATAGCATTAAATAGTACGAATAGATTTTATTTTTGCCAGACTTTGCACCAACACTCTTGGATTATTTTATTTTACCTTGTTTAAGCTGATTATTTCCAATCTCACCAACATCTGTACAGCTTCTATTTCATTAAAAGTCTTTTCAAAGCAGAACACAATGCAACCGAATTCCCAACAATTCGTGCATTACAGTAAACATAAGCAACTCATCAACTTACCTTAGCGCAGGGCACGATGCGGGGGGCTCTTGTGCCTTTCGGGGTTCACCGAGGAGCTTTCCCAAGTCATCCTCTGCTTGGCTCACCATTAGTCTGCAAAGGCAATAACAACATTAATTGTTTCCATCTATAACTTTGTATTACACTATGGGAAGTACACTTTGCTGCTTAGTATCTTATAGTACGTAGGCCTATAAAATTACTTTTGAAGATGAACGTTTTTCTGTTTTTAATAAGACTTTGTCTAGAGAGTTGATATTACATGTTTTACTTTAGATTTTTATATTACAAATTTTTTTGATATAATGTCTAGCTTTATACAAAAACAATACAACAATATTCAATTCCCCTCCTAAATATTACACACAAATAAATTCAAGCATAAACTCCAAACATAAACATTTCCCATAAAAACCCACTGCAGTGTTCTTCTTTGTTTTATATCTAATCACATAGTTGTAGATTTGTGTTTATCTTTCCTAATTTATATAGGCCCTACACTATTTTAAACAGGATTTTTGAGAAATGCCCTACACTAATATTAAATAGTTTTTTTATACACAAAATGGCCCTTAAAAAACAAATGTATTTTCTAATACAAACAATGTTATGCCTTTCCAGGGATTTCAAAAACCTATTTCCCAAAGCTTCATGCTTAAAGCAACGCTAGCCAATTATTACTTCACTATTACACACACATTTAACTTATAAAAGTTAGCAAATTTAACCACAAATGTAACATATTTACATGCTGCAAATGTGTGCTACAATATGAGGCTATTTTGCTTTTGTTTCTATAAACACTGTAGCCAGGAAATAAAACAAGTTATAAGCTAAATTGTCTTTCATCCCAAAAGTATGTTTTTCATCCCAAAAATATGTCGCCAATAATAGGTCAGCTGGTTTTCCAGGCAGGGAAGTGCAGTGTGTGTGTGTGTGTGCGCGCGCCCAGCGCTCCATAAAAACTCACAAATAATACACACGAAGGGAAATACCTTCCACGACAATGCGATTCATACATTTTCTCGTGGATTTAAGAACGAATCATACGTCTACCAGTTAGTTAGTTTTACGAAATATTTACACAAAATGTCATTATATTCGCTAAACACCTTCACCACAAAATGTAGGATTATTCATCACAACTGTGTAAAATTGCACACAACCTGTTTGAAATTATTGCGTAGATTGTAAATATGGATGCCCGCCGATATTTTCTAGAATGCCCAATTTAAGCTTTTCCAAAGTCTAAATCCATGAATTACAAATGGCAACACCAGGCTACAAAATTACTTTTGCGTACATATACAAGGTAAATGCTTCAAGAGCTTAATAAACAGCAGAAATATAAAGTTAATATATATCACGCTTGATAAACACATTATCATTCATATAGCATCATTATTGGGTACAATCTGGTTATAAAAGCACACAAAATTATACATACATGTTTCATGAGCACAAGTTGTCTTCTTTGTGCGATTTTAACAGGACAAAGTTACTTGTGAAATGTAGATATTTATTCCTATATGGTTAATGTAAAATACTTGCCTTAATAGAAATTAATTGAGGCAACCCTCTAACTGAACAAATTGTTATAAACTAATTACACTTGACAACAAACTTTCAATTTACAAAATTTAGACAAAATGCGAAAACCACTAAATTCTTTAGAATTATAATCGAGTAAGGAATGATAAAATAAACGCACTGGTCGAATAAACACAGCTGACTGCCCGATTCCCTTGCAGTCCAAAGTCTACTCTAGTTGGCTGTGGTCGCCTCGACATACTTTTTTTAGTTTGTTTACTCTAGACATTACATTGAAGTGAACTTAGCAACACAGTTTGGTTGTATTACAAGCTAACAATTCAATTAATTGTTTTATATTTTCATAATTGGAAAATAACCTGTAAAAAAGTTTAATATATCAAATCCTTTTACATTCGAGAAACTGAAGTAATAAAACATTAATTATTGCACCGAAGCCAACAAAAATTGTTCAGAATCAATTATATTTAAGAAAATGTTGGAAAGACATAATTTTTATTGTCATTTTAACAAAGTCTGGATGAAATCGATTTTAAACAAAATAACTGTTTATTACATTTTCTCCAATGGAGTCGCACATATTGCACTTTAAAATAAAATTCAACGAAAAACGTTTCTTTCCCTAGAATTATGATTACTTTCAACTTTTTAGATCGTCCTACCATTATTATTGTAATTGATAAAATTTTATTATTTTCTGTAATTTAAACTTGACCAATCACTTTCACTATTACGGCCAGAGGACGGCTTTGTGACCGAAGCATTGGCGACAACCTGGGGCAGAAGCGCTTAGCACGACCTAAAGAAGGATTCCCAGGACCTCAGGAGAAATGGTAGTTAGTAATGAAAGAACTCAGCACTATGTTGGATTTTCTGCCACATTTTTTTGTCGGAAAAGAACCTACAGGGGACGGCTACATTCTTTCAAATATTATCCAATACAATTTTTAGTTTTTTCCTACAAGGAATAATCTCAATAGCAGAACTTGAATAAATTGTACAATACCAACATGAAAATGGCTCCTGGCCGTACTCGGGAATGGTCCATCCACCACGGGCAATCTTTTGAGTTCGATGGAAGTGTTTCAAACAGTCGGTAGGGGCGCAAATGATGGTGGACCTGTCATCGTTATCTTTTTCTAGGAAATGAGTTCTAGGAAGTAGGATGTGTAAGGAAAGTTTGTTCTAAGGTAGATGAAGTGGTTGCCAGAAGTTTTTTGAAGGAAAGCAATGTTGTCTAAGGCAGTCCAGTTCCAAATGAGCGAAAATATTGCTCTAGGATAAAAGATTTCTCTGCAGTAGTTAGCACCATGCCACCAAAAACTAACCTGAAATGGAATACGTCAAAACGAGTACGTGGTGACAACCAAAAGTCTGCCCAGCTGATCCGTAAGGCAACTACAGCTGATTCAGTTTCAGTACTGTTTAATTCACGGTAAATCTAGATTAACCAATAAAGAGATTCAATATTAATATTATTTACATACAGCTTCACAAGCTAGTTATATTTTTGAGACAACAAGGAATAAAAAGTCCAATACATTACCTAGCGGCCCCCCCAGAATTTCGTTAAGGGAGCCAAGAACATCAACAACAGGGGGGGGGGATATCAACTCGGATGTAATATTCCCACAAATCAGTCAAGTTACCTAAGTGCGTGCTTTTTACTTTAGGACGCAAACTCAAAAACGTTGTAGGCTATTATTAAAGGACATATCTGAAGCTTTTATGATCGATGCATTTAAATATATTTAACATTTTAATTTTGTATTTAACTAATGCTCCTAATACTTAAGACACAATAAAACTAAACAATGTATTAATAGCACTTATTTATTGGTCAATCTTGGTAGTTAAATTTATAGGCCTATACGGCGAATGCGCACTATATGTTTTCCAATTAAAGACGACGCACATAATTTATTTTTCTTTTTAGGGATGGTGAAAAGGGGCCTACGACATATGATGACAAAAGGGGAAAACCCTGATAAGTCCACTTTTTCAATTTTCAGGTAATTTGCTCAAATATTGAGCATAATATGGAACTTTTTTATAGTTTACTTTATAAAGAGAAGATCCTGATATGTCACGAGATATTGGCACTTTTAATATTGACGTAAAGGGGAAGAACCTGACAAGTCCTGACGTTCTGTAGACTTGGTGCTATGTGTTCTATAGCTTTTGGTCGTCAGTGTGTATCTTAGTGTTTTTAAATAACAATACATAATCAGGTTTACCACAATGGATGACATAGTGACCAGTGATGACAGCCAGACAGGGGAAACTACGCTTAAGCAATACCGGAAGAGTCAGGATCGTGGTAGATTACGTGAAGCTACAGTCTCATAAAACCGGCGACTGACGTCATTGTAAAAACCTTTGTTTTCACACATTAACAAATTATTTTAAAGTTCGCGTTATTAACCAGGCTCTTCCCCATCAGTCTTCGTATAGTCTTCGGTGCCCGAGAAGAGCCCTGTTCCAAGGCAGGTCAAAACGCTAAGGTCATTTCTAAAAACATTTTCTAACACAAAACGTTAGATTTACAGAAAATTGCAGATATGCAGAAAAGGTTTCAAATATAATTTATTTTGTGCGCTCAATAAAATTAGTATTTCTACCTATCTGTACATACTTATTGTGGGTACTTATTCTATTACTCATATCTTTTATATTGTGTATAATTAACATTAGGCCTGTATAAACCTACATAATTTATATAAATTTGTATATTAAGGATTAATAAAATATAAAACCTAATATTTGCATAAAGCCGCAAAATGATTTGATAGTTTATACACATACCTAATGCTATTGTTTCCAACAACGAATGCATCGCCAAAGCAATAAAAGTGAAATCCTGTTTCTTTGGAACGTAATATTTTAAACATTAGGCTACATTTAAAAACCTATGATTTGTAAACATTTTTATACCATATACAAATTATAGTTGAAATGCATTAGTTAGGAACTACCCAAGTCATAAAGTAGAAAATCACGAGGTAAAATAGAAGGAAACTAAACTGAGTAAAATCTTGTTTTGAAATATGTTTTATATAAAATATTTATATCCTTATTAAGTAGTTATTCTGGTGATTGAGAAAATAAAAATATTTAAATATTGCAAACTGTTGGTCAATATAATCATTCAAGGCTTTATACCTAAGGTAAAGGCGTTGCGATGTCTTCATCAGTAACGTTCTCCTCACTGGACGTATCGGTGGTGTCGGTGTCGTCGGCTCCGAGGTTCACGATCACACAACAACGCCGTCTCTCCCAGAGTAAAACTCTTCCATGGCTTCAGCGGGATGAACAAAACCTTCCCAGTCATCGGAAGTGATGTTTTCAAGACCCTTTTCACCAATTCCTTCAGTATTTCAATGCATATTTCCCCTTTGGTATTGTTCTGTCGCACAAAGTATTTTAGCTTACCCCTAGCAGGTTCTATAGCGTTCAAGTCACACATGTAGGAGGTAAATGTTATCACTTGATGCCCGGGTTTTGTAGCCAGTCAAGCCTGTCCTTCTTGAGGCTTGACTTTGATGGAGGCTTATATAATTCCTTGTTATGGTAAGGAGCGTTTACCACTACCACGGTTGGGTTAAATGGGAGGTTGGAAATTATCTTTTCTTCAATCCACTTTGAAAAATTTACGAAGTTTATGTTTCCGTGGTAATCTCCTGTGGATAAGTCAGCTCAGAAATCCAGTCCTGCCTCCTTCAAAAACCCGTCCCAGAGCCTACAAGAGCAACTATTAAACGTTTTGAAGCTTTCTCTTCCAACCACTCTCCCATCATGGCTCTGCCAACATTTTTCAAAAGTCAGATTGCTATTTACCGCTGTCTCGTCTAAACAAAATATCTTTCTTACAACTTGTCGGCTTTCCCTCGCGTTCTGTAAAAAACGGAACCTCCAGTTCCCAATGTCCGGCCTCTCTATTAATATTTTCCTTGCAGTTTTTGTGTTGTACATCTTGAGGTTTATATAGAAATTACCCTTGTTTGTATTATATTGGCAAAAAAAATCACTACTTACTGATGTATTCAGCAGACTCGTTTCGCGCTAGGTCAGCGTATTTTTCAATGCTGTGAATTATTGACAAGACTGTTGCTCAGGTGTGTTGTGTTGGTGTGAGTCTGTGGTGTATTTTGTACAAAATTTTGGTGATTCACAGCATTGAAAAATGCGCTGACCTAGTGCGAAATGCGTCTTCTGACTACATCAGTAAGTAGTGATTTTTGCCAATATAATACAAACAAGTGTAATAATATTTTCCGTTTATTCTTGCACTTTTTCCACTTAAACCCCATCTCATACAGGACTCTTAAGGATCTGTCCCTCCATTCTAAATTTATTTTCTCCCTTAAAACTGTTAAAATAAATCCAATAGGCGGAACAGTATTTTTGTCAGGATAAAAGTCTTGTATTACGTCTAAAATTAAACGGCGATCGAACGAGTCCACTGCACAATTGCGCTGGTCTGATCGTTTACGTTTATTAGCTGGAGTTGTTGATTTTTTTTAGTTACTGTTTTTATCTTCTCTTCTCATGCATTTTATGGTATAATATTTCTTTACTCAAATCGTTTCTTTATTCATTTCTCATCTTCCGATGTACAAACATGCTTTAACAAATAATACGTCCAAGATAAAGTAATGTTAATTTTTTTTTACTTTTATACAACTGAAAAGATGAAAATCAATAAAGAAGCAAGTTGTGGAAATTTAAGGTCAATAAGAGTTGTACGTGTTTAAAGTGATAAAAACAGCCAGACTACATTTTCAGGTTGCATTTGCAAGTCGTTTTAAAACAGTCATATCTCTGCAATTTAACATATTTAACATAAGATTTTCATTATACCAAATGCAAAAAGAAAATAAATTTGTATTTATTGTCTTCAATTTTTAAATATATATAAATAATAGTGTTTGAGTAATTGGTTATAGTGAACGAGTAATTTTCGATTGGATTTGTACTGCATAAATCACTCTTGTATCTAATAGTTTAGAAAATATCCGCTTGACAGCAGTATCTGACAGTTCGTTGTAACAATAATTTACTTACACAAAAATGCAAATAACTCGAAAACTAGAAAAAATTCTGAAAAACAACTAACACCATGCAATTCTACGTTACATACTAAAACTATCGATGTATATAACAAAAAATGATTTCACGATGTTTTTATTAGTTCGGTTTCCGTCACATCTGTCTGTCTGTCAGAGTGAAATTTTGCAATCAAGTTTGAACTAACTTCCCAATGAGCTAGAGACTTGAAATTTTAAATATAGTTCAGAATTAAATGAGAATTCTACATTCTCTAGGTTTCTTGTCTCTACATTTGTTTAAACCATGGTTATTTAAACATATTGAGTTTGTGAGATGAGGTAGGGACTTGAAATTTTTCCAAATATATGTGAGAACTGAATATTATTTTATTTATTACTTAAACTCGGAGGGACCTTATCGGAGTAGAGCACTTAGCTGCAGCCTCTGTACTCTCTTCCCATCCCTACCACAGGACTAGCTTAGTGGATACCTACCTCTTTGCAAAAATCAAGTGCCCACCTGATGCTAAATCTGCTGATATCCTCTGGTGTACATACCTGCCAGCCAAACCACTTTCTCCTTGCAGCTCCCAAAGCAGAGCACTCACAGAGTACGTGGATTGGGCTTTCCTCTTGGTCCTCGTCGCATGTCTTGCACACAGGGGACCTAGATTTTCCAATTTTGTATTGGAATCCCCTCAGATTCCCATGGCCTGTGACCAGCTCTACAGTAACTCTGAGTTGATGTCTATTTAAGGAGAGTAGTTCTTTGCCCCACAAATCTCCTGAGTAACTCCAGAGTACCTTGGATTTGTTACACCCCAAGGTTGCATTCCATTCTTCCCTGCACAACTTGTCTATATGTGCCATGATCCTCTTGCGCCCCTCCTGAGGCGGCGTGCCCACTGCCCTCAGCAACAGTCCTTGAGTTACACACCCTTGTTTTGCTAAGGCGTCAGCTCTCTCATTCCCTATCCAGCCAGAATGTCCTGGAATTCAGGTTAGGTTAGGATGCCATACTCACCAGGTTTCTTGTCTCTACATTGGTTTAAACCATGGTTATTTAAACAAATCGAACTTGGGAGATGAGCTAGAAACTTGGAATTTTCCAAATATATGTGAGAACTGAATAATAACCTGATATTTTTTCTGTTCCTGGTCCGCAAGATTCTTTAAACAAATTAAATTTGATTGAGGAGCTAGTGACTTGAAATTTCACTTAATCAGTAGAGGGTTAGCTTCGTAAAAAGAACAAATGTTTTGAAACGCGTCAGCAAGTAAGCAATTACGTTTTCACTTGGTTAATTATAGTTTAATCAGTTAATTCAAGATTACATCAAGCAACTTCAATAGCAACCAACAGTCATCAGTAATTACCTCTACCGGAAACTCAAGGTATACAAAACTTCCCTCCACATTTCTTTTAATACTCAATGCTTCAAACATAACCTAACACCTAAATACGCTAAAATTACAATAAATAACAAAAACCTGCTGCACAAAAACAACAACACAAGCACAGAATATATATATATATATATATATATAACTTTGTAACTTTGTAATAAAATAAAAAAAAGGTTTTATTCTTGTATGAAAGTGGTTTTATTAAACATATACATTTTATCAAGAAAAATTTCATCTCAAAAATACAATATATATATATATATATATATATATATATATATATATGAAGTTAATATATTACTATTGTAAGTAATTTTATCCACCATTAAGTGCAATAATTTTACCTTGAGTGATGAGGCGCCTTTCGGTCACTTGACCATTGCACTTACTGGTGGATAAAATTACTTACAATAGTAATATATTAACTTCATAAAGTCAGTGCAACGGAAAAACAATGGATAACGTAATATATATATATATATATATATATATATATATATATATATATAACAGCATTGGAGGCGTCAGCTCCGCTAAAATATTAGAAATAAGACGAAAGAGAGAGATAGTCGCGGTCGGTAACGTAACTGAAATTGCACATGGTTAAAATGAAAGCAGGCGGCAGAAACGCCTAATCGACAAATAATAACAGTGTTTATCACTAATTAAGCCTCGGGAAAATAGGCACAAGTTTATGTTAAAAGTATTTGGAACTGATTAACACTTACCCTAAGCTGAACAAAGGGGTTGCGTGCACGGGCGGTTTGATGTCTTCTGGACTTCTGCAGCAGGGCCCTGGGTGGAGTGGTGACTGGCTGACGGCTCGTGCTGTAAAACTTAATAAACGGGGTTCAATTCTAATGCTATTCACAGTTGAATAAGTCTTTAAATAAGCGCGAGCGACTCCGTAGCGACGGCTTGTAACGGCGAGGTTAAGGCGCATTCGAACACGGCACTTGGCCTAAAATAATCTGCACTTTCGCGGTTAACGAACATATAAAACAGGTACAACTCGAAACACTTAAATTTATACATGCGCGGGGCGAACTTAAAGTCCACGAGGTTGTCTAATAAGGTTTAAACCCGCAACGGACGTGCTGGTCTGTCCACGGCAAGCAAGAGACTGGGGAGAGGAAACTGTGTGCTAGGTGGGGGGTTAGGCGCGCGACAAGACAAAACGCTGGCTTAAACTATTGACGATAAACCATAGATTGAGCTATCGAATAGACAAGGTACAGGCTGATTAAAGTCGATACTGGAGCTGTTTAATCTACCAAAGCTGACTCCAACATTCCGCCCACCAAAACGGATGTTTTTTAATCCGCCCAGGTGGGTAGAGGGCGAAGAACCAGAGAGCACCGGAGACCGAGGGTGCCGAAGAAGAAGTGGTCGGGGTACGAAGAAAGCAGAAAAGATCCGATGAAGTGATTAGCTCCATAAGCTGTGCTGAAGACAATAGACTACCGCCCACCCTGGGTAACCACTGGGTGACGGTGAACGGGGTTGACTGGAAGAGGCGAGGTGCTGAAGATGTAGCGAAGAAATCTATGGCGTTGAAGATACTTAAAGAAACGAGGTTGGACAAAATTGCTGAAGAGGCGAAGAAGTCGAGTGAGATTAAGAACTCGAGGAAACGCGGTTGTACCACACAGGTGCTGAAGAAGCGGTCAAGAAATTAAGGTTGTAGCGGAAAGCCTACAAGCTTATGGACAGGTCGCTTTAACTGTCCATGTGAGGTCTTGACGGTGACTACGCGAGTTATCCGGTCGGGTCCAGGGTGAAGACGTACGATCCGACCCATTGGCCAATGAAGAGGGCTCGGATGTTCTCCAGTGATAAATACAAGCTGACCCTCCTGGAGGGGTGAGGCGTCTTTGTTCCATTTACAGCGTTGAATCTGGGAGTGTAGGTATTGGGTAGACCAGGTTTTCCAAAACCGATTGGTCATCTGCTGTAGCATAGTCCATCTGGACTTGAGCGCGGGTTCAAAATGACATTCCTCAGGGAGTGCTAAAAGGGGACGGCCGATGAGAAAGTGTCCGGGCGTAAGGAACGAAGATCCTTCGTTGGGGTCAGGCGAGACCTCGAAAATAGGTCGACTGTTGAGAATAGCTTCGATGCGTATAAATAACGTAGCTAACTCCTCGAGGTTCAATAAGGTACTGCCAAGAGTACGGCGTAGGAGCCCTTTGACGGATTTAACGGCAGCTTCCCAAAGTCCGCCGAAGTGTGGTGCGGCTGGAGGGTTGAAGTGCCATTCAACCCGTTGTGCGGCGAGCTTGCGTTGGATGATTGACTTGGATTGGTCGAGCATCTTATAGACCTCGTGCAGGCGGTTGGCGGCGCCGACAAAATTGGTGCCATTATCTGAATAAATGTCTGTAGGCAGACCACGTCTTGCGACAAAACGCTGAAGCGCGGCGAGAAAAGCATCAGTAGAGAGGTCTGATACTACTTCCAAATGTACAGCCTTAGTGGCCATACAAACAAATAGGCATAAGTAAGCTTTCAGGATCTTTGCCGTACGAAGATGGTTGGCCTTAGTGTCGAAAGGTCCAGCAAAGTCAATGCCTACCCTACAGAAAGGTGGCGACGGAGTGACACGAGAAGATGGTAAAGCTGCCATCATAGGTGGCCGAGGTTTCGACTGTAGTCTAAAGCATCGCATGCAAGCATGAATGCGTTGTCGTAACAACGAACGTAGCGCAACGATCCAGAACTCACCATTGATCATCGCTTGCGTGGTACGCGGCCCAGCATGTAAGGCGAGGCGGTGATAATGATCGCATACAAGATTGACATAATGATGCCGCTTAGGCAGTAAAATGGCATGCTTAGCTGCGTATGGTATATCAGCATGATTAAGACGTCCGCCCACCCTAAGTAGCCCCACTGAGTCGATAAAGGGCGTTAGGTTGCGAAGTTGAGCACTGATCGGGACGCCGCGGTGTAGGCGTTGCAACGTTTC
This sequence comes from Prosapia bicincta, assembly GCA_036971475.1. NCBI lineage: Eukaryota > Metazoa > Arthropoda > Insecta > Hemiptera > Cercopidae > Prosapia > Prosapia bicincta. The sequence continues at coordinate 57,362,799 of JBAIZL010000010.1, read as the reverse complement.
GCTGAAGGCTAGCTCTTGTATGAGCTTAACGCAAAGATTTCTGGCGTTCCTTAATTCTTGTACTGAAGGTGCAGCGAATGAAATCTTGGCTACGGTGTTCTTGGCTTTGCAGCGAGTGTTGTGACAATGGCTGGTAGGCTGGGTCTTAATGCGGCAATTGTTAACGAAACGAAGCACGTAAGCGAAGACATGATGCAGCGTGGTTAGATTGGAATGACGCTCAATAACGTTCAATAAGTGGTTAGGCGCTTGGACAGTCGCGCAGAGCACCTGAGGCTCGGTCTTGAGCTCGGTCAGGTCGCGGTTCGGTCCAGTTGGCTTAGACAAACGCCAAGAGGTAGTACATTGTAACGCCCATGGTGGTCCGTGCCACCACAGTGGATGTGTAGCAAACTGCGCGGGTAGACACCCACGGGAAGCAACGTCCGCGGGGTTGTCAACAGTTGAGACGTGGTACCAATGATTGGTCGAAGTGATCGAGGTAATTTCAATAACACGGTTGGCAACGAAAGTTTTCAAAAGATGTGGCGGGGTGCTAAGCCAATGCAGCACAATTTCTGAGTCGGTGAAGAAAAGCGTAGTGTTGTCGGCCACAAAATTCACAGCAGGCTGAACAGTTTTATAGAGCTTGGCCAGTAAGACGGCGCCGCAGAGCTCCATTCGAGGTATAGTGAGTGTTTTGACGGGAGCCACTCTGCTTTTAGCCTTTAGAAGGCTGACGGAAACTAAACCATTCCATTCAGTTCGCAAGTAGATGGCGGCTGCGTAACCAGCTTCGGACCCATCACAGAAGCCTAATAAATGATGTTTGGCATCACGTGTGCCCACATGTCGAGGTATTTGAATGTCAGCTAACTTAACGAAGTGGACAATGAAGCTGTCCCAACGACTGCGCAGCGCGGTTGGCAAAGGTTCATCCCATGATAACCTTTCGAGCCACAATTGTTTCAAAAATGACTTGATCCAAAATGTGATAGGCGTAAGGAAGCCCAGTGGGTCGAAGGTGCGAGCGACATAAGAGAGAATGGTGCGTTTCGTAGGCACCGACACAAAGTTTTGAATACGATAAGAAAACGAGTCATTAACAGGATGCCATTGGAGTCCCAATATTTTAACAGCGGTAGAGTCGTCTTGGAATAACAACGGGTGCTCCAGGTGAGAAGATGGCAGCGTCGACAGCAGCGCGGGATCGCTGGAAGACCATTTCCTGAGCTCTAGTCCTGCCAGTGCGAAGATGTTAATAAGTTGCCGTATTAATTCCTGGGCGTCCTCGGACATATCGGCGCCAGTGACGACATCATCAACGTACGTTTGATGAAGAATGGCGTGCGACGCAGCAGGGTAACAGTCGCCCTCATCTTTGACGAGTTATTCGAGTGTACGTAGGGCTAAATAAGCAGACGGGGTAAGCCCGTAAGTGACAGTGGCTAGTTCATACTCCATCAGTGGAGAATGAGGAGTCGGCCTGTACAAAATGTGCTGATGACGACGATCATCCTTGCGTACGGCAATTTGGCGGTACATCATTTTAAGATCCGCACAGACGGCGTGAACAAACAATCGAAACGAGATAATAACGTTGGACAGGTCCCTTTGTAACTTAGGGCCAGCCAGCAATTGCTGGTTTAAAGAATGCGCGTTGCAATCAGGCGCAGAAGCATTGAAACCTACTCGTAATTTAGTAGTAGAACTATCGGCCTTGAAAACGCAATGATGTGGTATTAAAATTTTCGAAGGCTTAACGGCAGGGTACATATGACCTAAAGTCATATATTCTTTCATGAACTGATGATATTGTCGTGAGACATCCGGTTGTCGGCTCAGACGGCGTTCCAGAGCATGATAACTAGCAAGAGCGACATTACGGTTTGACTTAAGTTCGACGGCGTCAGGTTTAAAAGGCAAAGCTACGACATATCTCCCAGTGGCGTCACGTTCAGTAGTGGTGGCAAATAAATTTTCGCAGAGCTGCTCATCAGGGCTCAACAAGTTAGACTCGTTTACCTCTTCGATTTCCCAAAATCGTCGCATGTTTTCGTCGATAGACTTGAGCGAGGTGATAAACACGAGTGGTTGTTGTGGCGTACTGTAAGGTACAGATCCCATAATGACCCAACCTAAAAGTGTGTTAAGTGCCGATGGTTGGCCATGAATGATGGTACGAGGCCCGTTGATAATTATTTGCGTGAAGACATCGGCGCCCAGTATAATGTCAACAGGGGCAGGTAAGTCGAACTGAGGATCAGCTAACGGTAAGTGCTGATATTGAGCGCTTAAAGCAGAGGATAATTTATCAGCTGGCAGCGGGTCAGTTATATGGTTGAGCACAGCGGCTTCCGTAGTCAGCATGACGCCAGGGTCATGTCGTGAGAATAAAATTAAAGTTACGTATTCGTGAATACGTGTAGACTTGGCAGCGACGCCAATCAACGACAGGTTCGATCTTCGAGTAGGCAGGCTCAACATATCGCTAGCTTGTTTCGTAATGGCAGATATCTGACTGCCGGGGTCGATAATAGCTCTTAGAAAACGAGGTTGACCATAATGGTCCTGTAGGACGACTTGCGCGGTACCCAACAGGGCGAGAGACGAGGTAATGTTGCATGACAAAGAACGAGGTTGAGCTTTAGTATCGATTGGATGGCTAGCGGTTGGCCTAAGGCGTCGTGGGGCGGCTAGTCACTGCTGCGGCGGTGCGTCGTTGTGCAGCAGTGTGTGATGAGCTTGGCTGCATTGTCTACAACGATGACGAGACTGACACTGAGCTTGATAATGAGAGCCTAGACAATTATAACACCGTTGTAATTTTGAAATAGCGTCAATGCGTTCCGCTATGGTAAGAGAAATAAATCGTTGACAATTAATGATGCAGTGACTTTCTCCGCAGTAGTAGCATTTACCTACACGCGTGGTAGGCATGTTAGACTGATTGAGGTTAAGCGGTGGCGAGCGATTGCGAAATGTTGACGTTCTAGGCGCACTCATAATAGGCAACAAGTTAGGTTGCAGTGGTTGATTAACCGGTTGCATAGTGACTGGCGCAGCACGTTTGGACTGAATAGTACCTTGGGCGTCCTTATTCTGATGACCATTGTCATTTGACGCCACTGATTGAAATCTAGGGCTGTGACCCAAAGTGAGGTTAGGTTCAGACAAGTAATTATTCGGTTCAAGGGCCCCTTGAAACCCGGGTTTATCCATCGATGACACCAACATGCGGGGTCTTTGACCACGTCCGGCGTTTGCTACAACCACGGCAGCTGGTTGGCTAAGCATCTCCAGGGCTCTAGCCTGTTCAGTTATAAAGTCGTTCAATAATTTATATGTCGGCATGCGGTTAGTGCCTAGTCGGCTTTCAAAACTTAATCGTGTCTTGGCATCCAGATTATTAATTGCCATAGAGAACAATAAGAAATCCGCTAAGTCTTCGAGAGGTATAGCTCTTAATGCACAGACGGCATTAGAGTGCGCGGTTAAGAAACGATTTAGTTCCGCGGGTGAAGCATTATTGATGCGCTGAAAGTCTTTAATTATGTTAAAGTAATGATCTGCGAGACGTCGCGGGTTCGCGTATCGGTTACGCAACGCATTGTAAGCAATGTTGTAATTTGCTTCGGAGATGGAAAGCCCGGTGACGATGGCCAGTGCATCTCCCTTTAAGACGGACTTTAAGTATTGAAAACGTTGGATGTTGCTAAGCGTCTCATTGTTATGTACCATGGAGTCGTACATAGTAATAAAATCTATCCAGTCGTCGCTCTGGCCCGAAAAGCTTGGCAAAGTTAGACTTGGAAGGTTAGGTGAAGTCGGTGTTGATTTGACAGGTCGAGGTAACCTCCGTCTTAACGAGGTTAGGGTATTTTACTATCATGGGCAGATAGGTGTCCTGAAATTGACCTTTTGCTATAAAGACATTCGCGACAAATTCGGAAGCTTGACTGTCAAAAGTCTGCTCCGCGCGGTCAGAAGTTTCGATAAAATCGGCATGAAGTCGCCTGACTTCCTGCGCTATGCCCTCAGACATTTCACTATCACCGAGCAAGCTGTTTACTTGCTCTAAGTCACTGCATATAGCCTTCAACTTATCAAGGCAATATGCGTTGTTATTAGCCATCGTGACAAAATTTAAATTAAAAAAACCAAAATTTAAAATAAATTGTAATTATGTTTAAACCAAAACCGATGCGTACACAATGGTACCTTTAATTAAGAAAGAGTGGACTGTATAATAAAGTTAGTATAAGACATAACGTTTTACAAATCATAAGCATTAGATTAGAACAGCTGCAAGTTTTCCTTATTGAACAGGATAAATCTACAGTGTAGCTTCACGGATCAATATTGAGCCTAACTTGATTAGTCAAGTATTTCCTATCTACGCAGCTGTCCCATAAATCTGCTGATAGCAGCGGAATGCAGCTGCAAGCTACAGCTTGTGACGTCACTACTGCGCATTGACTTAGACAAAGGAAAGAAAGTGCGGGAAAATTATGTAGGATTACGTAATGCTTGCAACTTAGCTTATTACTGTGAAATTTAACACAACGCTTCGAAATTGTTCGCACAATAAATAATACTTATAAATCACTAATGAACTTATTTATAAAGCACATGCCTTGCTATTAAAACTGAATAAGTTTCGAGGTTACTGAGAACTTTAACACTTCTTCTTTGCACTTTAAATGTTTATAGGTCGCTACAATGCAAAAAAATCCGGCCCAGCGGGACCAAAATGGAGGCGTCAGCTCCGCTAAAATATTAGAAATAAGACGAAAGAGAGAGATAGTCGCGGTCGGTAACGTGACTGAAATTGCACATGGTTAAAATGAAAGCAGGCGGCAGAAACGCCTAATCGACAAATAATAACAGTGTTTATCACTAATTAAGCCTCGGGAAAATAGGCACAAGTTTATGTTAAAAGTATTTGGAACTGATTAACACTTACCCTAAGCTGAACAAAGGGGTTGCGTGCACGGGCGGTTTGATGTCTTCTGGACTTCTGGAGCAGGGCCCTGGGTGGAGTGGTGACTGGCTGACGGCTCGTGCTGTAAAACTTAATAAACGGGGTTCAATTCTAATGCTATTCACAGTTGAATAAGTCTTTAAATAAGCGCGAGCGACTCCGTAGCGACGGCTTGTAACGGCGAGGTTAAGGCGCATTCGAACACGGCACTTGGCCTAAAATAATCTGCACTTTCGCGGTTAACGAACATATAAAACAGGTACAACTCGAAACACTTAAATTTATACATGCGCGGGGCGAACTTAAAGTCCACGAGGTTGTCTAATAAGGTTTAAACCCGCAACGGACGTGCTGGTCTGTCCACGGCAAGCAAGAGACTGGGGAGAGGAAACTGTGTGCTAGGTGGGGGGTTAGGCGCGCGACAAGACAAAACGCTGGCTTAAACTATTGACGATAAACCATAGATTGAGCTATCGAATAGACAAGGCACAGGCTGATTAAAGTCGATACTGGAGCTGTTTAATCTACCAAAGCTGACTCCAACAAGCATCAAACAATTATACGCTAAAAAAGACGAACTTAATCACACCAAACCCTCACAACAATGCTACACCACACAGAACTCGAAGAAATAATTCAATACACTAACGACTATACACATAAACCACTACAATTCATTAGAAACAAGCAAAATCTAAAGCTACACAACCTCGCTACACAAAACAATGTCATTATCTACACCGACCGCAAATTTCACCAGCGCATTATCAACACCACAAATATCAAATTCAATAGAAACGAATTAACATTACTAAACAAAGGCCTAAAATATAACCTACACCCCAAAAAATACAAACCACGAACTAATGTCAAACATTCTTTTGGACATTGAAACTGGAATTCAATAAACAGATTCCACCCACCATGAATATATTAAACAAGACATTGAACATAAAATGCCCAACATAAACAATAAACCTATCATAAATAATGAACATTCAACCCTCAAGTCAATTATACAAAAACGCGACAAACACAACCTAAACTTCTTAAAAGCAGACAATGGTAATTCCATCGTAATATTGCACCAACAAGACATCGACAGGAAAGTAAACAGTTTCATAAATGAAAACAAAATAACCGATCAGACCCCACACCTAAATTCCAAACAGATATTAAAAATCTTCTAAATAAATGCACCAAAACCATGAAAAGAGAACAAAAGCAATATTACAAACAAATAAAGCCCCAAGCCCCCACATTAAACGCTTTACCTAAAATCCACAAAGAAAACACACCCATCCGTCCACTAATCAATCACACACATGTACCATCACATGAGCTACCTAAATACGTAGATAAACTTATCAGAGACAACATAAACTTTTACAATCACACATCTATACACAATAACATAGACCTCATACACAAAATTAGACATCCACATACCACACAACTTCACCATTGCCTCATCCGACATAAAAAACTTTTACACTACTGTGCCAATGGAACAAACACTCCAAATACTACACAATATGCCCACAGCAAACACTCCACATAAACTCACACATGAAATAATCACACTCACCAGACTCATACCATCACAAAACTACTTCACATACCAACACAAATTCTACACACAGAAAGACGGCCTCCCTACGGGTTCCCCATCTCAGGCATCCTAGCAGATATATTCCTACACCATATCGAACAACAATACATTCTACAGAACAATAATCACAAACATAAAATAATTTACTACCATAGATATATAGACATTTTAATATTATACAAAGGGCAACAAACGGCAAATCAAACAACTATTCAATTACATTATTACCATACACCAAAACCTCATATTTACTATCGAACTAGAAGAAAACAAAAACAAAAACATAAACTTTTTAAACTTTACCATCACCAAACACAACACCAGACACAATTTCAAAATATACAGAAAACCAACAACTACCGATATTGTCATACATAATACATCTAATCACCCCACACAATACAAACACGCTGCACTTAACCATATGTTACACCGCCCAATCAATATACCAATGCTACAGAAAGACTACGACGAAGAACTTAATACCATAAAATACATCGCTCAACAAAACTGCTACCAACACACGCTCATAGACAACATACTCAGGAAAACTAAACAGAAACACCATCAAATGGCCACACAGACAAACCACACAAAAACAAAAAATACATATCTCTCACCTACCACAACTAAAAACACACACAAAATAACCTCCACATTCACAAATGTCTATTATCAAATATCCTACAAAACAACAAATACTTTAAGACAGCACATACAAAATTTTCCAAAACAAACTGACAAATACAAACTCTCAGGTATTTACAAATTAACATGTAACGATTGTCCCAACTATCACTACGGCCAAACCGGCAGGTTATTCTATATATGCTTCGAAGAACACATTACCCAAAGGAAACAAACAAACCCAAAATCTAGCTACACAAAACACCTAAAAACACAGAACACACACAAAAAGACATACATACTAATTTAAATGTTCTACACACATTAAAACAAAGTAAAAAACTAACAACTTTAGAAAAATACGAGATATACAAACACTACTCAACAGATAAAGAAAACATATTAAATGATCACACACATTTTGAAGCCAACCACCTTTTCCATTACATGACACAACCATTCCACAGTCATAAATCCATCCTTTATACCTAACCAATGCCACTAGTAGAGGGTTAGCTTTGTAAAACGAATGAATGTTTTGAAACGCGCCAACAATTACGTATTCACTTAGTTCAGTACTTTTTAATGATAGTATCAAAGATTATGTATGATTTGTGTTGGGTTTGATCGTTTAATATGTTTGTACTTTGTCTTTTTGTGTGTTTGTAAATTTCATATTTTTCTAGTGTGTTGAGATGTGGTCATTTTTTGTTGACAAACTCTTGTACACATACTCTCTGATACTATCGAAAACCTCCCTTTAAAACCGTCACCGTTTAACATAACAACTCCAAGCAGAAGACACTGATGAAGATCGCCATAAAAACGTTCTGTCTCAGTAAGTTTTTACAAATTTACAAAATTTAAAGTTCGGATAGTTATAAACTGATGTTAAAGTGATTAATTAAGTTTCACCGAACGTAATGGACTACAAAATTGTAAGAATACAAATATATGAAATAAAATTCAATTTATGTATAATATGCAAAACATAAGACCATCAATAATTTGTAAATATATCTGTAGCTTAAATTATATAAAAAAACTGAATAGAAATTTTCCAAAGTAAAGTTTAAAACTTTGTATCAAACTTTGAACCAAGACCCCTAAAACTTTCACAATAGTTACCAAGAATAGCTGAAGTGAGACTCATATCTTATGAGTTTATTATAATGATATGAATAGTGCAATTCAGTTAATACATAATTAATATTCTTACAATACATAAAACACTATCAACATGATATATTTTTCTATATAAAGAATAGTTATAAATGTAACGTGATAATAAGGTGACTAGCTGTGGCGATAATGACAGAACGAATGTGATAAGACAAATTACAGGAACTGTTTTATTGTATAATCTTCTTACATTATTAGCAATTTTCTCCCAAATACTTTTTATGTAAGGTAAAAATGAAAAAATAATATCCTCGCAACTATTAGTAGTCAAATACCCAGAATTAATATCTTTGCAATTATTAGTAGTCAAATACCCAGAATTAATATGCTTGCAACTATTAGTAGTCAAATGCCCAGAATTATTATCTTTGCAACTATTAGTAGTCAAATACCCAAAATTATTATCCTTGCAACTATTAGTAGTCAAATGCCCAGAATTATTATCCTTGCAACTATTAGTAGTCAAATACCCAGAATTATTATCCTTGCAACTATTAGTAGTCAAATGCCCAGAATTATTATCCTTGCAACTATTAGTAGTCAAATACCCAGAATTATTATCCTTGCAACTATTAGTAGTCAAATGCCCAGAATTATTATCTTTGCAACTATTAGTAGTCAAATACCCAGAATTATTATCCTTGCAACTATTAGTAGTCAAATACCCAGAATTATTATCCTTGCAACTATTAGTAGTCAAATGCCCAGAATTATTATCTTTGCAACTATTAGTAGTCAAATACCCAGAATTATTATCCTTGCAACTATTAGTAGTCAAATACCCAGAATTATTATCCTTGCAACTATTAGTAGTCAAATACCCAGAATTAATAACTTTGTAATTATTAGTAGTCAAATACCCAGAATTATTATCCTTGCAACTATTAGTAGTCAAATACCCAGAATTATTATTACCAATATTATATTTATAAGTATTCAGCCCTAGTTTAAAATAAACCCACTTTTTAATATTGAAACCCGAAATGTTACAATATTAAAATAAATATCTTTGACTCTATATCTAACCATGACTCTACATGTTTATCATATATTTGAAAAAAAATATATAATAAATCGATGGATTATTGAAAACCTTTCAATAACCTGCTAACAGCAAAATAACAATTCTAGGAAAAATAGAGCTAAAATACAGATAATATTCTACAGTTGAGATAAAGTGTTTTTAATTTTCTACATTATATTAGCCGAATCTGTAAATTAAACTAATCTTGTTTCTTACGAGACTAATATGTACTTTTAAAAACTTGAAATGGAAAAAAAAATTCACCTGGTTGAAAGACTTAGATTGCAATTGGTGGTGATGATTTAGGTGTTGGTGGTTCTGTCGCTATTGCTGGTGGCTTATTAGATGGCAGCAGTCTTGATGAAAAGGAAGTAAGTATCTGAAAACAGGAATTTAAATATTTATCAAACAATTGTGTGTGTGCGTGTGTGAAATATAGCAAAGATATTAAAATATTATATTCAAGACATATTTTAAATATAACATAATTACCTTCATATGTATTGATAGAAAACAGGTTGTTGAACGTTTAGCGTTACCCAGGGTGCACCACGGGGAGGCGCCCAACTTCACACCCCCTAAGACAAAAAAACAGGCTAACAATGAATTTACATCACGTATTTATACTATTAAAATAATTGTTATTATTAACAAAAATGCAGCTTATGTAATATTGTAAATATTATGTTGTTTTAATTTAGAATATCTGTGCATTTGTTGTAATGAACAATGTTTACTATAAATTATAGTAACAAATACAAATTTTATATCACGTTATAGTTTGTATAATGACATTGATTAGATTTTCAAATCATTTCAAAATAAAAGTGTGTTGTTGAAAAGTTTAAAAAAATTTATTCTCATTTGCATCTATCCTGTTTAGTAGTTTTGATGTCACATGATTTTCTTATTTAAAATAATTTTTTAGGCTGTAAAAGTAATAAAGTAACTATTTTGGAAAAATACTAAATTATGTTTATAAATTTCAATACTTACGGAGGGTCAGACAGAGGAGGGAAGTTGCAGCTGCAGATTCTAGAAACAATACAAGCACTTAGAACAACTTACAGACAAAACATATTATATCCCTTAAGCTAAGTAGTACAGCAAAACCTCTTCTTATTGGCACTCCCATTTTAGAAAATGACTACCTTAATTTGACTCTAACTTTTGATAAGGTTTTCAATCCTCAGTCCTATTGCAAAAGAATCATCTATCAAATCTCTCTCAACATTACACACTCTGAAGTATGAGCAGGTGCATTTACGCTTTTTATTCAAAGGAATAAACACATTTGAATTTAACTTGTAATAAAAACATTACTTAGTGATATTTGTCAACAGACATGTTTCCACTTAGTCAATACAATGCCTTTAATACACTTGCATTGTAGAACACGCAAGTCATGCGACAAGAGTGTCTGCTCAGATTAGTGGTATTTTGGTGTTCTGTAATGTGGGGTTGTTCTGAGTTGATTATTTATTTGTTTATAGTGTTTAATTGTATTTTTAATCGTGTGTTCTATCACTAGCTATGTAGTCTCTTTGATTTTTGTGGTGTTTGTACATGCTATTTCAAAATTTTCTGTTATGTTCAGTTTACTGCTTTTATTGGTAATGTATAGAACTTTTAGGTTTGTGCCAATGTTGGTGTATGTGTGTAATGTGTTTTGTATAAATATGCTGAAGTTAGGATTAGGTTATGTGTGTTTATGTACTCCTTGTATCTTGTGGTGAAATTTCTTCCTGTTTACCCTACTTAAAAGCATGAGAAATCGTTACTTTTGCAATGGTCTTTTGATCAGATACAAACAATATTTGTTGGTTGGAAGTTTTACTGTACTATAATTTTATACTAAATCATAAGTAACTATTGTGAATAATTACGAACTTACTTGCTGGCAGGTTTCAAAACTATCTTTTTATTGACAAAGCTGACCTGCTACTCCTGGCAATCGCTCAAGGTTGCAAGACCTATGATTTATGAGGGGAAGGGTTGTTTACTATAAAATGGAATAAGGTGTTAGATTCGAAGTGTGTGTGGTCATTAAGATATGCTATTTTTGTGTTGTGTAATGTTTAAATATTTAATTTTTCTGTAATGGTTAATTTATTTACAATGGTTTAATATGTGGAGAATATTTAAATTAGTATGGACGTTTGTGTATGTGTGTTGGGTGATTTGTATATGTGTTGTGTAGCTGGATTTTTAATTTGTGTTTCATCAACAACATAAAAAAAGTATTAAACCATAATAAAAAACTAACCACTACAGAAGAATTCTAAATATTCAAATATCACACAACAAAAAAACAACATATCTTAAATGTTCACACACTCTTCAAATCTAAGACCTTATCCCATTACACAGTAAACAACCCGCTTACGCTTAACCCAAACCCTCTCCATCCTCATAGATTATATATCCAGCAACCACTGGCAGTAGCGGGTTGGCTTCTTCAATTAAACAAATGTTTTGAAATACGCCAGTAAATAAGTTCATAAGTATTCACACAGCTTTGCAATAATTACTCATTATCTTATAAGTTTACATTTTTTGGTGGTTTTTCAGAACAAAACCATTGATGTTATTTTATTAATAGCTTCTTTTGTTTTAGTGTATAAACTTTAAAAACCCAGCACATACATTTAGTATAAAAAGTTCTGGAATTTCGAAGGATACATTAGTCTTTGAAATAATAATTTTAAAGAACTGATGTTTTGTTTAGCTTGAACAACAAATATAATGTGCACTCTGTGTTTATTGTAGAAGTTGATATTGTTGGGAGATGTGTATCAGAGGTTAAGTACTAATTGATGATAATGTTCTTAGTAAAACTTTCCAAGATGACTTAGATGTTGATCATGTTATGAGAACTGTTGTGTAATTGGGTAAAAGAGGTATAAAAGAAAGCAAGAAGAATATATTCAGGCTGTAACTCTTCTTCTATAACAACCAAAAGTAAAGCCAATATAGACATTGGTATACTGTATACATTAATATATTTCCAAGTCTTTACATGTGAGTTAGGAGCTATAAGTTGAAAATGGAATACAAAAATATAAAGTTACTATAATTAATGAAAATATAATAAAAAACAAAAACCATATTAGACGAATTGAACCAAAGAATTTTATTGAATCCAAGGACAAAACTTTTATTGCCTCTAAAGGAAAATAAATATTAATCCAATATTTAAAAAAAATACTTAGGTTACTGAGTTTCATAATTAATAATATTAAATACAATGACGGGAAGAAATAATTTCGCAAAAGTTTTAATAGTACAGATAAGTTTGTAAGTACTTTAATTAAAATATTTTGCTTTTAAAAAACTGAGGGTGGAAACTATTTTTATCTATACACTTTAACATTCAGGCTGGCGCACATAAAAGTAACTTAGCCGAGATTGTATAATGTTTATACCGATGACTACATGGAGATTTTCAATCAAATTATTAATAGACTCATACCACAAGAAATTACATATTCTTTTTACCAACAAGACTTGTCACACGCCTAGTGGATCACTGGCTTGTGTGCGATGTGTTTTTACCTATGAAAGTACTATCTCCTCAGGTTTATGGCTGTCACGATCACTGGATTTGTCTCTTTCTGATTATTACTTATGGGGAAATTTAAAAAATAAAATATATGCCAGCAATCCAAAAACCATTGAAGACGAAATGATCTCGATCATAAACTGCATTTGCACTATTACAACTCCTGACTCCAGTCTGTATTTCAGAATATGCTATGCCACCCTATCTTATGTGATCACAAACTGCATATGCACTATTACAACTCCTGACTCCAGTCTGTATTTCAGAATATGCTACGCAACCCTATCTTATGTGATCACAAACTGCATATGCACTATTACAACTCCTGACTCCAGTCTGTATTTCAGAATATGCTACGCCACCCTATCTTATGTGATCACAAACTGCATACGCACTATTACAACTCCTGACTCCAGTCTGTATTTCAGAATATGCTACGCCACCCTATCTTATGAGTTCAAGTTGACAGTGATCACTTATACCATTATTAGAATATTGAACAAAATATTAAATTATATTTGTAAATTGTTACAACTATCCAAGATATGTCATAAATAAACAGATATAATTTTAATTGTGTTACGTTTTATGTATGGGGGGGCTACTTTTATGTACGGCACCTTGTATATTTATGTGACACTTGCTGATAAAAACTGTTTTATTAGCTTAATTCGAAAAAATTATGCGACAGAAGAAACACCTTTAAATACATGTTAGGAGGTACAAACGATTTTTTTAAAAATACATGATAAAAAGCTATGTTACGGCTTTTTTTACACACATAATATTTGTTTCCATCTTTGAAATGAGATACTAAATTTTACTCTGTAAGAAATATAAAATGTTTTTCTATGAGTAGTACAACAGTTATGAGGTGACACTGCCTCTTAGAGTTTAACCATAACTTTCTCCTTTTCCCAGTATCAGGGGATTGTCCCTTACTTCACTTTATTTCTCTTACCCTTCTTACAAAGTAGTGTAGCAAACCTTTTCTTATTATGACTATTTTCACAATTATAATAGAGAATAGATTTACTTTAGCTAGAAGACCTTCCACAGGTGATGTTTTATACCAGGGAGTTGTATAACCCTACCCTAATCATATTAATCACAATCCTTTCTTACTCTTCATAATTGAACATGATAAAAAAGCCTGGACATCTTAAAATGAAATAAATAAAAAAAACTATGGCTTAATGATGGTTCAAAAGTTATTTTTAACTTCAACCATTTGACTGTTTTATTAGAAAATGGGACGATTCTTAAACATCACAAGTGTAATTACTACATTTGAATATTTAGGTGATGATAATATTTCTTGGCTATCTTTGTAACAACATATTCTTATACATACCTCTCATTATCTGGCCCTCCGCCTTTTGTATAGGTGGCCTATAGTAGTTTCAGGTCGATTTCCAGTCACGTCACACTGAGGTACTGTTCAGATGAAGTACCTAGATCCTACTGAAACAAACTTTATAAGTATTTCTTCTAAAAACAAAGCAGCAGGAATAAATGCGCATTGATTTACTTACCATTATTTTGTTCCTGATGAAAGTCATTTGTTTTTCATCTCCTCAACAAGTTTCAAAAAAATATTTTAACAATATTTGTTAATTACCTCCTATCAATATAACAATATTTGTTATATATTGTTGTCATAACAATATTTGTTATGATATATAATATTTAATACTTAAAATATTAAAACTGGAACAAAAATACAAATTTCCTAATATATGTATATTAAATCAAATCTAGCATATAAAATCTAACATACAAGAGGCCATAAAAGAGGGTCCTCCGTTCTTGACATGAACAATTTCATATTTTAATATTTAGTGTTTACTGAAATATACAATGAAACAGAAGTTTGTTAGTTATTTTTGTGTAGAGTATGTATTGTTAAGAGGAGGACATAACCATGTTGCATAATTGAACACAAAAAGAGAGTTATTGATATCAATAATATCGAACGGGAGGCCAACAAACTTCTATTCCATTATAAAGGACATATCACAATATTTTATTTATAACAGGGAACAGAGGCAAAGAGGGTAAATATCAACCAACTACATCATGCAATTACCTACATCATGCAATTACCTACATCATGTAATTACCTACATCATGCAATTACCTACATCATTCAATTACCTACATTATCCATTTACCAACATCATGCAATCAAGTACATCATGCAATTAACTACATCTTTCCATCTAAGACAAAGTAATTAAGTCCACCCACTAACCCAAATAAAACATGCACATGCGGAAAATAAGTAAGGTGTCATGGCAATGTACGTTGAGCTGACATATCAGACACTATCTAAGACTCGCCCGGCTACGACTTTCAAACTTGAAATGGACAAATTAGTTGGACTCACCCAGCTGTGACTTTCAAACCTGAAACAGACAAATCAGCTGGTATAAGATTATTTTTATGCTGCATCATAAATATATAATATTCATTTAATATTTTATAACAACTTATTTCTCTTAACTACCATTCTTGAGTTAATATACTCAATATGTTTGTTTTTTGGTATCTTCTATAAAAATACTTCTCTTATAAATTTCTTAATATTCAAATTAGTAAAAAGTTCACTAGCACACTTGTAAATATTTTACAAACTTGCCTATAGTAGCACTTACTTATATTTTTTGAGAATGCCGTTTTGAGAGATGTGTCCAATTGTTGAGAAACGGCCATCCTCAACAAATATAAGTACTTGCTACTGTAGGCAAATTTGTAAAATATTTACAAGTGTTTTAGTGAAAACTAGTAACTCGTGTGAAAATGGAATCAACAAATATAAAACGTTCAGTTATCTTTAATTTAGTTTTAATATTTTTCCTTCTAATAGCCTTCTAATTATTTTCATATTTTTGCCCTTAGTTTATCATATATTGTTTACAGATGTTATAATCTTTACTTGCATAATATTTAACCAACTTTTTGTTGGCATTTATTGAAATTTTGTCCATCATAATCTTGTTTAGTATTCTCAAAATGACTCATTTATAGGATAAAAATATTTATGATTCTTGAATTTTGTAGTCCATTAGTTACAATATTAGTTACGTTAAATAAAACTGAACAAGGAAATCTTTTGTTCTGAGGATTATTGTCTTTCTTGACAATGTGGACTGGTGAAGCAAATGTTTCAATACATTTGAGATATCATAAATATTAATCACTTAAACAATAGTTTATGACTATCCGAACTTTAAATTTTGTAAATTTGGTTAAACTTACTGAGACAGAATGTTTTCAATCGCTATGTGCAGATCTTCATCAGTGTCTTCTGCTTGGAGATGTTGGGTCAAGTGATGACGGTTTTAAATGCAGGTTTTCGATAGAATCAAAGAGTATGTGTGATTTGTATTGTGTTTGTTTGTTTAATATGTTTGTACTTTGTGTTTTTTAAGTGTCTGTAAATTTTATATTGTTCTAGTGTGTTGAGATGTGGTCCTTTTTTGTTGATGTGTAGGATTTCTAGGACATGGTGAATGTCTGTGTGTTTGAGTCCTGTTTCTTTTATGTGATTGTAAGATGCTGAGTTGGTGTTCTGTTTGTGTTCCTCGACTCTTTGTTTAAAGCTGCAACCTGTTTGTCCAATGTAAAATTTGTTACATTTGTCTCAGTTTAGTTTGTATAGGCCTGGTGCTTGTAATTTATCTTTGTGGTTGGTGTCATGTTGTATTTTGTATTGTAACTTGTTATTAGTTTTATATGCTATTTTGTATCATGTTTTTTGAAATTTGCAGGTTATTTTATTTGTTGTTTTAATTATCTATGTGTTTTCCTTGCCTGTAGTGTTAATTTTAGTGTTTTTTGTATTTTATACCATAGATTGTCTATTGTTGTGGTGATGTATCCATTTGTTTATGCTAAATATTTAATTGTGTCTACTTCTTTGCTTGTGTTTTCTGTGGTCATTGGAACTTCTTTAAGTCTATGTAGCATGAAGCTAAATGTGGCGTGTTTGTGTTGGATAGAATGGTTTGAGGTGTTATAGATAGGTGTGTGTGTTGTTATGGGTTTCCTATGAATTTTGAAGCTGTTTTTGTGTGTGGCTTTTTGTTATAGTTAGGTTGGTGAGGTTTAGGGATAGGTTGGTTCTGTAAAGGAGTGGCTGTAAATTTTCATATTGTTCAAGTGTGTTGAGATGTGGTCCATTTTTGTTGATGTGTAGGATTTCTAGGATATGGTGAATGTACACATATTACAAATGGTAACAGGCACTAATAATTGGGCAACAAATAAAATAATAAACATCAAAATTAAACACAAGAAAAAAATTATTCAACTAATATGTAAAACAAAAAACATAACATACTCTCAACCTACACAAGAATTCTAACCCCAAATACAGTTAACCTCACTAATACCAAATTCACACAACACAAAATTAATTTAATAAACAAGGGCCTAAAATACAACCTAGTGTCTGTTAACATTTGTAATGTGAGTTCGTGTCCGATCGTGTTGGCGAGATTTAAGTGAAGTTGGTATAACCTAGATTTTAGAAATTCTTTATTTTTGTATAAGGTTTTAATACTTTGTTTCATGTAAATTATTTCCGCCTTTTGTTTAGTAATTGTTCCCCCCGCGCTCTCCCTAAAATTCACAAATCCAATGTCCTCATCCGAGCCATCATCAACTACCAGAATGCCCCTGCACATAAACTAGCAAAACACATGGAGAAAATATTCAGAAAATCTATAAACTAAACACAGAAACACCCATAAAAAACAGAACAAATCTCATAAATAAAATAAAGGACATAAACATACCACACAATTCAACACTACTATCACTCGACATAACAAACATGTACACCAACATACCCGTATCCGAAACTCTCAACATCCTAGATGCCCAATTAATACAGAACAACATACCTAGAACCCACGTTACTGAAATCCTAAACATCCTCCAAACCATCACCAAATAAAACTATTTCACCCACAAATCAAACTTCCATTCACAACCACATGGCCTACCCATGGGAAGTCCTATCAGTAAGGTCCTAAGCGAAATTTTCCTACAACCCATTGAAAACTACAAGATACTCACAAACAATACACAAGCACACAAAATCATTTACTGGCACAGATATGTCGATGATATCATAACACTATACAGAGGCAACACCCAGCAATGGGAAAAACTCCTCACCTACACAAATAAAATACACCCAAAACTCCACTTCACCTCAGAGATTGAAACCAACAGATCCCTAAATTTCAGCATCCTAACTATAAGAAAAAGCCACACACAAAAACACAGCTTCAACATTTACAGGAAACCCATAACAACAGGAACACTTATCCATAACACCTCAAACCATCCTATCCAACACAAACCCGCCACCTTTAGATTCATGCTCCATAGAATTAAAGAAGTTCCAATGACCACAGAAAACATAAACAAAGAACTAGACACAATTAAATATTTAACATACACAAAACAACACCATAATAATAGACAAACTATGGTACAAAATACAAAAAAAACACTAAAATTAACATTACAGACAGGGAAAACAAATACTTCACATTACCATACATAAACAAAACAACAAATAAAATAACCCGCAAATGTCAAAAAACAGGATACAAAATATCATACAAAAGTAATAACAAGTTACAATACAAAATACAACACGACACCAACAACAAAGATAAACTACAAGAACGAGGCGTATACAAACTAAACTGAGACAAATGTAACAAATTTTACATTGGACAAACAGGTTGCAGCTTTAAGCAGAGTCGAGGAACACAAACAGAACACCAACTCAGCATCTTACAATCACATAAAAGAAACAGGACACAGATACACAGACACTCACCATGTCCTAGAAATCCTACACAACAACAAAAAAGGACCACATCTCAATACACTATAAAGATATAAAATTTACAGACACTCAAAAAACACAAAGTACAAACATCACATACTCTTTGATAGTATCGAAAACCTAACTTTAAAACCGTCATCGCTTGACCCAACATCTCCAAGCAGAAGACAGTGATGAAGATCAACACATAGGGATCGAAAACATTCTGTCTCAGTAAGTTTAATCAAATTTACAAAATTTAAAGTTCGGATAGTCATAAATATTGTTACAGTGATTAATATTTATGACATCTCAAATGTATTGAAACATTTGCTTCACGAGTCCACATTGTCAAGAAAGACAATAATCCTCAGAACAAAAGATTTCCTTGTTCAGTTTTATTTAATGTAACTAATATTGTACCACATTTCTGTGGGGATGATTGCTTTGCAAGAAATATGAACAACAGGATTTATTTGAATAAAAATGTTTATTTGTGATTAAAACACATGTAAATATGTTACAGTTGCCTATACAAGCACTTACTAGACAAGTGTAACATACTTACAGCTTAATCACTTTAAAATTATGTTAACGTGATTAATTATGATTCACCGAATATTATAGACTACAAAATTCAAGTAATTTAAAAGTGTTTTATGTTAAAAACTAGTAGCTCAGATGAAGATGGAATCAATAAAAATGTTTATTTGTGACTAAAAACACTTTTAAATATATTACAGTTGCCTATATTAGCCCTTACTTTTATGATTGTTGAGGAGGGTCATTTTGGGCAATCTGTCCCATTATCAACTCAGACCATAATTGACCTCTTGGTTATTATAGGTTAGGGTGGGATGTAGGTGTATTTTAGAGGATATTATGATGTCAACAAATGTATGTGACTGAGTGGGTGTAACTGAGTATTTGTGAGCCAATTAGTTACATTAACTCACATACACTTATTGATATCACAACCCCAATGCTCTGTAAAAGGCAAGTGTAACATATTTACATGTGTTTTAAGTTAAACACTAGTAGCTCACATGAAGATGGAATCAATTGAAATGAACGTTGTTTTTAGATTTATCTTATATAATATGTAAATAATAATTTTTTAATCTCAGTGTTTCAATGAAGATTTAACATACATTTCAAATTTGTTCCTTATGCTGTATGGTTCAGGAGCTAAAAATATTTAAAGTGAAACCCATTTTGTTTCTATATTTTTTGTACAAATAAAAAAAAGAATTTCAGATAAACATATGTAAAATATGGTTTGCCATAATATTATTCTCTAGTTTATAACAAAAACAAAGATATATGAAATTTGTTTTGTAGTTTTTTATAACTTAAAAAAAAAATCTTCTCCACAATAGCAAACAAGCCAGACCTGTGCATCATTTTATTTTATGTATAAACCTTGTTTTTCATTTGATCATATACGCATAAAACAATTTTTTATCCCAGTGAATCAATGAACATTTCATATACTTTTCATTTATAAGTAAGTCATATAGTACAAGGGATATAAGCAATTAAAGTAAAGGAACAAATTTTGTTAATGAAAAAAACTTTTGGTAGAGTTATGTGACAAATATTATTTCATTATATTATTCCACAGTTGATAAAAAAATAATAACTTTTTACACAGTCAGAAAAGAAGTCCGAGTTTAGGATAATGACTGCCAGATTAATGACTAAACACTTATGTTTTAAGAGACTAGACATTTTAGATGCTGCTATCGTCACCAAGAGAAAATTGTATTGAAAAAATTGCAGAAAAGTGTATATAGATAAACTTACCTAAAATTCAGATCAAAGTCACTGCTTGTAGCAGTAAATATAGATGATTACCAAAGTTGCTGAATAGTTGATAGTTGTTGCCTTGATGAGTTTGAAGAGACGATGTTTTCATTCTAGTTTTGGTCTTTATGTACCTCTTTTCTAGAAAAACAAAAGAATACAAATTTGTGATACATGTTTTTCTAACTAAATGTTTAAAGCATTATAGTGGATGTTACAAAATTCACCCAGAATGTAACATACGCCTGTGTTCTTGCAGTCTTAGCACTGGAGTCACAGTTCTGCGCATGCATGGT
Source organism: Prosapia bicincta (assembly GCA_036971475.1). Taxonomy (NCBI): domain Eukaryota; kingdom Metazoa; phylum Arthropoda; class Insecta; order Hemiptera; family Cercopidae; genus Prosapia; species Prosapia bicincta. The sequence goes on along the minus strand of JBAIZL010000010.1, from coordinate 57,341,876 downwards.
ATTAACCATGACTTTATATGAAGGAGTAGACAACATTTCTGGTGCACTACTTGTTTGTGGTATGTGTTTCTTTGTGTTTACTTTATTGAAAATCCACATGTGAATATATACCTGTAATTCACTTTCTCAATGCAAGGAATGCATTGTGTGTTAAACCACTTTAAATTCATCAACAGATTTGTAAGCTGTATGGACAAAATGTAATATATTGGTAAGAAGAAAATTCAATCATATATATGTAAATTGCATGATAACAACTGAAATAGTAGTCCGTCTTTAGTTCAGGATTAATTTGCCCATGCCATAGATGAAAACATTTTTGAAATCCTTATGCTTAAAATTATTACTAGAATGAAAATACTGGAAAGAACCCCAATACCATGAAAATAATAAAAAATAACAATAAAACAAGTTACTTGATATTAAACACTTACATTTCGATGACCATGTCATCATTATCAGAGAGTTTTATTACAAAATTACAATCTAGCAAATAAGAAGTTATAAACTAAAGTTATCATCACTCTAGTTTGTAACTTCTTGTTTGCTAGATTGTACTTTTGTAATAAGATCCTCTGATGATGATGACATGGTCATCAAATTGTACATGGGGGTTTAATGTTAACGAACTTGTTTTATTTGTTATTTTTTATTATTTTTCTGGTATTGGGGCTATTTCCAATATTTTCATTGTAATATGTTGTACCACTGTGCTCTTGAAATTGTATATTAAACTTATTACAATAAAAATATTGGAATAACCCCAATACCACAAAAGCAACTAAACACTTGTATATTTACGAACTTGCCTATAGTAGCACTTATATTTGTTGAGGGCGGCCGTTTCGGGAGATTTGTCCCATTGTCAACTCAGACTGATCTTAAAGTTTACGTAGGTTAGGGCATTAGGGTGGGGGTGGGATATTATGGAGGTGTTATAATGTCAAAACGTGTGTGTGAGTTGTAATGTAATTGTGTATTGAGTATGTGTGTAGGGTGTAGTTTGAAGTGTCTGTATATTTCATGTTGTTCGGTTGTGTAGCGTTGGTTATTTCTGTGTTGTTTATGAAGCATTTGTAGGTAAGATGTTATGTCTATGTTATGTTTTGTGGAGTTGAGATGATCGGCGAAATTTGATTGGTAGTTATTGTTTGTTAGTGCTTTTATACGTCCTTGGTAACGTGTGTAGAAGGACCTCCATGTCGGGCCTATGTAAAAACTGGAGCACAAACTGCAAGTCAGTTTGTAAACTCCAGTGGTGTTGTAAATGTCGTTGATTTTGTTGTTGGGTTTTTGGTGAAAACCACCATTGTTCAACAGCTTTTTTAGTGTGAACCTTTCTCTTTAGCAGGCAGTTAGTCTGTAATCAACACCATTTGTCAAAGCCTTTGTTCCCATTATTGTTGTTTTTATGTTTTGCTGGATAAAATGGTTAGTGTAATAGTAAACTGACGAGTTATTGTGAAATTTCTCTTTAAACTTGGAAAAACTGCTACTGGAACTTTTACTTATGATCCAGGAACAAAACGCCAATCCATGCACTGTAAGAGCCCATCTTCACCGAGAGCCAAAAAAGCTCGAATGAGCAAGTTAAAATTTAAAGCAAAGATGATTGTTATTTCAATATCCGTGGGATTGTGTACCTTCACTGCATTCCTGAAGGTCAAACAATTCATTAATATTACTACCTTGACATACCTTCTAAATTACATGAAAAAGTAAGGAAAAAATGTCCCGAAATATGGAAAGACAAATCAAGGGTTTTTCACCAAGATAATGAGCCAGCTCATTCCGCGTTATCTGTCAAGAGGTTCCTAGCCTTGTACAGCATCCCAGTGTTAGAGCATTCACCTTATTCACCATATCTTGAATCACGTGACTTCTGTTTCCTAAGGTGAAATCTGTATTAAAAGGGAAAGATTGCGTCTATGGAAGCTATAAAAAAAAAGCGGCACGTGTCTTGAAGGAGCGGTGGAAAATTCACATGGAGCGTTGTAGGGCTAGAGAAGGAGTGAATATTGAAGCTGATAATAACTAATTATGTATAAAATAAAAATAAAACTTTGTACAATGTCAGTCTCGTTATATAATAGCTACATCTCGTATATGTACAGGTTCATGACTATTTATAGATTTGATAAGTTACGAAAATTTACTATTACATGTCTCATGTCGTATAGTAGACATTTATTTTTTTATTTCTGCGATTTTAGGCCTGATTAAAATGGCAAACTGGCTTTTGAAAAGTCGCAGTTATTTTGAAAATAAATGTTATTGACTCATATATCAACCGTCTTTTATTAATAAAAACTTAATCTTTTAACTTTTAGTCTTAAGCCCCAAGTTGAACATGTGATGCTGAATTGTTGCCTCTGTTCACTATAAAAAGTGTTTTGTCATATCCATATTTATGTCATATAAGTAAAAAGATTTTACAAAAAAATATGCTCCTGTCATTGAGTTACCATTTTCAACTTATTCCCTCGTGGGACATGTTAAAGACGGAAGTTGGTTTAGAGATAATTAAAATAGACTCTTCCTAATAAATATTTTAAGGTTTAAATGAAGTTTATCCCATTTTCAAAGTATAAAATTGTAACAGGATAGCTCGATCTATTGAAGTAAACAAATATGCTAAACATTCACTATTGTTAAGATAGCTTCGCAGGAAATTGTAACAGGATAGCTCGATCTATTGAAGTAAACAAATATACTAAACATTCACTATTGTTAAGATAGCTTCGCAGGAAATTGAATTGAAAAATTATTATAATACAGCTTTGGTTGTATGAGAAGACACAACCAACTTGTATGCATAAGTTTCCAATAGCTTTTGTGAGAACCAATAATAATATTAAATATCCCTTGTTTTAAACACTCTCTAAAGATATACAAGGCATATTCTATTACTCCTCAATGTCAGGTAGGTCACTGTATAAAAGTTTGACTTGTAATAAATGATTGCTCCATTTAACCCTAGAAATATAGTTGGCTGTGTTAAAAGATTTCTCTAATTTTAAAATCCATTTGAAAATACAAATTGTGAACGATTAGTGCACAGCCTTTAAATATGTAATATAGGGATGAAGTCATTACTGTCAGACTGGACTTTCACTACTTAATGATAATGTAAGTTGCATTTATAGGGATTTGTATACTTCCCCTGCATTTGTAGCTTGTTATCCTTCAAATGAATTTCCTTTTCACTTCATCACACATATTAGAACTTACAACACATGCTAGGTGCTACACTTAAACCTATTCAACCGAATCATTCTTTATATTAATTTGTATGTTAAGTTTCCTTTAGTATCCCTTCACTTTATCATTACCTTAATGTAGCATTTTCATTTATGTTATTTTACTTCAATAAAATATTTCATCTCTTTTTATTTTCTGGTAACAAGATAAATTCTTAGCTATTTATTTTTCTCCCAACATTATTCCATTAATCTGGAGACAACTCACCGCTGAATTTTCCACATAGGCACTGAATTTCTTTTATCAACTCGCGATCGTTTGTATCCTGTTTTGTAACATAAATGGTCACCGTATAGGGAGCCCCTAACATTTACAAACTCATTAATTATAGCAAATATTTTCATTAAAGTCTAAATTGTTAGGTAGAAAATGGTGAAGAAATATACAATATACAAATTTTAGAACAACTTAGCACTAAGAAAATAGTTAAAATAAATTTACAGGAAATGTTTAGATGAAGCGAATTGAAATGGCGTTTCATTTTAATTTCCTTCATGGCACATCGTGCTAATTGAGACCTTTATTCTAGTATGCTCTCAACAGATCGATCTATTACATTCATGACCCTTCTGTTTCATATAACGGTTCTTCATTATTTGACAGTAGGCACATCATGGCCTTTCCTCCAAGATTTTCAAAAATGAAACCAAATTCTGTGTCAGCTCTGTTTCAAACAATTAGACTCTATATAAGTAGTATAGTTCTTAAATTTTGATGAAGTGTTTTATGAATAAATTTTAAAATAATAATTTATATTCGTAAAAAAAATTGTTTTTAACATTTCATAATTTGGTAACAAATATAAGTGGATTTTGACTCCTAGTAGGACATTCTTGACAAGTTATATTTTTTATACTCTACTCAAACAGTATGGACCGATTTTCAATTCAAGCTATTTTCAAAAGATGAGACCTGCAATTGCTTTTGCCAACTCACCAATGAATATTCTTCTAGCAATTTTCATCTCACTGTTCTCCTTACATATGATCTGAACATTGATTGTTGTTAAGTTCAATAATCCGTTGAATATAGTCATTGGCCATCTCTGTTACTCCCTCTTTTTACTGAGTATTCATTCTCCATTATATCAACTCCTTCCTTTGATAAGTTGTAGAGTGGAATCACATTAGGTTTAAAAGAATCTCCTGTTTCATGATCAATTTCATCGTCTGAATGTAAATTTGATAGCATTATTAATTACATTTTTTATTTTTTTTAGGAACATATGAAACAAAAATTGTTTGATTATTATTGGACCCAAAACCAAATGTACTGCTAAAAACTGTGACAAAAAAGGTCACGCTGTTAGGACAGCCCTAACTTGGGAGCGGGTTTGAGTTGCCCGAAGCACTGCTACCTTAAGGTATATTGTACTTACTAAATAGGACAGCCCTAACTGAACAGTGGCGCAACCAAAAAAAGGTGTCAGATAAGGTCAACGATACGTAGTTAGCTCATCAAAACTGTAGTGCAAAAGAATAAATAATTTCTTTTACACTAACTACTTTTGTTAGGGCTCCCCTAATGGTGCGATGGATCGCAAGTTAAATGTGAACTAAAGCAGTCTGTAATAAGGGTCAATTGTAACCTAGTTAACTGTGTTAACTCTGAGTCTCATACTTCATGTTTACAAAAACAATTTTTAACTTCTTCATTATGAATGCATAAAAATCCCAAATAATATTTCATACCAAAATATTGCTCCAAGATGTTAAGATTGATACAGACTTGGGATTCTAGGTGATTTTTCTTCATCACAGAAGGTTGGGGAATCTAATATAACCATGGCCTATAAAACTTTACTTTTAATGATAAGCAGAAGACTGGAACAAATTTTATTCATCAATAAGTATCAAAATTTATCCAGATGGATCAAAGGTGATTTAAAACTAAAAATTATAAAGGACTCAATATCATAAACATACCAATTTAACGTATCCTTCTGTTATTCTTTCATTGGTCTGTATCCAGTTCTGACTCTAGCTACTGCCACTTCTGAATATCTGCTAAGCTCCTCTAACTCCAATTTTTCTGTTGTCTCTTCATGTAACACTCTGTTTTCTAAAATAATTGTGACACTGTCCAAACAAGAATTCTGAGACTGTTTTGGAAAAATTAAAATGAACATTAACTTTACTGGTGTCAATAAATATGCCTCAACATACACGCACAAACATCATACCACAGATACACACAACCATTACATCAGAGACATTATTAGAGGTAAATTGTGTTACATATATATAGCTTCACCCTAGTGAACCGACCCTGTATCAATCTCTTATGTAATGGTATTTTATCAGAATCACACATAAATGTTAACAAGATATAGTAACATAATTTACTCACATAATTAAATTTATTTTCTGCAGGACATTTCTTCACTATCTGCTCAAATCACAGATCTTCTTTTCTTCTTTTGATGTCTTAAAAATCAACCAAAACAAGTTTATTGTTTCATAATGAGAATCAGATCTTCTTTTCTTCTTTTGATGTGATAAAAGCCAACTAAAAAAGTTCCCTGTTTCATAATAAGAGAAAAATTTAAAACTAAAATTGCTTAGAACTAAAAGAGCCCATTCGATGATGTAGAAAATGCTGAATCTGTCAAAACTCTTCTATTATTGAAGATTTTGAAGAAAACACTCATGTTTCCTGTTGACTTATGAAAAGACCTAAAAACCTGAAACAGATGCATAATAACACAAAACATCCTACACAAAAAATCCTAAAATAAGACATCCTATCAATCCTAACAAATGTCATAAAATGACAAAGGGACCGCGGTATCTAAATTCAACCCCCCAAAGTCTATAGAGCTTACCTCAGATGTGACCTCTACTAATGGAGGTATTTCTCTGCAGCATCTTGATAGTGTGAAGTGTAACACTTGGCTATTTGTCAAGTGTGTGTATATGTTAGTGGTGCTAGACGTCACAGAAGTAACTTCTGCTTATTCTAGTGTGTGTGCGATGATAGCTCAGAGAAGATTATACCCACCCTTCTCTGAGCTCTAAGAGTAGGTGGACTGAAAGAGAAAGTACAAGTTAGGTAAATAAAACTTAAAAACTATCTTGATCCATTTCAAATACAAGAAACCCAATAGATTTTAAACGTATTTTAACTTGATCTAAAATAATATTGTCAATGAAAAATTATACTATATGATGTTTGTCAAAAGCTGAGTAATAGGTAGTAAAATTTATTGTTAAAAGTCCTGAATCTAAATTCTTTAATGGTAGACTATATATTTTCTCAAAAACTGAACAATGATTACCTTTAGTCTAGTACATTAGATATGACAGTGTAATCAAAGTTTTATCAAATAAAAAGTTTAGTTTTATAGTTTATAATAAATATTTTATATAAAAGATTAATTTGTATGTTAAACCTGAAATAATATGATATTTTGAAAAGTATTTTTGATTTGTGTAGATTTATATGGTTAAAAATTACCTTTAGGTGTGATTGTAATTTAAACAGTATCTGCATTGTATTTTTATTTGTACTTTCTATCTTTACTGATTCTTTGTAATGGAGTACCCACTTCTTTGTTTCCCTGTCATTACCTAATACAATAATTTTACTTTTCTAAACATACAACAACATTATAGGAGTGAATCCTGATGGAGAACCCACTTCTTTATTTCCCTGACACTAAATAATACAATAATATAACTTTTGTAAACATACTACATCATTATAGGAGTGAATCCTGATGGAGAACCCACTTCTTTGTTTCCCTGACACTACCTAATAAAATAATATTACTTTTGTAATTATACTACAACATTATAGGAGTGAATCCTGATGCAGAACCCACTTCTTTGTTTCCCTGACACTACCTAATACAATAATATTACTTTTCTAAACATACTCTAACATTATAGGAGTGAATCCTGATGCAGAACCCACTCCTTTGTTTTCCTGACACTACCTAATACAATAATATTACTTTTCTACACATACTACAACATTATAGGAGTGAATCCTGATGCAGAACCCCCTTCTTTGTTTCCCTGACACTACCTAATTCAATAATATTACTTTTCTACACATACTACAACATTATAGGAGTGAATCCTGATGCAGAACCCCCTTCTTTGTTTCCCTGACACTACCTAATTCAATAATATTACTTTTCTACACATACTACAACATTATAGGAGTGAATACTGATGCAGAACCCACTTCTTTGTTTCCCTGACACTACCTAATTCAATAATATTACTTTTCTAAACATACTCTAACATTATAGGAGTGAATCCTGATGCAGAACCCACTTCTTTGTTTCCCTGACACTATCTAATACAATAATTTTACTTTTCTAAACATACTCCAACATAATAGGATTGAATTCTGAAATAAACCCACTTTTTTCTTTCCCTGACACTACCTAATTCAATAATATTACTTTTGTAAACCCTCTAACATTATAGGAGTGAATCCTGATGCAGAACCCATTATTTTGTTTCCCTGGCACTACCTAATACAATAATATTACTTTTGTAAACCCTCTAACATTATAGGAATGAATCCTGATGCAGAACCCATGTTTTTGTTACTTGATACTACTTATGCAGTAGTATTACTTTTGTAAACATACTTAACATCATAGTAGTTAATCATGATATCTTGTCCGTGATCTACATCATCGAACAATGCACTGATCTAGCACAAAACGAGTCGGCTGAAAAATGTCAGTAAGTAGTGTTTTTTGCCAAGCGATATCAATAAGCATATATTAAATAAAAGCTTCAAAATTTATGTGTACAACACAAACACTGCAAGTTCCACTATTTTTTGTTCTTGACACTAGTTAATATATTAATTTTATTTTTACAAACACACTCTAAAATTATAATAGTGAAATTTAATACAGAGTCTACTTTCTTCCCATGATACTACCTAATACAATAATTTTACTTTTGTGAATACACTCTAACGTTATAAGAGTAAATCATGGCAAAGAACCCATTATTTTATTTCCTTGACCCAACTTAATGCAATGTTATTAGTTTTGAAATTATCTGTAATATATTGCTAATGAATCATGATGCACCATCTACTTTTTCACATAAAAACTACGTGTTATAATAATATGTCACACATTAATGTTTTGTAATGTTATCATGAGAACACTTATTCAAAAGTCACAACACTGATCCATTAAATGTTCCAAGGTTGAATAGTCTTAACACATTCATATCCAGAATACTGTTGCAATAGATGATCCCAGGTTTAGTACACTTGATGCTACATCAGAAGTCTCTGGAATACCTTAAATATTTGTGTATTTAATATGTTATTGTTCATGTAACAAAATGGTGAACAAATCATTTATCAAATTTAGAAAGATAAAATGAAACAAGACCGTTTTCAGCAAAGATCTATTTGCAGATAATTATCAATGACAAACAGCATGCCCCTCAATATGTAGCATACACTACAAGGGAGGCAAACCACGAGTGACAGATGTTTAACCAACTATCTATGTCACCTTCTTTAACCTCATCAGATCCAAAGAGACAAATGATTCAACTGCCATCTTGACATTTTATAGAGTAATATGATTACATTGACCTAATACAGAATCCACTATTTATTTTCACTTTAAATGTGTCATTCCTTTTTTGTAAACGTTCAAAGCTAAAAGCATCAAAATATAGGGCTTAAGGAGTCCATTGCCCATTTACATAGTCTATGACATATTAGCCTTAGCAGTAGAACAAATCCTTTTAACAGTTCATAACACTGAATGTTCATCCATTAAATGTTCTAGGGTTGAATAGTCTTAACACTTTTCCATCCACAACACTGTTGCACTAGATGATCCCATGTTTAGTAAACTTGATGCCACATCACAACACAAGTCTCAAGAATACCTTAAATATTTGTGTATTTAATATATTATTGTTTATGTAACAATATGGTAAACAAGAAGTTGATCAAACTTGGAAAGATGATCTCAGGTTGAGTACACTTCACACACTTTATCAGAACAGAATGTTGCTGCACTAGATGCTCCCAAGCTGAGTAGCTTTGATCCTCCATTAGTTCAGAATGCTGCTGCACTAGATGTTCCCAAGCTGAGTAGACATGATGCTCCGCTGGTCCAGAATTCTGCTGCACTAGATGTTTCCAAGCTGAGTAGCCTTGATCCTCCATTAGTTCAGAATGCTGCTGCACTAGAAGATCCTAAGCTGAGTAGACTTGATGTTCCATTGGTCCAGATTGCTGCTGTACTAGATGATCCCAAGCTGAGTTGATTTGATGCTTCGCTGGTCCAGAATGCTACTGCACTAGATGATCCCAAGCTGAGTAGAGTTGATACTCCATTGGCCCAGATTGCTGATGCATTAGATGCTCCCAAGCTGAGTAGACTTGATGCTCCATTGGTCCAGATTGCTGATGCACTAGATGCTCCCAAGCTGAGTAGACTTGATGCTCCGTTGGTCCAGATTGCTGATGCATTAGATGCTCCCAAGCTGAGTAGACTTGATGCTCTGTTGGTCCAGATTGCTGATCCACTAGATGCTCCCAAGCTGAGTAGACTTGATGCTCCGTTGGTCCAGATTGCTGCTGCAATAGATGCTCCTAAGCTGAGTAGACTTGATTCTCCATTGTTCCAGATTGTTGATGCACTAGATGCCCCCAAGCTGAGTAGACTTGATGCTCCGTTGGTCCAGATTGCTGCTGCACTAGATGCTCCCAAGCTGAGTAGACTTGATGGTCCATTGGCCCAGATTGCTGCTGCATTAGATGCTCCCAAGCTGAGTAGACACGATGCTCCATTGGCCCAGATTGCTGCTGCATTAGATGATCTCAAGCTGAGTAGACTTGATGTTCCATTGGTCCAGATTGCTGCTGCACTAGATGATCCCAAGCTGAGTTGATTTGATGCTTCGCTGGTCCAGAATGCTACTGCACTAGATGATCCCAAGCTGAGTAGAGTTGATACTCCATTGGCCCAGATTGCTGATGCATTAGATGCTCCCAAGCTGAGTAGACTTGATGCTCCATTGGTCCAGATTGCTGATGCACTAGATGCTCCCAAGCTGAGTAGACTTGATGCTCCGTTGGTCCAGATTGCTGATGCATTAGATGCTCCCAAGCTGAGTAGACTTGATGCTCTGTTGGTCCAGATTGCTGATCCACTAGATGCTCCCAAGCTGAGTAGACTTGATGCTCCGTTGGTCCAGATTGCTGCTGCAATAGATGCTCCTAAGCTGAGTAGACTTGATTCTCCATTGTTCCAGATTGTTGATGCACTAGATGCCCCCAAGCTGAGTAGACTTGATGCTCCGTTGGTCCAGATTGCTGCTGCACTAGATGCTCCCAAGCTGAGTAGACTTGATGGTCCATTGGCCCAGATTGCTGCTGCATTAGATGCTCCCAAGCTGAGTAGACACGATGCTCCATTGGCCCAGATTGCTGCTGCATTAGATGATCTCAAGCTGAGTAGACTTGATGTTCCATTGGTCCAGATTGCTGCTGCACTAGATGATCCCAAGCTGAGTTGATTTGATGCTTCGCTGGTCCAGAATGCTACTGCACTAGATGATCCCAAGCTGAGTAGAGTTGATACTCCATTGGCCCAGATTGCTGATGCATTAGATGCTCCCAAGCTGAGTAGACTTGATGCTCCATTGGTCCAGATTGCTGATGCACTAGATGCTCCCAAGCTGAGTAGACTTGATGCTCCGTTGGTCCAGATTGCTGATGCATTAGATGCTCCCAAGCTGAGTAGACTTGATGCTCTGTTGGTCCAGATTGCTGATCCACTAGATGCTCCCAAGCTGAGTAGACTTGATGCTCCGTTGGTCCAGATTGCTGCTGCAATAGATGCTCCTAAGCTGAGTAGACTTGATTCTCCATTGTTCCAGATTGTTGATGCACTAGATGCCCCCAAGCTGAGTAGACTTGATGCTCCGTTGGTCCAGATTGCTGCTGCACTAGATGCTCCCAAGCTGAGTAGACTTGATGGTCCATTGGCCCAGATTGCTGCTGCATTAGATGCTCCCAAGCTGAGTAGACACGATGCTCCATTGGCCCAGATTGCTGCTGCATTAGATGATCTCAAGCTGAGTAGACTTGATGTTCCATTGGTCCAGATTGCTGCTGCACTAGATGATCCCAAGCTGAGTTGATTTGATGCTTCGCTGGTCCAGAATGCTACTGCACTAGATGATCCCAAGCTGAGTAGAGTTGATACTCCATTGGCCCAGATTGCTGATGCATTAGATGCTCCCAAGCTGAGTAGACTTGATGCTCCATTGGTCCAGATTGCTGATGCACTAGATGCTCCCAAGCTGAGTAGACGTGATGCTCCGTTGGTCCAGATTGCTGATGCATTAGATGCTCCCAAGCTGAGTAGACTTGATGCTCTGTTGGTCCAGATTGCTGATCCACTAGATGCTCCCAAGCTGAGCAGACTTGATGCTCCGTTGGTCCAGATTGCTGCTGCATTAGATGCTCCTAAGCTGAGTAGACTTGATTCTCCATTGTTCCAGATTGCTGATGCACTAGATGCCCCCAAGCTGAGTAGACTTGATGCTCCGTTGGTCCAGATTGCTGCTGCACTAGATGCTCCCAAGCTGAGTAGACTTGATGGCCCATTGGCCCAGATTGCTGCTGCATTAGATGCTCCCAAGCTGAGTAGACACGATGCTCCATTGGCCCAGATTGCTGCTGCATTAGATGATCCCAAGCTGAGTAGAGTTGATGTTCCATTGGTCCAGATTGCTGCTGCACTAGATTATCCCAAGCTGAGTTGATTTGATGCTCCGCTGGTCCAGAATGCTACTGCACTAGATGATCCCAAGCTGAGTAGACTTGATGCTCTATTGGCCCAGATTGCTGCTGCATTAGATGCTCCCAAGCTGAGTTGATTTGATGCTCCGCTGGTCCAAAATGCTACTGCAATAGATGATCCCAAGCTGAGTAGACGTGATGCTCCTTTGGCCCAGATTGCTGCAGCATTAGATGATTCCAAGCTGAGTAGAGTTGATGTTCCATTGGTCCAGATTGCTGATGCACTAGATGTTGTCAGACTGAACAGGCTTGCTATTGCAATAACGTCTCTTAATGTACACTATTTATACTAGTGAATTATGATTATTAACATAATATTTTCCCTCTCTAACTTCTCCTAATGTAATAATCTAGTTTTATACACATTAAATATTGTTGGGCTAATTAATACTGATTCAAAACCTATAATTTTCTTTCCCTAAAACTACTTACTGGATAAATTTTTGTGTTTTTGTTTTAATTGTATTCTAGTCTTATAATATTGAAATATGAAACAGAACCAACTGTCTTCTTTCCTTAGTACTACCTCATGCAATATCATACATTTTATATTGTTTGTTTGACAAGATCTAAATCAAACCATCTATAACAAAAGTTATTAATTTTTTTTAGAAATGATTCTTGATATTGTTCCAGTGTATACTAGAATATGTTTTTATACACATATTATATGTATCCATATTTAATTACATAGCATATTTCTTTCTATAGTATCAATAACTGCAAATATTTTTTTATTGTAGGATAAAATTAAAATTCTTTTAGTTTTATTTATTAGATGGGAAGGTAAAACTCCATTTTCTCAAAGAATATTATGTTTTGTGTGTCTGTTATACTTGAAAGATTATTTTTCTTAGTACTATAAACTATTTGACAAAAATCTATTTAGATTGTTGTATATGAAATGTGATCAAGACTTACAACTAGAGTATATTCTAAACACATGCCAGCTGACCATGTAGGGACTTCCTTACATCTGTACATTAATTTAGATCTGTTTACAAAATTTGATTCCTTGTCTTCGTATTTTTCTTTATCTGATTCTACTGAAAAGTGTAATACTTTTAATAAAAATTATTCCAATTCTAAGTCTTATTATAATAAGTTCTTTTTTCTTATTATTTTAAGTACTTATTTGATTCTTAAAATTAATTATTTTTATTGTATAATAGATTAAATATTTTTTTCTTCATTTTTTATTTTTATTCAAATTTAATCAATTTTTAATTTAATAAATTGTTTTTAAAAAAGTGAAAAAATTTTTGGAAAAAGCCATATCATGGAAAAAATGTATACTTTGATTTCATTTAACTTTGGGTCAGTAAGATATTTTAAAGATATAAATGAATATTATAAATTGAAACAAAAAAAAAAAAAAAAATATTTATAGTTAAACTCTTATAGTTAACATCTTTTTAAAGTAAAGAAATTAATTACTGTTATGTCTAATGTGTAAATTTGATCTCTTCGCATGATTTTTCTTTGTTTTTCTATTTCATATTATTACCTCAATAGATTATTTTAATTATTTTAGTCTCACTTTTAGTATAAGTTGTTTATAAGTATATATTATTTTTTTTAATGTTGTTTTTTTAAAATTATTTAATAATTTGTGTTTATAATGTTATTTTTTTAAAAATAAGAATGTCTAATCTGAGTCAAATACTGAAAGCAATTTAAGTATAAAACATAAATACTAGTACTTGTTCTTGTAGAAGGTATATAGAATACAGTAGGTTAAAACAATCCCTGACCTACTAAACTATACCTAACAGATGACTTATAAATGGACAAAAACTGAGACACCCTACATGACAAATATAAAAGCATCCCAACACTGCCTTGCTATACTGTACAACAAAAGCAATATTCAGGCTTGCTTTTAACCAAAGGCGAAAATCTCAATAAATTATAACCTACAGACAGAAACATCTAGAAATCCTACAAACATAAAAACCTCCCATACTATAGAACAAGAGCTATATATATATATATATATATATATATATATATATATATATATATATATATATATATATATATATATATATATATATACCTAGATTTATTATTGCTCTTCTTCTTTACCCTGAATACCACGTTTTTACCAGAGTGTTAAAGTCATGACCCAGTCTGTCCAGTTAGTCTTCATGTTCAGTCTGGACCCAAAGTATTCCCAAAAAATAACCCAGAATTGCTAAATGTTTTAACCAATTATCTTCTATATATTTCTACTGAACATTGCACAGTGTATTACACAATTTACTTTTAGCATTGGACACACAACTTTAAGTCATCATATAATGACAAGTTAATTAACAGTGCATACAAAGATGTATTAGTTAAAATTATAAACTTATCTAGCTTTGAATAAAAATTGTTAATTATTTCAATTTTTGCTTGAATATTATAAAAAAATAATAAATTTAATTGATTTAACATTTGATTTAGAAATAGTATATGTTAGAAAGTTTTGTTCATTAATTTTTTTTAACACAATTAAAAAATTAATTTGTATTATTAGAATTGGTTATGAAAAATCAGAGGGTATTCAACTTTAGTTTAAAATTAAGATGAGAAACAATTTCAAATCAATTTTATATAAATTAAAGAAATGTAATGAAACAGAAAAAAGAGGGATAATGTGATAAAGGAACCGATACCGTTTATAGATACTGTGTGTCAGCGGCGAATGGATCTGAAATTCTATTCCATTACATTTCAGGGAACTCCATCACATCTTTGCGTTACTGGGAATCAGAGACAGGAGTGGAAACTTAAAACTAACTAAATATTAACTGAAAGGTGGGCTTCTCCGGATCTGAAATTAAAAAAAAAAAAATACCTGAAAATTAAAAAAAAATAGCTGAAAACATAAAGGTACCTGAAAGAGAAAGTACATATAGGCCAAATGAGGCCCGTGATAAAACCACCCTGCTCTCTGAAGGTTTTAAATTATTTAAGATGAAACCTTTTTGGCTTTAGCCATCTTTAAAAAAGGAAAGAAAATCAAACAAAGATAGTGATGGATACACTGGTTAGCTGACATGAGCACTACTTGCTAACATGTATGTAAATTCCAGCGGGACATCGAAACACGAAATTATTTGTGTATCGACTAAAATTTGTATAACAGACTCCGGCTTAAACTAACACTGACCTGCTGTCTGCAAGCTCTGGGCTTCAGACTACAAAAACCTGAAACAAAAGGAAAACATTTCTGAGTAAGATATGGTTTTTAAATCCAAAAATAAATTATAAAAATCTTTATGAAGTTTATTTAAATAAAATATTACACAATATACTGTTTCATTCCACAATTTAAAAAATATAATGTAGATGATGATACCTACCTTCCTATTAGTACTAAACTGATATGTTATTTCAAAAACATTAGAATAATAATATAGTGTTATTAAAATAACTGCTAAACACTTTTAAATTTTTTAAACTTGCCTATAGTAGCACTTACTTTGCTTGTTGAGGACGGCCGTTTCGGGAAATGTGTCCCTTTGTCAACTCAGACCGTAACTGATCTCAAGGTTTACCTAGGTTAGGGTGGGCTCCCGAAACGGCCGTCCTCAACAAGCAAAGTAAGTGCTACTATAGGCAACTTTAAAACATTTGAAAGTGTTTAGTGATTACTAGTAGCTCACATGAAGATGGAATCAACAAATGTTAAAATAACTGATTAAATAATACACTATTTTTGACACAATATTGCTACTATGGTGATATTGGAATAAACTGTTTAATGAAATAGCCTTTTCCTTCACACTTAATTTTTAAATTGCAGAAAAATTATAAAATTTTGGTCTGAAAAGAAACCATTTTTAATGTGAAAACTAGTGACCTCAATATTCTAAAAAAAGATAAAATAACAAACAGTTAAAGTGCAGTTTATTACTACTATCAAATAACGTTCACTTCATTTTATGAATAAAGTCAGATGAAATGCAGTTTAAGCTACTGCTGCTCAACTCCTATCCACAATTCCTTTCACTTAAAAATTTTGACTTGAAAAGTTCTAAAGTTTTATCATTATTATTATTTAATTAGTGATTTTAAGTTTTTTATTCTGGAAAAGCCATTAAAAGGAAAAAGTTATTGATTGGAGTAGTAAACTAAAATTTTTGAACACATCATGAAAACTAACTAGCTGGGAGTTTTTGTGTATGAGTCTTGCCCATGACTCACAGCATTGAATAATGCACTGATCTAGTGCAAAACATGCCTGCTGAAAAACATCAGTAAGTAGTGTATTTTTGCCAAGTGATAGCAATAGTAGTAACTAGCTGGTTTTTTTTCTACCTCAGTCAACTATTTCATTCATCATTTACAAACAATAACAATATTGGAAACAACTCTAATACCACAAAAATAACTGATAATACAAGTTACCTAAGATTCCAATATTTTTATTCTATTTTGTTTTACTACTGTGCTCCTCACATTGTATATCATTTATGAAATTGAAGACTTTAAAAATTTAGCCTGAATTGACTATTCTCAGAATATAATTGGATAAAAGAACAGGAGTTGTGCTGGTTCTGGAAGCTTAGATAGAAAATGTTTTTAAGAAGTCTTTGAGGAAAAGGAAGGCTAATCTGCAAATGTAATTAAGGAAGGCAAAAATGGAAAAAGTCTCTGTCATAATCTTGTGAGAGTTAATTTTACGAAATCATGGAATACTTGCAAAAGCATGAAAAACTCCATGAAAGATTAATTGTGAGCAAAAACTAAATGCATTTGACAAGAATTAGTTGCATAAGTAGCTGTGTGAAGTTGGGAGACATGAAGAAAGATCTAAACCTCTATAAAGAACAAGTAGAAGAATATTTTGGGAGCATAATACTCCGACATGGCAATAAATGTAATGTTTTCAATACTAAATTTGTGAGCTCTACCATTTATAATGAGGCTTCTTGAGAGAATACAAGCAGAATTTTTAGAATAAAGTAGTAAATGGTATTCCATATACAGTGTAATACTTGCCCAGACCTTCAGTGTTACTATAGAGGACTAGTCCTGTGTGCAAATCCTAGGCTATGTAATTAAGAGACAAATTCCAAAGAAATAAATGCCATTACTAAGCATTGACATTATTTAGGTGCTATGATTCATCAACATTTATTCCTGAAGGTCAAACTGTCAATTAAAAAAAAAAATGTATGTAGAGCTCTTTACATATCTGACTGTAAGAGATTTAATCACTCTTACTTTGTAAGATTCTCTTACTCTCTCAACTTAGGATTAGCCAATTTCTATGGGTTTTCATGACAAAAATTAAATTGAAGATATGTTTTCCTAATGCAGAAAGATAGAAAATGCAATAAGCCAATTTAAGGAACTCTCTAAAAATATCTTTCTTTGAAAATCCATATGTTTAGATAGATTTTTCGAAACTATAAAATATTCTCTGTTTTTTGACAGCTATAGAAATGATGAAATAAGTGTCTAAATGCAGAACAATACTTTGAAGGTAAATAATGAAGAATATTCTAAATTATATTAAATTTTATTTTGAACAATCCAGGAACTTCTTGACTCTTTCTGATATAATTGCAATTTTTACAGGATTATTATATACTGTAAAATTTCATGTTGTTTTGATAAGTATGAACTGCCCTATGAAATAAAGTTTCTGTTGCTCATGGTATCACAATAAAAAGTATTCGATTCAATCATGAATATAACACCTTATATTATACAAAAAAATCAATATTTTGTCCATTCTCAACTTGAGCTACTTGTTCACATTTATACCATTTAACATGTATTAATATGTAAACATTTTCATGAAGTAGCACTTAATTTTTGTCGAAATGAAGGTAGTTGTTTTGAGAGATGTTTCTCAAAACCTAAGTGAAAAACCTATATTACATATGAGTCTTACTTATTTTACACTTTTTTATACATCTCTTCTCCTTAAGTATTTTTCTCAACAAGAAAAACCAATTACAATAAAAAATATTGGCAAAAACCCAAAAATAACTAATATTACAAGTTATTATAAAAGAGTCCTATTACAAAATTACAATCTAGAATACAAAAAATTACGAACTATACTAACTAATTTATGAAGGTCAGTCCAGTTTGTAAATTATTAGTTTATAAATAAGGACGTAACAGACTATGGCTTTAAATGGTAAAACTAACCACGCTCAGATTATAAAATGTTCTGGTGTATGGATTTTGTTTTAGTGCAAATGCACAGCAGTGGTTTAAAGAACATTGGGAAATACTAAAGCGAAATATTTTTATTAAAATAGAAATGCATCACTTGGAGCTATATTCTGGTTGCCTTAAGATTAAGTTTTGGTGCAAACCAACTTATACTCAGTATAGCCAGTAGAACAGGTTGTGAATCATAAACAAAAGTATTTCAAGAGTATTTAAACATTGATATTTTCCATGAATGTTCGAATTTAAAAAAATAAAAAACACTAACATATTGGAGTTGCCAAATTTGGTAAAAGTATATTGGATTTTCTACCATGCTCTTTCTTTCTGTCATTTCTTTCACTATTTAATCACGAAATGGAATGTACCTCTTGGAGTTCTTTTAGAGAAACTTCAGCTTTAAGCTGGTAGTAAATTTTCTAGCTTCTTTGAAGTGTTGTAAAGGGCTTAAATTAAAAATCTAAGGAATACAATAGGAATCTAAGGTTACAATAGGAATTTTAAATTTAAAAAATATAAAATTTAAATTTTCGTTATTAAATATAAATATAAATACAGTTCCATAAGCAGCTATTTCAAAAAAAACAAATTATAAAGTAAAGCCAGTTTTAAAGGTGGAAGTTATTTTATTGATTTGAAGGAGAAAGAAACAAAAGGAAAATAGAAGATTAGTCAAAATTCACGTAGAAAGTTCATTGACATTTGAAAGTGTGCAGAAAGAAAAATTATGAAGAACATCAAGAATAAGGAAATTGCCTAAATCCAAAATCTCAAAAGTTATGACCAAATATAAAATTTTGTACTAAAATGAAGAAGCTACCAACCACCAGAAACTGTGACGTTGAGGATCACGCGATTTTAAGGGGAGGAATCGAACCATATTACGTCACTTTTTACAGTATGTTGATTGGACCAGAGACAACAGGTGAGTATAGGGAGTATGGGGAGATAGAAGAAGAAAGGGGAGAAGGTGCAGTGGGTCTTGAAAAGTTGTAAACGCTGGACGGAGATTCAAACCATTCCGCTTTTAATGATATAAAAATGTTAAATTCCAACATCTTGTGCTAAGTACAGGAAATACGTGGCTGGAAAAATGTAATGGTGCAATTCCCAAGCCTTTTTTAGGGATTTCGGTCCCTAAAATTGGCTAAATTCAACAGATATGGTGCCTTTCAAATAGATCAAAAGACGGAGGGTTCCAAAGTTTATAAACCGTAAATTATTTTTAGAAGATATTAACATTAAAATTCGCCAAAATAAATTTTAAAACTGTTAAAAGTGAAAACCATAAAAAAGTAAACGAAATTAAAATCGGGACTAAAATATGTATATATATCAGTGGCACACCCAAGGGAGGGGCCAAGAGGGTCCGGAACCCCCTTACTATGAAAAAAATGAAATTTATACAAAGATTAAAAATGACATGAAAAATATTATATATTTAACTGGAATTTAGGTATAGGGTAATAAGAATGACAATAGAAAATAATATTTAGCCTACTTGTAAATTGAATTCTGAGTATTTCCTCGAGAGAACGGACTGTAATGGCCTACATTTATTCAAAACGCACCATCCACCGTTGGATAAAATACATGCTTTTATTACTTTTTTTTGTATCTGATGTATCCTGTTTTAAGTAGCCTTAAAATTTTAGCAGTTTTTAAATGTATCATTATTATTGAAAATTTTTAACATTTCGCTTTGCGGTAAAATACACAGTTTTTGAGTTGGTACCTTTAGGTATAACTATATAAGCATTGAAGTTACTTGAGAATTGATAATTATGGGAAAATATTAAAATTGTCAAAAATAATAAACAGCCTACTTTACTATGGCATAAAAACACAGATTTAGTCTCAATTTGAGTCTTTTTTATGCTGCATATGCTTCAAACAGTTTAAAGAGTTAGTTTTTGCTAATTCTGTTTCAAACTCTTTTCGTTTTCTATGACCAATTTGAGTGAACATGTGGCTGGGATATCTTGCTGTCTGTTAGGTAAAAATGCTGCTGAAACTGTTTAAATGTTAGCCTATAGAGGTGATGCTGAAATAAAACTCCAAGTATAATAGTGGTTTATTTGATTTCTTAATGGTGGCAAGTCAATTAATGACTAACCTCATAACCCAAACAGAGGAGAATGCTCAGATAATTTTTAAACATTTGCTCTCAGGGCATCGACACACCAAATTTCGGAGATAAGTGGGTTATCTTAAAGCTTGGTTTAGCAAATTTTAACTAAAGATCTGGGAACAAAAAGAGTAACTGCCAACTCTGTACCTTGAGTTCTGACGCAATAAAAAAAAAAAATAGAAAAGTAAAACATGCCTTGCCTTGAAAGAAAAGCTTCAGACTGATTCAGATTTCCTGTCGAAGGTCATTACTAAAGATGAGACATGGTGATAAGATGTCATAGTCACCTTGTCCAAAAAGATATTGTCAAATCAAATATCGAGACTTTTTGATGTTCATTCAGTTTGTTGGACCAGGCCAGAGCGTTGGTCGAGCTTTTCATTTGCAAGTTTTAAGAATTTACACAATGTTGTTAAAAAACCTCCGATTTGTGATAGACAAGCGTCTAGATTTTCGACTATGACAAAACACCTACATACAGCCATTTTGGCAAAAAAATGGCATGGTTCTGTTATCACATGTATTTCAGTTACCTGACCTGGTTTTATATCCTTTAATTTTATTTCTATGAATAAAAAGGTGTATGAGAGAAGTCAGATTCACCAATGTTGATTTCAAGGAAAACGAGGATACAGATATCAGCGATTTCTGAACAAGAGTACAAAAAATGTTTCGAACAGTGGAAACACTGATGAGAAAAATGTATCAAGTGTAATGGAGAATACTACAAAGGAGATAGTTATGCAAAAAATTGAACGTGGCTTTTAAAAAATAATTCTGTTTTTGCACCCCACGTATGTATATATATATATATATATATATATATATATATATATATATAAATATATATATATATATATATATAGAGAGAGAGAGAGAGAGAGAGATTTTTGGACTAGATAGGAGACTGACAGACTTACCTAATGGCAATAGTCCAAAACTGCAATCTCTTGGAAATAAATAAATAAATAGACACATATAAAACCTTACCACACTATTGAAATATTTCGATCAACCTAATTATATATATACTGTTTCTGCTTAAGTTTGGGTCGCAAAAAAAACAGACACACCTTTCAAAGTTTTTTGTGAAATTTCGTTCAAAGATTGCCCAATGATTCTCAAAGCATCTAAACCGTTGAATTGTTTCCAACAATCTTCAACAGAGAGCTCATTCTGTTCAGCAAACCAGTTGTGTTTGGTGGCAAAAGTATCACTTTCACGCGTGTGTCGAAATTAGGTAAAGTAGGAGGATGGCCAAGTGCATTGTCAATTAATAGAAATTACTTTAAAAGGATTTTGTTTAGACCGACAATAACATCCGACTTGAGGTATAACAGATGACCAAACCAGTCCTCAAAAAGGGAAGCTGTCACCTAAACCTTCGATTTCCAAATGACAGGCAAGCTAGCTTTACAAATATTGTTTAATGCCTTTGGATTTTCTGAGCGATAAACTATGAGAGATTGAAACTTACAGTCACCAGCTCTATTTGCACCAACCTTTACTGTCAATCTGTCTTGGTAGTCTTAAAACCTGGAATCATTTTCTCTTCATGCACTGTAAACGTCTTAAGCATTTTCATCCAGAACAGGCCAGTTTCTGCGTAACTCTGACAGCATGATTTAAAACCGTGTAACTTGAGAATCTTGTAAGACGGGGAAGTGTAAATCGAGGTATTACTGTATATTTATAACGTCTTTTATTTTTCTATTGCATTGACTTTATAAAGTTATTATTGTTGATAGAAACAATAATTCAGTGATTTTACAATGGTCAAGTGTCTGAAAGTGCCTCATCACACAAGGTAAAAATTAATTGCACTTAGTGGTGAAACAATTGTTTGCAATTAGCAATAATAACTTATATATATATATATATATATATATATATATATATATATATATATTGTAATTTTATTTTGTTATGGTTTTTTTAACTAATACTGTCTATTTATATGAATTTCATATAAACATTTTTCTCATAATACAATCATTTATTAATGATACATTTCATAATGGAGAATATTTATAAGAATAATGGCTGAAAGCTTTTAATGGATTACTGGAAAATATTATTGACACAATCAAGAACTCTTACTAGTCAACAGTTAAAATGAAGGGTCTTGGTTTAACTGTTTGCTAGTAAAGAGGCTCCTGATATCAAGAATAACAAAATTATGACAGACAGAGCTATTTTTGTCATGCATATCCTTGTTTATGAAGCGTGTATTGGTTAATATATATATAGCCTATATAATTTGTAACTGTTTTAGTTTTGAGAATAAAATGTGAAGTAAATAGCTAAGATGCCAACACAAATATTCAACTATAATTATTTGATTTTTACTTGTACAAAAATTATTACATTTTTCAGAGCTCTGACAATTTATTGCTAGATAGAAACAGATTTATTTTATTATTATTATTATAAGACTTCAAAGAGAATAAAACACTAAGCTTAAACAAATGAATAAATTTAGTAAGAGTTTGTGTTTACACACAGTGCCTTGTGCAGGTACCTATGTGGTGACACTGCTTAATGATGGTGTGCTAAACTTCAAAGGTATTTGGGGATACAAGTTGGAACTCTAACCAAATGCTGAATGTACAAGCTATAGATCTACATTTCAGTGAGTAACATACATTGGACCTACATAATGGGTTATAGCAAACAAAAGTATTCTTAAGCAAATAACAAATTTTAAACTCAATTTCTACTAAGGTCATCAAAGAAAAATTTCATTTTATTAAATACAAATAATATAAATGACTGAATTACAATTTTAAATGGTAAAATAGAAAGCAAAATTAATGAATTATTATTAAAAAAAAAATTTCAGAGGATGAATAAAAGGTATTTTATTAATGATTGAAGATTTGAGCAAGATATGTATAAGGAGAGTGTGAACTAATAGGAATTGAATAACCTCACTTCAAAGTACTCTTTAGTAAGAGAAAACTTTCTTAAAGGATTAAAATCAACACTGATTACATTGTGTGCCTGAATGTATTTCTAGATATAAGTTGTAACCTAGACTTTTTATTATTCACTTTTATACAGACGAACTAAAAATATTCATTTTAATATTCTACATAGTTTTAATATAATCACCCAGTTTCACTATTATCAGCTATAAAATGTTGGAAAGCCTTAGAATTAAACCCCCAAGCACGTGAGTAGAGATGTAAGGGACGACCATGGCAGAGACATGACACACAACTATTGACTTTTAGGGCTATAAGAGATGTATTAGTGAAAGCCCACCGAGTAGGAAGGGAAAGGCAATTAAATTGAGATTTTTTGTAGTTAAAAAAAATTTATACTTATACTTTAGGTATCAACTTGGCAATAAAATACTACCTTCTGATATTTTCAGCAGACGCATTTAGCACTAGGTCAGCGTGTTAATCAATGATGTGCCACAGACAAGACGGTTACTCAGGTATGTTATTGTTCAAAGAGTAGTTGTTAATTATGTCTTCAAATACAGTATTTGATTCTGAGTGTATCGTATCGTTTAGAATGTGTTGTGGATAGTATTAATGTTGTTTGTATATCTCATGGTTTTGTTATGCCAATTTTGTTGTTTTTTGTGATGTAGTGTAGGACTTTTAGATTGTTGTCTATGAGTGTAGTTGTTTTGTATGTGTATGACGAAATTTGATTTGGGTTGTCTTTTTAAGAGTTTGCTGTATCTTGTGGGAAATTGTTCTCCCTGTTTGTTTTATGTAAAAGCTGGGGGAGTTGTAGCATGTAATCTTGTATATTCCTGCCTTGTTTTTGAACTATGTAAGTATTTTTTAATTTTGTTGGATGTTTTAAATGCTACTTTGTATTAAAGTTTGCAGAACGAGGTTATTTTTGTGATATGTATTTTTGTGTTGTGTTATGTGTGGGTTTTTTGCGCAATTATGTTGTCTAATAAAGTGTGTTTGTATCCCCTTTAATATGCCATGTATTTTATTGTTTATTTTGCCTTCATTGTTCATGGGTAAGTTGATTAGTCTGTGTATCATGGAGTGAAAGGCAGCATGTTTGTGTTGTGCGGTGATTGAAGTGTTGTGTATAACTGTCAGTGGTGATCCATTTCCTGTATATTTTGAATGTGTTTGTTTTCGTTAGATCTAAGAAGTTGATTTTGTTCTGTTTCTAGTATGAGGTTTGTTATTGTGTAATTTGTTTATGTAAATGTGGTAGGTGTTTATTTGTCTTATGTTGCTTTTATAGGATTAGGATGTCATCTATGTATCTGTACTATATATTATTATTGCGAGTGTATTTGTTAATGTTTAAAATATATTTTTGTTCTAGATTTGTATGATTATAGCTCGAGATGGGGAATCCCATGTGTAGTGGGCATATTGGTACATCTTATTTGTATACCACTAATAAATAACACATCAGCATCTTCACACAAAATCGCAAAATACCTCGACAAAATAATAAGAAAAATATCACATTTCATAACCACACTAGCCTAAAAAACAACATAGATCTTACAAAAAAAATAAAAAACACAAAGCACATAACTCTACACTAGCAACATTCGACATCACCAACCTATATACAAACATACCAATTAAAGAAACAATAAACATACTCAAACAAATGTTAATAGAAAACAACATAACCAAAAAAATAATACCACTAACAGAAACAATCACTTCTCAGAATTAATTCACATACAACAAATACTAGACACAAAACAAAGGCCTACCCATTGGATCCCCATCTCAAAAGCTGACCTAGTGCAAAAAATGTCAGCTGAAAATATCAGTTAGTAGTGATTTTTGTTTTTTTGCCAAGTTAATACCAAAAGTGTAATTATAGAAAACTCTCAGGATTTACAACAAAAAAACTGCACAAAATTATACTTTTGTAATTTTTTTATAACACAGTGTATTATAAAATAAAAAACAGTTAAATTCATATTTATTACATTAAGGTAAAAGTAATTGAGAAATTTTACTATGTGAGCCCAGTTTTTTTTATCTGGACAGACATATGTAATCGCTGGATTTCTCTTTGCTGTTCTGTTATTTGAACTTTATATAGGCCTATGAATGCAAAATGTCCCTTGTAATTTAATTGATAACACTAAAACATAAATAACCACCAGTTCAGACAAGTGCACAAATTGTAACTAAAATAGCTATGGCCTACAATTATGCTTGTTTTAGCATAAAAATACCATTATCTTTATTGTAAAAAAACAAATAAAACTACACAATCAGTATTTGATTTACATTACACTAAAATAAAAAAATAACTTTGCAGAAGAATTAATTTTGCCTTAAAAATGTTTCAAAGTTCACAATAAATCTGAGCTATTTTAAATACCACTATTTGAAATAATTTGTCAAAATATTTCAACGACAAATTACTTTTAGTTGTATAATCTTACAGCTTTATCAACTGAACATGAGAAAAATTTAATATTTAGAAATAATTGAGACATGGACAATAACATCATTAAAAGTTGAATATAAAAAAACTAAGAATAAATAACTTCTGATATAGACAATCAGATGATGAAAATGAAAACAAGATAGAAAGGGATTCCACAAGGATGGAAAGGCGAATCATTTGATATAAATGTCTTTTCTTATATCTGAAACTAAAGTTTTATTTCTATAAACCAATAAAACTTTATTTTACACTGCCGACACTCAAAGTTTTCCACAATGTTGAAAAATTATAGCAGCGAAGTACCTGTACAGCAATGCTGACAACCTGAAAAACAAATTTACTTCAGGTGAACACAAAGTTCAAACTAGATACAAGATGGGATTTTGGTAACTGATTACTGGATGATGTGGATTCAAGGTGACGAGGAACAAAAAATAATAACTGAAAGTTAATTCAGTGCAGCATTAATATAAAAGAAAGAAATGAGATGGAATTTTGGTGTCTGATTATTGGAAGATGTGGATTCAATGTGACGAGGAACCAAAAATTATAACTCTAATTTAGTTCAGTGCAGCATTAGGATAAAAGAAATGAACCAATGGTATATGGCAAGGGTGTTGGAAAACAGAAATCATAACTAAGAGAAGTTCATAATAATAGGTTCATTTAATACAGTAACAAAAATATTCAGGATTTGCAAAAAGGGTAAGGAACAGTCTAGTGATCTGACAATAAAAATTCAAAAAATAGAAACAAATATGTTTAATACAGAACAATATATTATGATATTTTTTATTAGGGTTTCTGGATAGAGCTAAACCAGTAACCACTATTTCTTTCAACTCTATTGAACAACTTATATACTTTGAGAAATATATTTGAATTAGATCTATAAAATAATAAGTATGAAATGCAACATTTAATGAACAACTGAAATGAATTTCTATTTCTCAATGGCCAACATTTGTAACATGATTTAAAATATATTCAACGGCATCAACGGAACCAGAATATTAATAATTAAAATCATTAACAGATACAAAGTTTGCTTCCTAAGAACATAATGACAACTCTAGGAAAAGTAGAGGGAATACATATTCAGCCTGTTTATAATATTCTACACTTTATTAATCATATTGAAAATTAAACTAATATATAAATATATGTATAAAATTATAAATATATATATATATATATATATAAATTTTAAAAAATAGAAACAGAAAAAATTACCTGATTAATATGACAAAGACGCAGTGTGCAATTTGATGGTGGTGATTAGGTGTTGATGGTGCCGACATAGATGTTGATGGTCCTGATGTAGGTGTTGATGGTGATGATATAGATGTTGATGTGGTTGGTCATTGATGGTGCAAGTTTCTGATGCTGGTGGTTTTATAGACAGCAGTGGGCTTGATGATTAGGAAAGTTACCTAAAAACAGGAATTAAAATATTTATTAAATGAAAAAAAATGTATATATACATATAGACACAGTAGTATCAATAGAACGAGATGAACGGGACACAGACCCCCTCGCATTACACAGAAATAAATTCCTGTGAATTAGGAAAAAAATGACTTCTAATGAACCCTAATACAGTAAAACCCCTCATATACAGATTAATGTGGTTGCAGTCAGATCCAGATTTATTAATAACAACAAAAATACCGGTCCAGCTAATCATGAGTGTCATCAATGTTTCATTGATTTTTTTGCTTCAAAGAGAATTTATTTTCTGTTATGTTACACACAAAACTAGACATTTGTGCTTTCTAAAGGAATTTTGTCGACTGTCAAAACTTTCTGCAAAAATAAAGAAAGATATTTCTGATCCATTGACCTTCTGCCAAACATCTTCACATAACTGATAAGGACAATCAAACACAACTGATGAAGTGTTCTGTAGAACACTAGTGAACTGAATGATGCACCAGAATGGGGAGGAAGAAAAATACCATATTGATATAAACATTTCTTGGACACCCAACTCATTTCCTTTCTAATAGAAAAAGGCTCAAATTCAACAGAAGCTAATTAAACCAGGACTCGAATTTTCGAGGCTCTACTGTATATACATATAATGTGTGTGTGTGTGTGAGAGAGAGAAGACATTTTAGAAGGAGAATAGCCTTGATAATCATCCAGCCGGTTTTCATAAATTGACCCCCCCCAAATAAATAACAGAAAATTAATTTCAATACAGAATTTTCTGTTAATTTTTATGATATAGTTACGTCGTTAACTACACCGATTGTGTAAGTTATCTGTGAAGTAAAGTTTTATTTTGTCCTGTAGTAATTACATGACATCCAAATATATATATATATAGATTTTTTGGACTAGGAGACTGACAGACTTACCTTGGTAAGATTTTATTTCATTCTCTTATATTTCTTTTTGTGTTTTCTCTTCGATTGACAAAGACCACTGTGTGGTTGAAATACATCATTGTTTAAGTGCTTTTATGTGTTTCTATTTCAAGACTACAGTGTGGACTCTTACCAAGGTAAGTCTGTCAGTCTCCTAGTCCAAAAAATCTAAATAATCTTTACCAACCAAAACTAACCTATATATATATATATATATATATATATATATATATATATATATATATATGAAGTTAATAAATTACCAATTTTGAGTGATTCGACAATGGTCAAAGACCGAAAGGTGCCTCATCACTCAAGGTAAAATTATTGCACTTAATGGTGGATAAAATTACTCAAAATTGGTAATTTATTAACTTCATAAAGTCAGTGCAACGGAAAAACAATGGATAATATTAAATATCAGGAATATATATATATATATATATATATAAATGAAAACAGATTTAATTCCAAATAGTTTTTTGCAGAATGAAACTCCACAAGCACCTTCCCTCTTAAAGGGTAAATAGTATAGTCATATCATTAATTAGTAATTAATTAGCAGCTTACAACTAGTGATAGCACATAATTGCTAAATATATAGAATGTCTTTGTAATTATACTTCTAGATATAAGCGAAGCCTGTGTCCACAAATAAGTTATCTGAGTACTATTGGCTTAATTCGTAGTCGTAAGGTTCCGTGAACCGCAATCTATTCCCTACATCCTTATTCTATTGCTACATTTAATAAACCAAACTGTAATCACAATACTCTGTTGTTGTCCAGTAATAAGCCATTTTTACGTTGTATCTTTGTTATAACGAGTTACTTATGAGAAACTAGATTTCCTGTCAAAAAAGGTTAATTTTTCAATACAGATATGCCAGTTAAGGTATACATGATTTAAAGTAATATCTATGAGAAGTTGTTTCACTCGTTACAAACAGTCCTAGCCTCCAGGTAAATCTTTTTATGCCGATCATATTTAAATTGAATAAATTTTTACGTATTTATGGAGAGGGTTATTGCTGAATCCATTTAGAAAGCGGATCTCTAAAAATCACCATTTGGGAGGGACAGCATACCATCCTACTTGGCAGTGATAAATAAAACAAACTCTTTTAGAAAGTTTTTTTAGTTCAACTTTTAATAAATAAACTTATATACCACAAAAGTATATAATTGCCTGCTATAAAAGAGGGTATAACTACGATACTGTGTCAAGATTTTAGAATATTCATTCCTCCAAAACAACCATTAAAGTGAAAATAACAAATTTTAGAAAACCTAATTTATGAAATAATATATACTTGATTTGCATATCACTCACTTTTTTCATGTACCTTGAAAGCTGTATACTTTACTTTACTTTTGGGTAACTTTGGTTTTAGTAATTTCACAAATATTTATTCAGCAATACGCTCTGTACATGGCAGTGTTAATTGCAATTTGGTAAACAGTCCTGAAATATGCTCTCGCAAAGTTACAAGCTAAAGTAGTTATTGTATTTCTAAAATACAGCATTCTCTATATTGAACACATAACACTTGTAAATCTAACTGAATTTACAAATGAACTAGCCATCAAGTATGACAAAATCAATTTACGTAACATTAATGAAAGGGTAGAATATTTATTAGTTGTCACTTTTGAGTGACAAGGATGACCTTGATCCCACTTTCTCTGAAGGTTATTGAAACATTTTTAAGGTTCAGTTTTCTTAGTTGACTTCTAAATTTATCTCAACAGAATAAATTGGTCCTGAAAAAAAATTAACAATGAAGCAGCTTTTTTGATCAATTAACCAGTGTAAATTTTTGTTCACAACATGCTTTTGCTGGTTTTTTAAAATTCAGTTACATAAACTAATAGTATAAAGCATTCACAGTATTGAAAACATAACTAATGTTAGACAATAAAATAATTGTATTTGGGACCACCTAAGATCAAAATAGAAAACTGTTCAATAACACGTCCTATGACGATATGCACAAGATTTTTTTTATTCAACACGGAAAGTTAATTTTATCAATTTAAAGTTGGGTACAAAATTCAGTGAGGAGTAGTAAGTTGTACATCGTCCATGGAATGATAACAACTACAGTTGATGTTTTAAGGATCTAAACTTTGGTAAATACTCAGATTGCCCACCCACAATAAAATGCATATAAAATTAATCAAAAACATGTCCTAAAGCTAAATTATTAACTATTATTTTTGTTATTTTCAAGGAATGTTTATTTTATGTATCTATATTGAAATATACCAATTAAGTATCCAGTAAGGATAAATTTGGTTGTAATTTTATACATTTAACCAACATTACTTACATTACCATTGCCATTGGTAGTAATGTACAAAATTACAACCAAATTTATTTTGACTGGACACTTTATAGGTATATTTTAATATAAGTATATAATAATGTATAAAATTACAACCAAATCTATCCTAACTGGAGACTTTATAATTATATTTAAATTCCTATGCAAAAAACCATACAAATTCAGCCAAAACGTTTCTTAAATATTGACATACATAAGTTATGAATAGAGATAGTGAGACATCACTATAACACTTTTCGGACGTTGCACAAAACTTACTAATCCGCACTGAATTTCTTACCCAACTCTAAATTGATAAAAGAATAATTTTCTGAGTAAATTGGAAAAACATTCTTGCACATATCGACTTAAGATGTGTTTTTGAATAATTTTATATTTTAATCTCAAGTGGTCCGAAATTCTCACAATTACCGATAATAAAATATAATAGAATTTTTTAACATATCAACAAGGTTATCTCGATAATTTAATGAAAAATGTTTTTGACAACTTGATGCAAAAATTCTAAGCTTTCCTAAAACTAATTTAGAAGTACCAAATCCAGTAATAAGTAATTTAACATTAACTAATAAAATATTAATGCATTTGTCTACTTACAACAAACAGCTTCTACAGCATTTCCCTAGGAAGTGTTTTCACACTCTACGAAGCTAAGAGTGTTAACAGTCTCTTTGTAGTCTTTACATCTTTGGCAGCGTGTTTCATGAACCTTTAAAGATTCTGAAACTGAAAAAACGGGTTTTATTTAAAAAATCATTTTTATAGCTTCTGCTTTCATGTGTATAGAATTTTATTATGTAAAAAAAGTAAAATTATGCCAAGTATTGATAAATGTTTTTATATAAAATACCAATTG
The DNA here is from genome assembly GCA_036971475.1 of Prosapia bicincta. NCBI lineage: Eukaryota > Metazoa > Arthropoda > Insecta > Hemiptera > Cercopidae > Prosapia > Prosapia bicincta. Next base: position 57,310,500 of record JBAIZL010000010.1, on the reverse strand, counting down.
TATACAAGTTTTAACATTCATTAAACTTTAACATTTGCTAATTGTCATGGACAATAAAACCCACAATTTAATTTATGAAAACCACAATAATAAATATTCATCATGAAATGCAATATTTAAACTACAAAACATTTAGTCCTATACACGCCCCTAGGCACCTAACCTCTTGCATGAAACACCATGTCAATTTTATTATTGGCCCTAAGTTGCAATTGTAAATTTTGATTAGTATCAGTGACAAGGATGGTATAAGTCATTGAAATGTGTATGCCAATAAAGTATATTGTTTTGTGAGTTAATATGCAGTTACTTAATCATTCAAGACATTCATGTAAGAAATTTATTGAAAACAAAAACTATAATGATATATATATGTTGAACTTATACTCAAAGGATAAAAATTCATAATTTAAGTTTAATAAAATACATAAAAAATCGGCAATAATCAATAAACTGTAAAAAAGAACCATTTTTGTTCAGAAAATATAACTTACCATTTCTTATTTTGTTTTAAGTGTTGGACTGAGTGGGCTGTGTTTGTCTGTAGCCCTTGCCTATGCATTAAACTTGCATAGCAATGTTTCTAATTCGCGGCAACGGCTTCACTCTGGAAAATACAAAATTCATTGAACTTAAAATCCTTAATAAAAACTGTAATAACTATTTCCTATTTGCATTTAATTGAACTGACAGAAAAATTAGGTATTTCTTTCCTTTAGCCATATAATAGATCTTTGCATTAAAGTTAAACTTCCACTTTCCTCAAAAAATTCAAAATTTAGAAAAAAGGCCGTTCTAAGCGACCCCCAAAAATTAAATTTCAATGTTTTGCCTGTACTTGAAGTAGAAACTATAAAAATACCTCGAAAAGTAATTAAACGTGCTGGTGATGCCCAAAAATTACAAATTTTGAATAAAATTCACCTTTACTAAACTGCCATCAACAACACATATGCAAATTTTATAGAATTTATAAAACACCCACACATCTATTTTTTGATAAAGTTGCAAAAGGACAAAACAAACAATTACACTGTTCCACAGTCACACCACACAAACCAGAAAAAGTTGCATTGAACATTTACACGCCTTTCTTATTTAACTTTGGCCCAATAACGATTCAACTTAATGAGCAATAGCAGCATGAAAATTAAGTATTCAAATACGATATATTCCTGTACTTTTAACTACTACAATAAACATTTTCAATTAAACTTTATAATTTTATGAAAAGTAAATTGATTTCTTTACTGTACACAATTTTGTCTATTTAATATCGCTTATTGCAATTCAGACACATCTCCCGAAACAGCCACCCTCAGATTTTATAAGGGAAGTGCTGCTACAGACAAGTGTAACAATTTCACAAGTGTTTTTAATTAAAAACTAGTATCTCAGGTGAAGATGGAATTAACTAGTATACTTTAATTTGTATTACAGTACTTTCAAATTGTAAAAGCTAAGTACTGACTTCTACTATAATATAGTTTATCTTTATAACTTTTGACTTGAGCGCAGGAGCTGATGCGAACATTGTACAGCATGCTTGGAAGGAGTGAAAAGGTATAATCCACAGATTTAGCATCGAAGGAATCATTTTGCAGAATTTCAGCTTAAACGACCCTACTCCAAACATGTACAAATATTATTACTTTTTTTTAAAAGCAGCTGCTGTTTTATATCCTATAAAATATTTTTATGCTAAAAATATAGTCTTAATGAATTTGTTTTTGTTTTTTAATTACTAGTTTCAATAAGTAGAACATGAATGTAAACTTTTTTCTGCTGAAAATACGGAAAGTTGATTTTTTCAAATTTTAAATGTTAATCTGTAATGGCATGTATAAGTAAACAAGTCTTATTGACACTGTTAAAAAAATAATTAAAATTACTCGTTTCAATGTGTAGAACACAAATATTAACTTTTTTCTGCGGAAGATACAAACAGTTAATTTTTTTGCACATTTTTAATATTAGTCTGTAATACCATGTATCAGTCAAGCAGTAGCTGCAGCGCACTGCGTCAAAGTGAATTTATTTTATTACTCAAGTTAAAATCTAAATATTCAACTTTTGGTTATAATTTTATACAATATTACTATATACCTACATTAAAATATACCTATGAAGTATTCAGTCAGGATAGATTTGGTTATAATTATATTCAACATTACCATCTACCTATATTTCGGTAATTATTAAGATCAGCGCCTTCCGCTCCGATCGGAATCTATTTTTTTTGTGTGTTTAATTTGACCTTGCTGAACACGAATCTGAAGTTTTTTTTACTGCAAACACATTTTTAAATAAATATATATCTAACCTAACTTGGTAAAATCATAGTCCTAATGATGTTGGTTTTTAAAATTTTGTTTGTTTGTTTTTAAATGACTCGCTTTAATGTGTAGAACACAAATATCGACTTTTTTCTGCAGAAAATACGGAAAGTTAATTTTTACACATTTTAAATGTTAAAATGTAATGGCATGTAGGCCTATAGCGTAAACCGGGCGTGCAATAGCTACAGCGCACTGCAATACATCTAGATTTGGTTGTAATTTTATACAACATTACTATAAACCTATATTAAAATATACCTACAAAGTATCCAGTCAGCATGGATTTGGTTATAATTTTATTCAATATTGCTATCTACCTATATTAAAATATACCTACGAAGTATCCAGTCAGGATAGATTTGGTTGTAACTTTGGTAAATATTTAGACTTATTGCCAATGCAGATACTTACAACCAAATCTGTCCTGATTGAATACTTATAGGCGTATTTTATTATAGGTAGATAGTAATGTGGAATAAAATAACCAAATCTATCCTGACTGGATACTTCATAGGTATATTTTAATGTAGGTATATGTCGTATAAAACTAACTATGGTAATTGTTTAGTTTCCTAAACCGAGCCTATATTTTCATGAAACATTCAGAAACATGTAAAAAGGCTATTTTCGTTGAAATTATTATTTGTTTTGCCAAGAAACATTATTTTTTCTTAAATTAAAGTTGGGTAAAATTTTCAGCGCGGATGCAGAAGTTGTGAATAGGGGCGGAGTGATACAAATGTTTTTTTACGTAACAGTGCTGAGCATAAGGTTGTACGCATCGGCCCCGGTACGTCACGCAACCTTATGTGTGTAGATATTTGAGAAACGTTTTGGCTTAATTTTTATACATATATTTAAATATACTTATAAGTCCCCAGTTAGGATAGATTTGGTTTTAAATTTATATATTACTGTATACCTAAAAAGTGTCCAGTCAGGTTAGATTTGGTTTTAATTTTATACATTACCAAAATGGTTACATTTATACAATTAGAACCAAATCTATCCTGACTGGATATTTCATATTTTATGTTCATTTAATTCATACTTTAAATTCATTAAAATTATGCCAAAACGTAATGCTACACATTAGCCAAGTGTATTTTTTAGTACATTTGCGATGTCATGTATCCCTCCGCGAGGCGGGCAGCCTATCACAACTGCTACATCCGTGCTTAAAATTTCACCCAACTTTAATTTAGGAAAAAATAATGTTTCTAGGCACAAAAAAAATTAATTTCAATGAAAATAGCCTTTTTACATGTTTCAGAATGTTTCATACAAATATAGGCCGGGTTTAGCAAACTAAACAATTACAAAAACTATAACCAAAAGTTAAATATTTAGATTTTAAGTTTAGTATTAAAATAAACTGACTCTGACATAGTGCAGTGAGTAGTAGTTACTGCACGGCAGGTTCACACACGATTTTTTGGTAGTTTGGCCACCTACGATATTTTTGAATTTTTTACCCTCCTTTAAATTGAAAAAAAGTAACTTTCCTACTTTCATAAAAGTAAAATTCGGTTATTTTTTATTACGGCGGCCCCACTCCATATTTTGGATTATTGTTCAAAAGCACGAAAAGGTACGATATCCACAAAAAAAAATTTTTTTTCCTTTGAGCAAAGTTACTTTTTTCGACTTTAAAGTAGGGCAAATTTTTTTTGGCGGAAGCACAAGTTGTGAATAGGCGCGGAGTGATACAAACGTCGTGACGTCACGGTACTCACTATTTAGACCTATCTTAGGGCTCCGAGAGGAAAACATTTCGTACTGATTTTTACGCTTTTAGTAATTATTTCGCGTGGATATCGTATTTTTTCGTGATTTTGAACAATATTCCAAAACATCGTATGTGCCAAAAATAGCAAAAATCAACAAAAATCAACGTTAACTAACCCTCCACCACACACAAAGATTTATTAAAATCCCGCATTAAAACTACTTACCAGAAGCAAACAATCACTTATACACACTATTTAACGCACGAAATTCACTTACACACACTATTTCGCGCACAAAACAGAAATCATTGCACTTAAATTCTACACACACCTATTTACACAAAACAAGCAGATAATAGGATTCTGCCGCTAAAATAAGAACATGTTGCCAACCTTCCAAATGAAAATTATTACGTACAAAACATCTGGTTTGTAATTTTCCAACATAGAAGTAAAGTTACGTTTCGAACTATGTTACTTATAATTGTATATATAACAAAGCTAATGTACATATACTACGCAAATAATTACAAATAGACCGACTTTTATCTTCGGCTAGTATAACAAAACTACCTTCAAAATCTAAAACATAAACGTCGAGTATTGAAAATATTATACTTCATTTTCTTGAGATATATTGATGAAAGAATTGTAATACTTTATAAAGTTCAAAAATGTTATTAAAGCACAATAGCAGCTGAAGAGAAGTTACAAATATACATACTTATAACTTCAATTAGTATTACACAACTACCTTTGATATTGACAAATACAAAACATTCAATATTTACTCTAACAGTTTTAATAAAAATAGTTTTAATTGAAATATTATATAATATCTCTTATATTTATATGTTTCATAAGTTATAAAAGTATAATTGATAATTTATACTAATTTATAATAATATCAAGAGTTATTATTCTATGTATAGGATCCATAGAGTAGACAAATATTTATAACTTTTGCTGGCAGTTAACAAATGCTACGGATGCCATTGTTTTGACAATTTCATTTCCTCGGGTTATTGTGCGATAGGGAATGAGAACATTCGTTGGCATATAAAAATTTTGTTTTATATTATTTTTTTGGTCTTTGAAATTACACAATCACCTTCAAAATTTAAAACATAGATAGAGATATTATCCGCGGAAGAATACATAACTTCTCTGCGCGCCAGAAAATAGTCCTACATAAAAGTTAATAAACAGGTACCTTCCACAGCCTCAAAAACCAATATAATATTATATAGAAAAATGTTTTTATATGCCACGGATTGTTCTAACTCCCAATCGCACAATATCCCCAAGAAATGAAAATGGTAAAAACATTGGCTTGTAATCATACGTTCACTGCCAGCAAAATCTATTACTATTTTTGTACTCTATGAAACTTATAAATAGAACAATAATTCTTTATATTAGTATAAATTATTAATTGTACTGTTATAACTTATTAAATATATAAATGTAGGAGACCTTATATAATATTTAACATTTGTTGATTCCATCTTCGCGTGAGCTACTAGTAATCACTTACAACTTTTTAAAAAAATGTTTTAACTTGCCTATAGTAGCAATTACTTTTTTTGTTGAGATATTGCGAGTATTAAAAGTACAATACCTCATATTGTCGAAATAAGGTTTTAAAAGAATAATAATACTTCATGTTTTTCAAAAATGTTGACAGACGATGTTATTATAGCACAATAGAAGTTACAAAAATAAACTTCTAATAGTATTACACAACTACCATTGAGAGTGACATACCAAAACATTGAATATTTACTGTAACGGAGGTAAACTGTAAAAGTTTTAATTTAACTATTATATAATCTCTCCTTCATTTATATATTGAATAAGTTATAAAAGTACAATTAATTTATACTAATATCAAGAATTATTGTTCCATGTATAAGTGTCATAGAGTAGACAAATAGTAATAAATTTTGCTGGCAGTGAACAAAGTTTTAATTTAAATATTATATAAACTCTCCTACATCTATATATTTCATAAGTTATAAAAGTACAATTAATAATTTATACTAATATAAAGAATTATTGTTCTATTTATAAGTTTCATAGAGTACAAATATAGTAATAGATTTTGCTGGCAGTGAACTTATGTTAACAAGCTAATGTTTTTACCATTTTTATTTACATTTGTTGATTCCATCTTCATTTTTATTTCCTGGGGATATTGTGCGATAGAGAGTTAGAACATTCCTTGGCATATAAAAATTTTTTCTCAATATAATATTATATTGGTTTTTGAGGCTGTGGAAGGTACCTGTTTATTAACTTTTATGTAGGACTATTTTCTGGCGCTGAGAAGTTATGTATTCTTCCGCTGACCAATATCTCTATCATCAAAAGATGTTGCGTTGGAAGAACAGTTATATTTTCCTATTAGTTCTTCTGTGACAACATATCGATATCCAGCCAATCAGAACGCGCCAATCAAATAATTAACAGGGTACTCTCTTCCCATACAGTTAAGTTATGCAACAGTAATACCTAGTTCTCACCCTCCCACAATACTCAATAGCAAGTTACTAAGATGGCAGCTCAACGTGAGAATTTGTTTGTGCCCGCGTGTGAAGGAGAGTGTAAAGTGACCCAACAGCAATCTGTACGCTGGTCTAATGATGAAATGTTGGATTTCCTTTTTGCTCATGGGGTTATTAATCAAAATGCTACATGCAAGAAGTGTGAAAATGCTTTAGTAATCAAACGCAACACGTTGGAGTTCAGATGTAGACGAGTAGTCTCTGTGAGGAGGCAGGCAAAAAAGAAATGCACGTATAAAGTATCCGCACGTGTAGGATCTTTTTTTGCAGGCAGTCACCTTGCTTTGAATAAATGTTTCCTTCTGGTCTCTTACTTGTTGCATTTGGTTCCTCCCAGGCATGCAGCAGTGATGAGAAATCTCGGCATCAGCTCTCGTACAATGGTAGATTGGTACTCCTTCACCCGAGAAGTATTTATCCATCATTGTATGAAACAATCTTCCCGTATCGGTGGTGTCGGGAAGGTTGTAGAGATAGATGAAGCCAAATTTGGAAAAAGGAAATTCAATAAAGGCCGGCTTATAGAAGGTCAGTGGGTCTTTGGCGGCATAGAACGGGGTAGCAAAAACGCTTTTTTTGTACCAGTGCCTGATCGCACCAAAGATACACTTCTGTCAGTTATTAAAACGTATGTGCTTCCTGGCACTACGGTAATTAGTGACTGCTGGAAGGCGTATAACTGTTTGAAGGATGAGGGCTTCGTGCATGAAACAGTCAATCATTCTCTCAATTTTGTGGATCCTGTATCGGGTGCACACACCAACAACATTGAGAGAACTTGGCGAGAAGTACGAAAAACCGTCCCCAAATATGGTGTTCGGGCAAAGCATTATATCGGATACCTTGCTGAGTATCAATTTAAGCGTCGCTTCCCGGACCATGCAACCCGCCTACACCACTTCTTCATCGCGGCAAGAGATCTGTATCCGCCAACCTCCTAAGGTTAGTTTTTTTAGTTTTGGTACTGTTGCTCATATGTTGTAAACACCCAATAACAATCTTACAACTCCTCTGACCAGTTTTTGTGTATGTCCATTATGAAAGAAACCTTAATCCAAACACAAAACATATTGCATTACACGTTTACACATTTCTCATTTCTAAAAATCATTATGGGAATTTAGTAATTTTTCAAGACTCAACAGTAACTTCAACACAACCACTTTTCATAAAAAGGTTAGGTATAAAAGACGATAAATTAAGCCGTTAGATGTGTATGTTTTTCTTGTTACACACACACACACACAAGCACAATATATATATATATATATATATATATATATATATATATATATATGTGATTATAACCTCAACATAATGTATATTTCTATTTGTTTCAGAAGCCGAAATGTCATCCAACGGCAGTCGATGCTCCTGTTCCACCTGGACGTAGGAGACACGATTAAACCTGGTAATAGCAAAATGTGTAATATTATAATATACTAACTACAACATTAATATAAAGATATATTTCAGACATATTGTAGCCTTTGTCGGTCAGATAGATAAACTTTCTAACAGAAGTAACAGTAAATTTTAAAATGTTGAATTTTGTAGCCCATTATGTTTGATGAAACGTAACTAAACACTTTACTTAAAAATGTTGGGAATTAGGGGAAATTAGTAATTTTTCAAGACTCAACATTAACTTTAACACAAACACTTTTCATAAAAAGGTTAGGTATAAAAGACGATAAATTAAGCCGTTAGATGTGTATGTTTTTCTTGTTACACACACACACACAAGCACAATATATATATATATATATATATATATATATATATATATATATATATATATGTGATTATAACCTCAACATAATGTATATTTCTATTTGTTTCAGAAGCCGAAATGTCATCCAACGGCAGTCGATGCTCCTGTTCCACCTGGACGTAGGAGACACGATTAAACCTGGTAATAGCAAAATGTGTAATATTATAATATACTAACTACAACATTAATATAAAGATATATTTCAGACATATTGTAGCCTTTGTCGGTCAGATAGATAAACTTTGTAACAGAAGTAACAGTAAATTTTAAAATGTTGAATTTTGTAGCCCATTATGTTTGATGAAACGTAACTAAACACTTTACTTAAAAATGTTGGGAATTAGGGGAAATTAGTAATTTTTCAAGACTCAACATTAACTTTAACACAAACACTTTTCATAAAAAGGTTAGGTATAAAAGATGATAAATTAAGCCGTTAGATGTATACGTTTTTCTTGTTACACACACAAACAAGCACAATATATATATAAACCTTATGCGTAGCACTGTGAAGTCACAAAACATTTGTATCACCCTGCCTACATCCACAACTTATTCCTCCGCTGAGAATTTTTTACCCTACCTTCAATTACGAAGAAGTAACTCTCCTCAAAGATAAACAAAATTAATTGAAACCCAACAAACGTTATTAATTATTATATGGAAGTCCATTCATTGAGACAATATACTTGCTGCTTGATGTAATCATCTTGAATTCAGTGATTAAATTAATTTTATCTACAACGGCTCGATTTCTATTAACTTGTACTTATATTAGAATATATGATATATAGCATATGGAAAACAAGTAATATAAACAAAAACATATTAAATCAATATCTACTTAGGTATAATAAAATTATTTTATTTACTTTAAGGGTTAAAATAGATTTAAAATATAAAGATTATTCAAATTTATTTTAATCATACATTGTCTCAGCACCATTTATTAAAAAAAATGTAAGAAAATTAATAATTTCTAAATATTTTGTGCTAGTAAAAAAAATACGGTTAATTTATATTAACTTTTTTTTTTAAATAGGTGCAATGTCTTCTAATAGAATGTGAAGATAACACAGACTGTCCAAACTCTCGTTTGTGTGTGAATAGTAAATTTGTTGACCCATGTTCTTTGCCTAATGTTAGTGGACTTCATGCTGAGTGTACACCATCATTACACGCAGGAGTCTTCCTGTCAACCTGGAAACACAGGACATCCACGTCTCGGCTGTGTATCGTTACAGTTCTGTGCTTCAGATAGCCAGTGCTCTGCAGGCACCAAATGTAAAAATGGGATGTGCTTATGTGAGTTTCATCTGTTAGTAAGCCCTTGTTATGTGTATGATATTAAGGTTTTTATGTAATTATTTTATATCTAAAAACTCAACTAAAACTAAAAACAAATAAAAACATACACAAAATTCACAAATTATTCATTTATCTACTCATACGCGTTTCAATGACCAAGTCATCATCATCAGTGAGTGTTACTACTACTAGTTGTAAGTTACAGTTTGTAGAATTAACACTCACTTATGATGACTTGGTCATTGAAACGCGTATGAGTAAATAAATGAATAATATGTGAGTTTTGTGTATGATTTTGTTTGTTTTTAACATAACCTCACGAGCTAACCTCAAAGAATATTTGTTCAACTAAAACTATTAATTTGCTATTACTTAAGGACTCATCAATACTTTGAACTAAAAATAAAATTATTGGGTTAACCTTGGTAGGTTTATGTTTTTGTATATGTAATTCCGTTTTCGTTACTATGTGATCTGTTTCCTACAACATTCAACAAGTCTGTTTTTTTTACGTGACACATCACACGTTATATATTAGGTTTCTAAATTAAATATATTTAAAATGTATTGACTTTTAAAAATATGAAGATTGCATCCATTTTATTCTTTATGTGCTACACAAATTTTCAAAAAATAAACTTTTATTGTTGCAAACAAGCAACAAAGACATTGATTGATGATTTAATGTTGTCATTATGAGTGGATGAATGAAAAGTCTTATATTAACCATTGCAAATTTGAACAAGATATATGTACAAAGGGTCTGAACCAATACAAGGAGTTTAATAGATATATTGTTGTGAGTACTTGCTTTTAATTACATTAATATATGAGCTGCCTAGAATGAAAGTGGTGTAACAGAGAAACAGCTATTGTCTACTGCTATGATTTGGTGTATTTATTGTTCATATCAGTGTTTTAAATGATATTTGATTATTTTAGTTGTTAGTTTTAGAGTTTTTCTTAACATTAGAGCATAAGACATCGAAAAATACCTAATTATAACCTAAACTTTTGTTTAGAATGTAGATTTTTTTTTAAATATTAAAATGAAATTAAGCGCTAGGAATAATAACATATCTGACTTATTAAATAGTAGCTCTAAGTATGATCCAGACGATCTTGACATTGATCCTGATTTTATTTTGAAGACGAAAATAATACTCCTGAAGATGACCCAGTATCAGAATTTTTTTATTTTTGTCTATAACAACGGAGAAGAGCAAAGATTTTAAATAACTATTTTTGGTTTAAATTTTTGTAATTTGTTGCTTAAAACATTAAAAAACTATACTCAACTTAAAAGTATGTAATTTTGACCGAAAATTCTGTGAAATAAATACTTTCACAGTATATACCACTTTCATGCAAAATAAAGCATGCAGTAAAAAATGGAGACTGTATACGATTCAAATTACAATAGAACCATTTCAAGACATATAAGCTAGATTTTTTAATTGGTTGTTTCACAAAAAAATTAATTACTTAAAACTATAAATCGTGGACTTACACCACTTTCATTCTAGGCAGCTCATATGTGTAAATGTATATGTGTGTGTGTGTGTGTGTGTGTGCGTGCACACTCGCACACATTATGTTTATATAATTTATGTATTTATTACAAATATTTTGTAAGCGTATCGCTTATCTATAGTTTGGTTTCTGAATATGAAATAAATATTACTATTTACTATGTGGTATATAAATTTTATTAGTAATGAAAATGTTTACTTATACTTTAAATTAACTTCATACTCAAATTTTTAGATAAGTTTTTAATTTTAGTGTAAATCAAACACAAAAATGTATAATGTCTTTTAAAAATATTTTTAACCAGATTTAATGTTGAAATATGTTGAAAACGATTAAATGAAATGTTAGGAAGACCCTTCTTCAAAATAAAGCCAGGAGTTGATTATATATTTCCTGATATTTATTGATTTATATTTAAATTGTACTTCAAATGTAATTCATTTGCATTTTCTGCATTCTATTTAATAAGTTATTTATTTTTTGATTATATGGATGATTACAATTATTTGGTCTAATTTGGTTTGTTGAAGCTGGTTTACGGTATATATTATATTTAAATTTCTCATTTTTTCTTATTATAGTTAAATGTAGGAAATTTATGTTATTTGTTTCTATTTCATAAGTGAATTTGATTTTATTATTTATTTTATTTATTACATCCAAAATATTTGTTAAATTGTTATTATTATTGTTTGCCATCATCTACATAGCGAACCCAATAACCATTTTTACCAATTTTGTGATATTTTTTATCTCATTACAAAAAAATTTAAATGAAGTCCATTGACATTTTCATCATTATTTCAGTAAATTAGATTATTATTTTGTTTCTTTAAAGCAGCGGTTCTCAACCTGGGGGGCGCGTCCCCTGGGGGGCGTAGCAGATTTTCAAGGGAGGCGTCAACAAATTTTTAAAAAAATAGAATTTTATGTTGGACACAAACACACAATCATTGAAATTTGTTTATAGCTTAATAGAGCTATAAAGCTGTATTTCTTTACTCAACGAACTTTTCTTCCTTTCCAAAATCTTGTCGATGATACTCAAAGTCTTCCAAAAGACCTAGTAAATGAAATGAAGGGCCTAATATCTGAGCATTTGTTGTCTGAACATTTTGTTTTCATTATTCATAGGTATTTTATGTAATCTATATAATAAATTGTATAATGCAGCCATTTTTGGATTATACGGATGGTTAGAATTATTAGGTATAATTTGCTTAGTTTGAGTCGGTTTACGATATATGTTAAATTCAAATTCATTATTATGTCTTATAATTAGTAATATTATTTTCATTAAATAACTTATAAGATTTTATTAAATTTTATATTTTATTTTGGTATTTCTTTTTAGGATCCTTATATATTTCACTAAATTAATTAGATTGTTATTTTGTAGTTTATCTTTTAAATCTTTAACTCCTAAATATGTTTGTCTATAGGTTTTATTAATTTTAATTAATTTTTTTATTTCATTTGCTGCTTCGATTCTGGGACTATGTTGTATATTTTCATTTAATTTACTAATGGCTATTTCTGTATCAATTGTTATATTATCAATATCTTTATGTGCTTTTTTATTTGTATTTTGACTTTGTTCTTTATATATATATTCTTGATATTTAACGTTATCCATTGTTATTCCGTTGCACTGACTTTATGAAGTTCATATATATATATATATAGATTTTTTGGACTAGGAGACTGACAGACTTACCTTGGTAAGAGTCCACTCTGTAGTCTTGAAATAGAAACACATAAAAGCTCTTAAACAATGATATATTTCAACCACACAGTGGTCTTTGTCAATCGAAGAGAAAACACAAAAAGAAATATGAGAGAATGAAATAAAATAAAATAATTAATACTCTTACCAAGGTAAGTCTGTCAGCCTCCTAGTCCAAAAAATCTAAATAATCTTTACCAACCAAAACTAACCTAAAAAGAAATATATATATATATATATATATTTATATATATATATGTATATATATGTACATATATACATATGTATATATATATATGTATATATATATATATATATATATATATATATATATATATATATATATATATATATATATGTATGTATATATATATTAAATATGGTGATATGTTTTCTTGTAATATAGTTCATAAATTAAAAATATTTCATAAACAAGAATACTTTTAATGAATATATTTATTCAAAGCTTTTCGCCGATAAAAAGTATCAGCATCTTCAGGAAATAATTATCTAATAAAATACTTTTACAAAATTAAATCATATGTACTACAAAGAATCATATGTTTATAAGTATTGCACTGTATGTAAATTTTTCTATAACATCAATGACTTTATAAATAGTTTGGTGCCTTGATCTCACTTGAATTTGTTCATCAATTAATTTGTCCTCAACTTTATGCTTATAAATTTCCAATGTTTCAAATATGTTCATTTTTAATCCTTTATTTAATTCTTTTATTAATTTCATATTTTCTATTTCCGAAAACTCATGTCCATCATTAATACAATGCATAGCTAAATTTGATTTGTATATGTTTGGTTTGATATAAGCGTTTAAATGTTCTTTGTATCTTTAGAAATTAGGAAATAGAGAAAGTGTATTAAAAGAAATATTGTAACTAGAATAAGATTTTAAAAACCTAAATTAAACAAAACTTACTCGAATTATAAGAAAGTGTTTTATTTATTACTATAAATGGTAAGTAATAACAAATAAAAGTAATAGGAATCTAAATTTTACTGTTAGGGTAACAATTATTTTGTAATTCTAACTGGCGCCCTGCAATTTATAATTTTCTAAGGATTATTATATTTAATTATGTTTTATTATAAAGAAATTATTTAAATTATTTTAAAAAAAAATATATATAAAAATATTACAGTATATAATATATATATATATATATATAACTCAATTAATTAGCAACTCTTATAACTTTAACAAATATACTTCGACACACAAAGGAATTTACCTTAACTTGATGACTTATTAACATTCGTTAAGTAGTATATCTTTTTAATCGATGTAAATAGTTTTTTTTTATTTCTGGTTTTATTTTAAAATATTTCATATAAATAATGTTTACCGATAATCTGGGATATAATAATATTTTGGTTGGATAAGTGTTGTGCCATACCAATATTTTTAAAGTATTTTCCCATTTGTAAATTTAATATTCATAACTGACATTTTAATAGTTTGCTGGGAACCTTTTTCAAATATTTTTTAAAGTCCTTTAAAATATACTGTACAAAATATACTATATCAAGCTCGCACTCAACACCCAATTACATTATAATTCACTAAAGTCATGACCAGAATTATCTAGCTATCCACCTATGACCCTAATCGTAACTCATCTAAATCTGAGGTCTATTTATATTGACGATGGTAAGTATATACAGGAGCAGGATTCCTCATTGAAGAAACAAATAACAAGTGCTTCTAAAGGTAAGTGTGACTGTAATTAAGATTTTATGTGTAGAACTAGCATCTGCAGCTAAAAATGGATTACAATAAAATTACTGGTCATTATATTGAGATAAATGACACTTTTATCTGAAAATATGTTTCAGAAATACCTTTTTCAATATTTAACAATGGGGATAGGTTGCAAATTGTGATTAAATATTCTAAAATGATAATGCAAAAAGAAGAGTGGGTATAAGAATACTCCCAATATTCACTCCAAAAAACTAATTACATCAAATGTGCCTTTAAACAAGTGTGTAATTTTAAAATATTTTTTTTCTTGTTTAGATTGTTAGTGACAAGTAAATACGCTGTTAAATTATGTTTTGTTTGTTTAAGCAAATTCACATAAAAAGAATGGTTTCCTAGAAAATTTCTTTATTAATCCTTGGTATTTGCAAAGAAATGAAAAACGCTAATTACCATTTTTTACAACTATTTTTTGGTAAACGCCATTTTAAAATTGTCTTTTCCTTGGCTAGGCAAAAAGGCCTTTATAAATTGCCTTTTACTAGGCTAAGCAAATTAACAATAAAAATAAATTGGTTTTCTATAAAATAGCTTAAATATTTCCCTGGCTCCAATAATCAGAACCGAGTTCACCCTAAGCGATAATACACTTTTATAAATACCATAAATAATGCTGACAACACGATATCGGCAGGTTGATGCTTACGTTATTGCGACGTGATATTTACGAGAACCCCCTCCCTATGTTTGTGTTCTCATATATCGATATGTTACATCGATTATATATATATATATATATATATATATATATATATATATATATATATATATATATATATATATATATATATACATATATATATATGTAGTTATGCAACACTATTTTCTTGTCTTCACTTATATATATATATATATATATATGGAAGCTTCACTGACATTCATTTTTGATAAATCGCTAGTATTTATGTATTAACTCTACTATTTCTACATTATAAAGTATTATTCCTATGAATTTTGTTATAAATCATTTATTTTATACCGAGGTTAAAAGTTAAAGTATTTTATTGTATTGCGGTAGAGGTTTTCCGTATTAAGGTTTCCAATATCAATGGTAGTTGTGTAATACTATTAGAAGTTTATTTATGTAACTTCTATTGTACTATAATAAGATCGTCTGTCAACATTTATGAAAAACATGAAGTATTATTATTCTTTTAAAACCTTATTTCGACAATATGAGGTATTGTATTTTTAATACTCGCTGTTTATGTTTTAAATTTTGAAGGTGATTGTGTAATATCAAAGACCAAAAAAATAATATAAAACAAAATTTTTATATGCCAACGAATGTTCTCATTCCCTATCGCACAATAACCCGAGGAAATGAAATTGTCAAAACAATGGCATCCGTAGCATTTGTTAACTGCCAGCAAAAGTTATAAATATTTGTCTACTCTATGGATCCTATACATAGAATAATAACTCTTGATATTATTATAAATTAGTATAAATTATCAATTATACTTTTATAACTTATGAAACATATAAATATAAGAGATATTATATAATATTTCAATTAAAACTATTTTTATTAAAACTGTTAGAGTAAATATTGAATGTTTTGTATTTGTCAATATCAAAGGTAGTTGTGTAATACTAATTGAAGTTATAAGTATGTATATTTGTAACTTCTCTTCAGCTGCTATTGTGCTTTAATAACATTTTTGAACTTTATAAAGTATTACAATTCTTTCATCAATATATCTCAAGAAAATGAAGTATAATATTTTCAATACTCGACATTTATGTTTTAGATTTTGAAGGTAGTTTTGTTATACTAGCCGAAGATAAAAGTCGGTCTATTTGTAATTATTTGCGTAGTATATGTACATTAGCTTTGTTATATATACAATTATAAGTAACATAGTTCGAAACGTAACTTTACTTCTATGTTGGAAAATTACTAACCAGATGTTTTGTACGTAATAATTTTCATTTGGAAGGTTGGCAACATGTTCTTATTTTAGCGGCAGAATCCTATTATCTGCTTGTTTTGTGTAAATAGGTGTGTGTAGAATTTAAGTGCAATGATTTCTGTTTTGTGCGCGAAATAGTGTGTGTAAGTGAATTTCGTGCGTTAAATAGTGTGTATAAGTGATTGTTTGCTTCTGGTAAGTAGTTTTAATGCGGGATTTTAATAAATCTTTGTGTGTGGTGGAGGGTTAGTTAACGTTGATTTTTGTTGATTTTTGCTATTTTTGGCACATACGATGTTTTGGAATATTGTTCAAAATCACGAAAAAATACGATATCCACGCGAAATAATTAGTAAAAGCGTAAAAATCAGTACGAAATGTTTTCCTCTCGGAGCCCTAAGATAGGTCTAAATAGTGAGTACCGTGACGTCACGACGTTTGTATCACTCCGCGCCTATTCACAACTTGTGCTTCCGCCAAAAAAAATTTGCCCTACTTTAAAGTCGAAAAAAGTAACTTTGCTCAAAGGAAAAAAATTTTTTTTTTGTGGATATCGTACCTTTTCGTGCTTTTGAACAATAATCCAAAATATGGAGTGGGGCCGCCGTAATAAAAAATAACCTAAAATTCTTTCGTCTTATTTGGTGGTTTTGAACAATTTTCCAAAATATCGTAGGTGTCCGCGCTTGTAAATTTTTACCAAAATTTCATCCACAAGAAATGTTTTATTTATCAGGACAACTATACCTCTTATCAGGCCAATATTGAGATAATACTGCATTAACTACAGCTATGAAACACTTTCTTAGGATAGATTTTATTTTTAACAAACAGGGATTATCATAACTTACATTATGGCCCATACATTCTAGTAGTGTATGTAAAACCATTAGAAAGGAAATTATTTCATACATTCCGTATGCATTAAAATTACTTACAAATATAACTTTATTCAACTTACTTTTATATTGTCGTTCAGTAAACTGGCTGACAAAGACGAATTCAAACGTTCTTGCATTCCATCAAATAAAGAAAATATATTTCGTAATAAGCATAGTTAACACAGCAAGGTTTCCCCTTATTACAAGGTTTATACGCTTAAAGAATCCAAATTTGGTCCATATATTGAGAAGGGCTACCTCCCAAAATACTTGCAAATTTACGACAACTCTTTAAAGATACGAACGCCTAATATTTGTGGAAACAAATTTTAATATCTACAAACACTTCCAAAGGTACGCCATTTTTTTTCAAAAATGAAGAGAACAAGAGAACAATTTAGATAAGTGAGTGGTGGAGAAAATGGCTGTGGAAATAACGCACACGGCCAGTAAATAATACTCTAATAATTATATATGCTTTTGAATATAACGGATTAAGAATAACGAAATATCTACTTAAAATACATTTATTTGATACAATAATATATATCTTTTTACAGACGAAATAATATTAATAATTGTAGTTAAATTATTAGACAGATTGCACTAAAAGAAATAGTGCACTAAAATACTGGGACATATACTATGTGGCACTTAGCTATATTAGGACATACTTCAATTTAATTAGGTCAGTAGTTATGGGAGCTATATTCATTGCAAACTTTGACTTTATCTCCATAAAAATGTTTCAAATTGGTCATGTTCATAAAAAAAACGTTCACTAGCCTGACGGTTATAATTAAAATAACTGTCGGGGCATAGCTAATCGACTCATCAATTGTCTTTTTTCTTAATATAAAAACTTTCAAGTGTATAAACAAGAAGTTATCAAAACTTTATATGAAAGCATAGTACGATGTTATATGTTGAAAGACGTTCAAAAGTCCTTTGCCACAGTTATTTCATCAATTTTGTAGAACATACTGACAGGTAGTTCGATATAGAGAGCAAAATAACTGATCCCAGAAAGCGAAGCAATGTGAGACAAATACTGCCTTCTGATTGGTCTGTAGCACCAACTGATTCCAGAAGGCGTAGCAATGTGAGACGATTACAGCGTTTTGATTGGTTTGTAGCACCAACAATAACTATCAAATTCATAGACCCTTTAGAAAAAATTATTTCGTCCTCAGACATGCAAGCCTCAAAATAAATTATTCTAACATTCGGGAAATTATAAAACAGTTTAAATAAATACGTCTAATCAGCGACTCTCAGCATTGAACAATGCACTGACCTAGATTGAAATGCACCTGTTGAAAAATATCAGTAAGTAGTGGTTTTTTGCCAAGTGCTACTAATGGTAGTAGTAATTTATTTTAATTCTAATACAGAAAAGATTTTTTTAAATAATGTAGGTGTAATACTTCTTACAGTAAAAATTTGCTAATACAAACCGAATCCAAGAAATAATATAAGTTTGAGTTAGAGGACATATACAGTATATAAATTATCTGATGTACCCATATATTGCAAATTATTGTACTTTCAGATGTGTAAAATGTGAAATAAAAAGCAAATTAGTTCCTTACCTGTTTGTAATATGTTTATTTCACTATCTTGAATGAAAACAGAATATTAGCATGCAGTATTTCCAAGGAATACAGCATAGTATTTTACTTTTTATAATGTGCGACATTTTGTAACAGGTTTATATTTTTATTATAATGTATTATTTGTTTATTAATCACAGTGTCCAGTTTCATTTCACTTGAAACAGAGAAGTTTGTTCTAATAACACTGGTCATATCTACAAGCTTAACAAAACATCTGAAGTTTTCTTTCCTTCAGTTACTTCAACATTTTAAGGTTTTTGTGTTTTATTGTTTACTATTTATTCCATAGACTATGTCACCAGTTTGATTTCCACCTATACTTTGAGTTATTTCATCTTCGGATTGCATAATATATCCAATTTCGTAAACATCCATTTATCATCTTTTAAATATTTCTTATTCTTGCATCAGGGTTTTCATAACTTTCTAAAATATGTTTGCACCACTTCTTTAATTTGCTTGGAGTACTATGTAGGCCTATTGACTTTTTTTATGAATTTTTTAATTATTAGCTTTTTCTATACTTAGGTTGTGTTTCAATGTCTCCCATAATGATACTGTTTTGTCTTTATAGAATTGCCACGGTTCCAGTTCATATCCCAAAGAATCTTTTCCTGATCTTCTTGATACATCTGAACACTTTTAAGGTTTACAATTCAAGTTTAGAACTTCTCTACTTTACTACATCTTGTAGATTTCTGAACCCAAACAATCGTTCTCTACTCATCTTAAATTTTTTATTTTGTAACAAAGTATAAAATAGTTCAGCAGCAGATTGTAACTATAGGCCTACTTCATGTTTGAGAACATTAGCAGTTCACTACAGCTGTTTTATCTGTTTTCTCTCTCTGTAGTGTTATTTTAGTGTTTATTTATTTTTTTTTGTATATTGTGCCATAGTCTGTCTATTATTGTTGTACTGTATCCATTTGTATATGATAAATATTTATTGGTGTCTAGACAAAGAACTAGACACATCACAATACCATACATAAAAAGAACATAAAATAAAATAGCCCAGAAATTTCAAAAAAACAGGATACAAAATAGCATACAAAACAACACATATAATAACAATTTACAATACAAAATTTGATACAACACGACACCAGCAACAAAGATAAACTACAAGCACCAGGCGTATACAAATTAAACTGCGACAATGCAACAAATTCTACATTGGGAAAACAGGTTGCAGGTTCAAAGAGTCGAGGAACACAAACAGAACAGTACCATTCAGTCAGCATTTTACAATCACATAAAAGAAACAGGACACAAATACACAGACATTTACCATAACCTAGAAATCTTACACACCAACAAAAATGAACCACATCCTAACACACTAAAACAATATGAAATTTAAAAACATACAAAAACAATATGAAATTTAAAAACATACAAAAACACAAAGTACAGACATATTAAATGAACAAACCCAATACAAATCACACATACTCTTTGATACTATAAAAAAACTGCCTTTACAACCATCACCA
This sequence comes from Prosapia bicincta, assembly GCA_036971475.1. NCBI lineage: Eukaryota > Metazoa > Arthropoda > Insecta > Hemiptera > Cercopidae > Prosapia > Prosapia bicincta. Next base: position 57,289,828 of record JBAIZL010000010.1, on the reverse strand, counting down.
CTTAACCTAACATCTCCAAGCAGAATACATTGATGAAGATCGCCACATAACGATCATAAACGCTCTGTCTCAGTATGTTTATATAAATTCACAAAATTTAAAGTTCAGATGGCCATAAACTAATGTTAAAGTGATTAATTAAGTTTCACCGAACGGAATGGACTACAAAATTCAAGAGTTTAATTTTAGAGTTGTCAACTTCAATATTCAATGAAAAGTATATGGTTTTCTTCATACCTTAGTAGGTTGATTTACTGATTCGTTCACACAAAGCACTGTGAACGAAATCACCTTTGACTATATATACTTTAATATTCTGTTCTGTAGTAAATAACTCAGTCTACAGCAAACAATTCTGAACACAGTAATCCTTGATACTAGCAAATTAGAGTTAAAGGAGATGAAACACCAGGGAATAAACTGTTTAAACGAGTGAGGGAAGTAAATTTCCAATGACTCATATCCTTTCATTAGAATTTTACTAAACCAAAATGTATTGGTAACAAATATGAGGTTCCAAAAGTCTGAAATAGTACAATTTGGCTACTCCTGCAGCTCCGCCCACATTATGGTAAATCTGAATAAATAAAGTCTGAATTAGCAAAGTTTGATTGCTCCTATCCCTCCCTGACCCTCCTTAAATGCTTTCTATCCTTATCCATAACTTTAGTTTAACTATCTGTTACACTCTTTCATTCGTGAACTCTTTCATAAGGTTTGTTTATTTATTTTTTTTTTCATTCAGTCAAGGCTTTTTATTTGTTTTTTTTGTCCAGCTTTTGATTGATAAATAGCCTGTAAATACTTTTATGTTTTAAAAATGATATTTAATTGTGTCTTTTAAATTTTTTTCAGGTACCTAGTTTTTGTTACATGTGCTAATGTCTATTTTAGCTCTTCTGTAAGTCTCAAATTTCATATTAAACTGTATTTTTAGTTTCACTTTTAAAATGTTTTAGACTTGCCTATAGTAGCACTTACTTTGCTTGTTGAGGACGGCAGTTTCGGGAGATGTGTCCCTTTGTCAACTCAGACCGTAACTGATCTCAAGGTTTACGTAGGTTAGGGTGGGGGTGGGATATTTTGGTGGTGTGGGTGTATTTTGTGTGTATTAGGAGTTATGATGTCAAAAAGTGCGTGTGAGTTGTAATGTAATTGTGTATTGAGTGTGTGTGTAGGGTGTAGTTTGAAATGCCTATATATTTCGTATTGTTCGGTTATAGGCAAGTCTAAAAGATTTTAAAAGATTACTAGTAGCTCACGCGAAGATGGAATCAACAAATGTTTGTATTGTTAGCTTTTAAACTTATCACTATTGAACTATACTATTTACAAACTCTTGATCAAAAGCCTTATCATATTTTCCTAATAAGTGTCTTAAGAATTCCACCTTTACTTTGGTCTACTTCTAAGTTATTTTTATTATACACTCTGACATTCATCTATGCTTCTCTTTTCAAGGCTGGTAAAAGTAAATATAAATGACATTTCGAACTGGATTCAGAAATAAAGAATAAGTAATACCTAAAGAGATATGTGTTGACAAAAAGTATAATATTCTTAATTTGGTATTAAATTGGAGTTAAATCTCATTTTTGGAACAAAATACAGTGTTATTAACTTGTTTCTTTAACCCACCTTTAAATTTCACCTAAATTGTTGAAAGATGTCTATAGATGGTAAAAATACAATTTATAAGAGAAAATACAAAATAATTTGCTCTTGATGAATTAGTTTTCGACTTTATAAAATACAAGAAAACTTTATCCATATTTAATTCTTTAAACCATTTAATTGCATCCTGAATATTTCTCCTGACTGAATTGTTTTTTTTTAAATTAAAAAAGTTAACAGTTTTTTGTCTCTCTGGATCTGTAACTAATATCTAGTACATTTGTTTAGATTAAATTTTATAAACATATTTTAACACAATGACGTACATTGTGATGTGTGTTTTTACTTAGCATTAATTCTGTTTTCTAACTCTTTCTGTCACTTTTTCTTCGTGTGCTCACTCTGCTTCTGCCCAGTTCACCATGGCAAATTCTCATAACACTTTAGAATTTTCAATCTGATATATGAAAACTGCATAAATTAAACTAAGAAAACACAAATTTTACTAGAATTAAAACTTTCAAGATCCCCACATCATTTTGTTAAACTCACTAATTTTCAAATGATTTAGTGTTGCCTAATATAACCACAGATACTTTTATTTCACAATGTAACATATTACCCTGAAAACCTTATCTGTCATACTTTTCTGTACAATATACAAATCCAATGGTAAAACTTAAAGCAGTTTACTTTAAATCTCACTACACACCAGTTTATTAAAACAAATAGACTAGTTTCAATGAGGATGTCGCTTTCATCAGTGCTTGGCTCCTACTTAATCACTGCTTGGCTATTAACCTAATACAAATCCCACTTCCTAAAACAGCTCTTTTATCTATCTTATATTATAGCTCTAACATAACAATCCTTCAATGCAGTGCCATTTATCTATTTCTAAGAACCTTTCTACCCATTTATTCATCAATAAACTCATTTACTATACCTTAAATAACCTAGGAATGATACAGCTTCATTTCTCATTTTTATTCTCGAAAATCACAACTGTTTTGATAATTTCTTCTCAATGTTCCCATTTCAGAACCATAGAAAGAAAGGTATTTCCTGTACATACAGCTTCACATTGCTTTCTGTAGAATTTTTGTAAATACTATAATTTTTTATTTATTATAAACTGTCTTTCTTTTTAAAAAATAAAAGCTATACAGAATACTCACAAATCATTTATTTATTGACTCACACACTTTTCAATGACAAAGGCATCATCATCAGTGAATGTTGCTACGACAAACTCTAAATTACAACAAGTTGTAGTAGCACTCAACGATCTAAAATTATTTTCTAACATTTCAAACAATATACAAAAAAATAATATATATCTAAACATACATAGCATAATCTCATGTAGAGGCTAATTTAGCTTTAGATGGTGATTTTGTTGGACTAGCACATGGTACGAATCCATATAACGGGTATGATAACAAACCAAACAAATTTAAAGTGATAAAAACATCAAGGCTACTTTTCAAAGATGCATGATTCAAGGATTCTTCAAAATAGTGATATTTTTTCAAATAGTCATCACAAGAAGCTTTAGTTTATGTCAAATGAAAGAAAAAAGTTCATATTTCATTTGCAGACTTGGCATAACAAAAAAGAATTTTATTTTTCACAGATTCATCATTAAAAATATAAGTTTAACTGGTAGCAAAGTGAGATTTAAACTTCTGTTTGTGTTTACTGTACTGATTATAGATAAAACAATGCAATATTGATAAACTAGCCTAATAGAGCAATCGATGGTAAAATATTAAATTCTGTACTACATATATAACATAAAAATAATTAACAACGAAACAATGAGATGTTTTGGGTGTGTTGCTCAAACAGACGTTTAATATGATCTATATCAAATGGAATACAGTTAATTCATTAAAAATAAACAATAGTTTTAAAAGACAGAAATTAAAAATACTTTAAATAAATACAATAAATAATTCATGTATAAATATATTAAACATTTTAAAAAACTTTAAATTATTCTAGAAATATTACAACAAATTAAATTATATTTAAATTTTACCATATACAATACATTTTAAAATTGTCAATAATTGAAAAAAAAAATTCAAGTTCAATAACTTTTTATATTTTAAAAATAAATTGGAATTTCATTCATGCTATTTGATAAACATATTTTAACCCTTGTAGGACCATGGGTCAGGCCATTACTTCAAGGACTGGGGGGGGGGGGCTGGCAGGCCCACAAAACAAAAACGTTCATTTTATTAAATATATATATATTGAACTTATAAAAAACATCACTTTACATTATTTACTTTATATTTATATTATTGACTAAACTATAACATGAATATTTGATGAAATATAATAAAAAATATTGATTAAATAATGAAAACATAAAAATGTTATTTAGTCAATAAAAATGTTCCTTAAACCAAATATTTAATCAGAATCGGCTCCACCTGCTTGGCATTTCTCACAGGTGACAGTGTTCTTGCTATGATTTCCACATATATGTTTATTGCAATGATTACAAACAGACTTTGACTTCCCTAACTTATCATATTTTACTTTCTTTGACCTTGCTGCACCGACACAAATGAAGCATCTTCCACGACCAACTTCAGCTTGTGAGACTGGTTGAGGTCGAACGTTATAAGTTAGTTTTCGTTCAAGAAGTTGTTCTATAGCACACACGGTGTTTTATAGTTAGACCTTCGATGTTTTGTGGTCGTACATTTACTTGCGGTTTGATAAGCTCAAGCGCCAACATGCGTAAAAACTGAAGCCGCTGATTCTTTTCTCTCGGTTTCCAGTTTGGAAAGTTTCCAATACATCAAATATTCTGTCTATTTCACTGTTATGATCATATACGTTACTCATATTTCGGTGTAAATAATAACACAGACACAACCTTAATAATTCTGGCAAACACAAACACACTGACAGACTGAAATGACAAGCGGCAAAAAGAGGGAAATACCAAGGTCACACAGTGCTACCAATCTTACACAAATTTAAGTAAAAATTACCTCAGTCGTTTAACTTGTTATATTAATACACTATTGATGTTAAATACTGTTTGTTTTCATAAAAATAAAAAAAAGTGACATAAGAAACATTTTTTAAATGGTTACGTTGAGGACCAAGGGGTGGGCCTCAGAGGCCCAAACGGACTGTTTTTATTCTTATTACCAGGAATTTTTGTAAAAAAAATGTAACAAGTCTAGAAACCGATTCTTCAGTTACAGATTGACAATAAATAATTTTATATAAATTTTCCGAAAAGGTTTTCTATACAAAAACGATAAAATTAAAAACCATGGGCCTGACAGGCCCCCCCCTTGGTCCTACAAGGGTTAATATAATCATCATGCTATTGTGGTGAAAAATGTTTTGCTTTCGGTAAAAGTGATTAACCAAGTTTTACCGAACGCAATGAACACCAAAGTTCAAGAGATCACCATAAGGTTCAAAACAAAATAGATTGTTTAGAGAAGTTACATAAACTGATTGAAACAAGTACATCTTCTGGGGCAGTCAAGGAATATTGGTAGTAGTATTTCTGTTATTGTTTAAATAAATCTGGTTAATTTGAGAGTGAGGTACAATTATTTATTTAAACAGGCCATGTTATCATCACAAGGGCTACAATACATAAGGTATTAATGACAAATACGTAGCCATTAATGAAATGTTGCCGGATTAAATAAATAGTTGTACCTCACTCGCAAATCGAGCGCCTTTATTTAAAAAATAATCTCTGTGAGTGTAAACATGATTAATATATTTCTCATAGTCGACGTTGGTCCCCATAAACGTTGACAAGTAATAGAACTTTATAAAAAATAACTAAAACCTCAAACATCATATGTTGAACTTTTTAACAAAATACTGTGCATTATAAGGTTCTATCTAGAGTACAAGAAAATAAAGTGAAATTCAAGGTAAACATAGAGCATGAAACATACTATCCTGTTTTAAAGGAATTGTTAATGCTGTAAACAACTCTTTTTATAGCTCAGCAACTGTAAGAGTTATTGTCCAATGACAAGACCGAAAACATGTCGAGATCCAGGATAAATGGCAGTTATATTTAAAGGTCTTGCTGTAATTCATAATATTGGGGAGAATGTCATCAATTTATTTGAAAAATCAAAACAAAGAAATATTGATATTTTGTAGAATAATTTGGATTGAAATAATTTTAGCTCATATTGAAAAAACATTGTTTCCCAAACTATAAATATTTATTGTCATTTAAAAGTTTGCTACTTAATGAAAATATGCTAAATTTTATACAATATCAAAATCACAATGGTACAATATATTACAATAATAATGTTGGCACGAAAACCAGTACAACAAAAAATACTAATATCACAAGTTACCTAAGGCTAATCCCTCATATATTTCGATGACCATGTAGTCATCAGAGAATCCTATTACAAAATTACTGTCTAGAATACAATTATTCTAAGTAAAGTATTGTATTCTAGATTGTAATTTTGTAATCAGACCTTCTGATGATGACGATACGGTCATCGAAAAGTACATACGAGTTTAATCTAAGGTAACTCGAGAAATTAGTCATTTTGTATCTGCTTATGGGGTTTTTGCCAATATTATTTTTGTAATGCTAAATTTTATTTGAAAATTTTTAAGAATAAATAACTTTAGCTTTATTATAAATAAAATTTCCATCTTTGACTCACTGGAGAAAAATCTAGATCCACCTTTAATACATCATTTTTTACTGTGAGATGTTTGAGTTTGACAGACTCTAAATGGGTATTCATAGAAAATATAGTGTTGGATAAAGGAAAATTTTGGATGATAATTTTAGATCTTGTTTGTTTGGAGTTAAGATCAATCTAATTTAGTGGTAAGCCAAAGGTTAATTTGTGGGATGAAAGCCACTTTAGGCAGATACTATGTACATAACTAGACATAGGGATACATATGTTAGGTTGTAGATGGATCTTGAGGTAAAAGAATATCAGAGAATGGTACTTATTGACATCAACTCAATATTCCAAAGAATAATGCACAAACTAATGTTTGAGAACAGATTCTTTTTAAACATAAAGGAAACTTATGAGTAAAGAAAGACATATGACTATTCTTTGAGCTTAGCTTGTGAGGTTGTGTTATAACATATAGAAGTTATACACAAGACTCACAGAAAATAATCATTTATTGACTCATACGCCTTTCAATGACAAAGTCATCATCATCAGTTTTCTACTACATCTCGTTGTAAGTTAGAGTTTGTCGTAGCAACACTCACTGATGATAATGCCTTTGTCATTGAAAAGCGTGTGAGTCAATAAATGAATGATTTGTGAGTATTCTGTATAACTTTTATTTTTTAAAAAGAAAGACAGTTTATAATAAACAAAAAATTATAGTATTTAGAAAAAGGTCTCCAGAAAGCATTGTGCTTATTATATACCATTCTTTCTATGGTGCTGAATTGGGAACATTAAGAAGAAATGATCAAAACAGTTGTGATTTTCGAGAATAAAAACAGAAATTAAGCTGTATCATTCCTAGGTTATGTTAGGTATGGTAAATGAGTTTATTGGTGAATTAAAGGGTAGAAAGTTTCGTAAAAATAGACAGATGGTACTGCAATGAAGAATGAAGAATATACCATTGGAATTGTATATTGTACAGAAAAGTATGACAGATAAGGTTTTCAGGGTAATATGTTACATTGTGAAATAAAAGTATCTGTGGTTCTATTAGACAACACTGAATCATTTAAAAATTGGTGAGTTTATCAAAATGATGTGGGGGATCTTGAAAGTTTTAATTCTAGTATTCCTTGTATTTTATAAAGTTGAAAAACTAATTCATCAACACATCTTTCAACAATTTAGGTGACATTTAAAGATGAGGTTAAATAAACAAGTTAATAACACTGTATTTTGTTCCAACAATGAGATTTAACTTCAATTTAATACCAAATTATCTATATCAAATTATTAACAAAAATAACGTAGAAGTAGTAGAATAACGTAAAGTAAAGGCGGAATTCTTAAGACACTTATAAGGAAATATGATAAAGCCTTTGATTTTGAAGAGTTTGTAAATAGTATAATTCAATAGTGATAAGTTTAAAAGCTAATAGTACTGTTGAATATGAAATTTCAGATATACAGAAGAGCTAAAATAGACATTAGCACATGTAACAAATATTAGGTACCTGAAAAACAATTAAAAAAACACAATTAAATATAATTTGTAAAACTTAAAAGTATTTACAGGCTATTTATTAATCAAAAACTGGACAGAAGAAGCAAATAAAAAGCCTTGACTGAATGAAAAAAAAAAAAAAATAAAAAAAACCTCACGAATGAGTTCACGAATGAGAGAGTGTAACAGATAGTTAAGCTAAAGTTATGGATAAGGATAGAAAATATCTAAGAAGAGTCTGGGAAGGATAGAACCAATAAAACCTTACTAATTCAGACTTTATTTATTCAGATCTACCATTAATGTGGGCGGGGCCGCAAGAGTGGCAAAATTGTACTATTTCAGACCTTTGGAAACTCATATGTGTTACCAATGCATTTTTCTTTAGTAATATTCTAATGAAAGGATATGCGTTATTGGAAATTTACTTCCCTCACTCGTTTAAACAGTTTATTCCCTGGTGTTTCATCTGCTTTGACTCTAATTTGTTAGTATCAAGGATTACTGTGTTTAGAATTGTTTGCTGTGGACTGAGTTATTTACAACAGAACAGGATATCAAAGTATATAAATATATAGTCAAAGGTGATTTCGTTCATAGTGCTTTGTGTGAAGGAATCAGTCAATCAACCTACTAAGGTATGAAAAAAACATACATTTTTCATTGATTAGTGACGTTAACAACTTTAAAATTAAACTCTTGAATTTTGCAGTCCATTACATTCGGTGAAACTTAATTGATCAGTTTATGACCATCCGAAGTTTAAATGTTGTAAATTTATAAACACTAACTGAGACTGAACGAGTATAGTTCCAATCTGCTGCTAAACTATTTTATACTTTATTTCTAAATAAAAAATTTAAGGTGATTAGAGAATCATTGTTTGGGTTCAGAAATCTACAAGATGTAGTAAAGTAGAGAAGTTCTAAACTTGTATTGTAAACCTTAAAAGTGTTCAGATGTATCAAGAAGATCAGGAAAAGATTTTTTGGGATATGAACTGGAACCGTGGCAATTCTATAAAGACAAAACAGTATCATTATGGGAGACACAACCTAAATATAGAAAAAGCTAATGATTAAAAAATTCATTAAAAAAAGACAATAGTCCTACATAGTACTCCAAGCAAATTACAGAAGTGGTGCAAAAATATTGTAGAAAGTTATGAAAACCCTGATGCAAGAATAAGACATATTTAAAAGATGATAAATGGATGTTCACGAAATTGGATATACAGTACTGTATTATGCAATCCGAAGATGAAATAACTCAAAGTATAGGTGGAAATCAAACTGGTGACATTGTCTATGGAATAAATAGTAAACAACAAAACGCAAAAACATTAAAATGTAACTGAAGGAAAGAAAACCTCAGATGTTTTGTTAAGCTTGTAGATATGACCAGTGCTATTAGAAAATATTTTTTTGTTTCAAGTGAAATAAAACTGGACACTGTGATACAGAACTAATTTGCTTTTTATTTCACATTGTACACATCTTAAAGTACAATAATTTGCAATATATGGGTACATCAGATAATTTATATACTGTATATGTCCTCTAACTCAAACCTATATTATTTCTTGGATTCGGTTTGTATTAGCAAATTTTTACCGTAAGAAATATTACACTTACATTATTTAAAAAAATCTTTTCTGTATTAGAATTTAAATTTTCCTAACGTCGAGAAACTATAAAACAGTTTAAATAAATAAGTCTTATGGGCGACTCTCAGCGTTGAACAAAATGCACTGACCTAGTGCAAAATGTGTCTGCTGAAAAATATCAGTAAGTAGTGGTTTTTTGCCAAGTGATACTAATTGTAACAGTAAATAAATGTTTACATAATTATGTTTAATTTACAATACATGAACAAAAAATTAAAACTATTTAATTACAAAGCACAGCCTCTCCGTAAAAGGAACGATGGTTTTGAAATGCGTCAGCAAGTAAGCCCTTACATATTCACTTGGCTAAGTATCACTTAATTATAATTTAATCAGTAAATTCTAGATAATTACAAGAAAAATCAATTTTAGTCGAATAATTAATTTCTTAAAGACATAGTTGTATAAAATTTAACAAGAAATTAGTTACAGTAGTATGAAAATATTTACTATAATCAGTATCAATTTCGGAAACAAAGGGTAGTGTCTAAGCAAACATAACACAACAAACCCTACACTAGTGAAATATTGAGTTAAATCTCTTAGTGAATAGGTTATGTTTAAAATTCGATTTATGCTGTTCCAATTTTCTAATACATACCAACTAATAATTAGGCATAATTTTGTTTCAATTATAAAACACAGTTCTTTATTTCCAATTTTTTCTCCAACTTTATCAAAACAATACAAAAAACTCTGTTATTATGTGCCAAATGATGCCCAATCTGCTAGGATTTCCTTGCAACCATTTGCAATCTGGTAAGAATATAAGGTAAAATTATTAAATTGGAAAAAGGTTTTGATTTGGGAACGCAAATATGTTTTATCAAGTCAAAGCATTTCCTCTAGTTGCTGATAAAAGTGGTGTTAGCTCGATGAAGCTGTTGCCAAGAGAAAGAGGTTAGGGAATTCCTGAAGTCAACCTTTCCTTGTTAAATAGCGTTACAGAAGAGACACAAGAATTATGGTGACAAAAAAAAGTTCACATGATATTTAACAAATGAAACTAAAGGAACAGGAAAAACTATAGTTATAAAGACCAGTTAGTAACATGTTAAAAAAATTAATTCAACTAGACATGAAGAGATTAAAAAAAAAAGAAAATAACAGATAAAAGTTTTATGAATACGTAAGATTTTTTACAAAAAAACTTACTCATCAAGAGTGATTCAAAAGTGTAAAAGGGAAAAGTTATTTAGTTCAAACTATCTTACCTTAACAGATTTTCTTACGAAGCTGCCGTTAAATTATGCCGTCAATATATGAATGAATTTTGTCTTGTACATATTAATAGTTTCGGCTTTCTCCAAGTTGTTAATTTTATACCCTTTGCAGAGATCAAAGGCCTTGCTTATGTAAATTAAAAAATCTTCGGCAACCACTACTGCAACCATTTTAAATAAAACTATAGACTACTCAGGTGATGGAAAGTAACATTCTAAGAAGAACAACTACTAATGAAGTGAAAACTTCTCTCGATGTATCTTACATTTTAGGATGAGGAAAACCCATCTATTCACCTTTATCGAAACAGGTGCACAGAAGTTTAACACATTACACTCCAGATATTCTTAAAGCCTAACAAGGCATTTATAATGGAGTTGGTTAACACTAACAGTTTGTTATATGTAGTAAACCTCCACAAGACAAACTGTGTTTGTATTTACAGGTTATTTAGAGGATAGGTTGCAATAATTTAAAAATTGTACTTCCATCATGTAGCATATATTTAATTGGTATCAGATAAAACTAAGCGTTATGACTTACACAACAGCTGTAATATTACTTGTAACCCTGAACGATGGAAGAATTCTGAAAAGGAGATGTGAAGGTAGTGTTACAGTGACGAAAAGGCAGAAACGAGAATTATTTGTAAAACACCTAATTCACAATCAGCCGAGTTAAAATTGAAATTATGAATATACTCATCTTCATTTATGTTAGGAAAATTTCTATATGTTTGAGTACAGTTTTCTGCCACGCCTAACTTTTCAATATTCTCATCTGTTGACGTGTTTCGGAGTAATTCCTTTTTCAAAACTTAATCCTACTCTCTTAGGCACTTTGAAAATGGAGTTACTCCGAAACGCGTCAACAGATGAG
>JBAIZL010000010.1:57220759-57273259 GCA_036971475.1 Prosapia bicincta | reverse complement strand
TTTCCAAACTATTTACCAATGAACGTTGTTGAATGCAGTAGCTATCAACTGTAAATGTTATGGTTTAAGGTTCGATCTGTAAGATTTTATTTTTACCTGTAGTCACAAACTCTTAAGATTGGAAAGACGTTATTAACTTAATATTTCTCTAGAGTTCTAATCTTAATTTCTTTTAGCAAATTGTATAGTCTTACAAAACAATTTGAGGAATTTCTATATAAAAACCCACGGTATATATAGTGCTAGGTTCCCCAACATAATAGTTTACAATGTCTATTTATGATTAGACATTCCCAGCAATATGTTGGTGGAATCTGAAACCATTAATTCATCATTTGACGTTGATTGTTTGACCTTGTAGGTGCTGCTGTCTGTGTGACTATTTCCAAACTATTTACCAATGGACGTTGTTGAATGCAGTAGCTATGATCTGTAAATGTTATGGTTTAAGGTATGAGCTGTAAGATTTTGATTTACCCGTGGTCACAAACTGTTAAGATTGGAAAGACGTTATTAACTTAATATTTCTCTAAAGTTCTAATATTAATTTCCTTATGCAAAATTTATAATCTTACAAATAAATTTGAGGACTTCTATATAAAAACCCACGGTATATATAGTGCTAGGTTCCCTAACATAATAGTTTACAATGTTTTTTATGATTAGACATTCCCAGCATTATTTAATCTTACAAATAAATTTGAGGACTTCTATATAAAAACCCACGGTATATATAGTGCTAGGTTCCCTAACATAATAGTTTACAATGTCTATTTATGATTAGACATTCCCAGCATTATGTTGGTGGAATCTGAAACCATTAATTCATCATTTGACGTTGATTGTTTGACCTTGTAGGTGCTGCTGTCTGTGTGACTATTTCCAAACTATTTACCAATGGACGTTGTTGAATGCAGTATCTATGATCTGTAAATGTTATGGTTTAAGGCATGAGCTGTTAAATTTTGATTTACCCGTGGTCACAAACTGTTAAGATTGGAAAGACGTTATTAACTTAATATTTCTCTAAAGTTCTAATATTAATTTCCTTATGCAAAATTTATAATCTTACAAATAAATTTGAGGACTTCTATATAAAAACCCACGGTATATATAGTGCTAGGTTCCCTAACATAATAGTTTACAATGTCTTTTTATGATTACACATTCCCAGCATTATGTTGGTGGAATCTGAGACCATTAATTCATCATTTGACGTTGATTGTTTGACCTTGTAGGTGCTGCTGTCTGTGTGACTATTTCCAAACTATTTACCAATGGACGTTGTTGAATGCAGTAGCTATGATCTGTAAATGTTATGGTTTAAGGCATGAGCTGTAAGATTTTGATTTACCCGTGGTCACAAACTGTTAAGATTGGAAAGACGTTATTAACTTAATATTTCTCTAAAGTTCTAACCTTTATTTATTTTTGCAACATTTAACGACTGAAAAAAAATTTGAGGACTTCTATATAAAATCGCGCCGTATATATAGTGCTACCTTCCGCAACATTGTAGTTTACAATGCCTATTTTTTATTAGAAATTCCCAGCAGTATGTTGTTGGAATTTTAAACCATAAATTCATCATTTGATTTTGATTGTTTGACCTTGTAGGTGCTGCCGTCTGCGTGACTATTTCCAAACTATTTACCAATGGACGTTGCTGAAAGCAGTAACTACCAACTGCAAATGTTATGGTTTAAGGCACGATCTATGAAATTTTATTTTCACCTGTAATCACAAACGTTTAAGATTGGAAAGACGTTATTAACTTAATATTTCTCTAAAGTTCTAACCTTAATTTCCTTATGCAAAATTTATAATCTTACAAATACATTTGAGAACGTCTATATAAAAACCCACAGTATATATAGTGCTAGGTTCCCTAACATAATAGTTTACAATGTCTATTTATGATTAGACATTCCCAGCATGTTGGTGGAATTTTAAACTATATATTCATCATTTGACTTGGAATGTTTGACCTTGTATGTGCTGCCATCTGCGTGACTATTTCCAAACTATTTACCAATGGACGTTGTTGAATGCAGTAGCTATCAACTGTAAATGTAATGGTTTAAGGCACGATCTGTAAGATTTTGTTTATACCTAAGGTCAGGAACTGTTAACATTGGAAAGACGTTATTAACTTAATATTTCTCTAAAGTTCTAATATTAAAATACTTTTACAACATTTATAGTCTTACAAATAAATTTGAGGACTACTTTATAAAAACCCACGGTATATATAGTGCTAGGTTCAACAACATTGTAGTTTACAATGTCTATTCATCATTAGACATTTCCAGGAGTATGTTGGTGGAATTTTAAACCATAAATTCATCATTTGACTTTGATTGTTTGACCTTGTAGGTGCTGCCGTCTGCGTGACTATTTCCAAACTATTTACCAATGGACGTTGTTGAATGCAGTCAACTGTAAATGTTATGGTTTAAGGCATTAGCTGTGAGATTTTGTTTTTACCTGTAGTCACAAACTGTTCAGATTGGAAAGACTTTATTAACTTAATGTTTCTCTAAAGTTGTAACCTTAATTTTAATCTAACCTCCAAAACCCGCCCAGCCTTCGTGGCAGTCAACCTCTAGCGAGCTACCTCCGTCTCACATGAGCATGCGGTTAGTAACTCTAGCGCGAGCGAAGGAAACGGGATTGATTGCCCATGTACCAAGCTCATAAGCTCTTTCCATGGATAATCAGGAGATAGTGAAATGAAACAGTACGGTTAGTGTCGCGCTAAGAGCGGGATGAAAAAACCTGGCAAGAAAGAAACCCTGCCAGGTAAGATCCCGCGACAGATAATGCAGGAACCCTGGGGGCTTGGATCACCTTATGCTAAGGAATAAGGAGAGGTATTACCTTGCAAATACCTTGTTAGTGAGTCTATGGCAGGAATGGCATGCACCTCTTCTTCTGCTGCCTACTCGGAACTGAAAAGGCATGCAATCAATTTAATACTTAATAAACCCTTATTTTGTTCAAAATAGTTGTCAACCAGAATTTGTTAAAGTGGCAATTAAAAAATGTTGCATTTTCAACATGCACTTCCGATCAATTGATTCCGAACCAAATTTTTATTGCCTTGATGGAATTAATTAATGTTTATATACTAAAGTTTCTCGAATGTAACATAATTCGATAAATTAAACTAATTTTACAGATTTGATTTTCCAGTTATGAACATACAGTATAAGACAATAAATTGAACTGCTAACTTATAATACAACCAAGCTGTGTTGCCAAATTCCCTGCAATGTAATATCTAGTCTAGAGTAAACAAACCAAAGCTGAATGTCGAAGCGGCCACAGCCAACTAGAGTAACAAATTCTTATCGCTACGATCTAGACTTTGGACTGCAAGGTAATCGTGCCGTTGGATGTGTTTATTCGACCAGTGCGTTTATTTTATCTTGTCTTACTCGATTAGAGTTGTGATGAATTTAGCTGTATTTTCGCAATTTGTCTAAATTTTTTTTAAAAAATTAAAAGTTTGTTGTCAAGTGTAATTAGTTTATAATAATTGGGACAGTTAGAGGGTTTCCATTGTTGTTTTCTATTAGGGCAAATATTTTACAATAACCACATAGGAAGAAATATTTACAAGTCACAAGTAACTTTGACTTGGTAAAAGTGCACAAAGAAGACAACTTGTAGTGTTGCCGAAACATGTATGTATAGAGAGCTATATCGTGTTGTGGGTTTTGTGTTTTTATAATATTTCGTATGAATAGATATTTTTATAATTTTTCTTAAATTGGCTACTTTTATAGGTTACATGTGCGTGTAATGGTTAAGTAATAATTGGCTATGATTGCTTTAAGCTTGAAGCTTTGGGAAATAGGTTTTTGGAAAACCTTCAAAGGAATAACATTGTTTATATTAGAAAATACATTTGGTATTGAAGGACCATTCTGTGTGGAAATAATTATTTAACACTAGAGTAGGGCTTTTTCCAAAAATCCTGTTTACAAAGTGTATAAAAATTAGGAAAGATAAAACACAAACCTAAAACAATATATTTAGATATAAAAAACAGAGACGCACACTACTGTGGGTTATAATATTTCTTATAAATAGTTTATAACGATGCTGTAAGAAAGATAATGTATTTGTTTGGCGATATTTTATATTTCTGCTGTTTAATAAGCCCTTGAAGCATTTACCTTATGTCGTCTAGGTACGCAAAAGTAATTTTGTAGCCTGGTGTTGGCATTTGTAATTCATTGATTGTAATTGACAGACACACACATACTCAAAGTTACACATGCACGCAGAGACAAACAGGCATGGAGTAACACAGTCACACACACAGCAAACCAGCTGAACTATTATAGGAAATACTGTACAATTTTTTTGGAATATAAGAAAATTGAGTTTATAACCTGTTTTATGCCCTGGGTACAGTTTTTTAAGGAAACAAAAGCAAAAAAGCCACATAATATAACAAACATTTGTACAACTTAAAATTGTTACATTTGTTGTTAATTTGATTACTTTTATAGGTTACATGTGTGTGTGTGTGTGTGTGTGTGTGTGTGTGTGTTTGTGTGTAAGGGTTAAGTTATAACTGGCTATGTTGCTTTAAGAATGAAGTTTTGAGGAATGACTTTTTGGAATATCCCTTTTAAAAAAGTGTATACAAATTAGGAAAATTAAAAACAAACCTTTTAGGTATAAAAGGTACCAAAAATCCAGTATAAAATTCTTAAAATAAAGATAAACCTAAAACTATGTGTTTAGATATAAAACAGAGAAGAACACTGCAGTGGGTTTTTATTTTAAAAGTTTATGATTGGAGTTTATGCCAGATTTATTGTGCGTGATAGGCATTTTTGGAGGCGAATTATATATATATATATATGTCTTGCCATTCTATAATTCGAGGCATATTAACGGGAAAATTTGTAATGAAAAAAATCCAAGATAAAACTGTTATTATCAACATTTTAGATAAAATCTGAATAAAAATGAAAAACGTTTATGCTTATTGTACTTTAAGATACTAAACAGCAAAAAGACCTTCACATAGAGTAATACAAAGTTATAGAAGGAAACAATTAATGTTGTTTTTGCCTTTGCAGACTGATGGTAAGTGAAGCAGAAGATGACTTCGAAGCCCTCCGGAGCTCCCCATAGCTCGCCCGCATCTTGCACTGTGCTAAGGTAAGTTGATGGGTTGGTTATGTTTGCTGTAATGGACGAATAGTTGGGTGTTTTTTTTGCATTGTGTTCTGCTATGTAAAGGCTTTTAAATAGGAAGCAGTACAGTTGTTGGTGAGGATGGAAATAATAAATGAAACAAGCAGAGTTAAAATAATCCAAGAGTACTGGAAGTCTGGTAAAATGAAATCTATTTACGTCAGGTTTATGCTATTAGTAAATATAAAATAATTTACATACAGGCACAGATAAAATTACATTTCTTAAAGCGGAAATTCTAGATTCCAGGAGCAATGAAAGTTTTCATGAAAACAATAATGTAACCTCAATAAATGCTACTAGCCAACCCTACATCAGTCATTGTTAATATGTTTACAACAAAATATGATGTAATATATTTACAATAAAGAATTTTGTATTATTATCAAAATATCTGTCTAAAAGAATTCACAATAAATATTATACTCTTATATTTCGTGTAAATACTACTTTTACCGCCATAATATTTAATGCACGCTGATACGGCTTTTGTAAACTACACTTTTCCAGCGACAAACCAATAAGGCCTTTACTTAATGTACGAGGCAAGGTCTATATAAAGTTTAAAGAATTTGTTATGTTTAAATGGTCCATTTGTTGTTACTTTGATATTTTGTTCTGTGTTGTTTACAATAGTGCAATAGGCTTCATTTTATGTAGTGAAACTTTGCATTGTGGCATTTCTAACCCATTTACGTGTTTCTATGATACGAGTCCTTCTCCATGTATCTGTCGGAAATCTCTTTGCTTTAAAACATGTTTCTAATTGCCTTCTTATTGCCTTGCAACTATTGGTTAGAATAACTTGACTCTAAAACTAAGTAATTAATTTACATTATTATGAGAACACGTTTTTTTCTCATGGCTAGGATGGAGGCGAATCCCAATTAGCCAGAAACTTCAATTTATGTAAAAACGTATTTAATTCTGTTTGCGGAAACATTTTATAGAGACTCGGCACAAGTTATACTGAATATTTATTCCAAGAGTAAACATAAGCTTCACATATAACAAGGTACACTCTAACTATCATGAAGGCCTTTGTCATGGTACTAACTATATGACCTTCACACATGCCACAATCGGCACAACATAATGATGAATAATATAATATTACTTGTATATTTTACAGAACCAGCCCAAGATCCCGGCAGATAATGGGGATATACACTGCGACTTGTATAACACACCACCTTCCCTCAGGACTCCATGCGATGAGTTGAAAAGGCTTTAAGGTAGGTTGCTACCTGTCTATTTACTAGTATACAACTTTACACTGGTTCCTTCCTCTAAACAAGCGAGTCGAATCTGTGATCTATTTTTTCCATTTTCAGTGGAAGTGATTTTTAGGTTAAATATTCCTGAAGTTTGAACCAATACGCTTCATTTGTTATTACAGCCATTATAAACTATTGGGCCTTTTAGTTTTTTTATTCTAATAAAAACAAAGTGGATGGTGTCAAAATATTGCGGATAATTTCAAAACCTCATATAAATTAAAAATTATAACAACAAGAAACCCTCCAAATGCACTTGTAAAGAGAAGGGTGAGCCCGAATTTTACAGATTGTCCCCCTCAGGCGATCCTTGCTAAGGGTTGTATCCTTGAATGTTTCGAGTTTGCTGATTTTATTTGTATTATGTGCAACTGTTATAAACTATTTAGCCTATAGTGTTGTTTGTGTTGTTTCTATGAAGGTTGTTTTATATAATATTTCGTAAATGCTCATAGTAGCAGTAATATTTTATAAAAGGATTTCTTCTTTTGTAATTTATTGCATCAAACAAATTTTTAAAAAGGACTTTGATTGTTTGTAATTCGGGAAAAGGATTTCAGAATTATTCTTTTATTCATTTTATTGCTGATTTGCATGACTCCCCATTAAAAGCAAAGTAATCTATTTATATTCCATAAGAATCACCAATTCCATACTTCTACGGCCTCTGCAATATCTTTCTGCTGTCACCTAACCGACCGATGTTGCGTCGTCCTCCCACAGCCAAACAGATTCCTCTTTCCCTATTCCAAACGCAAATCTAATCAACAATGAATCAGCTGCTTTTTTGTCGCCAGAGTTATGTTTGTTTGAGGTTATCTTTTCGACTGACAAATAATTGTAAATAACTGAACGTGTGTGAAATGTAATATAACTTGTTTGTTGTAGTATAACTTGGAATAATTCAAGAATGTCGATATTTAAGTAAGTAAATTGTATCTTTTGTTATTTACCTAGGTTGGTAAATAAGTAGTTCAATTTATAGTTAATAGAATCTAAAGTTAATATTGGTTCTTAAAAACTAAATGTAATTTTCTCGTACTATCAACACGGTTTTTATTTAGTAATGACCAAAGCTATTAGGTATTCTCGTACACCTAAACTGCTAAACAGTATTACAGCTAACGTTATGATCTTAACGTACATTTAGTTTTACATTCGTGTGACTTTGCCTTTACTTGCAATAATTGTTTACAAATAATTAGGTTAGGCCTGTATTCTTACTGGCAACATCCTAGTAGAACTCTTTCCTTACGATTGCAAGTTAAGGGTCTTTAATTCTAATCCCATGTTTGGAATAACAAGCATGTTTTAGTTAGACCAAAATTTTGGCATTTGAGTAGAACTGCTTCTCATAAACATTTGGTTGGGCGGTGTTTTTTTTTTTAAATTTAGAAATACTTATAGATTTAGTATAATCTAATAAAGTATATTAGCACCCCATAAATGCTTCTACATGACATTGTCGTTTATTGACTAACTCTTTCCTTCGCGGGGTCTATTTTTCTGATTAAATGGCTATTATTAAATATATCAGACGATCACAATATTAACGATGCAAAGTCATTAATGTATCAAAAATGTAAGTATTGTAACACTACTAGATATGGGTAATACTGTACAGGGGGTCTATGAATTACTCTAATATAGTCTACTTGTTTAGTCTTCCTCATGTCTGTCTGGGTATTTTAAAATTATTTATTTCTATAAAGCTGACAAACGCAACAAATTCAAATTTTTGACTGTTCACAACTTTCTTTAAAATAGATTAGAAAATTTGTTCCGAAAAATCTCGGACATTTAAAAATGGAGGTCATACAAAGTTAGAGTGCTGCTCGAACTGTTGCATTGGGCCACTTAGCTGTAAGCAAACATCCTCTTTAACTGTAGCTAAGGAACTGCTTGATATGTAGGCAGAGACCTGTTTTTAGTAAAACCAGAGATTTGCTCGAAATGTAGACAGAGAACCACTCGAACTGTAGCCAAACACTGCTTGAACTCTAAGCAGACCACGTTTTGAACTGGTAACAGAGTACTGCTCGAACTATAGCCAGAGAACTCCTAGAACTATAGCTATAGAACTCCTCGTATTAACTCCTGAAAACTCCTCGGACTGTAGCCAGATAACTCATTGTACTGTAGTAGGAGAACTCCTAAAACTGTAGTAGAGAATTCCTAGAACTGTAGTCAGAGAACTCCTTGAATTGTAGCCGGAGAACTCGTCGAACTATAGTAAGAGAACTCTTCGAACTGTAGCCAGAGAAAGCCTCTTACTGTAGCCAGAGAACTCCTCAAACTGTAGTCAGAGAACTGCTCGAAGTTCTCGAACTGTTGCCTCCTCGAAGCTAGAAAACTTCTCGAACTGTTGCCTGAGAAATCCACGAACTGTAGGCTGAAAACTTCTCGAACTGCATCCCAAGAATTCCTCAAAGTGCATCCCTAGAACTCCTCGAACTGCATCCCTAGAACTCCTCGAACTGTAGCCAGAGAACTGCTCTTGCTGTAGCCAGAGTTATTAAAAGTAGTTGTTTGTAAATGATTGCCCCACCGCACAACTGTTTTAAGGAATATTAAAGAGCATACTTAAGGTTATATTAAGTATGCCCATAACCCCACTGCAATATTACAGACAAGATCGTTTTAGTTGTATAACAATACGATTTAGTGTCTTGCTGTAACTAATATTTTTTATCAATACTTTCGTTGCAAAACTGAGGAGACATCGAAACGTCTCCGGAATGCAATTTGAGTGAGTCTATGAGTTATGATGTCAGGCTATGTTGGGTTGACGAAAACAACCTGACTGCCATGATTTACAAAATTTTGCATTCAAACAGAATGGGTCACCTCAATATTAGATTATTTCGATATCATTCCTTTATAAATTATGTGAATAATAATAGATAAACCTGTAGCCCCAGTCTTTGTTACTTTGCTTCCTTGTAATATATATTCTTTGTATAAGAAACGAAATCACTGTGGATAATTATTCTCTTGATGTATTTATTGTGGTTTTTCTTTTATGGTTCCAAGGTGTTCCGAAGTGATAAAACTGTTTTAAATTGTTTGTATTGATTTCAATTCTTATTGTTGAACAGGTGTATTAATCTCTGAGGCTTCAAAGATAGCCTCACTCCTATATAGGGGCTGGCACCCTAGGGATCAAAATATTCCTAGTCGGGGACTGAGATCCCAGAGATCCCGACTCTGGGAATAGGATTAGGGTAAAAATAGGATTTGTAATGTAAGATAGTTACAATGCAAATAGTAAGGAGTATAATACTTTTACAAAGCAAAGAATGTAAAACAATTACAGAGATACTGACGCACACAGGAGTAAGTTGGGTAGATGAATACTCCTAAATGATCGTTCCTCCATTCCCATACACACTATTATAACACATTTGTTATAACGGATTTCCAGTTACACCCAAGCAAACCTGTACCATGACCTTCTTAGTCCTATAATAATTCTTGATGCACTGCTATGAAGCCTGTCGAGTATGTTTAAGTTACTCTCTGCAGCTGTACAGTAAAATTTGATAGCCATAGTGTGTGTGTGTGTGTGTGTGTGTGTGTGTGTGTGTGTGTGTGTGTGTGTGTGTGTGTGTGTCTGTGTCCGTGTGTCTGTGTGTGTGTGTGTCTGTGTGTCCGTGTGTGTGTGTGTGTGTGTGTGTGTGTGTCTGTGTGTGTGTGTCTGTGTGTCCGTGTGTGTGTGTGTGTATGTGTGTGTGTGTGTGTGTGTGAGTATGTGTATCTGTGTGTGTGTGTGTGTGTCTGTGTCCGTGTGTGTGTGTGTGTGTGTGTGTGTCTGTGTGTCCGTGTGTGTGTGTGTGTGTGTGTGTGTGTGTGTGTGTGTGTGTGTGTGTGTGTATGTGTGTGTGTGTGTGTGTGTGTGTGTGTGTGTGTGTGTGTGTGTGTGTGTGTGTGTGTGTGTGTGTGTGTGTGAGTATGTGTGTCTGTGTGTGTGTGTGTGTGTGTCTGTGTCTGTGTGTCCGTGTGTGTGTGTGTGTGTGTGTGTGTGTGTGTGTGTGTGTGTGTGTGTGTGTGTGTGTATGTGTGTGTGTGTGTGTGTGTGTGTGTGTGTGTGTGTGTGTGTGTGTGTGTGTGTGTGTGTGTGTGTGTGTGTGTGCTGCCTGGCAAACTCATCTAGAGTCTTAGATTCCTCCCTACAATACCTGGTTAACAGACTAAGTTCTTCAGGTGATATCCTGTTTAAGAAAAATGAGGAGACCGAAAGGAGAGATGCAAACTGTGAAGTAAGGCCATCCTAATACACAAATGTTATTTTGAAGGGACTGATGCAAACTATAACAACTTAAATGTGCTGATGCGTCTCGAAACGTCGCTCCATTGATGCCTGCTTCTGGCGGTTTTCCCTTAAGGCCATGTATATAGTTTAGATTAGGTTAAGGGGGTAGTGATTCTTCTAGCTTAGGTTGATTCAAGTTATCTCGAGTAAGGATAAAATTAGGTTAGTGTTCAACATCCATCGTTATTCTACCAATGTTTAGTGAGGTTAATACATGTAAAGGTTAGTGTTAACAATCTAAAAGAGTTTTGTTCTCGTGTCCACCAGTTGGTATATTACCGTCTGTTATGATAGAAATCAGTTTGCATTAAGCTCCAAGTGGAGAATAAAAAAGAAATGTTTTGTAGTTTTTTATTATTTAATAGTTTTAAAGAGTTATATTTTGTTTCCATTAATACTGAGAAGCGGGCAATGGAGTGTTTACATTGTAACTTATAACTAGTAAAACGAATTTACCACGTTTCAGCTCCCTAGTGTAAGAGCCGAATTGTAAAATACGAATTCTAAAATCCGTTCGTAACGGCTAATTAGAGATGTAACCAAGAGAGGTAAAAAGGAGACCTCATGTTACTGAAAACATCGGGGAGGGTAAGGTTCGAAGATTTAACTGATAAAATGTGAATCCCACATTCAGCGGGTATGAGCGAGTGTGGCTAAACGTAGAATTAATTTATGAAGTAGGTTATTAAACTTTTTTTGACATAAAAATCCCATCAGTTACAAACATATATACCCAGATGCTAAATGTGCTAATGCAAAACCTTTACTAGTTCTAGTTGCAAGTAAAATTAGAAATAATATAAAAAGGTTTACGTCTGTAAGCGCTACATTTTCCAGATGTTTATTGCTACTTTCCTGACCGCTCTTCCATTCATTTGCATTCCTAACAGCCTGACAAGTTACGTTCCGAATATAAAATTAGAAAATATACATCTGTGGATTAGAATATCGGAATGCGAATAAAATCAACCCTTATTTCCAAATAAATTATAAGAATAATATTATTTCAGTGTTTATGAAAAAGACGTAATTAGATACATCGTGCAGTCTATTTATATTGCAAATCTTGTTTTTAAAACTGTATATATATATATATATATATATATATATATATATATATATATATATATATATATATAAACCAACATGGGTTATTCAAATACAAGAATATTTATTAATTTATATTCATAGCATTTCCTTGGTAAGCAGTACCAACATCATCAGGAATGAAAATTAAAATAATTATTGTAATAAATTATTGTAATTTTCATTCCTGATGATGTTGGTTTTGTTTACCAACGAAAAGCTTTGAATATAAATTAATAAATATTCTTGTATTTGATTAACCTATGTTGTTTTAGAATAATAAACAAGAAAACATATTATATATATATCTAAAGTCTTTCATAAATTTTAAATGTAACATTAATTTTGTTAAGATATTTCATTTTATATCTGATTTTGTTGTTAATTTTATGTTTCAGTTTTTTGTATGTTTTGTTTAATATGTACCTACATCCATTTTTTTTGTCAATTATTTATTATATGAGTATTTTTAAATACGTAATTTGGTGCGACATCGTGCTGAATTGCTATCTGTTAGTGATTCAATAAACCACTAAAAACAAAACTAAAATTTAAAATTGTTGCTTAGAAACGGACTTTTTGTATAACATATTATTTAGTTTTTGTTAAAAACCCTTCTCTTCCTGTAACGGGCGGACATGTACGGAAGAGGAGCTATACGCATGCATCTAAGCGTGGAGCCTGTGTAAGGATGACTTCGTTAGGTTAGCGTTCCACGTTTTTCCGCACTACAAAGCTCAATCGTTGTAACGGATTATTGCGTTAATATTCAATACGAAACTGTATTTTTGTAGTCATTTCAGCTATTAACCACTAAATTAAAGCGTTCGTGTTTCGATTCTAGACAGGTCCTAAATTTTTTAGACTACTACAAAATGATATATTTTTTCGATTTTGCAACTAAAACTTGAAACATACACATGGCCCTAGACATTTTTCTTATTTCAAAACGTTTTAGAAATAATTTCAACAATTGAGCCATACTGTTATTTCTATAAACTTTTGACACTGCCGCTACAGGCGGAACACTCGTCATATTTATATAATTATGCTGGTAATAAAACTTATTTCATATTTAAACACTATTTATTACTTCACATCTTTCTTAAAACAAAACTCTAAACAAAGAACTGAGAAAAAACTAAAACAATTACAAATCATCTGTTAATTTATATAATGTTCTTTTTCTTTTTTTTTTCCATAGAGGATTGTCATAGAGTATTATATTATTGCATTCACAACATACTCCCACCTTTTGAGTTATGGTTTAACTCAAAACATTAAAAAATAGTATATTGTTAAAAGATTAATCAACAAATTTTTGTGGAAGCTTAATTTGTCTGCCACTTCTTGAATATGTCACAATTTTATTTTCTTTTGTCACATTATCTTCTTCCAGGTGTAGTTCATGTTCATTGGTTTTGTCACTTTTGGTTTAATCTTTTCTTTTAATTGTTCTTGGATGGTTTCTTCTTGCATTTCAAGAGGATATAGTCTTTGTATTGGTCTCAATAAACTTCCAAAAGCAGTCTTCAATTGCACTAATCTACACACTCCATCTCTACTAATGATAGTCTTTTCTATCAGTCCTATTGGCCAATCAATTCTTTTTTTATTTTCAACTTCAATCAGTACTAATTCTCCAACTTTCAACTGTCTGCCGTTTTTCTTACTTTTTAAAGCTAATTGTCCTAAATACTCAATCCTAAATCTTTTTCGCAATGCTTCTCTCAGGTGTTGTCGATAACGTACTCTCTTGTTAAGACTTTTTGTATTTACATGGTCACAATCTGGAACTCCAATTTCTTTTAAGTCATGTAAAAACATATTTGGAGTAATAGCAGTTAGGTCTGAAGAAGTTTCAGATAAATATGTCAAAGGTCTAGAATTCATGATACTTTCACAATCACATAAGATTGTCTCCATTTCCTCATAATCCAATGACGTTTTGCCCAAGGTTTTGCGTAGCAACTGTTTCATGAGTCGGATGAGTCGCTCCCACCATCCGCCCCACCATGCAGCAGAGGGAGGGTTAAACCTCCAGTCAATTTGTTGGCATGAGCTATATTTTAAGATAGCATTCCAATCTAGAATTTTAAATGCCTTTTCTGTACCTGTGAAATTGGTACCATTGTCACTATATATTATTGATGGTCTTCCTCGCCTTGCAATAAATCTTCTAAGTGTATCTATAAATGCTTCGACAGAAAGAAACTTTACTAACTCCAAATGAACAGCACGGTATACTGCACAAGTGAATATGCAGATCCAAACTTTACTGCCATCTCGTAGAAACAAAGGTCCCGCAAAATCAATTCCAACCACTTCAAATACTGCGGCATCTCGTACTCTACTTTCAGGTAAGGGTGGAGTGATTGTTTCTACATTTTTTGAATTATGTCTCTGACAAGGAATACATTTTTTCAAAGTATTACTTATTGTTTTTCTTCCTCTCAATATCCAATAGTTTTCTCTTAATAAACTTAAGAGACCTTGAACTCCCACATGACATGATCTCTTATGTATTGTAAGAATAAGAATATCTACAATGTCATGTTTTGATGGTAGAACAACAGGAAATTTAAAATTTTCCAAATCCTTTCTTTCTGTTAATTTTGTCTTTAGCCTTATAATACCATCAGCAGCCATAAATGGTGACAATGAAGCCAATTTAGGGTCCCTTATTCCTTCAAATAATTGCTGTTGAACAATTCTAATTATAAAATTGTTAGCTTCAATAATCTCCTTACATGACAAAACTTTACTCACACACTTTTCCTTCTTTGAGGGGTTACAATTATGAATAAATCTCAGCAACCATGCAAAAACACACACAATCTTATCAAAATCATTTGAAAAGTAATAAAACCAATCTTTTGGGTAATTATTACTTAAAAGTGAAGGTGTAGGTCCTTTCTTTTTTTCTAAAGAAATTAATTCTTCGTCAGGTTCAGGTTCATTTGATGGCCAGGTATCTTCAGGCAACTTCAACCATGACGGGCCCTCCCACCATCTGGAACTAATCAACCTGGAAACTGAACATCCTCTACTGGGCAAGTCTGCTGGATTCATAGTGCCGGGAATGTGCCGCCAAGATGTTCTGGAAGTGAGGCTGCAGATTTCTTCAACTCTATTTCTAACAAATACTCCCCAGTTTTCTTCTCTTTTAATCCAAGCTATTACTGTAGAAGAGTCACTCCAATAAAAAAATTTAATATTACATTCAAATTTGTTTTCATCTCTTAATTCTTGCACTACTGAAGAACCTAATCTAGCACCTATAGTAGCAGCCATTAGTTCAAGTCTGGGTATTGTCATCTTCTTTACAGGTGCTACACGTGACTTTGCCTGGATTAGCTGTAATTGAATACATGTACTAAGTTCAAAACGCATAAATACTGCTGTTGAGTACGCAAATTTGCTGGCATCACAAAATATGTGAACTGATACAGAAATGATTACGTCATCCACACCTTGTAGCCATCGTGGAATCTTCATCTCTTTTAATTGATCGAGTTCCTGAAACCATATATTGAATCGTTGTTTGATTTCTTCTGGTACTTCTTTGTCCCACCCACAATTATCTTTCCAGCATTCCTGCAATAATAACTTAGGGCATATGGAAATAGGACAAGTGAATCCAATAGGATCGAACAATCTGTGTGCAGTGGACAATATAACACGTTGTGTTACCAAGTTCTCTTCTAAATTTACTATTTTATGAAAACTCACAGAAATTGTGTCTTCTTTCTTGTCCCATGTGAGACCTAGGACTGAAGCCTCTGTCTTGTCTTCCAGACCAGGTTCAGTATATTCCCATCCTCGCAGCTCAAACTTTCCCAAAGAAAATATTTGTATTGCTTCTGAAATGAACTGTTTCAAATCCCTTTCATTATTTACACCTGTAACACAGTTATCAACATAGAAACTTTTAAACAACTTTTCTATTGTACATTTAGAAAATTGATTGTCTTCAGCACACTGTACTAAATACTTCTGCAGATGGTAGTTGATGACGGCATTGAGCAAAAATGGACTACTTGAGACTCCAAAAACAACTCTTCTATGTCGGAAAATCTTGAGTGATCCATCTGTGTTTTGCCACAGAAATCTTAGGAAATCTCTGTCCTCTTCATACAAACTTATTTGCAAAAACGCCTTTTTTATGTCAGCGATAACTCCTATTTTATAAAGTCGAAAACGTAAAAGCAAAGCTGGTATTATTTCAATTAAGTTAATACCTATTTCCAAACACTGATTAAGGGAATAGTAACCCTTTTCTTTAGACGAGGCATCAAAAACCGGTCTTACTGCAGTGGTGCTGTTTTCTTTTATCACTGGTCTATGAGGTAAATAGTGACCTTCATCCCATTTGCTTATTGGGATTTCCTCAATAACACCATCTTCCAGCCAATCTGAAAACACATTGTTATATACATTATATAAACTTTCATTTGTTAGCTTTTTCACTGAGTTTTCAAGCCTTTTTTTTGCAAGATTGAAATTTCTTGGAACTTCTGGGTGGTCTTCGGACCAAGGTAATTTGACTTCATAGCGTCCTTCTTCATTTACTCTCACAGTTTCCAAAAATTGTGTTTGAACAGAATGTTCAATTTCTTGTTTGCTTCTGGTCTGTAGTGGGTCTTTTATACCTAAAACATCCATTTCCCACAGCTTGCATATTGAATTACTTTGTACAAACATAGAAAGTGCTGTCATAGAACTAAATTCTTTACTTTCTTGAAATTTTCCTGTCAAAACCCATCCTAAATGAGTTTCAAGGGCTATAATACCACAATCTAGAACCTCTTTTCTTCCAGTTAGAAGTTTCCCATATATGTCAGCCCCAATTAATATCTCAATTGGACTGTCTGCATCCTGAAACAATTTAATACCTCTTTCCATCAGTTCATCAGTCCATCTTCCTGGTTTCAAGGCAGGAACATAAGTACAAATATTTATTTCACTAAGTGCCTTGAAATTACAAGAATATGTTTTATCTATACTTTGTAGTCTGACTTTGTAGCATGCATGATTGCGAGGCTTAGTGACCTCTCCTCCAAACAGGCCATGTAATAATGTTTCTTCACCACAAGTGTCATATTTCATTTTTTCAACAGTCGATTTCCTTATGTATGACCTCTGGGATCCACTGTCAAAAAGTAAACGCACATTGAGTTCTTTTGTGTCACTAACAGCCTTGACAACAAGAGTTTGCATGTAAACCTGATTGCCATTCACATTGGACAAGGAATTCTCAAAATTGGGCTCAGCTTCTTTTTCCTCGCATTTAGGTTTAATGTTAGACCTATTAAAATTATTCTGCAACTTTGAACACATAAGTGGTACATGTTTTCCATTACAAATAATACATTTAACAATAGCTCTGCAATGTTTACTTAAATGTCCTACTTTTGTACAAGAAAAGCAACACCTTTTGCTAGTAAGAATATTCTGCCTTTCTTCTAAAGACATGTCCCTAGCTTTAAAACAGTTTTCACTTAAATGACCACCGTCACAAAACACACACATCGATAACTTCGTCTTATCTGTGCTTACTGTAGACGTATTTGATTTTACATTTACAAGGCCAGCTGCTGTAACATTGCTGGTAGGCCTTCTTGTATTTTTAATATGCTTATCTTTACTTGCAAAGTCTCTTTTATATGAACTCGTAGGATTATCACCTGTTGATACTTTTGTTTTTTGTAAACCAAATCCCTGTTTAGCTAAGTTTATTCTTTCTTCTCCCTCCACTTCAATTTTCAAAAAATTCATTAGGCTATCTAGCCTACTTTTACTTTCTGACGCGGTCTCGTCCTGTTGAGAGTTAGGCCTACTTCTCTGCCAAGCTATTAATAAATCCTCCCTGAGACAAGATTCTACTAATGGGAAGAGCATAGCAGCGTACTTCTCCTTTGTTACACCTAAAGTTTCTAAACACCTTAGTTTTGACTCAATTTGATCATAAAGTGAGGAAATAGTAATTTTACTTTCACTGCTATTTAATGTTATTACAATTTTCAAGATTTCTCTTATGTAAAACTCTACTAACAGGTCATCTTTGGCAAAGCGAGATTTTAAATGTTCAATAGCCTGTTCATAACTACGTCCACATGGGGGAAAACTCTCGACAATTTCCCTAGCCTTAGTATTAGGGATAGTAGCTTGCAGGAGATACTGATACTTGTCATCAGAATCAATACAGGGGTCTTCATGGATTTTCTTAAATTGGCCCCAAAACGGCAACCAATCACTAATATCACCACCAAACTTTTTAAACTCAAGTGTGGGTAACTTAAATTTACGTTTTTCTACATTCACACTAGTATCTGTCTTAGGCCTAGCCTTGTCAATAGCCTGTTCAACTAAATACTCAACTATTTTAAACTTGCCTGAGTATTCATCGGCAGATTCTACCTCATTTTCTAAAACTTCAGTAGATGCATTTTCATTTAGTAAAACTTCAATAATTTCTCGGTCTAAGACCTCCAATTGATTATGTTTTTCACGTAATAGCTCTAAATTAGCTTTTAACAAAATCACATCATCTTCATTTTTTATGGATTCTAATAATGTATTGTGTAAACGTGAAAATCCAGTTCTAAACAATTTTCTTTTCTTTTTCAGAGCATCCATTATAAAATACTTACTAATGGATCATAGATTTTAACTGTAACCAAATTATTATCCTGTCACGGTCGCCATAT
Source organism: Prosapia bicincta (assembly GCA_036971475.1). Lineage (NCBI taxonomy): Eukaryota > Metazoa > Arthropoda > Insecta > Hemiptera > Cercopidae > Prosapia > Prosapia bicincta. Next base: position 57,254,654 of record JBAIZL010000010.1, on the reverse strand, counting down.
GTTATTTCTATAAACTTTTGACACTGCCGCTACAGGCGGAACACTCGTCATATTTATATAATTATGCTGGTAATAAAACTTATTTCATATTTAAACACTATTTATTACTTCACATCTTTCTTAAAACAAAACTCTAAACAAAGAACTGAGAAAAAACTAAAACAATTACAAATCATCTGTTAATTTATATAATGTTCTTTTTCTTTTTTTTTCCATAGAGGATTGTCATAGAGTATTATATTATTGCATTCACAACATATACTTTCGCTTTTCTTATAATCATATAATCTTACATTTTTCTTCTCTTTTCATTCAATATTCATATAATAATAATTTGATGAATAAACTGTCTTAGTTCCATGTTTTTAAACTAATTAAAAACTTTAACATAATTTTGAATTTCTGGGAGTTTCTGAGAACTTACACTTTACACTCCCGGAAATTCCAAATTATTTTATACCCTTTTGTTCGTTTAAAAACTTTGTGGCAAGAGAGGCTTTTGTTCAAATTGTGCCTATTGAACTCTGCAATTAATATCGTGTAATGCAAAGACTTCTGTGGACACCTATTTCTTTAAAGAGTTTGTTACAGCGATGATTATTATTGAATATTGCATTGCTATACACTGCCAACTCATGTTTAAAATATCAAAACTCTGTGATTAGAAAGTTAGTTCAAATCCGATTGCAAAATTCCACCCAGACCGACAGGCAGTTATAACATCCATCATCTAAATATATAAGTATTTTTGTATCTTCTATTTATGTTTGTATATGTATTTATATATGTATGTATGTATATATATATATATATATATGATAAAGCGGAAAAGTGGTAATTTATTTATTTATCGTGAAATAAAACTTTCAACAAAAAGATAACGTAAATGTATTAACCTTTTTTGACTGTTTAAAGAGTGAAAGATTTACAATGCGGAGGGGAAATTTGATATTGTGTTATTTTATTATCTAGTATTTTGTATAACAATTTTTCCTACTGTTTGGTTCTGTATTCTGCTCCTTCATTATTTCTTTGATAATCATTGATATTATGTGCTTTGCATAACAAATTACCAAGTTTTCATTTATTGCTTATGAAGGATGATTTTAATAACTCGATATTAAACTGTATTATCTTATTAAAAAAAAAAATAGCGTGTTATTCAAAACATCCAGCATAACTTAATAATAAATATTTTTTTGTATCATATATATATATATATATATATATATATATATATATATATATATAAATATACTCATAAATAAAAATTAGACGAATATATACCTAAATATATATTCTACCATAACAAATGAACGTTACTGAAAGAATAACACATTTATAGCAGTTTTATCGCCATACATATTCTACCCTCTTCAATAACTAACACTATTTTATAGACTATATTTTCAAATAATGTTCACACAAAAAGTTTAATACAAGTATAATCCATTTATTCTCTTTTCAACGCCGTTTTTATAAACAAAATATTGTCAAGTTCTCCGGAAACGATATAAGAGTCTCTGCGCACGTCCCGTGTAACAAGAGTGCTCGTTCAATAATTACTGCTTTATAAATGTATTCATAGCTTGATAAAGAAGCAAAGAAAAGCCTTATTCATACTCAGCGCTTTTATTTATATATTTGTAGCTTTGCAACAATGTTTTCTTGTATTCACTTATCACTTTTACTATATGTACTTAAACAAGAATCTTACTTGGTGTTTATGCTAGTTAACTTCTAAAGATTGTTCGTATCTCCTTCATCGGGCATCACTGACCGGGGGTTGTAGTAGACTCCGGCTGTGTGGAATTTCCGTTGTCACAAGGTGTGATGTACCGTTATAGTTCTATTTTCGGATTCACTGCACTGTGGGAGTCTTTTAAGTTTGTCTTGGGGTTAATTTTGTCTATTAGGTTGAATGATTTATCGTTTTTTAAATTTTATTTGTATTGGTTCATTTATGATATTACGTTTATGTTTATAAATTTGTAGTTGTTCCCAGATTTTCATTTTGAGGCGTTTTTGTACTTTTTTTATTAGATGTACGTTTTCTAATGTGGAGAATGTGTGTTTGTTTTTGATGGCGTGTGTGGCTAAGTTTAAGTTATAAGTTTCAGATTTGATGTATGCATTAAAGTGTTCTTGATATCTGTCTTGTAATTTCTTTTTTGTTTGGCCTCTGTATATTTTATTACAGTCTGGGCATTCAATTTTGTATAATCCGTTATTAAGTGTGGGACATATTTTTTTTCCGGTTGGTTTATTTTATTGATTATGTTTCCTGTGTTTTTGTAAGCTATGTTAATATTATTATTTTTTAGTGTTTTAGTTATTCCTTATATGCTGTAACCTGTAAATGTGCATGTGACCCATTTTGTTGTTGTTTGTAGATCGATTTTAGGTTGTTTTAATTTATTTAATTTTTTAAACTCTAATTTATCTATTATTTTTTAAAATTATATTATAGTTTTTTTATTGTATCCATTTTTTGGACTGTTTGATATATTTTTTGTTTTTCTTTGGCTTTTTCTTCATTTTTTAGAGGCAGTTTTAGCATTCTGTATAAGAGTGTATGTATTTCGATGAGGGCGTTCATTTTGGGGAGCTTTGGATTGTCTATTGTGTATTAGTAAAGGGTTTTTTGACTAAATAATTTGTCAATGTTTTTTGCTAATTGTATGATTTCGTTTCGGTATTTTTTAGTGGGGTCTTTGTTTAATTCTATGCAATTTTTGGATTTTATGATTCCTTCTGTTTTTTTGTTATATTATGGTTTTGATATGATTACTGTAGCAATGCTTTTGTCCGCTTTTGTTGCAAAAACCAACATCAAACCAAAATTACAAAGCACAATAGAAAACCTCATATTAGAAACAAAACTGGAAATAAATCCTATAAATTACGAAAATCAAGGTAACATTAGAAACACAAATTACACGAAATCAACAAAATCATCAACAAAAAAATTAAAAAAGAAAATCAAATTGAAAATAAAATAAAAAATAAACCAAATTAACAAATTGAAACAAAAACTATTAAAAATAAAGTCATTGCAAATAAAGCGGAGAAAAGCAACTCCTCAAAATAAAAGTTTATTTTATGCAAACTCTATTTATACAGCATTTTATATTATTTTTTTTAAAGGTACAATTTTTCAATTTAATTGTTGAGCTATGCTTTAGAGAAATGTATTTCTTCATAAAATTTCGCAACTGAAAATGGTAATATATGGAAGAATAAATATCCTTAAACATCGCTCAACGCGACGCTGAAATAATATTATTCATATAATTTATTTGGAAATAAGTGTTGATTTTATTCGCATTCCTATATTCTTATCTACAGATGCATATTTTCTAATTTTATATTCGGAACGTAACTTGTCTGGCTGTTAAGAATTCAAATAAATGCAAGAGCGGTCAGGAAAGTAACTACAAACATTTGGGAAATGTCGCGCTTACAGAAGTAAACCTGTTACATTGCCAGTACGATATAACAAAACTCTTCTCAAAATGCTTTTTTGTTTTGGAAAAGTATTAACTACTTACGATTTGGATTGTAACGAACTTGAATTATATCCGTTTAGACTAGAAGATTAGACGGCGCTAAATATCCAAATCCGGTGCAGGTATGTCTTTATACACACACACACACACACACACACACACACACACACACACACACCACACACACACACACACACACACACACACACACACACACACACACACACACACACACACACACACACACACACACACACACACACACACACACACACACACCACATACACACACACAAAGTTTGTTTACTTTTAAGTGCGTATAAGGGGCTATATAAACGCGCCCCCGAGATAGCAATGTAATGATAGAAGAGATGTGAAATGGTGACGTTTGGTACAATGCTGCAAATATATGTAATGTGTTGTATGACAATACGAGTTTAGACGGCGCCAAATATGTAAAATAGCTGCAGGTATGTTTAGGGGCTGCATTCTATCACTGTTTCCTTAGAAACAACTGACTTTCACTTTGCCAATGCTTTAATGTAACGATGGAAAAGAGAGATTAAATCGTGATATTGAAGGGTCGATATAATATTCCAAATATTTGCAAGACACTCGTATATTCGTCCTTACTCGACCTAATAAGATCGTGGTACAAGTTTGCTTTGGTGTACCTTCAAATTTCTTAAAGTAAATATTTGTTCATTATTTTTAAATTTCTTAGATTTCTATGTTATAATGAAACTATACATTTAGTACTAAACAAAGGAATATCCTGGTTTATAGGAATGGAAGAAAGATGTTTCAGGAGCCGCGTGCCTGTGTGTGTGCGTGAGTATCTCTGTAACTGTTGTACATTTGCAGACGGTAAATAGTAGAGAGTTTTCAAACAAAACTCTTCTCAAAATGTTTCATTATTTTGGAAGAGTATTAACTGCTTACAATAATTTGGGTTGTAACAAACTTGTATTATAAATCCTGTTTTTGACGTCTTGGATCCGATAGTGGAGTTTTATTAGTTCATGTGTAACATACGTTTTGTTGAATCACTAAATTTTATGTCTGAATTTATGTTGTATTTTCATTTTTAATCTCTTGATACGTATTTTACGTATGTAATATTTACAATATATTCTTGTTATCTGATGCGTTACGTATTAAGTTTCTTAATACTTAATTTCGTGCAAAATCATGTAGAAGCGCAATCTGTTAGTGAATCAATAAACTACTAAAAACAAAACCTAATTTTATATTTGTTGCTTAGAAACGGACTTTTTGCCTAACATATTATTAAGTTTTTGTTAAAAACCCATGTCCCCCTGTAATGGACGGACATGTACGGAAGAGGAGCGATACATCTGTCCCTAAGCGTGGCGCCTGTGTAAGGATGACTTCGTTAGGTGACAAACCCTCCACATTTTTCCGCACTACAAAACTCAGTCTTTGTTAAAGAATACTGTGTTTTTATTTATAACAAAAACCGTACTTTTAGTGATTATCTTCGCTTTATACCAAGAAATAAAAGCGTTCCTGTTTCGATTCCGGACACGTCCAAATACTTTTTTTCAGTGTGCAAAAAATGTTAAACTTCATCCAATTAAGATCTAAAATTTAGTACGTCACAATATGGCACATGATTTTAGATATTTTATTTATATCCAATTTTTTTTTAAAAATAAATTACGCCATTGTTTATTATCTTTGCTTCTCTTATATTCATAGGATTATAACCATAGCCTACTTTATATTCATATAGTAATATTACATAGAAAATGTTAAAAAAAAACATTAAAAAGATGTTACCATGAGACTCATGCACGAAAGACTCGTATTTCATACACGATACATCGTATTTACCCTATATATGTCAATTTTGTTATATCATTGTTTTTCCTGGAGTAGCTAATACTTATTTTATTAGTGAAAAATTTATAAAGAATACTATGGCTGTATTTGAAATATTTTGTATTCATTAACGTATCACCTCATTTAATATATATATATATATATATATATATATATATATATATATATATATATATATATATATAGAGAGAGAGAGAGAGAGAGAGACTCGTACAGACTACGATCTAATGAATTATATATAACAGAATATTTGATAATTTAACAGACTAATAAAAACCTAACCCTTTTGTTTTATAAGCCACAAACAATTCGCTATTTAATCTTAATTATGGGTTTTACCCAATCATATCACCGCAAAAGCGTTTTTTTATCTTTTAAATTTTTTAAAGTTTACTGGATATTCTTATTCTGCTTTAATTTTACAAACCTAAATACTTTTATTAAACATTTAACGAATATAAAAACTGAATGAATATTGATTACGTCTGCAGTTGTACGTGAATATAACGGAAGCCTTTCGGAGTCCTCATACTGAGTATGTATGTCGCGGTACCTCAGCCAGTAGCGTCTCTGGTAGCTATCTTATGCATCCAAGGCGAGATGATTCTAACTAAGCGACATTTTACAATATTCTAACGCTTTAAGTTAGTCGCAGTTTGAGTGGGTGGGTGAGAGATTTAGTGTGTGGGTGAGGAAGTAAGTTGGTGGGTGAAGAGTAAGTGGGTGAGTGAGAGAGTTTGTGTGAAGGGTATTTAGTGAATTTGCAGGGTAATGTATTTGATTTTGCGAGTGATAGGTTATAAATGATTAGGTGGGCTAGTGGGTCGGTGTACGCCTGGATAGCTTTAGAGAGTGACTGAATGGACGTGTTTATTGTTGCGTAAGTAGATGACGGAATAAGTGAGTAAAGAAAGGCGATGGGTCATAGGTGCTTCTACAAATAGGTAAGCGGGCGTAAGTTGTTTCTAGGGATAGGCGGGGTACAAGTAAGGTGGGGTTGGTAAATGGTTCTTTAGGAAGGGACCAAGGATAAGCGTAGTAGGGGTAGCAGGTGATGAGTAAATGGGAATGGAGTGAATGGGAGGGATTGATGGTTGGGTCTTAAGGGTTTGAGTGAGTGATTGGCTCAGTGAGAAAGTGAGTCAATGTGTGGATGGATGTGTTTGTGGGGGAGTGTAAGGGTAGGCAGAATGAGTTGAGTGAATGAAAAAGTGAATGCTAGTGAATGGACGAATAGATAAATGGTATAGTAGGTGAGTGAGTTAAGGCTTGGTGTGTGGTTAGATTGGAGGTGATTGTTAGTGTGTGCTCGATGTTTCCTGTATTTCATAAAAGTGTGGTAGAAACACTTCTACTTATTTTTGCTTATAGCTACCACTCAATACTGTCCTTCTAATATGAGAGGAAATAAAGTTCATATTTTATAACCCATTCAGTGTTGGTATCTTAGCTACAGCAATGCTTGACAATACCAGTCATCATACCTTGAACTCAAACGTTTTACCTACAACTCATATTAGTGGTTTGTTTTATTTGCTTAAGGCGATCATTTTTCTAATCAATTTATGGTTTAGATTGTTTGTTTTTGAATAATTTACCACTATTCGAATGCCACTGAACACTTGTGAATAAGTAAAGATGTAGACGATAAAGCTTAGACGATATACAATTGGCAGAATTTGAAAAATATTGCACTGTAGCTAATTTCAATGAGTTGCCTCCAACTCAGTTATATCCAATAGACTAATACTCAAATCTCCCAAGGTCACTTTATTGCTTTGTCCGTTAACGAGGGAACTGTTACTTCTAGAGATATTTTAGACCCAACTATTCAGGCTGATAGTGAATTGATACTCTTATGTTTCTCGTTCTTATCATTTGGGCTGTAAGTAAGTTGAAATTAATGGTCAGGTAAGTAGAAGACATGTATTGAAGACAGACACACTTTTCAGTATTTAATCTTCAGCCGATTACGAGTTTATTGCTAATTCCTACTAATATTAGGGCAAATAAAATGGTTTTAGATTGTTAACTATCTGTCGATGATTTTGGGGTAAAGTTTTTTCCAGAAAAAGTTTGGGTTTTTCGATATTTTATCAGTAAAAAATAATAACTTAAATTCTAGTATTATATCAATCTTCCCACTAATTTCAAACTTTCAAATTAAAAACTATAATTTCAAGTTGACTCTAGTTCCTAAAAAAGAATAAGTTTATAACAACCGTAGAACTATTAATAAATATACATACATAATATGCAATATCCTCATAATATGTCAACCTTCCTATGATAATTGACCATTTTCGAGAACTAAAACTTACAAAGAGTGTCTAAATGCACTAGTTATGACTTATATCCATAAACAACTCTTGTAAGCGAGGATAATGTTTTTATCAAACGTTTAAACAAGTATTGTAAATTTATCAATTTTTTGTAGTTTCTGAAAATGAAAATTTCAAAATTGCTTCAAGACCTGGTTTTTATCTTGCAAGAGTTTAACCTGAGTTCCTAAACAAATACCACCCTGGACATGCACTTGTATGTATTATTGTTAACAGAATTATCCTTCCTTGTGATTATAATAAATTAGGAACGTATTTTATTCTTATTTTTTCAACGTATGTCTAATTTAAAGAATTCAAAAGATCTAAGTTAATATTTAATTTTAAAAAATATTTTCTCTAGGTATTATTGTATTTCATCAGCCCATAGTGTGTGTAGAATGGATAAAGCCTATACATACATATATATATATATATATATATATATATATATATATATATATATATATATATAATATATTTCAATATTACTAATGCAGGTGGAAGAAATATTTTAATGTGAATGACTGTTAACCTCGACCAATTATAAAATGATGAAATGCCTCAACATGGGGTTGAATGAAGGTGATTTGTGCATTGTGAAGAATTATAGACAAATATATTCGATAAATTATTTTAAATTGACTACTTTTACAAGAAATTTAATATTATTTTCGAACTCCCATTGGGAAATTAAAAACTATAATTTCAAGATAATTATAGTTGCTGAAGATAGAATGATATGATAGAAGATAATATGATATAAGAAAATAATATGTGACCATCCAGAACTAATTGATAGACAGATAAACTGACGAGGCGACCAAACGTGATGATATGAAGAAATGTGGACAAATTAGGTTATAGTGCATAAATATCTTAATATTAAATCTCCAAATTTACAAGAACCAAAGAAAACTTTGAAGAACCAAAGAAGACAGACAGCATTGATCTAGGGCAGAACGCGTCTGCTGAAAAATATCAGTAAGTAGTTTTTTTATTTCTCAAAATGTTATAAATCTATATATTACAACTATGTATATATGTTATGCTATCTGGCAGTGCTTCAATTTCTATTATAGTAACTGTAAATTGTTTATGACTTGAACATTTTCGATTGAAGTTTCTTGATGTAATCATCTTGAATTCACTGATTAAAGTAATTTTAAAAAACCTAACTAAGTAAAATAAGGCTAGAGTTCAGCTAAGTAACTATTGTGTAGGAAAGGTTCTTTTTCTGTAATCAATTTGTAGTAATTATTGTACAATATTTTAATAATGCTCTATTAATAAAAAAGAATGAACAGAATTAAACAAACAAAGAGGAATAACGGTATGGAACCTTGCTTTACAAACGATCATGAAACGGGAAAGCGAAAAGAAACTACAACACAATATAAGTGAATGGAAAATGGAAAACTGCAAGGAAATTATCTCTCTATTTAGCCACTTAATAATGTTATTCTGACACATGTTTATACATGTTTTGTATTTATTGTAATTATAAAACAAAATGAAACTAAAATAAAAATTTTCTGTATTGATTGACGTAGGAATTTACTTTACAAAAAAATACTAAATCATGTTCCTTTTCAAAAACCTGTTTGTGGATAAATATTTATACATATTTAAATATTACTCCATTTTTAAATTGAAGCAAGGAATAATTTATTTATATTTCAAGTTTAACATTTCATGAATTGACATCCTTTTAAGATTTCTTCAGTCTGTTTAGACTAGAAGGGTTCTTGTCTCTATATTTTCAGTTCACACAAGTTACTGTCTTGTATTGAACCCACCACGATATCAGCCCACTGCCTATGTAGAGGGTTATAAAAACATCGCCACAAAAACAAGTATCTTAATCAATATAATTTTTATAAACACGAATATTTATGAAAATAATAGCAAAGCTTTTCATCAATTTAAATTAATTATATTATCAAAAGATAAGATTACTTAATCAAATGTCAATAATAAAAATAAGATTCGCAAAACATACCATTGCACATACAGACAACGGTTGCTTAACAAAACTTTAAAAAAATGTATTACAGCTAATAAACCTCGGTGAATAAGTAATTCGGGGGGGGGGGGCAGATAGGTGTCTGTTCTGGTGGGTTGTGGAGAAGGTGATTGGGTGGGTAAATGAAAGAGTTTGTGACTGATAAAGTGAGTTAATGTGTGTGTGATTTGGTGAGTGGGTGAGTGATTAGGTGGATGGAGAATGAGTGGGAGTGTAGAGTGAACAGGTGGATGAATGGGTAAGTTATTAGGTAGATTGAGAATAAGTGGGGTTTAGAGTGAGTAGGTGGGTGAATGATAGAGTTTGTGACTGATAAAGTGAGTTAATGTGTGTGTGATTTGGTGAGTGGGTGAGTGATTAGGTGACTGGAGAATGAGTAGGAGTATAGAGTGAGCAGGGAGGTGAATGCGAGAGTGATTAAATGTGTAGGTGAGTGGGGGAATGGGTGAGTTATTAGGTGGATCGAGAATGAGTGGGAGTGTAGAGTGAGAGAGTGGGTGAATGAAAGAGTTTGTGGGTGAGAAAGTGAGTAAATATGTGGGTGTTTTAGTGAGTAGGTGAGTGATTAGGTGGATGGAGAGTAAGGGGGGGGGGTTAGAGTGAGTGAGTAGGTGATTGAAAGAGTTTGTGACTGACAAAGTGAGTGAATATGTGGGTGATTTGTTGAGTAGGTGAGTGATTAGGTGGATGGAGAATGAGTGGGAGTGTAAAGTGAGCAGGGAGGTGAATGCGAGAGTGAGTGAATGTGTGGGTAATTTGGTGAATGGGTGAGTGATTAGGTTAATGGAGAATGAGTGGGGGTTAGAGTGAGTGGGTGAATGAAAAAGTTTTGACTGAGAAAGTGAGTGAATATGTGGGTGATTTGGTGATCGGGTGAGTGATTAGGAGGAAGGAAAATGAGTGGGAGCGTAGAGTGATCGTGGAAGTGAATGGGAGAGTGAATGAATATGTAGGTGAGTGGGTGAGTGAAAGAGTTTGTAACTGTGAAAGTGAGTGAATGTGTGGGTGATTTGGTGGGTGCGTGCGTGATTAGGTGGATGGAGAATGAGTGGAAGTGTAGAGTGAGCAGGTGGGTGAATGCGAGAGTGATTGAATGTGTGGGTAAATTTGTGAGTTATTAGGTGGATGGAGACTGAGTGGGAGTGTAGAGTGAGCAGGTGGGTGAATAGGAGTGTAAGTGTATGTGTGGGTGTTTTGGTGAGTGGTTGAGTGATTAGGTGGATGGAGAGTGAGTGGGAGTGTAGAGTGAGCAGGTAAGTTAATAAGAGAATGAATGTGTCGGTGAATGTGTGGGTGTTTTGGTGAATGGATGAGTGATTTGGTGGATGGAGAATGAGTGGGAGTGTAGAGTGAGAGTGGGTTAGTGATTAGATTGATGGAGAATGAGTGGGTGGGTCAAGAGTGAGCAGGTGGGTGAGAGAGGGAGTGGATTATGTGAGGGAGAAAGATAAAGAGAGAGAGAGAGAGAGAGAGAGAGAGAGAGAGAGAGAGAGAGAGAGTTTGTGGTGTGCGTTTACTAATTTGTGAATTTATGAGTGGTTGTGTTTGATTTAAAAAAAACCTAACTCGCGAAGATTAACCCTATGAAAATTATGTTCCCGAAAAATTTATTCGTTGAAGTCATCCCATCTTAATGGCTATAGTTTAGGAATGTTTAAGAGAGTTAATTTATCACATAAAATTATAACTCAATTTTCAAATTAGTAAAACACAATTTTTTTATTTTCTTCAAAATTTAGCAGATACCAATAAAGAATTTAAAAAATTTAGTAATTTTATGAGTTTAATATTTGTTTCTAAAGCAACAAAATTTCAATGCAAAATGTATAAGTTCTTATCTGTAATTTACAGTATCTCAAGATTTCCACAAATTAAACAAACCTTTAGCCTTTTAAAACACTAGGGATCTTCATTTAACCATTAGAAAAACATTCATAATTTAACTTACACTAACCTCTTGAAAAACACATTATTTTACCAAGAAAACAAACATATTTCATAAAACCTAAATTTATCAGAAATGTTTACATTTGTAATCATATATTGAACCTGAAAATGCTTGAAACCCATGCTGCCAAAACAATTACTTAATTTCCTGATTTTATAATAAAATTTCCAACTTAATTTCGCTTCGTATGGTGGTTACTTTAGGGATAATTAACTCTATTTACTGTCTTAGTGTAAACTCTTACAGAAATACCCTTCTTGTAAACAAATATTTGTGAGCCCTAGATACTAAACAAAAGATTCCAGGAATACCATTTTAAATTTTATCCTCATTTTTTCAATCTTTAACACTAAAAAATAATTTATTTTTCAAAATTGATTAAATTAACCTAGAATTTATTCATTTCAAACGCTTATTTAATATACATGTAAATTATTTAAAACCATGAAGTAGCTCAAGTACACATGCTAAGGTTCCTCTCTTACTTCTGACATTTTTGTAAAAACCTTTGTTTATTTACTTTTTAATTTGCAACATTTTACAAATATTTTTACTCGTTGTAATTTATGTACTCATATAAAATTACCTTTATTTAAGGTTGAAGTGATTATTTCAAATTTTGATTTTATTTCTTAACGTTTGTTTACATCTGACAGGTTTAGTACCCGCCATCTTGGTCTTATGACGTAAGCCAGTATGGCGTAGCATTTGTGTCAGGGTTTATTCGTTCTTATAAGATAAAGCCAATAAACTCAAGAACATGACATTTTCATGAAAATTTACTTGTAAAGATTTTTTTTATTTTCTACTCTAATCCCAAAAATTAAATTTTTTACTTATTTGTAAGAAATAAGAAAGCTCTAAACTTTTATAACTCGAGCAGGTTCCAGGTAATAATCTTGGTACTAGTTTGGAACAGACTTCCCAGGTTGTTTTGGCCGATCTACTTTGTGATCCGATTGAGTCCTTCCATCTATATTGTTTTGAGTTGGTTATTGTTCTTCTGCCTCCATTCTTTGCTTTACTGTTTTACGTATTACCACAAATTCAGTTTTTTAAATTCTTAAGTTCGAATTTATTACAAGTTAATAATTTCACTGTCTTGATACTTTTTTTTTCTATGTCAATTCATTCCCGACTTAAGGCTATAATTTTAGAATTTGGATTTCTTTAGAATTTTCTCAAACCGACAATTTAAAACATTTACATTTGATCTTCTAACTAGAAAGTTAGTCACTGCTCTGCTTCTACATTAGAAATACAAATTTCACTGCCCTTTTTTAACTGACTCCAATACTTAGAAAACGCAACACAATTCCATGTTAAAAATACCACATTTAGAGAGTAAAATCCCTAAAAGGGTTGGGAAACTCACATATTAGTCTACCAGGCTACCATTACATACGAACTTAAGCATTATGATTCTTTTACACTTTAACTTAAGAAGCGGAGATAGTTCGAAACGACTGCCCGGGTTAACTACTCATACCACGCTAAAAACTGCCTTCGTTATCTTCGGCTTCCCTCTCTGGCTACTCCTCATCTGCTGCTGAGACTTCCTCCAATCACAAAATTCTCAAGATACGGGGTGACCTATCATACGATATAATCTTGCTATTTTCCAATGCCAATGGTCTTCCAAGATTCATTTTCACTTCCTTTCACTGTTTGTATTCTACTTCTCTTCCAAATGAACAAAATTGTCCCTTCTTTAGAATGGTTTTTCTTTACACATTCTAGTTATTAAGTATTTGAATATGGCATTATATTTGTAGTTAAACCCTGTTTTTTATAAAGTTTAAAATTTTATATTTTCAAATTGAAAATTATATATATACTTAGAATAACGTATTAGATAAAAAAAGTGAGAAATAATACAAAATGATTGAAAGTTATATTTCTTGTTACAAAAATGTCGACGTGTTCTATTGGCGATTCGTTTTGCATTTTAAGGATCTGCTTCATTTATATTGATTGAAATTTTTGCTGTAATTTTGAAGTTATGGTTTGATGTTTTACTGGATTTGTCTGCCTGGTCGGCCCTTTTCTACTGGTCGGCTCTACTTTTATTTTGTTTCACTGTTGCTTCGTCCGTCTTCTTCCGCACATCCCGGGAGGAAATCTTTCTGTCAATGTTTTATATCTCGTAAGAATTTATGGAACGTTAGTCTTTGAATGCTGTTAAACCTCAGTAACGTCAGTTCTGTTGTACTCAAGTTTGTTAAAATCTTCCGTTATTGTTTGCTACAAACCCATTTTGCAAACGGCGTAGTTCCGTTCCCCGGGATGTACGTGTGCGGTGCACGGACGCGGGTTGGTTACATCCCATAAATTTTGATTATAAGGCCGAAAGGTTGCCGATCCTAGGCCGGCGTCAAAGCAAGAAGAATTTCGATGACTCTGGTGGCAGCTAAATCAGAATAAACAAATTTATTGTAACTTCGTGTCGTTTAAGTTATCTAAATTATTTATTCTAAAATTATGCATCCGTTTTATTTAAAATAACTAGATTTTATGGAATTAAAATGCATCACAGCTTGATAAGTTTTACGAGCACACTACTATTTCATACTTTTAGTACAAACTAATTTCTACATACAATGATTTTTCTATAGCTTCATCGTCGTCCAGATCAAAGTACACTATGTTATACAGATGCGCCGATTCCGTTTTTTGATTCCAGGAGTCGTTGATTGTAATGGTATCTAGTGATAGTCGATACTCGATTTTGCATTCATTAAAGCGTCGATTCCGGTTCTTGTTTTTTACAACTGATGAAATTCGTGAACGGCGTAACTTATTGGGAAAATAACTAAACATCCGCTACGTGTTATTTATGTATTAGTTTGTTTGAATGAATTAAACGATTAAAGCAAATGGGGATTTGAGATAACGAAAATATTATTATTGTTTGTAACGCAACAACAAAGACAATCGCAAGCACTCATGGTCCGTTTATTTGTCACTTTATCCGATATGTTCGTCATGCTTTCAGATAGTCCTATTCATAAATCATAACAAACAACGTTTTGTGTTGCCTATTACTTTTAATCAAAGTTTTCAAAAGGCTTCACCAAACGACCGAGGTGTAAGCTAAATTATTATTAGAGAATAAAATGTATGCATATATAACCTGAAAGAATCGAGAATCGACCTAAGAATCTAGAATCGAAAGAAAAATGTTAGAATCAAAATTGGTAATGGAATCAAAAAGTTTAGAAACCGTTTAATCCCTACTATATTATAATAGGTTCTTTTATCCTGAAAAGTAAAACAATATAAAGTTTCATGTAGTTTTTACGGTAACATTAAAAACGCAGAACTAAAGACTAGTTTAGAGGTCAAGATACTGACCTTTCGTGGGAGGTCGGGGCTGGGGGAGGGGTGTGGAAATTATATGACATACGGCTCAGTTCTGACATAGTTTGAGAATCTCTCAAATGGTTTATTTATATTGTTAGTGCAGCATATCCGGATTGTTTTACTTTGAAATAGCTATGAACGTTTCTTCCTTACTACGCCAATGAAGTAGTTACGCTGTAGCGGCTTCAACGAAGTATGAAACATAGAATTCCCATTTCGCAAGTATATTTACTTCTGAGGATAGTTCTACACTGTTTACCTCTAAAGCAATGGTCCCCATACTTAGAAGACCGTGGGCAATGTCTTAGGGGTCCGTGAGATATCCCTGAAACTGAGATATTTGAAACTATAACGGCACTAGAAAATTCCCAGTCCGCAAGTATACTTATTTCTGAGGAAAGTTCTGCACTATTTACCTCTAAAGCAGTGGTTCCGAACCCTAGAGGGACGCGAGCAATGCCTTAGGGGCTCGAGAGATGTCACTGAAATTGAAATGTATTTTTATATAACACGTTCGCTGAGACTGTATCCGTAACAACAGGCTTCTTGAAAAATAAATATAGGAACCGGCGTGATATGCAGTATGACGTCAGAGTATAAGTGACAAGTACGGAGCCTAACATTTCTCCAAAATCATGAACCCAAAGGACAGATTCAACTCATCTCACTACAATTGTTGTTAAGTTGTGAGAATATGTAATTGCATTGTATAATTTATTCAGCCCAAGACTCCAGTCGGCGCAAGACGCCTGACTTTGGCGGATGCTGGTAATTTATTAGATTTTCTTGTTATTAATAATTGGTAAATATAAAATTAATTGTCTTGTTTTATTTTATTAAGTAATTCTGTTCGTTGCTCACCTGAAATGACCCTGTTCTTCAAGAGATTTAGAAAAGGTTGGGTCGAAAGGGGTAATTTAGAAGATTGGTCGAGACAAAGAACATGTAAGCGGGTAGACTTTCATTTCAGCAATCTGTGAATAGAATATAAATATTAAAAATAAATATAAATGCGGATCAACAGCTTCTTAATGCACATGTATGTAATGTTTTTTAAATGTTCTTCTAATTTATGTAAAACAATGTAAAACAGCGACACAACAGTACTTTTATCAACAACAGTATATCTTAAACAACTAGGAGCTACTAAAGGCAATAAGACTCAAGTGTAGTCTACAAACGTATACGGCAAGATATAGAGTCTCCGGCCTGGTGTGCTCCCATACAAGCTGAGAGAGCTTGCTGGGTTCCTAAACTAATTTAGTTTAGCAACTAGGAGCTACTAAAGGCAATAAGACTCAAGGGTAGTCTATAGACGTATACGGCAAGATATAGAGTCTCCGGCCTGGTGTGATCCCATACAAGCTGAGAGATCTTGCTGGGTTCCTAAACTTATTTAGATTAGCAACTAGGAGCTATTAAAGGCAATAAGACTCAAGGCTAGTCTATAGACGTATACGGCAAGATATAGAGTCTCCGGCCTGGTGTGCTCCCATACAAGCTGAGAGAGCTTGCTGGGTTCCTAAACTAATTTAGTTTAGCAACTAGGAGCTACTAAAGGCAATAAGACTCAAGGGTAGTCTATAGACGTATACGGCAAGATATAGAGTCTCCGGCCTGGTGTGATCCCATACAAGCTGAGAGATCTTGCTGGGTTCCTAAACTTATTTAGATTAGCAACTAGGAGCTATTAAAGGCAATAAGACTCAAGGCTAGTCTATAGACGTATACGGCAAGATATAGAGTCTCCGGCCTGGTGTGCTCCCATACAAGGTGAGAGAGCTTGCTGGGTTCATAAACTTATTTAGTTTAGCAACTAGGAGCTACTAAAGGCAATAAGACTCAAGGGTAGTCTACAAATGTATACGGCAAGATATAGAGTCTCCGGCCTGGTGTGCTCCCATACAAGCTGAGAGAGCTTGCTGGGTTCCTAAACTTATTTAGTTTAGCAACTAGGAGCTACTAAAGGCAATAAGACTCAAGGCTAGTCTATAAACGTATACGACAAGATATAGAGTCTCCGGCTTGGTGTGCTCCCATACAAGCTGAGAGAGCTTGCTGGGTTCCTAAACTTATTTAGTTTAAAGTAAAATTATTGCTCACCTCCACCAGACGTCGTTCCAAACCACGAAGCCGAAATGTCGCTTCTGAAAACATATTATAATTTGTAAACATTAATTGTAGTAAAATAGATAATATTAGATAGATATTAAGACACATAGATGATAATAAAATAGATAAATTGATATTTATGTCGGTAGGTAAAAATAGAATGATTTACATTAACCTTTCCTATGCAATGTCTATTAGAAGTTGTATAGCAATGCTTACACGAGTATGGTAGTTTACTTACGATGTAGGCTACTACAAGATATTTGACTCTAAGGGATTTACTTTAGTTCTAAGTTCTAAATTGTAACATTTACAGGTAGTTATAAATAATTAAACTATTAATAATGTACATTTATTCTCCTACACTAGAAATGCTTCTATACCGTACGTAAACTTTAGTTCTATAATATCTCTCTTACTAATACCACTTCCTACTTGATTATCTCCTTCACTTAATACCACTTACTATTTTTACTTTGCTAGTTTACTTTTTCCTATTTTAATTTAGAACTTGATACAAACATTACCCTGTCGCCCCCTTCAGTCCGGGAATTTGACTAGCTCGTGTTTCCTTTGGATAATTTCCATACTGGTTTAATCCTTTCTTCAAATTTAATTGGTTACCAAATACCACTAATTTTTCTTCTGTTTTATCAGAACGTCGCTTTCTTCGCTTTGTCTTTGGCGGAAACTTCTGAAAATTTCTCAATCTGCAGGTGTTAGTTGGACTTGCTTTTTATACAATCGCAGGGTCTCTCGATGCCGAACTTAACTCTCCTCTCCAGGATCTAGACCACTTTCCCTACTATGTATTCTTTCGAAGTATATTATTATTTATGGTATACCAAGTGCGTGCAGTAATCATTTTTTGCTGTAAGTTCTACAACTGACTGCCCTTTGATAGATAGCGACAGTTTGCTACGATCTCTTACAGTTCAAATATTTCACAAACATTTTTCCTAGCTGATAGATTTCATGTAAAATTTCCCTATATATATATATATATATATATATATATATATATATATATATATATATCTTATATCTGCTTAACAAGTTCTAAAGTCATATCTCCCTTTCTCTCTCTTTTTTCTCTCTCCCTCTCTCTCTCTCTCTCTCTCTCTCTCTCTCTCTCTCTCTCTCTCTCTCTATATATATATATATATATATATATATATATATATATATATATATATATATATATATTTAGAGAGGAAAAGAGAGAGAAATAGAGGTATGACTTGGGACTCGTTGCTGACTGGAACACTGACATTTGTCTCTAGTATCTAAGAATAGAATTTCCATTTTATATAAAACGAAAAAAAACAAATAAAAAGTCACTTACAAAACGACTGAGTCCTGTAGAATGCAGGTACTTCAATCTTTAGCGGAAATAGTGCGGAATCACTTGTAGAAAATATTGTAGCTCTTTTATAAACTGTTTCCGCTTCCTCTTCTTCTTCATCATCTTCAGGAATCTCCTCGAGAATAGGAACAAACTTTATTCTCGGGTATGC
The DNA here is from genome assembly GCA_036971475.1 of Prosapia bicincta. NCBI lineage: Eukaryota > Metazoa > Arthropoda > Insecta > Hemiptera > Cercopidae > Prosapia > Prosapia bicincta. The sequence goes on along the minus strand of JBAIZL010000010.1, from coordinate 57,235,992 downwards.
GCTTGACAAATAGCTGAGCATGTCTTCATCAAAAACTGCTGTAAAGGTAGATTTTTTAATTAATCTTGTGTCATATATCTACAAGATAGATACGATATTAAGCTGTAAGGTAAAACTAAAGCTTGGTGACATGCATATCATTATATATATATATATATATATATATATATATATATATATATATATATATATATATATTTACTAAGTACTATATTTTTATGAACTGTGTACTATGAATTTAAAAAAAAGAATTTTTCTCTATATCATAGCAAATGTTTTTTTTCATAGTTTTTTAAAGGCATGTTCGTAGAACATAGAATTATATATAAACAAAAATATAGGTCAAATTTTATAAAATGCCACTTGGCTCTTAATATATATTTAATAAATTTAAATTTATAAATATAAATATAAATTTAAAATTATGTAAATTAAAACTACTGAGGAACATAAAGAACTTGAAGGGGACGTTTTCACAGTTAGTTTCTACTCATTTTAAATATCCTATTATTTACATTTGTCTTAATGAAATTCTGGACATTAGCGAATACAACAAACGGCCACAGTGTCGGTTTTTAGTAGTGTTAGCTCTGTGACAAAAGGCTCAAATTACTCCTTGAGGAAGGTTTCTTATTTAAGGCATGAGTGTGCTAATGATTCAAATCTAATGTTTTATTTAACATATTATTTATACAGTAACTTTAATACTTTGGATCTATAGTTAATTTAACCTCATGTATTTTCTCCTTGAAATAAAATACGGTAGTAGTAGACTTAGTGGACTTAAGAAAATATGATTTTTCAAACAGCCGTAAAACTATTTATTTAAATTAGTGGATTTTAATAAAACTACTAAATTACATTATTTCTAGGTGAAGTTAAAACAACTTAATAGTAATTACCTCCCCTTTCCTTCCTCTTCTTTGTACCAAAGCAGCACGTGACTGGAACAAGACATCACTTTATTAAAGCAAGAATCTTACAAGGTATACAATATTAGTTGTATTATTCTAAACGCACGCGTGCGCGCGCGCGCACACACACACACACAGGCAATTGTTATTACAATATATTTCTTAAATTTAAACATGAATGTAAAAAGCCCTATTCAATAGACCATTAGATATCTTTCACTTAATAATATAGATATTTACTATTTAACAGAAATATAGGGCTATATAGGGATCAAGGTGTTACTAATATAAACAAACAAATATTAAGATTCAATTCCTACTTAGGTCAACAACAACAAAAAATTAAAATTTATGTAAATAAAGTAACGTTACCTATTCAGTAAAACAGCTGTTCTACCACATCATCTACAACATAAAATCAGCTGTTTGATGAAATTGTATGTTATCACTAATTTTAACCAAATTAGGGGAAATAACTATATTCCATACTTTGCAAGTTTTGTGAAAAGATTTTCTGCTAATAAAAACTTAATTACTTCATTAAATTTAATTACTGAATTAACGTTCGGAAATCTGTAATAAATCATTCACTACAAATTTAAAAAATGTATTTGAAATTGAGTAGAATTTTTATAATTTAAAGAAAGAAGGTTGAGGATGTTTGTCCTCCAGATGATCCTGGTGTTGTTTAAAGGGTTCAAAGGCTGTTGCGACTTCCTTTAATAGAAATATAATAGTTTGGAAAGCATCAAGGGGACGAAGATTAAAGGTTCTATGCGTCAAAATCGTTGAGGGTAAAGGGCTGACTATTGTTAGCGCATTGACAAAAATAATAAAAAGACTTTCTTCCCCATAGGAAAGAGGAACCGGGATCGTTTCTTTAAGGATTCACTCCTGATTTCACATTTTTGAGCTACACAAAACATCGTTACGTTAAACCTTATCTATTTTTTTTTTTTAACTTGGGAGCGGGTTTGAATTGCCCGAAGCACTGCTACCTTAAGGTATATTGTACTTACCTCCCTGATCTAGACAAATAGCCCCTTCCCTCTTACCAGGTTTAGGAGTTTCCTGACTAGAGGTTTACCTTCAGCATCCACCAAAGCCATTCCATCACCAAAGAGGCCCGCATAATCTGCACACTGGTTCATCTTTGTAGATACCCATTTTATGCAAATGTTTCCTTAGTCCACAGTGTCCCGTAAGTAGACCTGTGGCTATCCTCAATTCCTGCCTAGACAGATAGATGAGACTCTTCTGCAGCCCCAAGGAAGGTTTCCTAAGGGTTAGCTTACTGTGTCTCATCCCTTCGGCCCTGATCCAGTGCTCACAGTGTCTTTCAGCCATCCACCTTCGCACTGCCACCTTGACCATGGATTTGGAAATACCTACCGCAGGCTTCGGTCCAATCAGGGGAGTCGAAGACCCCTCCCTGGCCAGCGCATCTGCGGCTTCATTTCCAAGTATTCCCCTATGCCCTGGCACCCAACCTATCATGATTTGATTGTGCCTTGCCAGAGCTTGTAGGTTAATTAGGCACTCCCTGACTATGGCCGAGGTGACCACGTGTCCGTCTAGTGCCTTAATTGCTGCCTGACTGTCGGAGAAAATAGCAATCCGGGTCCCGTGTGTTTCCCTTCTCGCTATCTCTCCCAGACAGGCATTTATATACTTCGGCCTGAAAGACAGAGGTATGCCTCCCCAAGGAAAAAACTAGTTCTACCCTTGGGTTTTTACAATACACCCCCGCTCCAGTGCCGAAGTCCATCCTGGAGCCATCTGTGTACCAGATCTGAGCTCCCGATGTTAGTGTCCCTGACCATTCCATCATAGTTTGGTGGACCTGGTCAGGTGCAAACATTCGAGTAATGTGGTCGCTGCCCATTTCCAAGACGGGTTCTTTGACCACGCACTCGATACTCATATGTCCCGAGACATCTGGGAGGTTAGCCCAGTTGCTCGAGTTGCGCAATCTCCATGCCGCCAGCCTCGCCTCTCCCCTAAGGACAAGCTCAAGGGGAGGGAGGTTAAGCATTACTTCCATTGCTGCACCTGGTGTAGTTGACATCGCTCCCAGTGTGCACAGACAGGCCAATCTCTGGATAGAGCTCAGTTTAGCTCTTGTCTGTGCCTGGTTGGCCTTTGTCCACCACACCAGAGCTCCATAGGTAATCATAGGTCTTATCACCCTCAGATACATCCAGTGCATCATTGATGGCTTCAGTCCCCATTTCTTACCCACCATTCTTCTCACAGTCTTCAGTGCCCTTTTGGCCTTGTTAACTGTCCTCTCAAGATGTGGGTTCCAGGTGAGTTTCCTGTCCAGAGTAACTCCCAGGTACTTCACCTCCCCCACAAACTCAAGGTATTCACCAAACAAGCGGGGCATCCTGGTCGTCAGATATTTTCGCTGTCTGGTGAAGTTAATGAGAGCAGTCTTTTTTGGATTTACCCAAAGGTTCTCCGTTTTACACCACTCTTCAATCAGTCGTAGAGGATTTCTGATTACCTCAAGGACTGTATCAGGGAATCTGCCCAGGATCAGAACAACTATGTCGTCCGCATATCCTAGACAGAAGTACCCCTGTTCATTCAGGAGTTTAATAAGGTTGTCAACCACTAGGCGCCACAACAGAGGAGAGAGAACCCCCCCCCTCCCTGTGCACAGGCCAGACTTGTCTCCGCCCTTCTGACCTCCCCTGCCACCTCTACAGAAATGCTTCTGTTTGTTAACATGGAACTTATCCAACCACAAGTGGTTGCATCCACTCCATGACGTCTTGCACCACTTACCATCGTCTCCACTGAGGGGTTATTGAAAGCCCCTTCAATGTCGAGGAAGGCACCTATGACACAACCTTTCTTGGCGATCATTTGCTCAATCCTACCAACCACTTGATGGAGAGCTCCCTCGCAGGATTTCCGCGGTTGATAAGCATACTGGTTCCAATGCAGTGGTTTTATGGCCAAAGCACCCCCCCCTAATATGCCTATCAACCAGTTTTTCAAGTCCCTTAAGAACAAAGGACATGAGTGTAATAGGTCTGTATCCTTTCCCTTCCGATTGGTTACCGGTGGGCTTAGGTATAAAGACCACCTTACTAGCTTTCCAGGCTGCCGGCACATGCCCTAAAGCAATGCTTAGCCTGTATAATTTAGTAAGTACCAGTACCAGCAAATCCATTCCCTGCTGCAGCAGCACAGGATAGATCCCATCTGGACCTGGAGATTTGTAGGGTTTAAATGTGCCAATAGCCCATCTTACCCTTTGTGGAGTTACTATCCTCCTTGCCATTTCCCAGTCCTCCCTCTTACCACGTCTTGTGGAGAGTTTGGCAACTGGTTCAGTGTCTGCTCCCCCAAGTTTCCTCAGGGTACTGGAAGGGAAATGTGTTCTGATTAATTCTTCCACAGTTTCCCCTGCAGTTTTTGTTATATTTCCCAGTGGGGCTCTTAGCATCCCCACCGTGTCAACTGGGTCCTTAGATAGCACTTTATGCAGTCGTGCCCCTTCCCGAGTTCTGTCAATCTCTTGACAAAGCTCCTTCCAGGACTTCCTGCGTGCTTCTCTAATTGCCCTGTTGTATTCGGTTAGTGTTTTCCTATACTGGTCCCACTCCCCGTTCTTTTTTGCTCTATTAAAGAGTCTCCTGGTGGTCTTCCGAAGTTTGGCTAGCTTCTTGCTCCACCATGACGGATCCCCTACTTTTCTCCCCTCACTAAGAGAGCAGTTATCAGTAAAGGATTCTACTATAGCCTCGTCAACCAATGCGGCAGAGTCTTCTAGCTCTCTCCTCCCACCATACTCCAATCCAGCCTCCTCAATCCGAACTCCCAGGTCCCTCCTGTAGGAGTCCCAGTCTGTTCTTCTTGGATCCCTGGTTGGCCGAAGCATGGCTGGATTTAGAGAGATATCATACCTAATATGTCTGTGGTCAGAAGAAGATGGTTCATCCGACACATGCCAGTTTAGTACATACCTAGCCGTCTGGTTCGATGCCACCGTAATGTCCAGGACCTCCTGTCTGGCCCTAGTGACAAACGTCGGCTCTTCCCCCTGATTTAAGACTAGTAAATTCTTACAGCTAAGATAAGCTAAAAGTTCCTCACCTCTAGTGTTGGTACCTGTACTTCCCCACGAAGTGTGATGGGAGTTAGCATCCATCCCCACCAGCAGCTCCTCATCCACAGCCCCGCAGTGCTCGACCAGCCTCCTCAGCTCTTGTGTTGGTAGAGCCCCCGCGTAGTCAAAGGGGAGATATGCCGTGGCAAGGTTCAGCCTCTTCATCCTCCCCTCCACCCGCAGCTCCACCGTCACTGCTATTAAGTCCCTGCAGCAGAAGTCCGTTAGTACATAAGCACTCAACCCCCTCCTAACCAGGATACACGTCCTGGGAACACCGGAGTCCTTATCGTACAACAACTTACCTCCAGATGTCGCCAGCCCGCATATTCGTCCTCCAGAAATCCATGGCTCCTGGATGAGAACCAAGTCCACCTCTCCCCTGTCCAGCATCCTACACACGACAGCACTCGCCGCCCTGCTATGCTGTAGGTTCACTTGGAGGATCTTGATCATTGTTCTGCTTAATTTGCAGTCGCCTGGGTCCGCAAAGCAGCCCCAGGACTAGACAGCGTGCTCAACTCTACAGCCACTTCACCGGTTTCTGCAGTCGGCAGCTTGACAGCCGCCCTCGCACCCCCAGTGATGGTTGCCGTTGACACATCTGCTACAGACGCACGGTTTGCCGTCTCATTGGCTCCCACTGTCTGTGCAGTCTCGAAATCATTTCTTTTACTTACTTGGTCCATTAAAGTCCCACGAGTATGGGGGAAATAACGGTCGACCAGAGCAGAGCCCCCACTGCCCTGACAAGACAACATACAATGAGGTTTTGTCTGGTTCCTCAAGGGGATCGTGTGCAACTGCATTTTATACCCTGCAGCCATTCATCCTTCGGCACGATGCCTTCCACTTTGGATTGGGTATTCAGTCACTGACCTTGAAGCACACCCCTGGTTCAGGACATTATTAACTGTTGCTCATGAAGCGAACAGCCTGCTTTACTCTCTTTTTTACAACTGTGTCGTTAGGGTAGTTTCCCGCCCATACTTCACTGTCGCATTGCCCTTGGTTCACCTGGGAGGTGAGAGTAGCATTGTGAGGACTTAATTCCCAACTACCCCAGTCTCCCCGGTTAGAGCAGTCATTTCTACCACACCCAACCGGTTGACTGACGAGGAGGGATAATTCCTCACCTTTGAACCATAACCTTGGTCCAGGCCTGCATATTCAGAAACCTTCCGGAATCCTTATTCACAGGTAACCTACATTTCTGTAGGCCGTCCCACTATCCGCCACCTGTGGACCCGCCCGGTTGCTCAGGCCAGCTTGCCGCGAACCTTATCTAAGTATCGAGATGACTTATTGGGCCTATGCGATATTTAGTAGCCTAAATGTCAGAATGTATATTTAGTAGGCCTAATATAACAAACAAATGGCATTTCACCAACTTAAGTACATCAAGTCGACAATAACCTGTGAAGAATGACCATTTCTTCATTTTCAATCTTTCACCTCGGCAGAGCCATGACATTTAAGGGGATATATAATTAGAAATATGGTTGTAAATGGGGAAAATGTTTATAAGAGAGAAACATAGATTTGTTCAACATAAATACCGTATCTTGATATTGTGCAAGAACAACGGATGTTTTAGCAAGAGAATTATTAATTATTGATGCAGGGTCAAAATAAAAAATGTTTTAGTAAGTCATATTTTTAGATTATTTATTAGGTTCACACACTAAGTAATCTATCACCAGCTGAAGACTATTCCTGCTTACAAAACCTCTATCATTATTTATGTATGGGATCGCTAGACAGCTATTTATTATATGCCAGTGTTTGGAGAAATGTCATCCATGGCTATTCGTACTTTATACACAAAGGCTTTATGATAGGAATGTAATTTGTTTTAAGTTAAAATTTCGTGTATTAAGTTAACAAATACTTACAAAGTTTCCAAACATGTTTAAGTTTCATATTTTTTGTTCTTTTTCCAACAAAATATAATGAAAAATGACTTTACGTAACCATGGCTATATAAATGAGATTTATTCTTGATTGTTGTACGGTTCTAGCTGGCTTACATACTATTAATATTTAAATACTCATTATATTTGCATGTTCGTCAAGATTTATTTTTATAAATTCTTAAAATGATTAAAGGATAATATCCTTCATAATAATAATATTATTTATTATTAAAATAGATACTTTACTTCTTCAAAATCTCGCTTGCGGCGCCCTCTACATATTTGTGTCAGAATAACACAGAACAACAAGGCAACATGGTTACTCTTGTCAGGCCGACTGGCATGCTCTGACTGGAAACATGTTATATATATATATATATATACTGCCTCACAGTTCCTACCTCAGTATGAGCATAGTTTCTTTACGGTGTGGTGTTGCTTACGAGTCTTGTAAATATTGGAAAAATGGTGGCACAAATAACCAACATCCCCCCTTCCCATGGAGAAAACTTTCCGACCATATTGTAAAGGAAAATGAACACAAAAAGACAGAAGCAAATACCCTATCAATAGACAAAAAAAAGAAGAAAATACCCTTATCAATAGACTCTCATCTCTCTAACTGTAATGCAAAATACAAGATAGAAAAATCACTTCTAGGCTTTTAAAAAGTGATAGCAACAGTTTTTGAGATGAACGGGTTTAAACCACGATTTTTATCTTTGGCCACAATAATCACCAAATAGTGCGGAAACCTATTGATAATTATGAAGATATCAAATACGTGGCTTCGTTTGTGGCAAGCTAAGGAGTGTAAAATCAACAAAAGTGGCAGCACGCTACGGGTGCCTACTCCAGTGGTTCCCAACTGGAACTAACTCCTGTGGGACCTCAGGCAATGTCTTAGGGGTCAGGGAGATGTCACTGAAATTAAAATACTTATATTTAACACGTTCACTGCAGCCGTATCCGACCGTTACATTCATCGAGAGGCTTTGGTAGCCAAGAGATTGCCTGAAGTGTTGCATTAAACTCTCAATGAAGTAGTTCAACGTATTAACTAAAATAAAACCAGACCTTTGCCGTTTAGAGTGCAGTGCGCATGTGCAGTACCTTATTCATACCTATGTAAGGCGGCTCTCCCGAGGTGGTAGGCCTATACTGAGAAGGTTTTTTGATGTTAAGGATGAGGTCAGAATCTTCCTTCTTGATACCAAGTATTGAGATTTACTTAGACATTGCTTGGCTTTACGCGATTGTAACCCCTTTCAGGGAATACTTTCCTGGCCTGGATTCTAATAAGAGTTGGATTAGAACTCAGTTCTGCTTCCCTGAAATAGAAAAGATCCAGAGTGCTTCAGAAGAGGAACAAGATCGACTTGAACTGACCGGCAGTGGCATACTAAAAAATGTTTTAATGGCGAGAACATTGTAGAATTTTGGTTGCCACTACAAAAACACTACAAAACACTTAGCAATAAGCAATGAAAGTACCTACTTTTTCCAACTACCTACAGATGTGAACTTGCATCCTCAACTATGTACTTTATGAAAAATAAATATGGGAATCGGCTTGATATGTAATAGAATTTCAGAGTAAAAGTTTCAAGAATGGGATCTAACATTTCTGCAATCATGAACTCAAAGTACAGATTCAACTCATCTCACGAAAATTATTGTCAAGTTATGAATTGTTGGAATTACAATAAAATAAACTTGAACTAATATTATTATTATTCTTATTATATTTTTATTCAATAGTGTTTCTTTGTTTGTCGCAATTATAACAGACTTTTGATTTTTGTGTTTTCTTCATTAAATCCTTATTCCAAACAAAATATTATTATAAATAAGTTTAACGAACTTCATCTGGACCTACGAACTTTAACATGTGATAGTTTTATATTTTGTATCTTAAATAAAAAAAAACACTTCTTGAATGTACTTGTAATAAATTTGTAGTAGAATCAAATTTAATATTCATATATAAAAACAATTTCCACCGTAAAGTAAGTGGGTAGGCTATCCATAAGTGACATATTAATAACTAATATAACTCAAATTATGATGTGTGTGGTTTACCATTTAAGTTTAAGAATTTGTGGGGCCTTTGTCATTATAACGAGAAAGTCCTTGACAAACGTTTGTACGTAACCACTGGCTCACCTAAGTTTACATTATATAAAAGTAATTTAAGGTATTGTAATGAGGAAAATGAGGTTTTCTAGTGATACCATTTGTATTTATTCATACGTTTGTACGTAACCACTGGCCCACCTAAGTTTACATTATAAAAAAGTAATTTAAGGTATTGTAATGAGGAAAATAAGGTTTTATAGTGATACCATTTGTATTTATTCATACGTTTGTACGTAACCACTGGCCCGCCTAAGTTTACATTATATAAAAGTAATTTAAGGTGTTGTAATGAGGAAAATGAGGTTTTCTAGTGATACCATTTCCTTTTATTCATACGTTTGTACGTAACCACTGGCTCACCTAAGTTTACATTATATAAAAGTAATTTAAGGTATTGTAATGAGGAAAATGAGGTTTTGTAGTGATACCATTTGCTTTTATTCATACGTTTGTACGTAACCACTGGCTCACCTAAGTTTACATTATATAAAAGTAATTTATGGTATTGTAATGAGGAAAAGGAGGTTTTCTAGTGATACCATTTGTATTTATTCATACGTTTGTACGTAACCACTGGCCCACCTAAGTTTACATTATATAAAAGTAATTTATGGTATTGTAATGAGGAAAAGGAGGTTTTCTAGTGATACCATTTGTATTTATTCATACGTTTGTACGTAACCACTGGCCCACCTAAGTTTACATTATATAAAAGTAATTTATGGTATTGTAATGAGGAAAAGGAGGTTTTCTAGTGATACCATTTGTATTTATTCATACGTTTGTACGTAACCACTGGCCCACCTAAGTTTACATTATATAAAAGTAATTTAAGGTATTGCAATGAGGAAAATGAGGTTTTATAGTGATACCATTTGTATTTATTCATACGTTTGTACATAACCACTGGCCCACCTAAGTTTACATTATATAAAAGTAATTTAAGGTATTGTAATGAGGAAAATGAGGTTTTCTGGTGATACCATTTGTATTTATTCAGTTATAGCAAACCGTTCTTTACATTCCAGATGACCTATTACCTACGTGTCATTGTATGTGTCTATAAAGAGAGAGAGAGAGAGAGAGAGAGAGAGAGAGAGAGAGAGGAAATAATGGGTTCAACTAATAGTGCTCTTACATAAACAATCAATATACATAAATATAGTATCCATTTGTAAATCATATATAATGAAAAGATTCATATATTTTGGCTAATAGAAGTAAATACACGACCAATAAACAAACTAATTCTAGAATACACTTATGGGACATTTATATTGTTTTAATAGATATTTTAATGAAGCAATAAGTTGGAAACCTTGAAATTTAGCATTTAACAGAGAGCAAAGGTTTTCACAACATTTACCTACGTAAAGTTTAACTGCTTTACTATTTAAGTACAAAAGGTTCTAGTTAGACTGCCCTACAACCGGCTATATGTCGACGTCATACAGCTATGTATATCTTAGGTCTAATTCGACTCTAACAGTGGTTTATTCGTAATTGACGAGATATACCGTCTAGTGGCCACGAATATATAGTGATATAAGCACAATTAGGTTAAATAATGTGAATAAAACTTACAAAGTCTCCAAAAGTTTTTAAGCTTCATATTTATGCTTTCAAACTAAGAAAATATGATTCAAAATGTCTTTAAGAAACCATGGTAATATAAATTCAGCGTTTGTTTAATTGTTGTACGATTTAATTAACTATTGTAATATAAATATTTTTTACCTTTTATATTTACATATTTAGTTATTATTAAATTTTTATAGGGTCGAAAACTTTTGAAAAACGTAGGGCATAGCCAATGTCCGTCTTAATGTTCAAAATAAACTACTACAGACCTTGTTCTAACGGAGAAGCTCATCAATTAGAGTGAGGGAGAAGCCTTACGTTCCCCTCAAATCCCTCATATTCCTGGGAGCTCCTCATATTCCAGTAATTGTGGTTCTGACCGGCATCATCCAATATAAAACCGCAGTGACTGATGGTCATCTGAATTATAAATGCTGACTAACTAAGTGGCAACCATTTTTCATGCCTCTGAAAGGCTTTCGAGTTGCACCGCTAAGCAAAGGTGGTCTTTCTCAGCATTGAGACTCGTTTAGAATGGGGTTGGGTGAGTGAATGAAAAAGTCTGTGGTTGAGAAAGTGAGTATGATTGGGTGGGTGAGAGACTGATTGGATGAGTGGGTGGGGGGGCGGGGGTTAGCGTAAGTGGTTACGTGAGAGAGTAAGTGGGTGAGTGAGAGAGATTGAGCGGAGTGTGTTTAGTGAATTTGCAGGTGAATGTATTTGATTTGACGAGTGATAAGTGATGAACGAAATGGCGGGCTAATGGGTTGGTGTAATCCTGGATAGGTTTAGAGATGGACTGAATGGATGTCTCTATTGTTGTGTAGGCACATGACTGAATAAGTGAGTAAAGAAAGGTGATGGGCCATAGGTGCTTCTACAAATAGGTAAGCGGGCCTAAGGTGTTTCTAGGGATAGGCGGGGTACAATTAAGGTGGGGTTGGTCAATGGTTCTTTAGGTAGGGGCCAAGGATAAGCGTATTAGGGGTAGTAGGTGATGAATAAATGGGAATGGAGTGAATGAAAGGGATTGATGGTTGAGTCTTAGGGGTTTGAGTGAGTGATTGGCTCAGTGGGTACGTGAGCCAATGTGTGGATGGATGTGTTTCTGGTGAGTGGTAGGGTAGGCAGGAATGAATTGAGTGAATGAAAAAGTGTATGAAAAGTGTAGAAAAATGGAATAGTAGGCGAGTGAGTTAAGGCTTGGTGTGCGGGTAAATAGGAGGTGGTTTTTAGTGTGTGCTCGATGTTTCCTGTATTTCATAAAAGAGTAAAACACTTAATGCCACTGAACACTTGTGAAAGAGTAAAGAGAGGACATAAAGTTCTGACTTTGTAACCCATTCAGTGTTGGACTCTTAGATACAGTAATGCTTGACAATACCAGTCGTCGTACCTTGAATTCAGCTGTTTTCCATACAATTCATGTTAGAGGTTGGATTTATGTGGTTAAAGTGATCATTTTTCTAATCAATGTATGGTTTAGTTTGTTTGTTTTTAAATAATTTACCACTGAATGCCACTGAACACTTGTGAATAAGTATAGATGTAAACTACATAAAGATTATACGATTTAACCAATTGGCAGAACTTGAAAAATATTGCACTCAAGTTAATTTCAATGAGTGGCCGCCAACTCAGTTATTTCCAGTTGACTAAGACTCAAATCTTCCAAGGTCACTTGTATTGCTTCGTCCATTAACTAGGATATAGAACTGCAGCTGGTAGAGATTTTTTAGAATCCAGTATTCAGTCTTATATGCATTGTTACTTTTACGTCACATGTTATTACCAATTGGACTGTAAGCAAGTTGAAATTAATGGTCAGGTAAGTAGAAAACATGTATTGAAGACAGACACACTTTTCAGTATTTACTCTTTAACAGATTACAAGTTTATGCTAATTCATACTAATATTACGGCAAATGAAATGGATTTAGACTGTTCACTACCTATGGATGGTTTTGAGGTAAATTTTCTTTTCAAAAAATTATAGTTTCTTTTAATATTTTATCAGTAAACAAAAATATTTTAAAATCTAGTATTATATCAAACTTCACACACTTTTAAATTAAAAACTAAAATTTCAAGTTATCTCTAGTTCCTAAAAAGAGAATAAGTTTATAAAAACCGTAGAACTATAATAAATATGCATACATAATATGCAATCTCCTCACACTATGTCTACCTTCCTATGTTAATTGACCTTTTTTGAGAACTAAAACTTACAAAGAGTGTCTAAATGCACCAGTTATGACTTATATCCATAAACAATTGTTGTAAGCGAGTATAATGTTTTTAACAAACCTTTAAGCAAGTATTGTAGATTTAACAATTATTTTTGTTTCTAAAAGTGAAAATTTTAAAATTGCTTCGAGACCTGGTTTTTATCTTGCAAGAGTTTAACCTGATTTCCTAAACAAATAACACCCTTTACATGTACTTGTATGTATTATAGTTTACAGAATTATCCTTCCTTGTGATGTTAGTAATTTAGGAACGTATTTTATTCTTATTTTTTCGACGTATGTCTAATTTAAAGAATTAAAAATATCTGAGTTAATATTTATCAGCCCCTAGTTTGTGTAGAATGAAAAAAGCCCAGATATATATTATTCAATACTACTAAGTGTGGAAGAGATATTTTAATGTGAATGACTGTTAACCTCGACCAACCATAAATGGTCAAATGCCTCAACACAGGGTTGAATGAAAGTGATTTGTGCATTGTAAAGAATTAATGACAAATATAAAATATTATATTTTAATTATTTTAAATTGACTACTTTCACAAGAAATTTCATATTATTTCAAACCTTCTCATGGAAATAAAAAAATATAACTATAACTATATAAGATAATTATAGTTTCTAAAGATAGAATGAGATAATAGTAACTAAAGAGCTATTATTAAATATGTGTAACTTTCTACTTAATTCTGTAGAATTCGTTTACATCATTCTTTTACAAAATATTCTTTATTTCAGATTATATTAAATTTAAAACACATTTTGTCCTTATTTTGTTAACCTATGTCTAATTTTAAGAATTAGAATACTGTCAAATAGGATTTAAATTTTTTAAATGGTTTTTGGGGCATCAGCCCCTAGGGTGTGTATAATGGAAACCTCACAATTACTGTTCTAGTAATAATAATCCAGATAGAGGTGTTATTTTTGAGTGATAGGCGTTAGCCTTGATCAACCATAAAATGGTCAATGTGGGGGTGAAGGAAGGGGATTTATACACTGTGAAGAGTTATAGACAAATATAGAATATAATATGTTTTATATTTAAAGAATACACTAAATCTGACACCTAACAAACAAACAAGAAACTATTCAATCTTGTAAAAAAATAAACTACACGCGAAGGAAAAGTGCTGCAAAAAACCTACTCGTGAAATAGCTTCAACAGATCAGAGTTGTTTGTAAGATTTCCAATACTTAGGCAGTTAAACAAGGTACACTGCTACTATGTGTATTTATAATTGCTTTGTTAATTTATTACCAAGCTATGCTTCTGACTGTTTGTGTGCTCAGGTTGTGGCACGGTTTATTGTTTATATTACGTCTACACTCATCCTCTTGTTTTAAAGTGAAATAATTATTGTGGTATTAAGACATTAAGCTTCTAATTATTTAGAACGATTTTTATTGGCTCAAAACCAGTTTTGCTCATCTTCGATAGAAATGCCTCAAAAATAAAATAAATCTAAGCAAATTAAAAAAAACTAAATGTTTGTTGAAACAAAGAAATATATTGCAACAAACAACAACAAATAGTATAAACAAGTAACAATAAATATATAACAATAAATAATAATATAATGGATAATAATATAATATAAGACTGTGGCCATCGAGAAGTAGCTGATAGACAGGTAAACTGACGAGGCGACCAAACGTGATGATATGAAGAAATTAGGACACATTAGGTTACAGTGCATAAATATCTTATTATTAATTCTCCAAATTTACAAGAATCAACCAAAACTAAGCCATGTAAAAAAATTTAATTTAATAAAAATATATGTTAATACTTGCCGTTTTTGGGATGTGCATTTTGACCTTTTTTGTCTATTCCGTGTTTCACTGCATTGAACAATGCACTGATCTAGTGCAAAACGTTTCTGCTGAAAAATATCAGTAAGTAGTGTATTTTTCTCAAAGTGTAATAAATAAATAAATGAATATATATATATATATATATATATATATATATATATATTAAGCAAGCTGGCAGGGCTTAATTTTTTATTATAGAAAGTGGAAATTGTTTAAGACTTGAATATTGTAGATTGGCTGTAGTTGAAAAATCTAAATTGAACTTTTCAGTCTTAGCACCATTAAAGTTCAATTTAAAATGTAATCAGTGAGTTTATTTCGTGTAAGAACACATGTAAGAATAGCCTTTACAACTAGAATAGTATTACCAATCTAATAAATATAGATAAGGGCAATTCCCATAAAAAAATAGAATTTAAAAGATAAACTGTAATAATTTAAATACGTTAAATGTATATCTAGACTAAAAATAATAATATAACAAGCACGATAT
>JBAIZL010000010.1:57165759-57215759 GCA_036971475.1 Prosapia bicincta | reverse complement strand
TGCATGTGGCCCATTCTGTTATTGTTCGTAGATCGATTTTAGGTTGTTTTAATTTATTTAATATTTTAAACTCTATTTTATCTATAGTTTTTTTTATTGTACCCATTTTTTGGACTATTTGATATATTATTTCTTTTTCTTTCCCTTTTTCTTCATTTATTAGAGGCAGTTTCAGCATTCTGTATAAGAGTGTATGTATTTTGACGAGGGCTTTCATTTTAGGGGCCCTTGGAGTGTCTATTGTGTATTGGTAAAGGGTTTTTTTGGCTGAATAAATTGTCAATGTTTTTGGCTAATTGTATGATTTCGTTTTAGTATTTTGTGTGGGGTCTTTTTTTAAGTTAATGCAATTGTTGAATTTTATGATTTCTTCTGTTTTCTTGTTATATTCTGGTTTTGATATGATTACTGTAGCAATGCTTTTGTGCGCTTTTGTTGCAAAAACCAACATCAAACCAAAATTACAAAGCACAATAGAAAACCTCATATTAGAAACAAAACTGGAAATAAATCTTATAAATTACGAAAATCAATATAACATTAGAAACACAAATTACACGAAAGCAACAAAATCATCAACAAAAAAAATCAAAAAAGGAAATCACATTGAAAATAAAATAAATATATTAACAAAGTAACAAATTGAAACAAAAACTATTAAAAAATGAATTAATTGCAAATAAAGCTGACGAAAACAACTCCTCAAAATAAAAGAGTTTATTTTATGCAAACTCTATTTATACAGCATTGCCTTATATTTATATAACTTCCCAATTTTTCAATTTAATTGTTCAGCTATGCTTTAGAGAACTGTATTTCTTCATTGAATTTGCAATTGTAAATGGTAATATACGGAAGAATAAATATTCTTAAACATCGCTAAACGCGACGCTGAAATAATTTTGTTCGTATAATTTATTTGGAAATAAGGGTTGATTTTATTCGCGTTCCTATATTCTTATATACAAATGCATATTTTCTAATTTTATATTCGGAACGTAATTTTTCTGGCTGTTAAGAATAGAAATAAATGCAAGAGCGGTCAGGAAAGTAACTACAAACATCTGGGAAATGTCGCGCTTACAGACGTAAACCTTTTTATATTATTTCTAATGTTACTTATAATTTGAACTAGTAAAGGTTTTGCATTAGCACCTTTGGTAACTGGGTAAATATGTTTGTAACTGATGGAATTCTTTGGTATAAAAAATTGAATAACCTACTTCATAAATTAATTCTTCGTTTAGCAACACTCGCTCATACCCGCTGAATGTGGGATACCTATTTGATCAGTTAGGCAACTATCTGCGAACCTTACTTTCCCCACTATTTTCAGTATCATGGGGTCTGTTATTTATTTTTCTTGCTTACATCTCTAAGTAGGCGTTACTGATTTTAAAATTTGTTTTTACAATTCGGCACTCATACTTACACTAGGGAGGTTAAATGTGGTAAATTCGTTTTACTAGTTATAAGTTACAAAGGAAACACTCCATTGCCCACTTCTCAGTATTAATGGAAACAAAATATAACTCCTTAAAAACAATTAAATATTAAAAACAATACAAAATATTTTTTTAAAATTTTCCCCTTGGAGCTTAATGCAAACTGATTTTTATCATAACAACCGGAAATAAAACAACTGGTGGACACGGGAGTACAATTGCTTTAGATAGTTAACACTAACCTTTACATGTATTAACCTCACCAAACATTGGTAGAATAGCGTTGGATGTTGAACACTAACCTAATTGCATCCTTACTCAAGATAACTTGAATCAACCTAATCTAGAAGAAACACTACCCTCTTACTTTGAATGTTACATTACTGTTGAAACTAACTTAACCTAACCTAAATTATATACATAACCTCAAGGGAAAATCAACAACATTTTGTTGACCTACTTAATTTTATGTCAAATTTTACGTTGTTTTTCAGTTTTAATCCCTTGGATACGTATTTTACATATGTAATATTTGAAATATATTCATGTCATTTGATGTGTTACATATTAGGTTTTTTAATACTTTATTTCGTGCGAAATCATGTAGAAGCGCAATCTGTTAGTTATTCATTGAACTACTAAAGACAAAACCCAAATTTACAATTGTTGCTTAGAAAAGGATTTTTTTGCAGAACATATTATTACGATTTTGTTAATCACCATTGTCTTCCTGTAGCTGGCGGACACGTATGGAAGAAGTGTGATACATCTGTTCCTAAGCATGGCGCCTCTGTCAGGAGGATTCCGTTAGGGTAAGAAGTTTCCAACTTTCCGCACTACAACGCACAATCTTTCTGTAAAAACTTTTTGATTTATTTATACCAAAATGCGAAATTTTGGTAATTATTACCGCAATTATCCAAGAAATAGAAGCATTCCAGTTTCGATTCCAGACACGTATAAATACATTTTTTTGAGCGCAAAATAATGTTATATTTTTTCGACTATAAAACTAAATCTTATATAGTGTCCCACAATTCGGCATATGGTTTTAGAAATTGTATCTATACCGAATTTTTTTTTTGGTTATAAATTCAACGATACTCTTCCTTCAATAATCCTATTAATATTTTGTATAAAAAACCTTCTGGGTTCCATGTTTTTAATCGAAACAAAAGGTTTTAACTAATTCGGAATATCTGGGAGTGTAAAGTGTAAATTTACCAGTCTTTTTCCTTTAATAATCATAGAGTAATGCTAAATAGAAAACGTTTTTAAAAAACATTAAAAAGATGTATATCATGAGATATTTGTATGAGAGATTCGTATTTCATACACATTACATTGTATTTACTGTACACACACACAAACACACACAGACACACACACACACACACACACACACACATATATATCATATATATATATATATATCTCAATATGTATTCTTGTGAATTAATAAAAAAACTAAGTCAAAATACAAATACAAGAATTATAATTGAATTTACAATATATATATATATATATATATATATATATATATATATATATTTAAATTGTTGTTATATCATGATTTTCCTGAAGTAGCTAATATATATTTTATTGGTAAAAAGCTTTAAAAATATACAAATCTAAATTATTCTTGTATTTAAAAATTTGTAATCATTAACTGTATAAAATGAAATCGTATGTGCATATTTAACACATATATATAATTGTTGATTATATCTTCAAGTGAGGTACTAGTTTTTACTAAAACACTTGTGAATATTTTAACAACTTACTTATACTAGCACTTATTTATATTTGTAAAATATGTATCATATATTGTATTATATTAGCACTTACTTATATTTCATAGACTAAAGTGCTTTCTGTATGTGAAAAAGACGTAATTAGATATATATCGTGCATTCTATTTGTATTGCAAATCTTGTTTTTAAGACTGTATATATAAAGAGACTTAGATTTGTTTGATTCAAGCTTGGAGAATTAACTAATCTTCCATTATGAGTATTATCAATATAAATCCAAATATAATCCGCCTTCTTTGTATAATGTTCAACTCTTTGATTAGTAACATCTGCATTCCGTAATATGTCCTGAGAGAAACATATTTTTGAATTTTTTAAAATCCTCTATTGTTTAAATTATTTTACTATTTGTATATTGATATTGTACGTTGTCCATTGTTTTCCCGATGCTGTAACTTTATGAAGTTGATTTATTACTATATATATTAATATGTCAACTTCATATATAAGTTTTTCATAAATTTTAAATGTAACTTTAATTTTGTTAAAATATTTCATTTTACATCTGATTTTGTTGTTAATTTTATGATTTCGGTTTATATGTATGTTTTGTTTAAAATGTACTTATGTGCTTTATCTGTCAAGTATTTGTTATATGAGTATGTTTTTTATACTTAATTTGTTGCAACATTGTGCCGAAACGCTATCTGTTCGTGATTCAATAAACTACAAATAAGAAAACCAGAATTTAGGTCCGCTTCGAAACGGACTTATAACCGCTTTAAATGTCCTAAACCAGAAACATTCTTTACAATGTAAATAATATTTATAATAGCTAATATATAAACAAAAAGAAGAATAGAAACATAACCTAAACTTGCAGAAACATGTATATAGAGTTAAGGCGAAGTAAAATTGTTTTTCTATAATTTAGAATTTTTAAGGCAAACACATATCCAGTTAGGATACGTTTGTTTAAATAAAAAATATGTTTTATAATATGATCCAACCTATTATTGAAATAATAGAGTGGCTTCCATTTCCACTGACACATTTACACACATTTAGATCTGATTTGCAAATTAACATGAAATCAAACTTTTATTCAGTTTGAGATTTTAGGTCATGTTTGTTTTTATGAAATCACTGTTTTGCAGTGGTAACAATGACATTTTCCTGGTTTAGGATGTATATAAAGTATCATGTATACATGTTTAAAATACACAGACGATTTTGAGGCGACACCCTATATTAATTACAATAACCTCGTTAAATTTAATTTGAAAAATTAACTATATATTTCAAAAACATATTATGGTATTTATTCTGTTTGTGTGTGTGTGTGTGTGTGAGAGAGTGTTTGTGTGTGTGTGTGTGTGTGTGTGTGTATGTGACTGTGTGTGTGTGCATGTGTGTGTGTGTGTGTGTGTGTGTTTGTGTGTGTGTGTGTGTGTGTGTGTGTATGTATGTGTGTGTGTGTGTGTGTGTGTTTGAGTGCGTCTGTGTGAGTGTTTGTGTTTGTATGTGTATGTGTGTACGTGTGTGTGTTTGTGTGTTTGTGTGTGTGTGTGTGTGTGTGTGTGTGTACGTCTGTGTTTGAGTTTGCGTGTGTGTGAGTGTTTGTGTGTATGCGTGTGCGTGCGTGCGTGTGTGTGTGTGTGTGTGTGTGTGTGTGTGTGTGTGTGGGTTTGTGTTTGTGTGAGTGTGTGTGTGTTTTTTCTGCGTGTGTGTGTGTATTTATGTGTGTGTGTGTGTGTGTGTGTGTGTGTTTGAGTGTGCGTCTGTGCGAGGGTTTGTGTATGTGTGTGTGTATGTGTGTGTGTGTGTGTGTGTGTTTGTGTGTGTATGTGTATGAGTGTATGTGTATGAGTGTATGTGCATGTGTTTGTATGTGTGTGTGCGCGCGCGCGTGTGTGTGTTTGAGCCTGCGTCTGTGTGAGTGTTTGTGTATGCGTATGTGTATGTGTATGTGTATGTGTGTGTATGTGTGTGTGTGTGTATGTGTTAGTGTGTATGTGTGTGTGTGTGTGTGTTCGTGTGTGTGCGTGTGTGTGCGTGTGTGTGTGTGTGTTTGTGTGTGTGTGTATGTGTATGTGTGTATGTGTGTGTGTGCGTGCGTGCGTGTGTGTGTGTGTGTGTGTGTGTGTGTGTGTATGTTTGTATGTGTGTGTGTGTTTGTGTGTGTGTGTGTGGTTGTGGGTGTGTGTGTTTGTGTTACAAAAATATTTGTAACGAACGTTTTTCTTAATTATATGTTATTTATTTAATCTCTACTATTTTTAATGATTGAAAAAATCCTTTGAATTTTAAATAATTAATTTCACCACAGGATGGTTTTAATAAATTCGATCACAAATTAGAAATATTATTTAAAATCGATTCTATTACATCATGTTTACATTTTCTGGAAATTTAACTGATTTTACATATCTTTTTAATAAGCAATTACTTTTACATTGAATACATATTAACTGATTTTTGAAGTTATTTCTACATTTTCTTAAAATTTGTCAAAATTTTGCTTATATCAAACATTTTGCTTATTTCACAACATCTTTAACGTGCATAGTCTATCCTTGAACATGTCACATCTTAAAGTTCAAACTACACACTTAAATTTACTCACATATTGAATTAGAAAAGAAAATAATGTATATTAATTTGTTTTATTGCATGTCTATATAACCCTTTCATGAAAGCAACAGGTGAAATTACTTCTTAGTAATACTGCATTTTAATTATTTCTGTGCTCCCACACATAATTCTGCTGGACTTTAGTTAGTATTTCCCTTGATTAATTTTTATTTATTTTTCTAATCCTGTTTCCTTCATATCGGATGCATGGACATAGAACATTTTAAACTGTGATTATAAAGTAAATCACTTCATATTCTTTTGTTTCAAGATTCTCTTGATACTTGTGCCATTAACTTTTAAATACATTACTTTATTTCTTATTTTGAATATCAAGTGGATAGACTAATTTTTTCGTTAAATAAATGTAACTTTAATCACTTGCTTTTCATATTTGATATTAATTACTGGAACAATATTTTATTTTATAACCACCTTTTATGCAGCTTTTTGAAAATAAGTCAATTGCTTATATATTCTAAAATTTTAATTTACTTTTTTATTGATTGATGATTTTACTATTAATTCAAAATCTGGTAATTATTCTTTAGAAAATTTATACATTTTTAAAAATTGGTTTATACTATTAAAATTCAGACGTGCCCCAAAACGTTCACTGTGGTGGTTCTTCTTGTCCCTCGGATGTGGTCCTGGATTTCCTGGTTCCCCCTCTGATGTGGTCCTGGAGTCCTTGGGTCAGCAGCAAACGCACTAGATCGGTTCAAGGGTCATCTTTAATACTTTTCTACATTAATTTACATTTTAGAAAAATAATAAAAAGTTCGTTCCACGTTTGAAATTTGGAATTGAAGACCGACACAAAGATAAAACGAATTTATTAATTGATGTTGAAACAGCCTTAAAATTCCAAAATCAAGAAATAAAAAAATATTGTTAGGACCGATATTAAAAAGAAATTAGTAAACCAAATCACATCTCAAAAAATGTGTTCGAAGAATATTAATAATTACTATGAAGTTATTCAGAATCTACGGAAGAAAAATGTATTTTATTTAAAAGCTGATAAAATTAACGCTATCGTAGCTATGGATAATTTGGGGTATAGAGAAATAATAGAGGAAATGCTTAGAGTAAAATTTACTAGAAGTGTCAACGAAACCTTAAAAAATTGGAAAATTGTAGTGGATAGTGAACTAAAAAGAAAATTAACCGTTTCAAACCCATTATTACCATGTTTGTATTGTTTACCAAAAGTCCATAAGGAACTAAGAAAAATGCGACCAATAGTATCTGGGATTAATTCCCCAACATATTTAATTGCTAATTGGTTGCTACCACGCCTCCAATAGTTTGTTCCGCCTCCATCAATGGCAGTAAAAAATACGTATGAATTTGTTAAAAAGGTTAAGGATTTATGTATTTCGTCCAGTGAATACATTGTTTCGTTTGATGTTGTATCACTTTATCCAAGTGTGCCTATAGATAAAACAGTCGAATTGATGAAAATTTTGTTAGAAAATTCAGGATGTAGTACAAATGAAGTGGATGAATATATTTCACTTATTAATTTATATATTGTTCAAAATTGTTTCCAGTTTAACAATAAATTTTACACCCAGAAGGAAGGCACCGCTATGGGTAACCCTCTATCACGTTTTTTAGCCAACCTTTTTATGGGTCATTTCGAAATGAATGCGAAAAATACCTTGAAATATTTTCCTAGAGTATAGCTGAGGTGTGTGGTTGACGTGTTTGCAGTGTTTCACAGTGAACAAAGCCTGGACAAGTTTTGTAAAGCAATAAATGGTTTTGTCCCAAGTATAAAATTTACGGTTGAAATAGAAAAGGAGGGGTGTTTACCATTTTAGATGTTTTAATATCAAGAAAAATCAATACTTTAAGTTTTAATGTTTATAGAAAACCAACTCACACATGCAGATTTATTACCAGTGATTCATTTCACACAATATCACATAAAAAAGCAGCTTTCAATTCTATGGTGCATCGTTTAATTAATTTGCCTTTATTAGAGGAAAATTATAAAAATGAGCTGAATTACATTTATAGCGTAGCAAGGTTCAATTGATATAGTAATGTGTTTATAGATGAAATTCACAAAAAGATGAAAAATAAGACAATAAGAAATCAGAGAATAATAAGGGATTTAAAGGGGAAACAATGGGTAAAAAACACACCATCCACCGCTGTCTAATTAAATTAGAAAATCTCTAGGAAAATATAGTAATTTGAATGTTACAACTGCCACTGCAAATAAGCTAAAGAAGTTGTTAGGGAACCATAAAGATGCCATATCTAATGAAGAAAAGTCAGGAATCTACTGCCTGAAATGTAGCGAGTGTCCTCTGAAATATATAGGCCAAACAAAAAGAAATATTAAAACTAGGGCTAAAGAACATTTTTCCCACAATAAATATAATAAACCAGAAAAATCTGCGATGGTGAAACATTGTTTAGAGGAAGAGCACGAAATTAAAGTAGACAATGTAACCCTTTTAAGTGTAGTGAATTGGATGCATGGGAAACTTTGTATATTAATAGGAATACAAATAATATTGTAAACCACGAGTCAGGCTTACAATGAATATATATATATATATATATATATATATATATATATATATATATATATATATATATATATATATATATATATATATAAGGGTTTAATAATAGTAATTTTATTTGAATTTAAGAGATTCTATTTCTTTAAATAAAAATTATCTCAGAATTGCTTCAAGTTCTTATTTGAATATTTTACGGTGAAAATACAGATTTTAATATTAAGACATGCATTTACTTCTGAAACAAGTAATGTAGAAAAACATTTTTTAAGGCAATTCCTTCTGGTGTCGACAGAGAAGAAATTAATTTTAGTAATTTTTTATTTATAACAATAATAACTGGCAAAATATGAAGCTTTTTTTCTTTGGAAATTTTCATTTTTCTCTCTGTACAGTATGTGTGCTGTTGGGCTATTATTCTTGTTTGTTACTGTTTATTCCTTTTAGTTTTCATTTTTAATTTATGAAGCTGATGGTGATCTATAATTGCTCATTCTATCCACGTATTGTAATGATTCATTAATGTAAGGACCTTTGCCTTATAATTTCATATACATCTATTATCTATGGGAAAGTTGGCTCACTGCCAAATTGCTGATATGAAACAAGTAAAAAAACAAATAAAAACATACACAAAACTCACAAATTATTCATTAATTTACTCATACGCGTTTCCATGACCAATTCATCATCATCAGTGAGTGTTACTACTACAAACTCTAACTTACAACTAGGATGAAAGTAAGGTTACACTTCCGTATTTATACAGTAGGCGTTGCCACGCCCACTTGTCAAAACAACAGTTACTAACCCTACTTTAAACATGATACAACAAATATAAATTTTGTACGTAACTCAATAATTACAATAAAATTTGTAACATACAACATAATTACATATAAACAAAATAGATAATTAATATTACACATTAATATTATGTCAAAATATTTAACCTAAAAGTTACAATACATTTTATTTTTTTATTTATTTCTTTTTATTTAATTATTTATTTTCTTTTTTGTTACGCTAACTACAATGATATAGAATTTGGAATAGGGCCTGACTCGTTGTTTACAATATTATTTTTATTCCTATTAATATACAAAGTTTCCCATGCATCCAATTCACTACACTTACCAACGGTTTTTAACAGGGTTACATCGTCTACTTTAAGTTCGTGCTCTTCCTCTAAACAATGTTTCGCCATCGCAGATTTTTTCGGTCTATTATATTTAATGTGGGAAAAATGTTCTTTAGCCCTAGTTTCATTATTTCTTTTTGTTTGGCCTATATATTTCAGAGGACACTGGGGAAACAATGGAAAAAAACTGCATCCACCGCTGTCTAAAAAAATTATAAAATCTCTAGGAAAATATAGTAATTTGAATGTTACAACTGCCACTGCAAATAACCTGAAGAAATTGTTAGGGAACCATAAAGATGCCATAACTAATGAAGAAAAAACAGGAATCTACTGCCTGATATGTAGCAAGTGTCCTCTGCAATGTATATATATTCTTGTTTTTGAAATATTTTAAATTTATTAACTATATTACAAGAAAACATATCACCATATGTATTATAATATAATATATATATATATATATATATATATATATATATATATATATATATATATATATATATATGTATGTATGTATGTATGTGTGTATGTATGTATGAGCCATATGTATTATTATGAAACTACTGATCCGATCGCCATGAAACTCTTGGAAATTGTTGAATACATTCCTGGGAAGGTTTCTGGTGACATAACAAATGTTTTCCAACATTTAATAATATATTTCCATAATATATTGTGCCATAATACAACATGTAATTTCTAAGTGCTAAAATAGCATAAAATATTACTTTCTGTCTTATCTTATCCTGAGACATTTCATTGAATTCAATTCAAGCTTTCATTGCTTGGTAACAACTCAACAATCTAAAATTGAGCAATTACGTATTCACTTAGTTAAGTAGTTTCAAATTATTCTAAAATTATTTTGCAACAATTTTCGAACAGTATATAAAAATATTGTACGTCCGAATGCATTTCAATAAATAACATTCACTCAAGAACGTTTATTGTCACACTTTTCTCGATCCACCACTATAAGTTCAGCTATTATTATGTAAATAAAATACTAAATTATGTTTAGCTAATGTTAACACGTCATCCACTAACTTCTAGCCAGGTCAGCTAGTCGTCAATATAATTTGTGTCGTGAGACAGATTTTCAGAATTCGAAATTCCTTATATATTTAATATTACAAGCTAAACTTAAACTTATATTATTCTCTAAATTTAAAAGAAATATATTATTGTGTTCCTGTCCAGTAATGTTATATTTTAACAATGTATGTACTCCCATAAGAACTACAAATTGTGTACTTACAATAAAACCTGGTAAAAATCAAATCCCTTCAATCTAGTTAATTAAGTTATAAATATGTTCATTTTTGGTCATATCTATAAAACATATATGTTTAATATAGTGTGTTCTCTAATTATCAACAGTATATGTTTAATCGGTGTTGTCGAGAGAAGTTATACTTCATGATCCAAAAAGTCACGACCAAAATAAAACTTCTGGTGACGAATCAAAATGTGAAATTTTGAAAACAGATACAAAAATACTTTGCTTTAACACAGAAACAACAATATGAAATTAAAGGTTTCTAAATGGAAAATAGCACTATATTACAATACAGCTACATTATAATCTATCCAATTAGAATTTTTTTTAAATTTTGTTTACTAATCCCCAAGGTAAACAGTTGAGAGTTATACACGGTCTCCTTGTTCCTGTGACGATGCAGAAACATATACATAAGTGGAGCCTACTTCTACTGTCAACTATTTTGCTCATCATAGCACTACAAACGTTTAGTTTCTTGGTAAGACACTTGGGTTTTGGTAAAAGCAAGATACGTGTTATTAAAACTTGGTTTTTCTTAAGCCAAATGGGTTTTATAAACCTTCTGGGTTTTGAATTTTGACATTCCGAGTTAAATTTGGAGGTAATTCATACCCAAAGGGAAACATTAATTGACATTTTCCTTCATTCTAACGCTCATAGACAAAAGTTAACAAAAATGTGTTAAATACTTCTTATTTTATATACTTTCAAATTAAAAAGTACCTAATAACATTAGTGTTGAGTACAAATCCTGTTTATTTAGTGTATCAAATTAAATATTCTACGTCAATAACTAGGCATGAAAGGCAAACTTTAGTGTTTGTTTTCATAAACTACAATTCTACAAGGAAGTAATGAGTCTGAAGGACTTTTATAAAAGTGGTTTAAGAGATTCATTTTCTGTTACAGCTATTCTGTCATCACAATCTTTCTTTTAAGTTTTTCTTGGTTTCACTTTCGGATTTAGGAATATTGAGGTTAGGATTGCGAATACACGTGATAGCCGTAACTTAGTCCTGTAAAGGTTGTCAAAGAATTACTTTATCAGATGTTCCTCAGGACAAAATAAATACAAATTACCTTAAAACGTCACTGTTCAGCTCGGAAGTTATAAATTTCAAACTTTACACAGTTGTTATTCGAACCAAAATTTGTTTTAGTTTACCACTGATAGGTCGAGAAAACCTGTAGCCATAGTTTGATTTAAACAAGAAAAGAACCGTGTCGGTGGTGGGGTAGGGATGCGGTGTTGTCAGGTTGAACGCTGTGACACTGAACGACGAACGGAAGTTTAACGTAGAGTTGGCAAGGAGACTTAGCAACAAGGTAGGATGTGTATTTTCCATTCACCCAGACCGTCCAACTTCACCTCTTATGGCCAATTTCACTTTCGTAGAGTTCTGTTCTGTTCTATCCTTAACTATTAAAGAAGGTTAAATACGTCACAATGGTCTCACTCCCTCCCCCGGCACGTCTCCAGCGTTAAAGTTACCGGAGGTTGACAATGTCAATTCGTCAAAAGTACCCTTTATTTGATTACGCAATATATTGTCGCTAAAACAAATAATAAATTGGTAAAGACAATGTGTTTATAAAAACTTATTATATATTGAACAATTTTAAAATAAACTACTCACTGACAACAGAAATAAAAAAGGGAAATAAACTACAAAGCTCAGATAAAGGAATATTATACATTGAAATAATGAAATAAACTGCATATTTATGGTTCCCCTTTGTTATCCCTATTCGTGATCATACCAGGAATAAATTTATTGTCTGATAATCAAGCGATTAAATTCAAAATGATGGCCTTATGTGTATATTTACACCGAACGTTGTTTATCAGTTTAGCCCCTTGAACACGTATTTTACGTATGTAATATTTAAAACATGTTCATGTCATTAGATGCGTTACATATTAGGCTTCCTAATACTTTATTTTTTTTATTTTATTTTTTTTTTTACCCGGGTCTGAGCCCCCAAAACCCGCCCAGCCCTCGTGGCAGCCAACCTCTAGCGAGCTACCTCCGTCTCACATGCGCATGCGGTTAGTATCCCTACCGCGAATGAAGGAAACGGGATTGATTGCCCATGTACCAAGCTCATAAGCTCTTTCCATGGAGAATCAGGAGATAGTGAAATGAAACAGTACGGTAAGTGTCGCGCTAAGAGCGGGATGAAAAAACCTGGCAAGAAAGAAACCCTGCCAGGAAAAATCCCGCGACAGATCATGCAGGAACCCTTTATTTCATGCGAAATCATGTAGAAGCGCATTCTGTTAGTGATGCAATGAACTACTAAAGACAAAACTCAAATTTATAAGTGTTGCTTAGAAACGGACGTTTTTCAGAACATATTATTAAGTTTTTGTTAACACTCATTGTCTTCCTGTAATTGACGACATGTATGGAAGAAGTGGTATAAATCCATTCCTAAGCATGGCGTCTCTGCCAGGAGGATTTCGTTAGGTTAAATATTTTCCACTTTTTTCCGCACTACAACGCACAATCTTTCTGTAAGATTATTTTGATTTCTTTACACCAAAATGCGGACTTTTTGTAATTATTACCGCAATTATTCAAGTAATAAAAGCGTTCCGGTTTCGATTCCCGACACGTATAAATACTTTTTTTTGTCCGCAAATAATGTTATACTTTTTCGACTTTAGAACTAAATCTTAGATAGTGTCCCACAATACGGCACATGGTTTTAGAAATTGTATTTATACCGAAACTTTTCTTTGTTAATAAATTCAACGATTGACCATTATCTTTGCTTCTCTTATAATCTTTTATTCTTACATTTCTCTGTTCTCTTCCTTCAATAATCTTATGGTATTAATTTGTATAAAATACCGTTTTCTATGTTTTAAAACGAAACAAAAAGTTTAAAATAATTTGGAATATGTGGGAGTGTAAAGTGTAAATTTACCAGGCTTTTTTCTTTTTATAATCATAGAGAAATGATAAATGGAAAATGTTTTAAAAAATCATTAAAAAGATATATGTTGTATTTTATATTATTTCCTTTAGAAGTACATTTTTTCAATTTAATTGTTGAGCTATGTTTTAGAAAAATGTATTTCTTCATTGAATTTGCAATTGTAAATGGTAATATACAAAAGAATAAATATTCTTAAACCTCGCTCAACGCGACGCTGAAATAATTTTATTCGTATAATTTAGTTGGAAATAATGGTTGATTTTATTCGCGTTCCTATATTCTTATCTACAAATGCATATTTTCTAATTTTATATTCGGAACGTAATTTTTCTGGCTGTTAAGAATGCAAATAAATGGATGAGCGGTCAGGAAAGTAGCTACAAACATCTGGGAAATGTCGCGCTTACAGAAGTAAACCTTTTTATATTATTTCTAATTTTACTTACAACTACAACTAGTAAAGGTTTTGCATTAGCACATTTAGCATCTGGGTGAATATGTTTTTAACTTAAGGAATTCTTAAGTATAAAAAGTTTAACAACATACTTCATGAATGGCGTAGCCACGCTCGCTTATACCCGCTGAATGTGGGATTCCTATTTGATCAGGTAAGCAACTATCTTCGAACCTTACTTTCCCTGATGTGTTCAGTAACATGGGGTCTGCTATTTACCTTCCTTGCTTACATCTCTAACTAAGCGTTACAAAGGGATTTTAGTATTTTTATTTTACAGTTCGGCACTCATACTTACACTAGGGAGATTAAATGTGGTAAATTCGTTTTACTAGTTATAATTTACAAAGTAAACACTCCATTGCCCGCTTCTCAGTATTAATGGAAACAAAATACAACTCTTTAAAAAACTATTAAATAATAAAAACAACAAAGATTATTTTTTAAAATTTTCCCCTTGGAGCTTAATGCAAACTGATTTCTATTACAACAACCGGGAACATACCAACTGGTGGACACGGGTGCACAACTCTTTTAGATTGTTAACACTAACCTTTACATGTATTAACCTCACTAAACATTGGTAGAATAACGATGGATGTTGAACACTAACCTCATTTTATCCTTACTCAAGATAACTTGAATCAACCCAATCTAGAAGAATTACTACCCCCTTGCTTTGAATGTTACTTTACTGTTGAAACTAACTTAACCTAACCTAAATTGTATCTACATTGAGGGGAAACCTTGAGGGCATCAACAGAGTCACGTTTCGAGACGCATCAGCACATTCAAGTTGTTATATGTCGCACTCAGTCCCTTCGAAATAACATTTATTTGTGTATTAGCATGGGCTTACTCCACATTTTTTCAACTCTCCTCTACATCTCTTCATTTCTGATTAGAGGGGTGAAGTTGTTAATTCAACCCTCCTCTTCTATTTCGACGGCACACGTAGTTAGAGAGTTTCGTCTTCATAGAGTTACAATGACATTTTATAGCTGCATTTTGTCCTGATTCTCATGAGATATAGACACATACACGAGGGCAAACACACACAAACGCACACACACATTGGAGGGCACCCCTTAGAGAATATGGAGATATAAGGGTCTTCATAGTCAGGGGACTAGAAGGTTATTGCTCGTAAAACAGGGAATCAAAGCTAAAGAGCTAGTCCGCTAACCAGGTATTGTAGGAGAGGAGTCTAGGATTCCAGATGGTCTGTGATGCCAGGCAGCACACACACACATACACAAATAAATATATATATATATATATAAATATATATATATATATATATATATATATATATATATATATATATATATATATGCTGATAAGTAAAAATTGCTATGCTAAGTTTTCTATTGCTTTTCTTGGCACAATAGATAGCGAAGAAATATTGACAGCAACATTGATGTTTTCACAACGGATAGTAGTTTGATATCGCTCACACAATTAGCCTAGCTCGTCTATAGTATAGTTTATTGCACGACGAACATAACTATTCATCAATACAGGACCAGTATAGCCTGCAAAGAGCACCATTTACATGCTGAACCATCTCACGTACTAAACCATCTCACTACTAGATATGAAGTTGGGATTTAAGTGAAAATATGGAAAAATACTACTTACTTTAATAATAACATTTTCCAAGCTATTTAATGATCGGAAATCGTATACGATTTTCAAAATGCAGTCGTTAGATTAACGTAGGAGATGGTTTAAGAGGAAATATACGCAAACATGAAGCACAACACAAAAGCTTTAAGCACGTAGTTCGCTTTTGAGATTGCATTATGCAACAGTTATTATGATTCTAATTTTATTCCAATAATGTTATTTAATAGAAAGAATAATTTTCTTACAAAACTTTGCTACAAGTATTTACACAACCTTTATGTACATTTCGCTAACACAGTTAGCATAATCAGAAGAGAACAAATATAAACTAAATATGAATC
Organism: Prosapia bicincta; assembly: GCA_036971475.1. NCBI lineage: Eukaryota > Metazoa > Arthropoda > Insecta > Hemiptera > Cercopidae > Prosapia > Prosapia bicincta. Next base: position 57,199,587 of record JBAIZL010000010.1, on the reverse strand, counting down.
AAAATATTTGTTTATTATTTAGAACATTGTTTTATAACTATTACTAGAAATATATGGACTTAGTCTTAGCTAGATGAAACTATAAAGACTTGTTGCCTGCGAAGACAGGGGGCAACTATTGCAGCGTCTAGACGCTACTCAAGGCTATATTTATTGTGCTTACTTATCCAAAACATGTCCCCTATATCTCAATCAGGGCGAAACCCTTAAACAATATCATGAAAACGATTTATTAACCCGGAGGATTGGTTACGTTACTGATGACGTAATCAGTATGACTTGAGCAGCTGATTCGGGTAGAACAAACTACCACGAAGCAAACACAAAGCACTGAAAACGTGTTGATACACCATACGAAGGGAGGGGGTATAAGTAAGGCATGCTATGCTTAGGGCGCTTTTCTTTGCTTTTTCATCAAGAATGAATACATTTTTAATTCAGTAGCACGCTTGCTACGCGGGATGTGCGCAGAGGCTCCGGAGAACTTGACAATATACTGTTTATAATACATTGTGTATATTGTAAGGAACTTGTATTATAAATCCTGTTTTATTTTTTTTTTATAAATTTCCAGTGTTTTATGCATTTTGTTGTGTTACTTAATTGTATGTCTAATTTTACGTTGTTTTTCAGTTTTAGTCCCTTGAATACGTATTTTACGTATGTAATATTTAAAACATGTTCATGTCAATAGATGCGTTACATATTAGGTTTTTTATAACTTTATTATTATTTTTTCTTTACCCGGGTCTGAGCCCCCAAAACCTGCCCAGCCCTCGTGGCAGCCAACCCCTAGCGAGCTACCGCCGTCTCACATGCGCATGCGGTTAGTATCCCTTTTTTTTCTTGACTTGGGAGCGGGTTTTAAACTGCCCAAAGCACTGCTACCTTAAGGTATATTGTACTTACCTCCCTGATCTAGTCAAATAGCCCCTTCCCTCTTATCAGGTTTAGGAGTTTTCTGACTAGTATTTTACCTTCAGCATCCTCTTCCAGAGCTGTGCTATCTCCAAAGAGGTTGTAGCGCCTCTCGGCAAGTGCTTCACATCTATAAATGATGTGTGTGTCGGTCTCCAGTTCTTGCCCGCATAATCTGCACACTGGTTCATCTTTGTAGATACCCATTTTATGCAGATGTTTCCTTAGTTACCGTGTCCCGTGAGTAGACCTGTGGCTATCCTCAGTTCCTGCCTAGACAGATAGATGAGACTCTTCTGCAGCCCCAAGGAAGGTTTCCTAAGGGTTAGCTTACTGTGTCTCATCCCTTCAGCCCTGATCCAGTGCTCACAGTGTCTTTCAGCCATCCACCTTCGCACTGCCATCTTGACCATGGATTTGGAAATACCTACCGCAGGCTCCGGTCCAATCGGCGGAGTCGAAGACCCCTCTCTGGCCAGCGCATCTGCGGCTTCATTTCCAAGTATTCCCCTATGCCCTGGCACCCAAACTATCTTAATTTGATTGTGCCTTGCCAGGGCTTGTAGGTTATTTAGGCACTCCCTGACTATGGCCGAGTTGACCACATGTCCGTTTAGTGCCTTAATTGCTGCCTGACTGTCGGAGAAAATAGCAATCCGGGTCCCGTGTGTTCCCTTTCTCGCTATCTCTCCCAGACAGGCATTTATAGCATATATTTCGGCCTGAAAGACAGAGGTATGCCTCCCCAAGGAAAAAACTAGTTTTACCATTGGGTTTTTACAATACACCCCCGCTCCAGTGCCGAAGTCCATCTTGGAGCCATCTGTGTACCAGATCTGAGCTCCCGATGTTAATGTCCCTGACCATTCCATCATAGTATGGTGGGCCTGGTCAGGTGCAAACGTTCGAGTAATGTGGTCGCTGCCCATTTCCAAGACGGGTTCTTTGACTACGCACTCGATACTCATAAGTCCCGAAACATCTGGGAGGTTAGCCCAGTTTTTCGAGTTGCGCAATCTCCATGCCGCCAGCCTCGCCTCTCCCCTAAGGACAAGCTCAAGGGGGGGGGGAAGGTTAAGCATTACTTCCATTTCTGCACCAGGTGTAGTTGACATCGCTCCCAGTGTGCACAGACAAGCCAATCCCTGGATAAAGCTCAGTTGAGCTCTTGTCTGTGCCTGGTTGGCCTTTGCCCACCACACCAGAGCACCATAGGTAATCATAGGTCTTATCACCCTCAGATACATCCAGTGCATCATTGATGGCTTCAGTCCCCATTTCTTACCCACCATTCTTCTCACTGTCATCAGTGCCCTTTTGGCCCTGTTAACTGTCCTCTCAAGATGTGGGTTCCAGGTGAGTTTCCAGTCCAGAGTAACTCCCAGGTACTTCACCTCCCCCACAAACTCAAAGTATTCACCAAACAAGCGAGGCATCCTGGTCGTCAGATCTTTTCGCTATCTGGTGAAGTTGATAAGAGCAGTCTTTTTCGGATTTACCCTAAGGTTCTCCTTATTACACCACTCTTCAATCAGTCGTAGAGGATTTCTGATTACCTCAATGACTGTATCAGGGAATCTGTTCAGGATCAGAACAACTATGTCGTCCGCATATCCTAGACAGAAGTACCCCAGTTCATTCAGGAGTTCAATAAGGTTGTCAACCACTAGGCACCACAACAGAAAAGAGAGAACCCCCCCCCCCTGTGCACAGCCCAGACTTGTCTCCGCCCTTCTGACCTCCCCTGCCACCTCTACAGAAATGCTTCTGTTTGTCAACATGGAACTTATCCAACCACAAGTAGTCACATCCACTCCATGACGTTTTGCACCACTTACCATCGTCTCCACTGAGGGGTTATTGAAAGCCCCTTCAATGTCGAGGAAGGCACCTATGGCACAACCTTTCTTAGCGATCATATGCTCAATCCTACCAACCACTTGATGGAGAGCTCCCTCGCAGGATTTCCCCGTTTGATAAGCATACTGGTTCCAATGCAGTGGTTTTATGGCCAAAGCACTCCCCCTAATATGCCTATCAACCAGTTTTTCAAGCCCCTTAAGAACTAAGGACATGAGTGTAATAGGTCTGTATCCTTTCCCTTCCGATTGGTTACCGGTGGGCTTAGGTATAAATACCACCTTACTAGATTTCCAGGCTGCCGGCACATGCCCTAGAGCATTGCTTAGCCTGTATAATTTAGTAAGTACCAGCACCAGCATATCCATTTCCTGCTGCAGCAGCACAGGATAGATCCTATCTGGACCTAGAGATTTGTAAGGTTTAAATGTGCCAATAGCCCATCTTACCCTTTGTGGAGTTACTATCCTCCTTGCCACTTCCCAGTCCTCCCTCTTACCACATCTTGTAGAGAGTTTGGCAACTGGTTCAGTGTCTGCTCCTCCATGTTTCCTCAGAGTACTGGAAGGGAAATGTGTTCTGATTAATTCTTCCACAGTTTCCCCTGCAGTTTTTGTTATATATCCCAGTGGGGTTCTTAGCATCCCCACCGGGTTAACTGGGTCCTTAGAGAGCACTTTATGCAGTCGTGCCCCTTCCCGAGTTTTGTCAATCTCTTGACAAAACTCCTTCCAGGACTTCCTGCGTGCTTCTCTAATTGCCCTTTTGTATTCGGTTAGTGTTTTCCTATACTGATCCCACTCCCCGTTCTTTTTTGCTCTAATAAAGAGTCTTCTGGTGGTCTTCCGAAGTTTGGCTAGCTTCTTGTTCCACAATGAGGGATCCCCTACTTTTCTCCCCTCACTGAGAGGGCAGTTATCAGTAAAGGATTCTACTATAGCCTCGCCAACCAATGTGGCAGAGTCTTCTAGCTCTCTCCTCCCACCATACTCCAATTCAGCCTCCTCAATCCGAACACCCAGGACCCTCCTGTAGGAGTCCCAGTCTGTTCTTCTTGGATCCCTGGTTGGCCGAAACATGGCTGGATTTAGGGAGATATCAAACCTAATATGTCTGTGGTCAGAAGAAGATGGTTCATCCGACACATGCCAGTTTAGTACATACCTAGCCATCTGGTTCGATGCCACCGTAATGTCCAGGACCTCCTGTCTGGCCCTAGTGACAAACGTCGGCTCTTCCCCCTGATTTAAGACTAGTAAATTCGTAGAGCTAAGATAAGCTAAAAGTTAATCACCTCTAGTGTTGGTACCTGTACTTCCCCACGACGTGTGATGGGAGTTAGCATCCATCCCCACCAGCAGCTCCTCATCGACAGCCCCGCAGTGCTCGACCAGGCTCCTCAGCTCTTGTGTTGGTAGAGTCCCGCGTAGTCAAAGGGGAGATATGCAGTGGCCAGGTTCAGCCTCTTCATCCCCCCCTCCACCCGCAGCTCCACCTTCACTGCTATCAAGTCCCTGCAGCAGAAGTCCGTTAGTATCCCTACCACGAGTGAAGGAAACGGGATTGATTGCCCATGTACCAAGCTCATAAGCTCTTTCCATGGAGAATCAGGAGATAGTGTAATGAAACAGTACGGTAAATGTCGCGCTAAGAGCGGGATGAAAAAACCTGGCAAGAAAGAAACCCTGCCAGGAAAGATCCCGCGACAGATCATGCAGGAAACCTGGGGGCTTGGATCACCTTATGCTAAGGAATAAGGAGAGGTATTACCTTGCAAATACCTTGTTAGTGAGTCTATGGCAGGAATGGCATACACCTCTTCTTCTGATGCCTTTTCGAAACTGAAAAGGCATGCAATCAAATTAGTACTTCCGTTGGGGCTAAGCTGTGGCCCTGGAGATGTGCCCCTGCGTCACCTGGAACATAACTGTGAATAAGAATTTATTAGTATGTATTTTTTATTTTGGTGGTATGGTGTGAGCTAGGCGGTCAGTAAGGACAGCGGCGAGTGTGTGTCGAGGGTGGGGTCATATCTATCCAGTGAGGAAATGAGTGTTGATGTTGTATGTGCGTGAGCCTGTTTGTAGAACTTTGTTGCTAAGTGTCGGAGGTGTTGTTTGATGAAAGGCACTTTTAAGTCAGTGTGAAGCAGTTTTAATCTTGTACATCTAGGTGCCTTCGTGATTATTCGCAAAACCTTGTTTTGGAATAACTGTAGTCTGCGTGTGCGTGTGTTACCTGCATGGCCCCAGACGGGCGATGCGTAAGTGAGTATGCTGCGCAACATACATAGGTATATAGTAATGGCCGCCGTAGTGAAAGTGGGCTTGTTCTGTTAAGCATAGGGTATAGTTGTGTTAATCTAATTGTTGCTTTTTTTAACGTGTTGGTAATGTGAGGGTCCCAAGTCAGACCTCTGTCGAGTATGACTCCCAGATATTTGATCTGGCTCCCCCAGTGAATGTCCTCGCCTAATAGTTTTAGTGGTGTGTTGAGTTGGTGTGTCCTACGTTTGGAGAGAAGCAAACCTTGGCACTTGGCCACGTTCACCCTAACTCTCCAGTAGCTCAGCCATGATTCTAGCACTGTAAGGTGGTCCTGTAAATATAAGTGTATTAGATGTGGTTTCCATGACTGAGCGGATAACGCGGTGTCATTTGCAAATATGGCCACTTGAGTGTTGAGTGTTGTCGGTATGTCGTTGATGTAGATGTTGAACAATACGGGCCCAATAATTGAACCCTGAGGGACTCCGGCCCGTATAGTCCGTAGTGTAGATTGAGCTTGATCTACATCAACCCTAAACTTACGGTTGGACAGGTATGAGCTAACTAGGTGTATGAGCCCGTCTGGAAAGCCATAGTGACGAAGTTTCCCTAAGAGCCCGTTGTGCCAGACCCGGTCACAGGCCTTTTCAATGTCCAGAAAGACTACCCCAGTCGAGCAGTAATTGTTGAAACCCTTGGTTGCATGCTCCACCACTCTCATCAGCTGATGCGTAGCCGAGTGTTTTGTCCTAAAGCTAAATTGCTCCGGTCTCAGCGTGCGAAATCATGTAGAAGCACATTCTGTTAGTGATTCAATGAACTACTAAAGACAAAACTCAAATTTATAAGTGTTGCTTAGAAACGGACATTTTTCAGAACATATTATTAAGTTTTTGTTAACACTCATTGTCTTCCTGTAATTGACGACATGTATGGAAGAAGTGGTATAAATCCATTCCTAAGCATGGCGTCTCTGCCAGGAGGATTTCGTTAGGTTAAATATTTTCCACTTTTTTCCGCACTACAACGCACAATCTTTCTGTAAGATTATTTTGATTTCTTTACACCAAAATGCGGACTTTTTGTAATTATTACCGCAATTATTCAAGTAATAAAAGCGTTCCGGTTTCGATTCCCGACACGTATAAATACTTTTTTTTGTCCGCAAATAATGTTATACTTTTTCGACTTTAGAACTAAATCTTAGATAGTGTCCCACAATACGGCACATGGTTTTAGAAATTGTATTTATACCGAAACTTTTCTTTGTTAATAAATTCAACGATTGGCCATTATCTTTGCTTCTCTTATAATCTTTTATTCTTACATTTCTCTGTTCTCTTCCTTCAATAATCTTATGGTATTAATTTGTATAAAATACCGTTTTCTATGTTTTAAAACGAAACAAAAAGTTTAAAATAATTTGGAATATGTGGGAGTGTAAAGTGTAAATTTACCAGGCTTTTTTCTTTTTATAATCATAGAGAAATGATAAATGGAAAATGTTTTAAAAAATCATTAAAAAGATATATGTTGTATTTTATATTATTTCCTTTAGAAGTACATTTTTTCAATTTAATTGTTGAGCTATGTTTTAGAGAAATGTATTTCTTCATTGAATTTGCAATTGTAAATGGTAATATACAGAAGAATAAATATTCTTAAACCTCGCTCAACGCGACGCTGAAATAATTTTATTCGTATAATTTAGTTGGAAATAATGGTTGATTTTATTCGCGTTCCTATATTCTTATCTACAAATGCATATTTTCTAATTTTATATTCGTAACGTAATTTTTTTGGCTGTTAGGAATGCAAATAAATGGAAGAGCTGTCAGGAAAGTAACTACAAACATCTGGGAAATGTCGCCCTTACAGAAGTAAACCTTTTTATATTATTTCTAATTTTACTTACAACTAGAACTAGTAAAGGTTTTGCATTAGCACATTTAGCATCTGGGTAAATATGTTTTTAACTTAAGGAATTCTTAAGTATAAAAAGTTTAATAACATACTTCATGAATGGCGTAGCCACGCTCGCTTATACCCGCTGAATGTGGGATTCCTATTTGATCAGGTAAGCAACTATCTTCGAACCTTACTTTCCCTGATGTGTTCAGTAACATGGGGTCTGCTATTTACCTTCCTTGCTTACATCTCTAACTAAGCGTTACAAAGGGATTTTTGTATCTTTATTTTACAATTCGGCACTCATACTTACACTAGGGAGATTAAATGTGGTAAATGCGTTTTACTAGTTATAAGTTACAAAGTAAACACTCCATTGCCCGCTTCTCAGTATTAATGGAAACAAAATATAATTCTTTAAAAACAATTAAATATTAAAAACCACACAAATTATTTTTTTAAATTTCCCCCTTAGAGCTTAACGCAAACTGATTTCTATTAAACAACCGGGAATATACCAACTGGTGGACACGGGAGCACAACTCTTTTAGATTGTTAACACTAACCTTTACATGTATTAACCTCACTAAACATTGGTAGAATAACGATGGATGTTGAACACTAACCTAATTTTACCCATACTCAAGATAACTTGAATCAATCCAATGTAGAAGAATTACTACCCCCTTGGTTTGAATGTTACTTAACTGTTGAAACCAACTTAACCTAACCTAAATTATATACATGACCTTGAAAGGAATCCTTGAGCGCATCAACAGAGCCACGTTTCGAGATGCATCAGTACATTCAAGTTGTTATATTTTGCACTCAGTCCCTTCAAAATAACATTTATTTGTGTATTAGCATGGGCTTACTCCACAGTTTTTCAACTCTCCTCTACATCTCTTCATTTCTGATTAGAGGGGTGAAGTTGTTAATTCAACCCTCCTCTTCTATGGCTAGGGCACAGGAAGTTAGATAGTTTCTCTTTCGTAGAGTTACAATGACATTTTATAACTGCATTTTGTCCTGATTCTCATGATATATAGACACATACACACTGGAGGGCACCCCTTAAAGAATAGGGAGATATAAGGGTCGTCATAGTCAGGGGACTAGAAGGTTATTGCGCGTAAACACACACACACACTTTTAAAATGTATGAAAGACTTATATATATATATATATATATATATATATATATATATATATATGTGTGTGTGTGTGTGTGTGTGTGTGTGTGTGTGTGTGTGTGTGTGTATGTGTGTGTGTGTGTGTGTGTATGTATACATATGTAAATTGTTTTATATCATGTTTTTCATGAAGTAGCTAATACATATGATATTGGTAAAAAGCTTTGAAAGATATACAAATCATAATTATTCTTGTATTTAAAATATTTATAATCATTAACTGTAATAAAATAAATCGTATTTCCATATTTAATATATATATATATATATATATATATATATATATATACAATTATATATATAATTGTTGATTCCTTCTACACGTGACAACTAGTTTTTACTAGAACACTTGTGAATAATTTAACTACTTACCTATACTAGCACTTACTTATATTTGTAAAATATGTAGCATATATTGCAATATAGTAGCACTTACTTATATTTCATAGACTAATGTGCTTTTTGTTTATGAAAAAGACGTAATTAGATACATAGTGAATTTCATTTATATTGTAAATCTTGTTTTTAAAACTGTATATATATATAAAAGTCTTTCATAAATTTTAAATGTAACATGAGTTTTGTTAAAATATTTCATTTTATATCTGATTTTGTTGTTAATTCTATGTTTCGGTTTTTAAGTATGTTTTGTTTGAAATTGTGCTTACGTCCTTTATTTGTGAAGTATCTGTTTTTTTAGTATGTTTTAAATACTTAATTTGGTGCGACATTGTGCTGAAACGCAATCTGTCAGTGATTCAACAAACTACTAAAAACAAAACCGATTTAAATGTGTTGCTTAGAAACGGACTTTTTACTCATTATAATAATAAGTTTTTGTTAACAACTCTTCTCTTCCTGTAATGGGTGGACATGTAAGGAAGAGGAGCGATACACCTGTCCTTAAGAGTGGTGCCTGTGTAAGGATGACTTAGTTAGGTGAAACACGTTCCACATTTTTCCGCACTACAAAGCTCAGTCTTTGGTAAGATTATTGTGTTTTTATTTATAACAAAAACCTTATTTATAACAGTCCCAAGCTTTTCTCTGTCGGCAACACTGTGCGAATGTTCATGACGGATGTAATGTTGGTGAACAAACAACACACATAACTCTAAATGCACAGTTAAACCTCTCATCTTATATCTTGCGGGCATCCAAGTTACTGGCACCGATCTGAAGCATAGTAGACCTATAAGAATTTCGTCAACTTTTAAATTTTAATCTTTTAGACCTAAAGACTTTTAAAAAAAAGTCTTTCAAAAGAGACAAAAGTGATTTTTGTTTATGAGGCAGAAGTAATTAGATACATAGTACATTATATTTATATTGCTAATTTTGTTTTTAAAACTCTAAATATAAATGTAAAAGTCTTTCATAAATTCTAAGTGTAAAGGTTTCTTTTATATTTTATTTAATACTTTTATTCGATAAGTATTTGTTATATGAGTATGTTTTAAATACTTAATTTGGTGCGATATCGTGTTGAAACGCTATCTGTTAGTGATTCAATAAACTACTAAAAACAAAACCAAAATTTAAATGTGTTGCTTAGAAACGGACTTTTTACAGAACATATAATTACGATTTTGTTAACAACCCTTGTCCTCTTTTAATGAGCGGACATGTACGGAAGAGGAGCGATACACTTGTGCCTAAGCGTGGCGCTGGGTAAGGATGACTTCGTTAGGGTGAAAACGTTCTTAATTTTTCCGGGCTACAGAACTAAATCTTTTTGACTGATTATTGCTTTTATATTTAAAACGGAACTGTATTTTTTGCTGTTATCACCAATATTAACCGCTAAATTATAGTTTTCCTGTTTCGATTCCACAGAAGTCCAAAATCTTTTCAGGCTACTACATAATGTTATATTTTTTCGACTTTGGAGCAAAAAACTTGGATAATGTCCCACAACATGACACATAGCTCTAGACATTATGCTTATTTTAAAACTTTTTAAAAATAATTTCAACGATTGAGTCATACTGAATATTTATGTATAATTTCCAGTTTACTTAATTAGCACTAGTATTACCATTTACAAGCATACACTCATTGCTAACTCATTTACCACTTGAAAGATTTCAATAATTCAAAATTCCCTATAGAATCATTAAAACTTAAATTTCAATTCATCAAAGAGGCAATTAATTTTTCATCAAAACCTCTGGAATGAGTTAATAGGCTGTCATTATATTGGAAAATAGACTTTTCCTCCTTATATTACAAACCTAAGCAATTGTTTCTAGTATATAATGTTATTGAATAAAAGCCGAAATTGCTATTTCAAAAACAAACGAGATAAACCTAAGAACGGCTTAATCCCTATACATTTTTGAAGGGAGATAATTTACACCCATAATTTTACGTTTTCATAATTTCGAAAAGAAATTCTCTTTAACCACATTCTAACGCCAAATATTAGTTACAGCTTGAACAATGAGAAAATACAACTTTATATCTTCCATAGTACAAACTACGATTTTACACGGATATAATAAGTCTATAACGCTTCTGTAAAAGCTTCATCCTGTGTTATAGCGATGTTCTCAAGGATATTTAAGGCGCTCTTCCAAAATTTTATTTCCCATATGATGGCATATACATTAATTATGACTCTATGTTGCTCGTAATCTATAAGTATTTTAGGTCAATATCAGGTTTTAATTATATTAACATTAAATTTGAATTCTTTTTCAGGACGCAATTTTAAAAAATTGATGATGTACTATAATGATGACGTATACATTAGGTTAGTAATTTATATTTATTAGAATATTTATATTAAGAAACCAAGTTGTGCAACAAGTTTTATCAGAGAATAGGTTTTATTCCGAGATTAAAACGATTATAAGATAACCATAAAACAATAAAGGCTAACTTAAATCGATATTCTATCTGTACGCAATAGATATTTTCGATACTATAAAGATTTTATTGCTATTTCCTTCACTTGATATTCGAGAAAGGTATTGTAAATAAGATGACGTCAGCAATGCTGTGTTTAGGCAAAGACATTTTTTCAAGTGATCAATTTGTAAATGAAAATTTGGAGGACAGTCATTATGTGCTGTTGGTGAAAGTAATATGTTTTAAATACTTCAACATTAGACTTAAACACTACGCAAAAATATTTAACGAGAAAACGCACGGTAGGAAAATAAGAAATAATTTGTGCAAAACTGTGTTGTTTTTAGAGCAATAAAAAATAACAGTGACCTTAGTAAGTTGTATTACTTCTCATCGATCATAGATGCTCGTTAATGATACATTGATGCTCACATTGTATCGTGGAAAAAGCAAATACTATTGTTCTTTATTGTCTCAGTATTTATTATTTTTTCATGTAATATTAATATCACAAAATTATAGAATATGGTACGTTACCACAAACAAATGTTACCAGGTAGCTGACACAAACTCTCTCCCATCAATTCAAAACATAAAATGTTATATTTTTAATATTAATAGAGAACTTTCAAATTATCTGGTTACATACATTTTTATTTGAATGTAAAAAATGTAATTATTTACATAAGTTAATATTAATTTACTGAAGAAATACGTAAAAATATATGCATACAGGAACAAAATCCTCGTTCCTCGTACGAGTATAGCCTGGAGTATACGGCAAAAATGTGACGCGCAGCGTTTAAAAACTTTTCACTTTACCACTTTTCTAGCAGCAAACCAAAGGTCCTACGAACATGAGATGAAAAGAATAGTAAAATCCAAATAATTATCTGAAACTTTTATGCTTACCAAATCTTTCTAACCAACAAATAAGAAAAATTGTCGCTTACTAACTTTGTATGTTACTTAAAGTACAACTCTAATTAAATGTATTTTTTAACGTTCTTTCAAACAAAATATTAGTTTTATGGTTTAATATTCTGAATGAGGGAATTGAGTTTCTTATACCTACCAAGTTTCCCCCCTCTAGGAGATTTAAACCTTGATTTAGGTGAAAGTTTTTATTAACTTTTGTAGCTGCGCAGCATGGTATTGGAGAAATTTTCCCCATCAAATGTGGCGACTTCGGCTTCACATCTCCCAATATCTATTTCATTAGACGACTACTCTATTTGTAAGAAGTGCACTGTGGTTCATACAAACCCGGCAGATACATAGACAAACTTATCAGAGACAACATGAACTCTAACAAGCACTCATACGTATGCAATTACATAGACCTCATCCACAACATGCTCACAGCAATCGTAACTCCAGGAAAACTCACCCAAGATATCTTCTCACTCACTAAACTCATAAAATAAATTCTACCCACAAAACGATGGCCTCCCAATGGGTTCCCACATCTCAGACAGTCTACCTGAAATATTCCATCACCATATCGTAAAATAATACATCCTGCAGAGCAACAAACATACAGACAAAATAATATACTACCATAGAAATATAGGCGACATTTTACTACTAAACAACGGCAATAAACTGTAAATCAAACAAACACACAATGAGATCAACACCACATACCAAAATCTAACATTTAACCTCAAATTAGAGGACAATAATAAAATAAATTATCATGTTATTAATACAAATTTATAATTGTTTTATTAATAAAAATAAATTATTATTTTATTCATAAAAACAAAGCAATAAGTTCATACAGGGTTGCAGATATACCAATTTGACCGCGATTGGTTTTAGAACAATCCAAACGTGTTATTTATGATTTGCCATAACTCCTTATTAACGACCTTATTAAATAATTAGGGCAAGCAGAAATTATTTATTTCGTAAAATATTCAATTCTCTACTTCCAATATCTTTCAGCAGTATTTTTCTATTTCAGCAATATCTTTCATTTGTCACATAAATCTACATCGTCCGATTTGTTTCGCAAGAATAATGCGAGTAAATGGTTCTGCGGGTTAAATGATGATTGTAGAACAAATTTCCTCTCGATTATTTATTTCGCGCTCAAAAAACATTTTTTCAAAGTCACTCTAACCTAAGTAGCAGAGCCAGATTAACCATGTAAAGTGTGTGTGCTTTTGTGTACTAACTATTCAGGAAATAAGTTTTGTTAAATTAATAATTACTAATGGTGAATCTGGTTTTCATTGATTATTCTATTACTCGCGTTTAAACAAACTGTTTAGTTAAAGATATGGATGTATTTGTTCGCTTTTATATCTTATATTACTCTTAATAATTATTGATAATGCGCATTGAATCGCGAGTAATAATTTATTACCTTTCGTTTCTAATGGCATCATCATTAAGTTACAAAGTGACGCCATCGAAGGGATGATGACGATATTGGCTTCGAAATGAGCTTGAGTCGATTAATTTTATAATTTTAAGTCAGTGTATACTAATAATGAATTATTGCCATCACTTCATAGGATAAGCTAAAATACAATAAAATTGCGTAAATACATTGGGAATATGGGAGTGGAGGATTCATGTCTGTAACAGGTTTGTAACATTATCCTTCTTGGGGTCCTGGATAAGGTCCAGAGTGTAAAGAAAGGACCAAGCTGAAGGCCACACTTGGGGCAAGTGCGAGAAATAGCAGTTGCCGAATGTATTCACCCGAGAAGCAATAGTACAGGTGGTTTTGCTTACAGCCTTCAGGTGCCTTAGGTTACCATGGGAACTAAGTCCGAAGTAAACATAAGGGAAACTCGTGGCGCATAAGTACCCGCTTAGGCATCGGCAACCCGATATGTTTAGACATATCTGAGGAGCTACGTAATACAATCTACATGAACTACTTGAAGTGGTCTCGGCGTTGAATTCATTTCTAAACTTCGAGGTGTCATTTGATATTTAGTTTTTAAAAGTATCCCAATAGTTTACCAAATTTTGAACATAAGTTGTTATATTTGGGCAGTAACACCTTCTGTTTATTTGTTCATATGTGTCCTGAAACCCACAATGGTCAATGTAAGGGTCCTGCATGCTAAGTTTCTAATATTTCTTGAATTTCCTCTTCTTCTGTTAAACTTATTTATTTTGTTGTACATTTAAGTAACCTTAGTTGCGAAATTTTAGGAATATATGGCTAATCTTGAGTGGATGAATAAACATTATTTTAATAACGATTGAAAATTTGAACAAGATATAACAGAGAGAGTGCGAATTAATATAAGTAATTGAAGAAAATAAAAGCAAGATAACCTCACATTTTAACAAACGTTTTCTTGCGTCTGAAAATGAAAATTACTTAATAATTCTAAGCTTCCCATATAACAAGGTAAACTCTATCATGAAGGTCTATGTCATGCTACTAACTATATAACTTCCCACATGCCAGAGACGGTGACATGATGATGAATATTATAAGGTAACTTATACATTTTACAGAACCAGCCCAAGAGCCAGGCAGATAGTGGGGATGAACACTGCAACTTGGTTAACACACCAACTTCCCTCAGGACTCCATGGGATGAGTGAACAAGGCCTTAAGGTATGTTGCTATCTGTCTATTTACTTTTATACAACTTTACACTGGTTCTTTCCTCTAAACCAGCATGCCGAGTCTGGGATCTATTTATAAACATCTTTAGTGGAGGTGACTTTTGGCTACATTTCCATGAGGTTTGAACATACACACTTCATCTGTTACATCACTCAATATAAAATATTGGTGACTTTAGATATTCTAATTAAATAAAAGTGGATGGTGTCACATTATTACATATAATATCAATATATTACAAAATAAAGAGTTATGACACCCCGTAACCCTCCAAATACACATTGTGAGCCCGGGGTTAACAGATTGTGCCCTTCAGGAGACCCTTGTTAAGGGTTGTATTCTTGAATGTTGTGTGTTTGTTGATTTGTATTCTATTATGGGCAACTGTTATATAGTATTTACCCTATAGTGTTATTTGAGTTGTTTCTACAAATCTTGTAATAAATAAAATTTTATAATTGCGCATAGGAGCAGAAATATTTTACAAAACGATTTCTTGTTTTGCAGTTTATTACATCACACGACTTTTTTAAAAGGAATTAGAATCGTTTGTAATTTGTAAAAAATGGATTTCGGTCTACATAAGCTTGAAAGCATATGCAGCATAACCATCGTCATTGGGCACCCGCAATGACGTAGATAAAGAAAACGTCTACATCAGATATGTTACCATACTTTGGTCTCCTTAACAAAGGGGGCTAAGAATATATATATATATATATATATATATATATATATATATATATATATATATATAATATAGATAATTCTTTGCCTATTCTTCTTTAATAGTAATAGACTATTCTTCTTATCGCCTTTGAACAAAACCATAGCTCTCAAGCCTATGCAGCATATCCATCGTCATTGGACGTCCAAATTTTCTTAGATAAAGAAAACGTCTACATCATACTTTGATCTCCTTAACAAAGGGGGCTAAGAATATATATAGACAATTCCTTGCTTATTCTTCTTTAATAGAGATAGACTATTCTTCTTATCGCCTTAGAACTAAACCAAACAACCGCAAGCATATGCAGCATATCCATCGTCATTGGTCACGCATAAACGCAAAACAACCCTTCAGGGAAACTTGCACAACTTATTGTAGCTTTAGAAGGGATGATCTGACGTCACGTCGTCACAAAACGACCCGTTTCTTGTTGATGAGGCTATTCATGTGCAGTATGAATAAGGCAAGGACTACAATACGCTACATTTCAGCCATTTACCATATACAGTATTACTATACCTCGAAACATCTTCTCCATCTTTTCATAAAGTCTCATAAAACAATGTAAAACATAGTTAAATACCATCAAGATACTGTATTAAATATAAAATTTATATTCACCTGAAAATGCTATTTTAAATGAATAATAAAAAAAATTTGTTTCAAGTGGGGAAGATTGATGAATAAGAGTTATTAGTGCTTATATGTGTATGTGTATATATCTGTATTAGTGTATGTGTGTGTGTGTTTGATTGTTTGTTTTGTGTGTGTGTGTGTGTGTGTGTATGAGTGTGTGTTTGGGTGTGTGTGTGTGTGTTTGTTTGTTTTGTGTGTGTGCATACGTGTGTGTTTGTGTGTGTGTGTGTGTGTGTTTGTGTATGTGTATGTGTGTGTGTGTGTGTGAGTGTGTGTGTGTGTGTTTGTTTTGTGTGTGTGTATGAGTGTGTGTTTGTGTGTGTGTGTGTGTGTGTTTGTGTATGTGTGTGTGTGTGTGTGTTTGTGTGTGTGTGTGTGTGTGTGTGTGTGTGTGTGTGTGTGTGTGTGTGTGTGTGTGTGTGTGTGTGTGTGTGAGTGTGTGTCTGTCAGTCTGTCTACCTGTGTTGTGTGTGTGTGTGTGTGTGTGTGTGTGTGTGGGTGTGTGTGTGTGTGTGTGTGACTGTGAGTGTGTGTTTGTGTCTGCGTGCGTGAGTATCTGTTGTAACTGTTGTACATTTGCAGACGGTATATAGTAGAGAGTTTCAAAACAAACCTCTTCCTTAAACGCTTTTTTGTTTTGGAAGATTAACTACTTACAATTAGGATTGTAACGAACTTGTATTATAAATCCTGTTTTAACTTTTTTTTATAAATATCCAGTGTATTATGCATTTTGATGTGTTACCTAATTTTATGGTTATTTTACGTTGTTTTTCAGTTTTAATCCCTTGGATACGTATTGTACATGTGTAATACTTGAAATATATTCCATGTCATTTGATATGTTACATATTAGGTCTTTTAATATGTAGTTTTTAATCTTTATTTCGTACAAACTCTTGTAGCTGTTGTGCTTAGAAACGGACTTTTTTTCAGAACATATTATTAAGTTTTTGTTAACACTCATTGTCTTCCTGTAATTGACGACATGTATGGAAGAAGTGGTATAAATCCATTCCTAAGCATGGGGTCTCTGCCAGGAGGATTTCGTTAGGTTAAAAATTTTCAACTTTTTTCCGCACTACAAAGCTCAATCTTTGTATAAGATTATTTTGTTTTATTAATAACAAAATCCCAACTTTTTGTAATTATTACCGCAATTATCCAAGTAATAAAAGCGTTCCGGTTTCGATTCCTGACACGTATAAATACTTTTTTTGTCCGCAAACAATGTTATAATTTTTCAACTTTAGAACTGTGTGTGTGTATGTATATATATGTGTGTGTGTGTGTTTGTGTGTGTCTGTCTGTGTGTGTGTCTGTCTGTGTGTGTATGTGTATGTGTGTGTGTGTGTGTGTGTGTGTGTGTGAGTGAGTGTGTGTGTGTGTGTCTGTCTGTCTGTGTGTGTCTGTGTTTTGTTTTGTTTTCTTTAGATCGCTTAAAACGTATTAAGCTTTATTGCCAAGTTAATGAGTGAACATAACAGTATATAAGATCACATATTGCAAATGACAAAAGACGGATTCAGGGGGGACTTCTTAGATTCGATAGGAGGAACTGGGAAACATTTCATATCAGATTGATTCTCGCAAAGGTTCGACATAGCCTTGGTTCTGTATTGCCTTAGCCTCTGAAGTATAGCTACATTAACCTTCTATGAAACTTATACTTTATTTTTTTCACCATTTCTCATCCATGCAACCCCAATGCGTCACAGCAAAGCGAGGCATGGTACTACTTGTGCATTATAAACCATTGCAAAGAAGAAATGTCTACGAATATAAATTTACAAAAAACCGAAACATGTATCTAAATTTTTTTGTTTGCACAATAAGGTGTTCCAAAACCAGGTGCGTGTCTCTCCTCACTTACAAATATATTGGCGTACCTTGTGTATGTTCTCAGGTATTATTTTATGTATTTAATTTTAAAATGTATATAGTAGAATATATATATATATATATATATATATATATATATATATATATATATATATATATATATACTTTATCTTAGAGTGACTTATATTAATTTTATTATAATATATTATTATACTGTATTTTTCCTTATTTATATTTATAATGGGCTTAAAGAGAATATTAGTCTTATAAAATTGTTCACAACTCGATCTAATGGTTTTAAATTTACAGGTTTTCCTAACGTCAAGAATAGGTTAGATCTTGGTACAAAGACAACCTCGCTCCAAAGTTGCATTATTTGTGGACCATCGGAAATATAGTAACAGAAAACGCTGTCAGCCAATGTCTCAAACAAACATGGATTGGATCAGTTCTGTACCTGTCTTCTGAGAGGTATTTATTTAGTTCTTTTCATAGTCCGTTGCGAGTCTAGTTTTACATAAAGTAATCCATCTATAATAATATATACGATTTATTCCAATATATAGATTAAAACAAGTAATATTAAAAAAATTATGTGAATTGCTACTAAAATCAGCAAAGAAATATTTTATATTTGTTACTTTTTTAAAATAATGATAAGGTATAATATTAGTTACTTTACATTTAATAATTACAATTATTATAATTAAAGTAAATAACCAATGCGTTAAAACAGCTGTTCTACCACGTAATCTATAACATAAAATCAGATGTTTTATGAAACCATATACTGTATTATCACATTGTAAAACCAATGGGACGGAGTAACTAGATTGCATACCTTGCCCCTTTTTTGAAAAGTGTTTCTCTCATGAAAAAATAAACTAATTCCTTAAAATTAGTAATTGAATTAATATTTGAAAAAATTAGGACATGAAGCGTCATCAACTGCAATTTTTAAAACATCTGACCTTGAGTGGATGGATAAAACATATTTTATTACCGATTGAAAAGTGGTATAAGATATGTTTAGGGAAAGTGTGAACTAATAGAAGGATTTGAATAGCTATGCATGGGAGCGCTTTGCTTCCATATAAATGTTTTGTCTACACTAACCTTAATAACGCATGCGCACAATGTAAAAGTACGCTTTTTGGTATTTAGAATAAATACGTAGCCTCAGTTAGATATTATTTCGCCACGGCCACCCAAATATACACTGGAGACTGAATCGTATTGACTATTCACCGGTCATATCTTTTAGTAATCCAACTTGGACTCAAACATTTTGCAAGTTTTACAAAGTTTGATGTATTAAAACTCTGTCTCTGTATTGTGCTGGTTTAGGTCTAGTTGTGTATTACTTCTGTTCTTATTTTATATTAATTTCTAGAAGGTTATTCCGGATTGGCAACTTCCATGCTTTCCATAAAGGCGTATTCACTGTATCTATCTGGTGTCTTCTGAATTTCCCTTTAATATTTTATCAAGTTTATATCAGCAACATTTGCAGAGCCTAATATATAATTCTCTAACTGAAAGTCCTGGTCTAACTTATGTTTTCAGTTTTGTTAGGAAACGCGGTTGTAATACCTTACGTAGGAGCTAATCTGTGTTTAGATATTTTTGAAAAAATTAAAACATTTGTATAATCTCATAACAGGTGACTATAACTCTTCAAGATTTCTCATGAAAAAACGTAGAATTACAGAAAACTATGGTATTCAAGATATTAATTTACAACTTTGCAGAAACATACAATATTATAAAAATATTACGTAAACAATAGGTAACAAATTTCAATTTATTCTTACAATACCTGAATTAGGACAAAAAAAAATATATAAATAACGCAGAATCGAGAGCACTATTTTTACACCTTAACACAGTGACAACAGCTGTCAGCAAAACATTAGGTATATAGACAGTTTAGCCAACTAAAAACACAAAATATTTTCCATGGAAGCAGGAATAAACAGGACAAATAAACAGGACAATAGATAATAAGACACAATCTTTGTGTAAGATTATTATGATTTATTTATACCAAAATGCAGACTTTTTGAAATTATTACCGCAACTATCCAAGAAATAAAAGCGTTACGGTTTCGATTCCAGACACGTATAAATACTTTGTTTATCCGCAAAATAATGTTATATTGAACTAAACCTTAGATAGTGAACCACAATTCGCCACATGGTTTTAGAAATTGTATTTATGCAGAAACATTTTTTTTTATTAAATTCAACGATTGTCCATTAGCGTTGCTTCTCTTATAGTCGTATATTCTCACATTTTTCTGTTCTCTTTCTTCAATAATCTTAGGATATTATTTTTTATATAAAACACCTTCTGGGTTCCATGTTTTTAAAAACTAAGTCGGAATGTGTGGGAGTGTAAAGTGTAAATTTATCAGTCCTTTTTCCTTTTATAATCATAGAGTAATGCTAAATAGAAAATGTTTTAAAGAAACATTAAAAAGATGTATATCATGAGATATATGTACGAGAGACTCGTATTTCATACGCATTACATTGTATTTTCTGTACACAAACACACACACACACACACACACACACACACACTGTATACATAAATCTACTGCATTTTGCCAATCTTCAGCACTTAATATCCTACCATTACTGGGATGTCCCACGGTAACTATATCCCCTTTAAATGTCCTAAACCAGAAACTTTCTTTACAATGTAAATAATATTTATAATAGCTAATATATAAATAATTAGAAAAATAGAAACATAACCTAAACTTGCAGAAACATTTATATAGAGTTAAGACAAAGTAAAATTGTTTTTCTATAATTTAGATTTTTTATAGCAAACACATTTCCAGTTAGGATAGGTTTGTTTAAATAAAAAATATGTTTTATAATATGATCCAACCTATTATTGAAATGATAGAGTGGCTTTCATTTCCACTGACACATTTACTACGTACGTGTTTATTTTAGGCTAGGAAAGTGGTATTTTTATTTTACTGAATTAAACATAATGTGATTTTTTTTTGCTAAATTTTAATTTAAGAAAGAATATGTTTTATTTAGATGTGATTTGCAAATTGACATGAAATTTTAAACTTTTATTGAGTTTGAGATTTTAGGTCATGTTTGTTTTTATGAAATAACTGTTTTGCAGTGGTAACAATGACTTGTTCCTTGTTTGGGATGTATATAAAGTATCATGTATAAATGTTTAAAATACACAGACGATTTTGAGGCGACGCCCTATATTATTTACAATAACCTAGTTAAAAGCCGTTTTAATTGAAACATGAGCTATATATTTCAAAAATTATTATTTTATTTTTTCAGCGTGTTTGTGTGTGTGTGTTTGTGTATGTGTGTATATGTGTGTGTGTGTGTGTGTGTGTGTGTGTGTGTGTGTGTGTGTGTGTGTGTGTGTGTGTGTGTGTGTGTGTGTGTGTGTGTGTGTGTGTGTGTGTGTGTGTGTGTGTGTGTGTGTGTGTGTGTGTGTGTGTGTGTGTGTGTGTGTGTGTAGCACACAGGCCTATATAATACATGTATTTGAAGTGATAACATTTTTAATGAAGGTCAAAGCACCCTTGATATTTGCGTATTAAAAATAAAACTTATTGAGATTCTCCTAAACAGTTTTCAGCTGTCTCTGTGAAATAGCAATTTATATTTTACTTCGTTCCCTTCAAGGTTACCTAAATTACACCCAAGTTTTTTTTATAAATACTTTAACTCGCAGATTTATAACTTAATCTCTCCACTGTGTTTAACTGTGTCTATGTTTTGACGCTACACTGTGAACGTTAACAGAGAACGACCACAAAGAGGTGTTTGTTATGCTTCTAACGAATAACTGCATCAAAGGTTCTTTACTATAGAATTTCGTTCATGTTTTCCAGAAACTCTGCTACAGCTTCTACGTCATTCCAAGTGACCTCGACGCTTAATTTGGAGCGTGAGTCGAACGGTATTGGTGTGTTGTGCGGTAGTCGGTTCAAAATATTAATAACAGGTCCGAGTGTACCTCAACCTCTAGATCTGGGTTGTAGGAAAACCTAGGCTCTCTTTAGTACAAGGGCAGGTACTAGGAAGGGGCCAATTCTCTATCGGGTTCGAAGGTGTCTTTAACCTAAGGAAGATCGTAATAGTTGCCTGGAACTGTAGACGGGGATACAGTATGGCTTGCGTAGGAAGGGATATCTGACCTAATGAATAAATATTAGTATAAAATAGGAATCTCTAGCAAAGATAATATTAACGGTTTTCTAGGTTAATTGAAGAAAATCAAATTTGTTATCTCTTTACAATTTTGAAAACAAATATTTTTTTATTTGGTTATAATATTCTCTTGTGGTTATTGGTTAATATCAGTCACACTGTATTATAACAAGTAGTTACAGGTGCCCACTTTCACCTATCAATCACCATAATGTGCTCATCTCTTTATTTAAAAAAAATATCTTTTAATTTTGTTACCTCTGGGAGGTTTAGGCAGAGGTATTTTTCCGCCGCTACAGAGAAAATGTAGTTTTCTCATTACCACTCTTTGGGTTATTCCTGTAACAATTATTCTTTAAGTACTCAGACGGCGTCCAATCACGTCGGTACAAAACCACTGCCAACTAGAAAAGGTAAAATGGATGTCAAAATCCAGTTTATACTACCAGCCAATCTCGTAATGAAAAAATAAACCATTTACTTCCTTAATTATTTCAACCCCTTAATTTATTATCTCGTAATGTCTGTTTTAAAATACCCTGAAATTTTTGAAATTTCCTGAGACGTTATACAAATATTTGTATACTTGCATTCCTATGGAAACGATGTTTCGTTTTTCATTTGTAAATGTTTTTTATAGGTTTTCTTTAGTTTTCACTAAAACTTTCAAATTGTTCAGTTGTAACATATTAAATGATAATATAAAGTTTAAATGCATTAAACCTGTTAAGCTTTTTTAAAAAACATATCTTAAACAGTTTTCTTTTATAACTGTATAAATCAACAATGGCATAATGTTTAATTTTAATAAATAGAACAACTATACCACAAATAACTTTTTCATTTATTCAATACGTTACGTTTAAATTGCATAAGAATCATCCTCAGATGTAATTTACAAAACAGATCACTTCATTACAGGAACTTTGTTTTGTAAAGTTACCTCTGTATCGAAATGTTCATTAGGTATTAAATAAATGAAAAATTATTTTTTGGTATAGACGTTTTATTTATTTAAAATAAATTTTGGTATTCATTTTTTTAATGTTAACAGTTTGCCGGTCCTGTGAAAAATTTCCTTCTATGCTAGTGAAATTAAAATTTCTTAAAATCATTTACCTGAAAATATCAGTATACTAACCTGTGATCTTTTGAAATGTCATCTCATGAATTAAAAAATGTAAATTTTTTCTCCATGACATTTCATTCTGGAGGCGTATGATTTCCCAACCAACATTTCTTTTTAGAATAGTTTGTTTTACAAATATTCTCTTTAATATTTACCAACTGCTTTCCTTCCTCTACCGCATTTATGACTTATGACTTTACCCAGCAACACAATTTTGAAGGGATGATTTTAAAGTTCTTTTAAATATGCTCCTTATATGCTTCCTTAAACCAGCTTCTTTTGAAATATGTTGAACCTATATTTATAGCTAATTTCAAGATATGTTAAAATTGTTCCCTTTTTAGCAAAGACACTTCACTGTGTTAAAAAACATTCCAAATACCAGCCGAGATATTCCTATTTAAAGAAGTTTAAGACAAGACCCTAATGTCCTATATTGGGTTAATGTTACATTTAGGCCTGCTCATTTTAGTGATATCAAAAGATATAGATTAACAGACAACAGCATATATTTGTATCTATCATGGGAAACATTTCCTCTTATTCTATTGAAATGTCTTAAAATCATAAACCTAAAAACATCAGTTTACTAGCCCCTTGAAATTTCTGACATATCGCATGAATAAAATATGTACATTTTTTCACCAGAAATTAAATATTAATTCTGTGGCCACTATCGGATGTAACATTTCTCGAAACATATTTTATTAAGAATAATCCTGAACAGATTGTTTTACTAACATTCTCCTTAAACATAATGATAAAGAAACTGTTAATAATTGTTTCCTGCCCCTAGAGCGTTGTTGGCATTATTTTAGCCCGCAATACCATACTCTTCATGGAGCTGAATCTTAAACACATTTTATAAATCTTCTCTATACATATAGTGAACCTAAATTTATAGTCAAATGCAAATTTAGTTATTACTGATCGCGTTTTTGTAGAGACGTTCACTGCGGTATTAAAAGAACATTACAAATACCCTCTGAATCTCCCTATTTACGGGTGGCTTAAGGTAAGAGCCTAATCTCCTAGATTGGGTTAGAAGTTATCGTAAGACAGGAAAATATAGGACCGTACCCATGTGACTAGTGTATATATCACATTAAAGTAAATGTTTTAAGCAGACTGTAAAGTAAAACAACAAACAAACAGTAAATGTATAATTAGTTGAGTTTAGTGTTAAATACTTGGCTCGTTCGTTCATTGGTTTTACGTTGTCCGACTTGGCCAAACACCCGTCGCGCCGGGTACAAACAGCTTTACGGCCGTGTTTTCGCGCCCGCATTGGTCAGCGTAAATGTAGCACCCGTTAATTGCCAGACGAACAGTGGGAAAATGTTAACGCTACATGCACGAGCCTTGCGCCGGACTGTTTAGCTAGAAATAGGTAGTAAGATTTCTTTCAAATGTCTAGACAAAGTATTCTCCTTAAGAAATACGCACTTAATATTGTGTGTCCTCGAATTATCGACAGTACAATCAATATTGGCGAGAGAAGATATACTTCGTGATCCAAAAAGTCACGACCAAAATAAAACTTGTGGTGACGCATCACAAAATGTGACATTTTTAAAAAAATGCAAAATCACTTTGCTTTAACACAGAAACAAAATTTAGTAATTAAAAATTTTTAAATGGAAAATAGCACTATACTACAATATAGCTACATTACAATCCATCCAATTAGAATGGATTTGTTTCTTTTTAAATAATGTTTACTAATACACAAGGTAAACAGTTGAAAGTTAAACACGGCCTCCTTGTTTTGGCGTCGATGTAGAAACCTATACACGAATGGAGGACACTCCAATTGCCAATCATTTTGCTTATCTTAGCATTAAAAAAGCACATATCTTGTTTAGTTTCTTGATAAGACACTTGGTTTTTGGTAAAAGCAAGATACTAAGTTATTAAAAACTTGGTTTTTTTAAACCAAATGAGTTTTACATTCCTCCTGGGTTTTGGATTTTTACATTCTGAAGGGGGAATGGGAGGTGATTCATACCAAAAGGGAAACATTAAACGTTATTTTTCTTCATTCTAACGCTCAGAGACCAAAATTAACAAAAAAGATTTAAAAACGTCTTATTTTATACACTTTTCAAATTTGAAAAGTGCCTAATGAACATAATTTTGAGTACAAATCCTGTGTATTTAGTGTATCAAATTATAGGCTTGAAGTAAACAACCAGGTATGAAAAGCAAACTTTAAATGTTTATTTTCATAAACTAAAATTCCACAAAGAATTAATTATTCTGAAGGACTTTTATAAAAGTGGTTTAGGAAATTCATTTTCTGTTATTCTGTCATCAATACATGCCACGTTTATCCCACTTGAGGCTTGATATTAATTCAATATTTAATTTTCTTTATCATATAGTCAACTCAAAATCTATTTTCGTCCTCAAGAGTATAAAAAAGACATAATCCTCCAGGGGGGAGGAGGTATTTCATTTCCCCACGCATCTTTAACTCGCGTTTAGGAGTGATTAATTGATTTATTACTGTAAGAAAATAAAATAAACCATTTTAATCCAAACGGCATATAAAATATTATTACTCTTATTGTAATAATTTTATTTCATATTTATTTTTACGGACAGCTGATGCTTCCCGTTCTCTAGTTACTCATAGCTATAGCTTTGTTTTTTCCTTTGCGAGCAGTATAATATCGTTATGACATTTGCATATTGTGAAAATAGTTATTATTTGAGCTGTTAAAAATATTTTGAAGTGATATATTTCGTAAATTATTTAATTGGGAATTTTTTAATCGCTCCCCTCAATTATATCTTTAAGGTGGAAAAATTACATACATTTTTCATATCCTATATCGAGAAAACCCAGGGTTTAGAAGCTACGGAAAATAAATTTTATGTTTATGTTCTTTAAAAAAATCATCCTATAGATTTTGAGTGGCAGAAGAAGGATTTAATTCGCGCCATAATAACAAGCGATGGCGGCTGGTGCCTAATACCTGAGGTGATTACAGATCATAAGACTGTTAGTTATTTTAACGCAAAAAATCGTAACCACCAAAACATAAAGGGCTGTTATAGGAAAAATAAATAGATACTGTATAATACTTTGTGATTTATTTTATTGGTAATATATTGGCAATTTTCAATTTTTTTTTTACATCGGATCTCAAGTCATGGGTTTATTTATTAATAACACAATCTCAATTCAATCTTATCAGTGATTGTCAACAAACTCGGAGCGGAACGGATAAGCATCCCTTTGGAAGGAGCCAATTATAACCGAACACTCCCGAGGTTGCAGACCACTCGTTACCTAAGGAGTCTTTTTTCCATTAGATGTGACGTTACTGGGTGTTGGAGGTTACCTCGCAAGACTCTTCGCAACGGTGTCTGGGCTTCTGACATTTTTATCATTATTTATAATCATGCATCATGTTAAATGATGGAAAATTACTAG
The DNA here is from genome assembly GCA_036971475.1 of Prosapia bicincta. Classification (NCBI taxonomy): domain Eukaryota; kingdom Metazoa; phylum Arthropoda; class Insecta; order Hemiptera; family Cercopidae; genus Prosapia; species Prosapia bicincta. Next base: position 57,172,993 of record JBAIZL010000010.1, on the reverse strand, counting down.
TAACAATCTACGTATTGATCTTTAGTTTGGAGGTTGCACAAGTGAATCGTGAGCCGTGCAAATCACTAATTAATATTTTTTAATAGAGATACCAAAATTCAACTGTGCATAAAGTATCCTTTGTCGGGGCAGAAAAAATAAAAATACAGAGAATGTGTTATTTAACTAAATCTTCTATGAATGCGAACTTGGGATTGGTTGAAGGGTGCAGTGAGTGATATTTCTTTCCATTCTAAAACTTCAGCTATAAAATGTGTATCTACTCGGGCAGACGTAGCTTTTATTAGAATGTTTGTATATGTAACCATTCACGCCTCTGTGGATATTGTTCCCCCCCCCATTTATTCTTCCCAGTAATACATTTATGCACTGACTGAAGGCGCCTTTTAATTTATGTGGCGAGAGGTGTAACTACAAATCAAGTGGTAGACAATTGCCTTTATTTTGTATTTAGTTTAAGAAAAGCTTTAATATAAAAATACCGAAAAATTAATCTGAGCAAAGACGATTTAGATTATATTTTAATTTCCTGTATTGGCCCACACTCTCCTGAAATATATCTTGTACAACTTTCCAAGCGGTAATAAAATAGGTTTTTATTCATTCAATCAAGTTCAGATACATGGTATATAACCTATAATTGATGGCATTTGATGTTAATACAGTTTTAAAATATTTTAATAATTAAATTTTAAAAATTGTAGGGTCAAGCCAGATTCGAACTGAGAATCTTCATGCTCAAACTCTGCTGCAACTTGTCACTGCGCCAACTTAACAATACCTAAAAATATATGTCTCAAAGATGTATATGAATTTTTCTCCATTTTAGTTGTAGTCGAAACCTCCATTGTACAGCCTTAAACTGTTGCCATGGTTACCACACAATATCATAAATACTCCTCTAGGGTAGCTAAAATAAATTTTTTCTTTGGTAACCTCAGTAGAAATTTTGTTAAATTACTTGTTCAAATGAAATATACATAAATCGTTTTACAGTAAATCAATATCAATATAAAAAGAAGGTATAACTTCTGGTTTTTCGTTCAATAACAATTTATGTGTTACGGTTTCTATTTTTTGAAATCTAATAACATTGTTTTTATGGGAGAATTATTTGTACTGACTGATAAATTCTTTTCCATCGCAGGAATCGATACAGTTTATTTATCAGAGAGGTATATAGTGAACGACCTGGAGGTACATACACGTTTAACATATTGCATACATTCTTTTTCCTTTTACAATATTTTATGTACAAATCTGAACTAAATAATAATTCTTGATTTGAGTCTAGACAAATGCTTTATAAATAAATACCAATGTCATGTGTTATGTTTACAGCTGCCAAAACAAGCAATGATCGACAGCAAACGAGACACTATAGGTTGACTCTACTAACAGTTGGCAAGTTTGGTGTGGCCAGCAGGTGCTGCTCTCTATAAAACTGTGAGTGTTATTATTTATTATGACGTCAAGTAGTAAGTTCCTATAGTGGAACGATTCTATCACACTACAACCATGATGACGTATTCAGGTGTTTGCTTTGAAATCCACATTTAAAGAAAATTTTTAAAAGTAATGCTAAAATAAAAATGACTTACCGAATTACTCAACTACAGATATTGGAAATTTACTTTTCATTTTTACTTTTATTTGTTCATAGACACAAATAAATTAGAAAATTAATTTTTATAACTCAATATCAACATAAATCGAATTATTTACAGAGATGAAACTGAAAAAATTAAACACTATATATCCTATTATTTTTAACTTTAATATCTCTTTTGAATGTAAAACACGTAAAAGAGACATTTTGTTTTTCACCAGTAATTAACTTCCTATCATGCATGTATTATAACTTTAAAACATTCAGTCATGAAATCCACTCAACCGTCAATTTTCCAACCAATTTCAGACTATACAACAAATATATAAGTGCGTGTCCGTGTGCGCGCGCGCGCGCGCGCGCGCGCGTGTGTGTGTGTGTGTGTGTGTGTGTGTGTGTGTGTGGGTGGGTGGGTGTGTGTGTGTGTGTGTTTGCGTGTGTGTGTGTGTGTGTGTTGGTGGGTGTGTGTGTGTGTTTGTGTGACTGTGAGTGTGTGTTTGTGTGTGCGAGCGTGAGTATCTGTTGTAACTATTGTACATTTGCAGACGGTATATAGTAAAAGTTTCAAAACAAACCTCTTCCTTAAACGCTTTTTTGTTTCGGAAGATTAACTACTTACAATTAGGATTGTAACGAACTTGTATTATAAATCCTGTTTTAACTTTTTTTTATAAATTTCCAGTGTATTATGCGTTTGTTGTGTTACCTAATTTTATAGTTATTTTACGTTGTTTTTCAGTTTTAATCCCTTGGATACGTATTTTACATGTGTAATATTTGAAATATATTCCATGTCATTTGATATGTTACATATTAGGTCTATTAATATCTTGTTTTTAATCTTTATTTCGTACAAAATCTTGTAGAAGCGCAATCTGATAGTCATTCAATGAACTACTAAAGACAAAACCCAAATTTATAATTGTTGCTTAGAAACGGACTTTTTTCAGAACATATTATGAAGTTTTTGTTAACACTCATTGTCTTCCTGTAATTGACGACATGTATGGAAGAAGTGGTAAAAATCCATTCCTAAGCATGGCGTCTCTGCCAGGAGGATTTCGTTAGGTTTAACATTTTTCAACATTTTTCCGCACTACAAAGCTCAGTCGTTGTGTAAGATTATTTTGTTTTATTTATAACAAAATCCGAACTTTTTGTAATTATTACCGCATTTATCCAAGTAATAAAAGCGTTCCGGTTTCGATTCCAGACACGTATAAATACTTTTTTTTGTCCGCAAATAATGTTATACTCTTTCGACTTTAGAACTAAACCTTAGCTAGTGTCCCACAATACGGCATATGGTTTTAGAAATTGTATTTATACCGAAACTTTTCTTTGTTAATAAATTCAACGATTGTCCATTATCTTTGCTTCTCTTATAATCATTTATTCTTACATTTTTCTGTTCTCTTCCTTCAACATATTATTAGATTTTTGTTAACATTCATTGTCTTCCTGTTTTTGGTGGACATGTATGGGAGATGTGCGATATATCCGTTCCTAAGCATGGCGCCTGTGTCACGATGATTTCGTTAGGTTAAAATGTTTCCACATTTTTCCGCACTACAAAGCTCAGTCTTTGTGTAAGATTAATGTGTTTTATTTATAACAAAATCCCAACTTTTTGTAATTATTACCGCAATTATCTAACAAATAAAAGCGTTTTGGTTTCAATTCTAAACATGTATAAATATTTTATTTTATCCGCAAAATAATGTTACATTTTTTCGACTATAAAACTAAACCTTAGATAGTTTCCCACAATACGCCACATGGTTTTAGAAATTGTATTTATACCGCAACTTTTGTTTTTTTATTAAATTCAATGATTGTCCATTATCCTTGTTTCTCTTATATTCATTTATTCTTACATTTTTCTGTTCTCTTCCTTCAAGAATCTTATGGTATTAATTTGAATAAAAAACCCCTCTGGGTTCCATGAGACTCGTATTTCATACACATTATATGGTATTTACTGTACACACACACACACACACACATACATATATATATATATATATATATACGTATGTAAATTTTTTTATATCATTACTTTTTCTTGGAGTAGCTTATATATAATTTATTGTTAAAAAGCTTTTAAAAATATACAAATCTAAACTATACTTGTATGTAAAGTTTTTGTCATCATTAACTGTATTATAAGAAATCGTATCACCATATTTAATACATGTATATAATTGTTGATTCCTTCTACACGTGAGCTACTAAAACACTTGTGAATATTTTAACAACTTACCTATACTAGCACTTCCTTATATTTGTAAAATATGTAGCATATATTGCAATATAGTAGTACTTATACTATATTAGTACTGCAAATACTTGTAGGTACAGTAGTTGTGCGTTGTGATACAACAGTATATATATATATATATATATATATATATATATATATATATATATATATATATATACAAAAGACTTGAACTGACTTCTTCGTAAATATATTGATTCACCATTTTATAGAACCTGAACCAATTTTCCAGCTTATTGTGTGCATTGTTATGTAAATATCTGTTGAGTGTTTCCAACTGCTTCGTACAACATAAAATGCACGCTATAGTAATTTGAATAAGTAGCGTCAATCGATATTTATTCTATGCAAACTCTATTTATATATAATTCTATATTATTTCACTTGAAAAAATAATTTTTCAATTTAATTGTTCAGCTATGTTTTATGTATTTCTTCATAAAATTTTGCAATTGTAAATGGTAATATACGAAAAAATAAATATTCCTAAACATCGCTCAACGCGACGCTGAGATAATATTATTCTTATAATTTATTTGGAAATAAGTGTTGATTTTATTCGCGTTCCGATATTCTAATCCACAGATGCAAATTTTCTAATTTTATATTCGGAACGTAACTTGTCAGGCTGTTAGGAATGCAAATAAATGCAAGAGCGGTCAGGAAAGTAACTACAAACATCTGGGAAATGTCGCGCTTACAGAAGTAAACCTTTTTATATTATTTCTAATTTTACTTACAACTAGAACTAGTAAAGGTTTTGCATTAGCACATTTAGCATCTGGGTTAACTTAAGGAATTCTTACGTATAAAAAGTTTATTAACATACTTCATGAATTAATTCTTGGTCTAGCCACACTCGCTCATACCCGCTGAATGTGGCGTTCCTATTTGATCAGGTAAGCAACTATCTTCGAACCTTACTTTCCCCGATGTGTTCAGTAACATGGGGTCTGCTATTTTCCTTCCTTGCTTACATCTGTAAATAGCCGTTACGAAAGGATTTTAGAATTTTTATTTTACAATTCGGCACCCATACTTACACTAGGGAGAATAAATGTGGTAAATTCGTTTTACTAGTTATAAGTTACAAAGTAAACACTCCATTGCCCGCTTCTCAGTATTAAAGGAAACAAAATATAACTCTTTAAAACTATTAAATACTAAAAAAACAACACAATATTTCTTTATTATTTTAACCTTGGAAATTTTATGCAAACTGATTTCTACCGTAAAAACCGGTAATATAACAACCAGAGGAAACGGGAGCACCATCCTTTTAGAATGTTACCACAAACCTTTAAATGAACTAACCTCAACAAACATTGGTAGAATAATAATGGATTGTTGAAAACTACTTTAATAATAGCCTAACTAAACAAAACTTCACTCAAACTAATCTAGAAAAAACAATACCCCCTTGCTTCCACTGTTGAAACTAACTTCACCTAACCTAAATTACATACATGACCTCAAGGGAAAACCGCCAGAAGCAGGCATCAATGGAGCGACGTTTCGAAACGCGTCAGCAGTCTTAAGTTGTTATATTTTGCATTCACTTCATTGAAAATAACATTTTTGTATTAGGATGATCTTACTCCACACTTTGCAACTCTCCTCTAGATCCTATCGTTTCTCTTTAGACCTACAGCTAGTTATCTATCTCTAGCCGTGCTCTTCTACGGTGAGGCCACATGAAATTAGATAGTTTCTTTTCCGTAAAGTTGCAATGGCATTTTATAACTGCATTTTGCCCTAATTCTTATGAAATATAAACACACACGCACGCCAACACACACACACACACACACACACTCACACACACACACACACATACTCACACACACACACACACACACACACACATACACACACACACACACACACACACACACACACTCACACACACACACACACACACACACTGCAACGGGCCTTTTTACTTACTATCTATACTCAACTATTGTTATTTTTACTTCTTTTATTTATTTACTCCTTACCTACAACTTATTTATTTCCTTCAATAATTCAATCACTACCTTTTTCTATTTCCCCTATTATTCTTCAACCTTCGTCATTCATATTTGTTTATATACTATTCTCCGAGACTCTCCCTTACCTGGCAAGTATTAGGACCTACCTTTCCTAATACCTATTTGATCCTGTCCGTTCTCCTATGTCTCCCTAATACTTACCAGTTGCCCTGCAATGGTAGAATGACCTAGGAGGAATTTCGGTCAGTCAACCGAAGCCTGTAACATCCCTGCCTAGATCTCCTAGGAATTAATTCCTAGATTTCGTATGAAAAACCAATTAGCGGAGTATTTCCTTATACTAGCATAATACTCGGGGTGGGGTGTCTGCTATTTGAGGCGTTTGGTACTTGGAAACCTATTGGTAAGAAACTATGAAATTGCGTGTCATTTAGCTAAATCATAACTAATGACTGCTAATTGGAAAATCAAAATTTGTTTTATTTATATGGTGGTAAAGTATGCACCCATTTACAGGCATTAATTATTTATTTAATCTAGCACCTAGACCCCTACACAACATCATCAAAATAATTAAATTTTATCTTGAATATCTGTAGTAAATTCATATCAATTAAAGTCTATTTGATGATTAATTTGTTAGATAATTTATGTGTTTTAATTATTTATAAAATTAATATTATTCACTAAAGAATTTAATATTTGCAGAAAAATTAAAATAACTCCTTGCCACACCTTGGCTAGAATCTCTTTATAAAACAAATTAAAGTAACATTCTTCCTGGGTTTGCTTAAATGTTTCCCAGTGAATTTTATATAATATAAGAATACTTGAAATTATTTTATATATATTTTAGCGTTTAATTTATATTAAACTCCCCCTATTAAATATTTAATTCTTCACTTCTTACTCAATTCCCAATAAAATCTTACTTACTCATCAATCATAGCATATTATTATATAATTTATAATTATTTTATTATAATAAATGATTCTATTCCCCTCTGTATATATTTGCCAAAGATTTATCATTTTTTTGAATGAAAATATATTATGTTTTATTAGTATTTACGTGAAATATCTTTCTTTATATATCTTCTTATAGGTATAACCTTAATAATTTAAAATATAATAAATTTCTATAATTTTATATTTGAACAATTTTAAATGAATTTAAGTAAAGCCAAATCTGTTCTAGAAATTGTTTTTTTTTTAATTTAACAAATTTACTCAAAATTATTCTTTAAGAAGCAAAGTTAAGCATGTCTGGATTGGACTTGCCTTTGAAGGAAAACGCCATCTTCATTCGCATGTTTTTGCCAACAATTGGATGCTGATCCCGCCCGGAAT
>JBAIZL010000010.1:57128259-57160759 GCA_036971475.1 Prosapia bicincta | reverse complement strand
TCCTTCTAAGCGTCCGGGAAGTGTTGTATCCAGAGTATAGCATTATAGATGTTTAACTGATAAATGATCGCTTTCTCCGTGAGGTTTTTTTAGCGTTGTGTTGGTCTGATCCAGGAGCTTTCCTGAAGTTTATTTGTGAGATTTCCCACTTTATCTCTGTGATTGTAGTGTCAGTGTTTGGCTCTAATGTAGGGCAATAAGCAAACTGAGCTGTTTCTAAGTTTACTTTAGCTGTAACGGCTGCATCAGCTGGTTGGTCGTTTGGTTGGAACGTACTCTCAAGCGTGTCAGCAAACAAGTTGACTTTGTCGACCGGATCGCCCACTTGCCCATTCGGGCCGATGAGTAGCGCAGCGGTTCTCGCTTGAAGCGTTTGACCATCGGCCAGATGGGTGTATCTGTTGTGTTTAAGGTTGCCAATTCTGCTTGGAAGCCATTGACTTTGTACTGAATTAGTTCCCCCCTAATTTGCCTCTTAAGGAGATTAATTGTTATGTGGGGAACGAATCTGTTAACCCGTGTTGCAATGCCCGCCGGATCCTATTTCGCCGGGTGATTAGCTGTAGTATGTGCCTTGGTATGTGTACATTGTGTCTGGGCTGACATTTAACTGGTACCGCGTTAGTAATCGCAGTACGTATTGCCTACCGACGGGTTTGTCTATGTCCAGTGGTGAGTCGACATTTAGTATGGCAAGTAGTGCTGTCCAGCTGGGACTGGAATAACTCCCAGTCAGCTAGTCTGTAGTTCAACACCTTCCTTAACTCTTTCCAGAAAACGCCATTATCACGTGGTAGTGATCTGAATTCAGATCTCCATCGACGTAAGGTTGCGATGACACAAGCAAACCTTTCGCAATAGCTATATCCAAAATGTCCTCCGTGTGGTAAGTGCTGTGGTGTGTTGGTTCAGAAGGGGCCGTACCGCCGCGGCTTCTAGTTCTGCTGTCAGTGCGGTAAAGTTTAAAGTTTTGCATTGAGAATTTATCTTGGGGGTTTAGGCGTGTTTCTGTAGTAAGCGCTAGTTTATAGTTGTTTCTTTGCATATAGCGAAGAAGCTCTAGTTTTTTATATCTAACGCCGTTGTCATTCCATATCAGGCCGGTAACCAATCCATGGTTGACAGAAGAGACGGACTGGATGAAGAAAGTCAGGAATTCTGAGAAGGTTATGGGAGGTGAGGATAGGTCTTGACAAAGATACGACCCAGTTCGCCCGTGAAGTCTTCCCAGGTCAGAGCAGAGTTAACAACTCTTTGGAGCGGATCAAAGGTTCCTATCGCCCAGTCTGTAGGAGCGAACGAGGTAGGTGTGGTAAGGAGTGGGTTAACGAGTGCTGCAGGAGCCACATGGGGCAATACTTTATTTCGTGCAATATCATGTAGAAGCGCAATCTGTTAGTGATTCAATGAACTACTAAAGAAAAAACTCAAATTTATAACTGTTGCTTAGAAACGGACTCTCTTGCAGAATATATTATTAGGTTTTTGTTATTAACCCTTGTCTTCCTGAAATGGGCGGAAATGTGCGTTTGAAAAGATTTGGTTTTTACCTGTTGTCACAAACTGTAAAGTTTGGCCGGACGTTATTACCTTAATACTTCTCTAAAGATTTAACCTTAATTTCCTTTTTGAACTTTCAAAAACCAATTTAAGGACTTTTATGCTTGAAAAATGGCATATATTTAGTGCTAAGTTCCCCAGAGGTGCATTGTAAAATGCCTATTAATTATTAAGACATCCCTAGAAAGTGTGTAGTGGAACGTAAAACCATAGAATCATGATTAAACTCGTATTTTTTGACCTTGTAGGTGCTGCCATCTGCGTGACTATTTCCAAACTATTTACCAATGTACGTTGTTGAATGCAGTAGCTATTAACTGTAAATGTTATGTTTTAAGGCATGTTCTGGAAATACGTTATTAAATTAATATTTCTGTAAAGTTTTAACCTTTATTTCTTTTTGGACCTTTTACAAACGAATTTAAGGGCTTTTATGTTTACAAAATGTCATATATTTATTGCTAAGTTATCTAGAGGTGTCGCCTAAAATGTCTATTAATTATTAGTACATCCCTAAAAGGTGTGTGGTGGAACGTTAAACCACAGAATCATGATTAAACTCGGATTGTTTGATATTGTAGGTGTTGCCATCTGCTTGACTATTTCCAAACTATTTAGCAATGGACGTTGTTGAATGCAGCAGCTATCAACTTTAAATGTTATGATTTAAGGCATGATCTGTAAGATTTTGTTTTTACCTCTGGTCACAAACTGTTAAGATTGAAAATACTTTATTAACCTATTATTTCTCTAAAGTTTTAACCTTAATTTATTTTTGGATTTTTTACAAACAAATGCAAGATGTTTTATGTTTACAAAATGTCATATATTTAGTGCTAGGTTCCCAAGTGGTGCAGTTTATAATGTCTATTAATTATTAAGACATTCCTAGAAAGTGTGTAATGGATTGTTAAACCATATAATCACGATTAAACTCGGATTGTTTGACCTTGTAGGTGCAGCTATCTGCTTGACTATTTCCAAACTATTTAGCAATGGACGTTTTTGAATGCAGTAGCTATCAGCTTTAAATGTTATGATTTAAGCCATGATCTGTAAGATTTTATTTTTATTTGAAATCATAAACTTTTAAGATTGAAAATGCGCTCTAAAGCTGACTTAATATTTCTTTAAAGTTGTAACCCTAATTTCTTTTTGGAACTTTTACAAAAGAATTTAAGGCTTTTTATGTTTAAAAACTGTCATATATTTAGTGCTAATTTCACAAGGGGTGCAGTTTAAAATGTCTATTAATTAATAAGAGATCTCTAGAAGGTGTGGGGTGGAACATTAAACGATAGAATCATGATTAAACTCGGATTGTTTGATCTTGTAGGTGCTGCCATCTGCTTTACTATTTCCAAACTATTTAGCAATGGACGTTGTTGAATGAAGTAGCTATCAACTGCAAATGTTATGATTTAAGGCATGATCTGTAAGATTTTGTTTTTATTTGAAGTCACAATCTTTTAAGATTGGAAATACGTTATTAAACTATTATTTCTCTAAAGTTTTACCCTTAGTTTCTTTTTGGAACTTTTACAAACGAATATAAGGACATTTATGTTTAAATATTGTCATATATTTAGTGCTAAGTTCCCCAGAGGTGCATTTTAAAATGCCTATTAATTATTAAGACATCCCTAGAAAGTGTGTAGTGGAACGTAAAACCATAGAATCATGATTAAACTCGTATTTTTTGACCTTGTAGGTGCTGCCATCTGCGTGACTATTTCCAAACTATTTACCAATGTACGTTGTTGAATGCAGTAGCTATTAACTGTAAATGTTATGTTTTAAGGCATGTTCTGGAAATACGTTATTAAATTAATATTTCTGTAAAGTTTTAACCTTTATTTCTTTTTGGAACTTTTACAAACGAATTTAAGGGCTTTTATGTTTACAAAATGTCATATATTTATTGCTAAGTTATCTAGAGGTGTCGCCTAAAATGTCTATTAATTATTAGTACATCCCTAAAAGGTGTGTGGTGGAACGTTAAACCATAGAATCATGATTAAACTCGGATTGTTTGATATTGTAGGTGTTGCCATCTGCTTGACTATTTCCAAACTATTTAGCAATGGACGTTGTTGAATGCAGCAGCTATCAACTTTAAATGTTATGATTTAAGGCATGATCTGTAAGATTTTGTTTTTACCTCTGGTCACAAACTGTTAAGATTGAAAATACTTTATTAACCTATTATTTCTCTAAAGTTTTAACCTTAATTTATTTTTGGATTTTTTACAAACAAATGCAAGATGTTTTATGTTTACAAAATGTCATATATTTAGTGCTAGGTTCCCAAGGGGTGCAGTTTAAAATGTCTAATTATTAATAAGAGATTCCTAGAAGTTGTGTAATGGAACGTTAAACCATAGAATCATGATTAAACTCGGATTGTTTGATCTTGTAGCTGCAGCTATCTGCTTGACTATTTCCAAACTATTTAGCAATGGACGTTTTTGAATGCAGTAGCTACCAACTGTAAATGTTATGATTTAAGCCATGATCTGTAAGATTTTATTTTTATTTGAAATCACAAACTTTTAAGATTGAAAATGCGCGCTAAAGCTGACTTAATATTTCTCTAAAGTTTTAACCCTAATTTCTTTTTGGAACTTTTACAAAAGAATTTAAGGCATTTTATGTTTAAAAACTGTCATATATTTAGTGCTAATTTCACAAGGGGTGCAGTTTAAAATGTCTATTAATTAATAAGAGATCTCTAGAAGGTGTGGGGTGGAACATTAAACGATAGAATCATGATTAAACTCGGATTGTTTGATATTGTAGGTGCTGCCATCTGCTTGACTATTTCCAAACTATTTAGCAATGGACAATGTTGAATGCAGTAGCCGCCAACTGTAAATGTTATGATTTAAGGCATGATCTGTAAGATTTTGTTTTTATTTGATGTCACAAACTATTAAGATTTAAAATACGCTAACAACTTATTTCTTTTCTAAATTTTAACCTTAATTTCTTTTTGGAACTTTTACAAACGATTTTAAGGACAATTATGTTTAAAAATTGTCATATATTTAGTGCTAGGTTTCCAAAGGGTTGCAGTTTCAAATAGATATTAATTATTAAGACATCCCTAGAAGGTGTGTGGTGGAAAGTTAAACCATAGAATCATGATAAATTTCGGATTATTTGATCTTGTAGGTGCTGCCATCTGCTTGACTATTCCCAAACTATTTAGCAATGGACGTTGTTGAATACAGTAGCTATCAACTGTAAATGTAATGATTTAGGGCATGAACTGTACGATTTTTCTCACCTGTGGTCATAAACTGTTAAGATTGAAAATACGTTATTAAACTATTATTTCTCTAAAGTTTTAACCTTAGTTTCTTTTTGGATTTCATACAAACGAATTTAAGAGGTTTTATTTTTACAAAATGACATATATTTAGTGCTAGGTTCCCAAGAGGTGCAGTTTAAAATGTCTATGAATTATTAAGACATCCCTAGAAGGTGTGTAATGGAACGTTAAACCATAGAATCATGATTAAACTCGGATTGTTTGATCTTGTAGGTGCTGCCATCTGCTTTACTATTTCCAAACTATTTAGCAATGGACGTTGTTGAATGCAGCAGCTATCAACTGTAAATGTTATGATTTAAGGCATGATCTGTAAGATTTTGTTTTTTTTGAAGTCACAAACTTTTAAGATTGAAAATACGCTCTAAAGCTGACTTAATATTTCTCTAAAGTTTTAACCCTAATTTCTTTTTGGAACATTTACAAAAGAATTTAAGGTTTTTTATGTTTAAAAACTGTCATATATTTAGTGCTAATTTCACAAGGGGTGCAGTTTAAAATGTCTAATAATTAATAAGAGATCTCTAGAAGGTGTGGGGTGGAACATTAAACGATAGAATCATGATTAAACTCGGATTGTTTGATATTGTAGGTGCTGCCATCTGCTTGACTATTTCCAAACTATTTAGCAATGGACGTTGTTGAATGCAGCAGCTATCAACTTTAAATGTTATGATTTAAGGCATGATCTGTAAGATTTTGTTTTTACCTCTGGTCACAAACTGTTAAGATTGAAAATACTTTATTAACCTATTATTTCTCTAAAGTTTTAACCTTAATTTATTTTTGGATTTTTTACAAACAAATGCAAGATGTTTTATGTTTACAAAATGTCATATATTTAGTGCTAGGTTCCCAAGGGGTGCAGTTTAAAATGTCTAATTAATAATAAGAGATCCCTAGAAGTTGTGTAATGGAACGTTAAACCATAGAATCATGATTAAATTTGGATTGTTTGATCTTGTAGGTGCTGCCATCTGCTTTACTATTTCCAAACTATTTAGCAATGGACGTTGTTGAATGAAGTAGCTATCAACTGCAAATGTTATGATTTAAGGCATGATCTGTAAGATTTTGTTTTTATTTGAAGTCACAAACTTTTAAGATTGAAAATACGCTCTAAAGCTGACTTAATATTTCTCTAAAGTTTTAACCCTAATTTCTTTTTGGAACATTTACAAAAGAATTTAAGGTTTTTTATGTTTAAAAACTGTCATATATTTAGTGCTAATTTCACAAGGGGTGCAGTTTAAAATGTCTATTAATTATTAAGACATCCCTAGAAGGTGTGTGGTGGAAAGTTAAACCATAGAATCATGATTAAACTCGGATTGTTTGATATTGTAGGTGCTGCCATCTGCTTGACTATTTCCAAACTATTTAGCAATGGACAATGTTGAATGCAGTAGCTATCAGCTGTAAAAATTATGATTTAAGGCATGATCTGTAAGATTTTGTTTTTATTTGAAGTCACAAACTTTTAAGATTGAAAATACGCTCTAACGCTGACTTAATATTTCTCTAAAGTTTTAACCCTAATTTCTTTTTGGAACATTTACAAAAGAATTTAAGGTTTTTTATGTTTAAAAACTGTCATATATTTAGTGCTAATTTCACAAGGGGTGCAGTTTAAAATGTCTAATAATTAATAAGAGATCTCTAGAAGGTGTGGGGTGGAAAGTTAAACCATAGAATCATGATTAAACTCGGATTGTTTGATATTGTAGGTGTTGCCATCTGCTTGACTATTTCCAAACTATTTAGCAATGGACGTTGTTGAATGCAGCAGCTATCAACTTTAAATGTTATGATTTAAGGCATGATCTGTAAGATTTTGTTTTTACCTCTGGTCACAAACTGTTAAGATTGAAAATACTTTATTAACCTATTATTTCTCTAAAGTTTTAACCTTAATTTATTTTTGGATTTTTTACAAACAAATGCAAGATGTTTTATGTTTACAAAATGACATATATTTAGTGCTAGGTTCCCAAGAGGTGCAGTTTAAAATGTCTATGAATTATTAAGACATCCCTAGAAGGTGTGTAATGGAACGTTAAACCATAGAATCATGATTAAACTCGGATTGTTTGATCTTGTAGGTGCTGCCATCTGCTTTACTATTTCCAAACTATTTAGCAATGGACGTTGTTGAATGAAGTAGCTATCAACTGCAAATGTTATGATTTAAGGCATGATCTGTAAGATTTTGTTTTTATTTGAAGTCACAAACTTTTAAGATTGAAAATACGCTCTAAAGCTGACTTAATATTTCTCTAAAGTGTTAACCCTAATTTCTTTTTGGAACATTTACAAAAGAATTTAAGGTTTTTTATGTTTAAAAACTGTCATATATTTAGTGCTAATTTCACAAGGGGTGCAGTTTAAAATGTCTATTAATTAATAAGAGATCTCTAGAAGGTGTGGGGTGGAAAGTTAAACCATAGAATCATGATTAAACTCGGATTGTTTGATATTGTAGGTGCTGCCATCTGCTTGACTGTTTCCAAACTATTTAGCAATGGACAATGTTGAATGCAGTAGCTATCAGCTGTAAAAATTATGATTTAAGGCATGATCTGTAAGATTTTGTTTTATACCTGTGATCACAAACTGTTAAGATTGGAAATACGTCATTAACCTAATATTTCTCTAAAGTTTTAACCTTAATTTCTTTTTGGAACTTTTACAACCGAATTTAAAGACTTTTATGTTTAAAAATTGTCATATATTTAGTGCTAGGTTCCCAAGTGGTGCAGTTTAAAAGGTCTATTAATTATTAAGACATCCCTAGATGGTGGGTAATGGAACGTAAACCATAGAATCATGATTGATCTCGGATTGTTTGATCTTGTACGTGCTGCCATCTGCGTGACATTTTCCAAACTATTTAGCAATGGACGTTGTTGAATGCAGTAGCTATCAGCTGTAAATGGTTTGCTTTATTGCGTGATCTGTAAGATTTGGTTTTTACCTGTGGTCACAAACTGTTAAGATTGGAAATACGTTATTAAACTATTATTTCTCTAAAGTTTTACCCTTAGTTTCTTTTTGGAACTTTTACAAACGAATATAAGGACATTTATGTTTAAATATTGTCATATATTTAGTGCTAGGTTTCCAAGGGGTGCAGTTTAAAATGTATATTAATTATTATGACATCCCTAAAAGGTGTATGGTGGAACGTTAAACCATAGAATCATGATTAAAATCGGGTTGATTGACCTTGTAGGTACTGCCATCTGCTTGACTATTTCCAAACTATTTAGCAATGGACGTTGTTGAATGCAGTAGCTACCAACTGTAAATGTTATGATTTAAGGCATGATCTGTAAGATTTTGTTTTTACCTGTGGTCACAAATTTTTAAGATTGGAAATACGTTATTAACTTATATTTCTCTAAAGTTTTAACCTTAACTTCTTTTTGGACTTTTAGAAACGAATTTAAGGACTTTTGTGTTTAAAAATTGTCATATATTTAGTGCTAGGTTCCCAAGTGGTGCAGTTTATAATGTCTATTAATTATTAAGACATTCCTAGAAAGTGTGTAATGGATTGTTAAACCATATAATCATGATTAAACTCGGATTGTTTGACCTTGTAGGTGCTGCCATCTGCGTAACCTTTTCCAACCGATTTAGCAATGGGCGATTTTGAATGATTTGTAAGATTTTGTTTTTAACTGTGGTCACAAACTGTTAAGATTGAAAATACGTTATTAACCTAATATTTCTCTAAATTCTAATCTTAATTTCTTTTTGGAACTTTTACAAACGAATTTAAGGTTCTTTAGTTTAAAAAATGCCATATATTTAGTGCTATGTTCCCAAGCGTTGAGTTATAAATGTCTACTAATTATTATGACATCCCTAGAAGTTGTGAAATGGAACAATAAACCATAGAATCATGATTAAACTCGGATTGTTTGACCTTGTAGGTGGTGCTATCTGCTTGACTATTTCCAAACTATTTAGCAATGGACGTTGTTGAATGCAGTAGCTATCAACTGTAAATGTTATGATTTAAGGCAAGATCTGTAAGATATTTTTTTTTACCTGTAGTCACAAACTGTTAAGATTGGTAATACGTTATTAGCTTAATTTTCCTCTAAAGTTTAAACCCTAATTTCTTTTTAGAACTTTTACAAACGAATTTAGGGACTTTTATGTTTAAAAATTGTCATATATTTAGTGCTAGGTTCCCAAGAGATGCAGTGTAAAATGTTTATTAATTATTATGACATCCCTAGAAGGTGTGTAATGGAACATTAAACCATAAAATCATGATTAAACTCGGATTGTTTGATCTTGTAGGTGCTGCCATATGCTTGACTATTTCCAAACTATTTAGCAATGGACGTTGTTGAATGTAGTAGCTACCAACTGTAAATGTTATGATTTAAGGCATGATCTGTAAGATTTTGTTTTTACCTGTGGTCACAAACTGATAAGATTGAAAACACTTTATTAACCTATTATTTCTCTAAAGTTTTACCCTTAGTTTCTTTTTGGAACTTTTACAAACGAATTTAAGAGGTTTTATGTTTACAAAATGACATATATTTAGTGCTAGGTTCCCAAGTGGTGCAGTTTATAATGTCTATTAATTATTAAGACATTCCTAGAAAGTGTGTAATGGATTGTTAAACCATATAATCATGATTAAACTCGGATTATTTGACCTTGTAGGTGCTGCCATCTGCGTAACCTTTTCCAACCGATTTAGCAATGGGCGATTTTGAATGATTTGTAAGATTTTGTTTTTAACTGTGGTCACAAACTGTTAAGATTGAAAATACGTTATTAACCTAATATTTCTCTAAATTCTAATCTTAATTTCTTTTTGGAACTTTTACAAACGAATTTAAGGTTCTTTAGTTTAAAAAATGTCATATATTTAGTGCTATGTTCCCAACCGTTGAGTTATAAATGTCTACTAATTATTATGACATCCCTAGAAGTTGTGAAATGGAACAAGAAACCATAGAATCATAAATAAACTAGGATTGTTTGACCTTGTAGGTGGTGTTATCTGCTTGACTATTTCCAAACTATTTATCAATGGACGTTGTTGAATGCAGTAGCTACCAACTGTAAATGTTATGATTTAAGGCATGATCTGTAAGATTTTGTTTTTACCTGTTGTCACAAACTGTTAAAATTTGAAATACGTTATTAACTTAATATTTCTCTAAAGTTTTAACCTTAATTCCTTTTTGGAATTTTTACAATCGAATTTAAGGGGTTTTATGTTTACAAAATGTCTAATATTTAGAGCTAGGTTCCCCAGAATTGCAGAATAAAATGTCTATTAATTATTAAGACATCCCTAGAAGGTGTGTTGTGGAACGTGAAACCATAGAATTATGAATAATCTCGGATTGTTTGACCTTGTAGGTGCTGCCATCTGCGTGACTATTTCCAAACTATTTAGCAATGGACGATGTTGAATGCAGTAGCTATCAACTGTAAATGTTATGATGTATGGCATGATCTGTAAGATTTTGTTTTTATTTGAAGTCACAAACTGTTAACATTGAATATACGTTATTAACTTAATATTTCTCTAAAGTTTTAACCTTAATTTCTTTTTGAACTTTTACAAATGAATTTAATGACTTTTATGTTTAAATATTGTCATATATTTAGTGCTAGGTTCGCAAGTGGTGCAGATTAAAATGTCTATTAATTATTAAGACATCACTAGAATGTGTTTAATGGATTGTGAAACCATAGAATCATGATTAAACTCTGATTGTTTGACCTTGTAGGTGCTGCCATCTGCGTGACATTTTCCAAACTATTTAGCAATGGACGTTTTTCAATGCAGTAGCTATCAGCTGTAAATGTTATGATTTGAGCCATGATCTGTAAGATTTTATTTTTACCTGTGGTCACAAACTGTTAAGATTGGAAATACGTCATTAACCTAATATTTCTCTAAAGATCTGACCTTAGTTTCTTTTTGGAACTTTTACAAACGTATTTAAGGTTTTTTTGTTTAAAAAATGTCATATATTTAGTGCTAGGTTGACAAGAGATGCAGTTTAAAATGTCTACTAATTATTATGACAACCATAGAAGTTGTGTAATGGAACATTATACCATAGAATCATGATAAAACTCGGATTGTTTGAACTTGTAGGTGCTGCCATCTGCTTTACTATTTCCAAACTATTTATGATGTATGGCATGATCTGTAAGATTTTGTTTTTATTTGAAGTCACAAACCGTTAAGATTGAAAATACGCTATTAACTTAATATATCTCTAAAGTTTTATCCTTAATTTCTTTTTGGAACTTTTACAAACAAATTTAAGGACTATTATGTTTAAAAATTGTCATATTTTTAGTGCTAGGTTTCCAAGAGGTGCACTTTAAAATGTCTACTAATTATTAAGACATCTCTAAAAGGTGTGGTGTGGAACGTTAAACCATAGAATCATGATTAAAATCGGATTGTTTGACCTTGTAGGTGCTGCCATCTGCGTGACCTTTTCCAAACTATTTAGCAATGGATGTTTTTGAATGCAGTAGCTATCAGCTGTAAATAATATGATTTAGGCCATGATCTGTAAGATTTTGTTTTTATTTGATGTCACACACTTTTAAGATTGAAAATACACTATTAACTTAATATTTCTCTAAAGTTCTAACCTTAATTTATTTTGGGATTTTTTACAAACGAATTTAAGAGGTTTAATGTTTACAAAATGTCATATATTTAGTGCTAGGTTCCCAAAAGGTGTAGTTTGAAATGTCTATTAATTAGTAAGACATCCCTAGAGGGTGTGTAATGGAACGTTAAACCTTAGAATCATGATTAAACTTAGATTGTTTGACCTTGTAGGTGGTGCTATCTGCTTGACTATTTCTAAATTATTTACCAATGGACGTTGTTGAATGGAGTAGCTATCAACTGTAAATGTTATGATTTAAGGCAAGATCTGTAAGATTTTGATTTTACCTGTGGCCACAAACTGTTAAGATTGGAAATACGTTATTAACTTAATATGTCTCTAAAGTTTTAACCTTATTTTCTTTAACCTCCCGTAGTGATAGTGAACTTGTTCAGCTAAGCGCAGTAGATAGTTGTGTTAATGTAATTGTTGCTTTCTTTAACGTGTTGGTAATGTGAGGGTCCCAAGTCAGGCCTTGGTCGAATATGACTCCCAGATATTTGACCTGGTCCCCCCAGTGGATATCCTCGCCTAATAGTTTTAGTGGCGTGTTGAGTTTGTGTGTCCTACGTTTGGAGAGAAGCAGAGCCTGGCACTTGGAAACGTTCACCCTAATTCACGACGAGTGACGACCTTTTGTGAAGCTCTGCCAGCTTCCGCGCTGGCTACGGCGCCGGCAGTTTTCACAGGGTCCGCGGTCTTACGTTTCGCCTCGGTTTCAGTACCGGAGTCGGACTGGCGTGTCTGCTTCTTACTCTTACTCCTTACAACGGGCCGATATCCGGCATCATCGTAGGCGGATTTGCATCAGAACCCTCCGTCATAGTGTAATCAGTGCCTAGCTCTGATTGGGAGTAGGTGCTGACAGGAGTGGCTGGAATAGATGGTCCCTCGGAGAGCTTCTCCTAATTTACTCGGCCCAGCCGATTGTGAGCCCGCGTCGCGCCTCTCTAGTCGCCATTTCTAGGGAAGTGTAAGGATAGCTGTGTTACCTACCTATTTGCAGAAATCAAGTACCCACCTTTTGCTAAATCTTCTGATATCCTCTGGTGTACATACCTGCCAGCCAAACCACTTTTTCCTTGCAGGTCTCAAAGCAGGGCACTCACAGAGTACGTGGATTGGGCTATCCTCTTGATCCTCATCGTATCTCTTGCACACAGGGGACCTAGATTTTTCAACTTTGTATTGGAACCCCCTTAGAATACCATGCCATTTAACCAGCTCTACAGTAACTATGAGTTGAGGTCTACTTAAGTAGAGTAGTTCTTTGCCCCACAAATCTCCTGAGTAACCCCACAGTACCTTGGATTTGTTACACCCCAAGGTTGCATTCCATTCTTCCCTGCACAAACTGTCTATATGTAACGTGGTCCTCTTGCTCTCCTCTTGAGGCGGCATGCCCACTGCCCTTAGAAACGGTCCTTGAGTTATACACCCTTGTTTTGCTAAGGCGTCAGTTCTCTCATTCCCTATCCAGACAGAATGTCCTGGAATCCAGGTTAGGTTAAATTATACTTACTAAGCTCTGCTAGAGAAGCTATAGTCTCAGCCACGACCATAGACCTGGTACTACCCTTACCTAAAGCCTTCAGAGCTGCCTGACTGTCCGAGGAAATCCAGATGGTCTTCTCCTCCTGCCAGACCCTATTATTTTCTCAGCGCATAGTTTGATCGCGAATACCTCCCCCTGGAAGACAGAGATGTAGTCCTCTAGACGATGACAAGATTTTACTTGGTGTCTCGGTCCACTAAATCCTGCTCCAACTCCTTCCTTCATCTTTGACCGATCGGTGACCCAGATTTCACCATGTTTGGATCTAAACTCCGCCCTTGCCTCTCTTGCAGGAACATGGAGTTTGTAGCTTCCTTTTTCCATTTTAAGAGACAGTATCTTATCCTGAGTTTCTATCCAGAGCTCCTTCAGTGAATCCCCAAATAGCTGTTTATGAAGTTTGCTACTTGTCTTGCACTGCAAGGTACAACTTAGCCGGTATACAGTTTTCATTGCCTCCATGCTAATTTGAAGACTCAAGGATGGAAAAACCAACATAGCCCTCATGGCCGCTCATGGTGTGCTTCTCCTTGTAGCTATTATTCCTCTAAGGAAGAGCCCCTGCGCGCGGTCCAGCATTCTTTTACTTGTTTCTTTCTGTGCCCTGTCCCACCAGACGATTGAGGAAAAGACCAACCTTGGCACCACAATGGCGGAATAAATCCAGTTCATCTGACGTGTACCCAAACCCCATCTCGTGCCTATTGCTCCTCTGCATTGCCAGATCGTAGATATGGCTTTTTTGCACCTATCCTCCAAGTGCTCACGCCAGAGTAGCTTCCTATTCAGAATAAATCCCAGCGCTCTCAACGTAGGTTATTTTGGTATTACCAATTTCTATCAACTCCAGTGATTTAGTTTTATATCGCTTAGTGAAGATGAGTGCCACAGATTTCTGCCCTTAAATGCATAGTTCATTCTCCCTGCACCTTGCTTTTGTTACCTCTTGAAGCATTTTTTTGAGGACCTCTTCAAACTGCCCCCTAACAAGGATAGCTATATCATCCGCATATCCTACCACCTTGACACCCATTCCACTGAGCGTCCTTAGTAGACCGTCCACGAAGAGGCTCCACAGCAGAGGGGATAATACTCCACCCTGCGGGGAGCCCTCCAAGACCATCCCATTTATCGTGCACCAAATCCGGAATGGAGTACTTATACAGTTTTCCAAGGAACTCATAATCCAATTTATAATTCCATCAGAAATACCGTGATTCATAGCTTCTCTCTAGATGGGCAGTCTAGAGGTACTATTAAAAGCCCCCTCTACATCAAGAAATGCCCAAATACATATCCCTTGTTGTTGATCTGACCCTCAATAAAGTCCACAACCGACAACAGCGCAGTCTCCACTGACCTACCAGTTCGTTAGGCGTGTTGGTCCTGATGAAGCGGATACTGCTTCAGAGGTCTCTCCTTCAAGTCGTAGTCCAGCAGCCTTTCCAGTGTCTTTAACATGAAAGATGTAAATCTGATAGGTCTGAAGTCCTTTACCTCTATATAGCCTTGCCTCCCCGAGATGGGGGGAAGATAACTTTCGTTTTGAGCCACTGCCCGGGCGTGTAACCCAAGTAATATTATCTAATCCAGGTAGTATGCGCGTTAAAAGGCTCAAAAGACAGAATCGCCTCTCTCACCTTTTGCGCTGAGATCACCTGCCCAGCAATATTCCAGTCCGCCCTTACCCCAGTATGTCGGAGGTTTTGAGCACCGTCCCCTACCGGTCTAATATCGGGAAAACTGTTCCTCATACGGGGACGCAGGGTTTCCTCAGGGTGTCAGTAAAGCTACCATCAGTCTTCTTGACAAACGTAAGCTCTCCCCTCGGTCCACCTGCTAACACCTTAAACAGTATAGCAGTGTCACTCAGTGTGGTTGTCGCTGTGCTTATCCCAAGAAGCACGTTTAACCTCTTTTATAAGATATTTATAGAGACTCTGCAAGTCTTTATGTGCCTGCCAGGTCTCCGCCGTTTTCTTCTTCTGTGCTCAGTTAAAGAGTCTTCTAGTCTCTTTCCATCTTGCCTCTAACTCGCTGTTCCTCTTAAGCTTACCACTCCCAGTGTTTATCTGCGAGAGAGGGCAATTTTCCTCAAATGACGTGGAAATTGCAGTCCTGATGTAGGCCTCAAAAGTTTCCAGTTCGTTTGATGTACCATACTTACCACGGAAGTCTGACATCCGCCTCCTCACCGAAGACTTAAAACCTTCCCAGTTTGTTATTCTCGGCTTCCTAAGCCACACCACATGTTGGATAACTCCCCTCATCGCAGCAGTAATGGTCCGGTAATCTGAAATGGAAGGCTCATCCAAAACCTGCCAGTCATGCACCCACCATAACATCTGTCTATTACAGAAGATGATATCAAGTACCTCCATTCTGTTTGAAGTGACAAATGTTGGCTCGGCACCTGTTTTTAAAACCAGTAGGTTTTTCTCAATCAAGAAGGCGAGGAGCTCTTCACCTCGCTCATCTGTGTCTGTGCTGCCTCACACCTCATTATGAGCATTGTCATCACAGCCCACTAAGATTCCTATATTCCTCTCAATGCAGTACCGAACTAACTTACGTAATTCTGCAGGGGGCGATTCTCTATTGTGGGCGCAGTAAGTGGAGGCCACGATGAACTCCCTGCTCCCACTTACCTCGCTCTTACTTCGAATTCTAACCATCGCAAGATCTCTAGTTGAGAATTCTTGAATCAGCGTGGCTTCTAGTCCTCTGACTATCACACATGCCCTTAGTCCCTCATGTTCCCCACTTACGTAGGTGCGCCCAGCTGCAGTCATACCCTTTATATGGTTCCTGACCAGCCACGGTTCTTGCACTAGTGCAAGTGCTGGTAATGTGTGCCTCACATTTAAGCACCTGGTTAGGACCACCGAGGTGCGTTTATGTGGTGCAAGTTAATTTGCAGGATCATTGCTTGAGGGTCAGCCATATCCACGCCCTACGCCTTCTCCTGATTCACTTTCTCGCATTTCTCTTCCGGGTCCTTAGAGGTCCCACTAAAAATGAAATCTCCAATTCCCAGGAAGGCCTTCCCATCTCTTGCCTTGAGATGCCTCATTTTCTGGCCGATGCCTCATTCAATCAAGCAGAGGAGGCTTGCAGGTCCCCCCTCAATGCACTGTCGGATCTTCTACTTCGAAGTGTCAATTTCTGGGTTTTCTATCCCCATGACCTTGACCAACTGAGTAGCCTCCCTTTTTGGTGGGGGTACGAGCACCGTCACTTTCACCCTTTTGATCAGTTGATCAGGCATGACTAGCTTTGTCTGAGTCCCGACCTCGAGCTTAACTGGCGGTACCACTTCTCTCAGCTATTTTGCCGTTTCCTTCTCAGCACAAATAAATGCTGCGACTACATCCCTTAAGTATATGTCTCTGAACCGCGGAACAAAACCTCCACTAGGAGTGTCCAGAATCCGGTCCATGACGGTGCCCTTAAGGTGGTCGAACGCCGCCATCTCCATCCTAACACCTACACTATCCCCAAAGGTCACTAGTACCCTCGGTAGGTTGGCGGAGATCGACTAGAAAGACGGCCCTCCGACCCAACAAGCCTAGACCCTTGTCTATCCCTCTTAGCCTCCGACTCTGAGTAGGATTAGAAGATCTCCTTTCCTTTGTTTTTCTCTCTTTCACTTGCCGTACTAAGGTCCTACCAGATCCACTGACTTCCGGGACGACAGGGCAGGTTCTAGCCCTAGCCTTCGTCAAACACTTCAGCTGCCTAGACCGGTGTTTCTTCAAAGGGGGTGACAGTGATTCTCTGCCCTCAGCCTCCGCCTTATTTTCTTCCTCAAGCCTTTATTTGCTTTGTGTCCTACTCATTCTTCCTGTTGCCTTTGCAACTGGATTTATATCTGTCTCTACGGGGGCCGAAGCCACATCCGTTGGGACAGATCTTTCGGTAGGTTCTAAGCCCTGACCAGTTAATTTTTTTTTGTTTCTGCCAAGTGTATTCTCACCAGTAGCTAGGGATATTTATGGTCCGCCGCCGCAGAGCCCCGCTTACGGCGGTAAGGCGACTTAAGTATTCGGGAGTGGCGCCAGGTGCTACTGAGGCTCCGTTAAAGACCTTCGTTACCCTTAGGGTCTCGAATCTACATGGATCGCATAACACCTTCAGATCGGGTGTGTATATATCCATCCAGACCACCAACCTGAGATGGGGGGTGCTTCTTGGTTGCCGCCCGAAAGGGAAGGGCAGGGCTAGATAACAACCATTCAAGTGCTAGGACTGGCCCGTTTTTTGAGCCGCCTTCATGCAGTCACATTTTCTTGGACTTTCCGTTTATAGGGAACCACATACATACAGCTCCGCTCCAGCCGTACCTAACGCCCAGGTTAAGCCTCTCCACCACGTCAAGGTCACGCATCCCATAGGAGAGGATCACGACCAATAAAGTGGTCAAAAAATCCTACCAAGTGTTCAGTTCTTCCCATAGTAACTACCATATCTCCTGGGGTCCTGGAAATCCTTCTTCAGGTCGTGCTAAACAATTCTGCTCCAGGTTGCCGCCAATGCTTCTGTCTCAAAGCCGTCCTCTACCGAAATAGTGAACCTGATTGGTCAAGTTTAAATTACAGAAAATAATAATTTTATCAATTACTGACTGACCCAGGGAACTTCATACCGCCTAAAAGTAAAGGAATGGATTGTCAACATTAGCTGAACTTAATTTAGTATTTTTTAGTAGTCGGTCGAGAAAAGTGGGACATTCATAGTTCTTGTTTGAATGTTATTTATTGAAGTGCATTCAGATATACAATATTATTGGTTTTTCTTTCTGACGTGTACACAAAAAATCCGGTTTACCGACGTGTGAGCAAGCCACATACAGCTGTAATGTGAGAAGTATGTATTTTCAAAATTAAGTTTTGCTTAGCAACCAAAATTTCGAATGAATTCAATGAAATGTTTTAAGACGTTGCTGGTTTGGTACTTAAATAATGTATATGTTATCTCGTTAGGAAGCTGTTTTGTCGAAAACCTAGCACCGTATTAGAGGTTAATATTTTTCCGCTAAAATTAATTGGTTTTGTGGGGTCTAGTGTCATCCCTTTGGGCTACGCCCCTAAGACCTACTTAAACATAACATAAGATAAACATAACATCTAACCTACAAATTCTTCATAAACAAGACAGAAATAACCAATGCTACACAACCGAACAATACTAAATATACAGACACTTTTTCGTTGAAATTCTGTCAAGTATAACTGAATTGGAGAAAATGTAGTAAATTGTTATTTTGTTCAAAATAGTTGTCAATCATAATTTACTAAAATGGCAATTAAAAACTGTTCCTTTTTTAATATGCACTTCCGATTATTTGATTCCGAACCAAATTTTTATTGACTTGATGGAATTAATTAATGTTTACATACTACAACTACTCGAGTGTAACATAATTCGATATATTAAACTATTTTTACAGATTGGATTTTAAATTATGGTCATATAAGGCAATAAATTGAGCTGTTAGCTTATAATACAACCAAACTGTGTTGCCAAATTCACTGCAATGTAGTCTAGAGTAAACAAACTAAAGGAAGAAAGTCGAGGCTGCCTCATCCAACTAGAGTAACAAATTGCTATCGCTACGATACAGACTTTGGACTGCAAGGGAATCGGGCTGTCAGCTGTGTTTATTCAACAAGTGCGTTTTACTTTATCTTTTCTTACTCGATTAGAGTTATGATGAGTTTAGCTGTATTTTCGCATTTTGTCTAAAGGTTTTTAAATTTAAAGTTTGTTGTCAAATGTAATACTCGTAAGTTTATAATAATTGGGGCGGTTAGAAGTTTTCCATTATTGTTTTCTATTAAGGCAAGTAACTCTGTCCTGTTAAAATTTTCACAAAGAAGACAATTTGTAGAGTGGCCGAAACATGTATGTATAGAGAGCTATATCCTGTTGTGGGTTTTGTGATTATTGTGTTCTTATAAATATGTTATAACGATGCTATAAGAAAGTTAATGTATTTGTTTGGCGAGATTTTATATTTCTCTTGTTTAATAAACCTTTGAAGCATTTACCTTATGTAGTCTATGTTCACAAAAGTAATTTTGTAGTCTGGAGTTGCCCTTTGTAATTCATTGATTGTAATTCACAGACACACACAAACTCATAGTTACACATGCACGCTGAGACAGGCATTCGGTAACACAGTCACACACACAGCAAACCAGCTGACCTATTATAGGAAATATCAATTGTTTTGGGATAAAAGAAAATTTAGTTTATACCTGTTTATAACCTGTTTTATTCCCTGGGTACAGTTTTTTAGGGAAACAAAAGCAAAAAAGCCATATATTATAGCAAACTTGTGTACAATTTAAAATTGTTACATTTGTTGTTAATTTGATTATTTTTATAGGTTACACGTGTGTCATGGTTAAGTAATATTTGGTTATGTTGCTTTACGAATGAAGTTGTGGGAAATGAAAGTTTGAAAAATCTTTTTTATAAAAGTGTTTTAAAATTAGAAAAATTAAACACAAACCTAAAACTATGTGTTTAGATATAAAACATAGAAGATCACTACAGTGGGTTTTTAATTGAAATCTTTATGTTTAAAGATTTTGCTAGATGTGGGCCTATTTGTGCGTAATAAACTTATTTAGGAAGAGAATTGAATATTGATGTCTTGCTTTTGTATAATTTACTTTTGAATAATAGTATCTTTAAACGTACTTTAAGGCACTAACCAGCTAAGTGACCTTCACATAGTGTAATGCAAAGTTATAGAAGGAAACAATTATGCTGTTATTGCATTTGCAGACTAATGGTGAACCAAGCAGATGATAACTTGGGAAAATCCTCGAAGCCCTCCGGAGTCCCTTAGAGCTCCACCGCATCGTGCAGAGCACTAAGGCGAGTTAATGGGTTGCCTATGTTTGCTGTAATGTACGAACAGTTGGGTGTTTGATTGCATTGTGTTCTGAAATATAAAGACTTTTAAAAAGAAAGCAGTACAGTTGTTGGTGAGGATGGGAATAATAAGATGAAACACGCAGAATTAAAATAATCCAAGCGTGCTGGTATAAGCTCTGGCAAAATGAAATCCATTCACGTCAGGTTTATGGTACTAGTAAATATAAAATCGTTTACCTATACGCCCAGATAAATTTAATTTTTTTATAGCGACAAACCTAGATTCCAGGAACAATGGATATTTCCATGGAAACAATAATGTAACCTCAACGCATGTTACCAGGCAACTATTCTTCAGTCATTATTAATATGTTTAAAACAAAATATTATGTAATATATTTACTCTAAATAATTTTAAATTATTTCCCGAAATTAATATCAAAATATCTGTCTAAAAGCATTCACAGTAAATATCATATTCTTATATTTCGCGTAAATACTACTTTTACCGCAATAATATTTAATGCACGCTGATACGGCTTTTGCAAACTCCACTTTTCCAGCGACAAACCAATAAGACCTTTAATTAATATACAAGTCAAGGTCTTCATAAAGTTTAAAGAATTTGTTATGTTTAAATGGTCCATTTATTGTTACTTAGATATTTTGTTCCGTATTGTTTACAATAGTGCAATAGGGTTCATTCTATGTAGTGAAACTTTGCATTGTGGGATTTCTAACCCATTTACGTGTTTCTATGATACGAGTGTTTCTCCATGTATCTGTCGGAAATCTCCTTTCTTTAAAATGTGTTTTAAATTTCATTCTTATTAACTACATGTTTTATTCTCAGGGGGGACAAGGCTAGGGTAGAGGGGAATTCTAATTAGCTAGAAACTTCATTGTATGTTAAAACGTATGTAATTCAATTTGCGGAATTATTTTATAGAAACTCGGCATTCATTTTACTGAATAATTATCCCAAGAGTAAACATAAGCTTCACATATAACAAGGTACACACTAACTATCATGAAGGCCTTTGTCATGTTGCTAACTATATGACCTTCACACATGCCACAATCGGCACAACATAATGATGAATAATATAATATTACTTGTACATTTTACAGAACCAGCCCAAGATCCCGGCAGATAATGGGGCTGGACACTGCGACTTGTATAACACACCATCTTCCCTCAGTACTCCATGAGATGAGTCATCAAAGCTTTATAGTATGTTACCATCTGTCTGTTTACTTTTATACAACTTTACACAGATTACTTCCTCTAAACAAACGAGTCGAATCTGCGATCTGATATTTATAAACATCTTCAGTGGAGAAGGGATTTATAGGCTTAATATCCCTGAGGAAATCAAAGTCAACAAGCTTCAACGTTTGCATCTTTCACTCTTTATACAATATATTAGGCCTTTTAAACTTTCTAAGCAACAAAAGTGGATGGTGTCAAAATATTTCGTATGATTGCAATATATTAAAATAATTATGAAATATGGCGTTCCACAAACTACAAAATGCACGTGTAAATAGAAGGGTTATCTACGATCTAAGAGGTTGTGCCTCTCAGGAGATCCTCGCTAAGGGTTGTATCCTTGCATGTTGCGAGTTTGCTGATTTTATATGTAATTTGTGCAGCTGTCAGTAACTATTTACCGTATAATGTTGTTTTTGTTGTTTCCATAAAGTTTTGTTTTAAAAACAATTTTTTATTGTTCATAGTTGTAGAAATATTTTATAAAACGATTTCTTCTTTTGTAATTTTTCACATCAAATTGTAATTTTTTAAAAAGATTCTAAATTTTTTGTAACTTGAGAAATGGATTTCAGAACAGATATTTCATTTATTTTATTACAAACGTGCGTCTTTCCCAATTAAAAGCAAAGTTATCTATTTTATTCTTATAACACAACAAATTCCTTGCTTCCACGGTCATTGCATAGCTTTCTGTTGTAACCTATATCAACGTTGCGTCGTCCGGCCACAGCCACACAAATTCCTCTTCCCTATTCTAAACATTAATCTGGCCAACAATGAATCAGCTGTTTTTTTCGCTAGTGTTTTGTAAGTTAAAGGTTATCTTTCCGACTGACAAATAATTGAACGCTGATGTAAATAGCTTCACGTGTGTGAAATGTATGTTTGATGTAATTTAACTTGGAATCATTCAGAAATGTCGATATTTAAGTAAGTAAAGTTTATCTTTTGTTATTTGCCTAAATTACTACAAAAGTAGTTTAATTTATACTTAGAATCTAAAGTTAATTTTGGCTCTTAAAAACTTAATGTAAATTTCTCGTATTCTCAACACGGTTTTTATTTACTAATGGCAAAAGCTATTAGGTATTCTCGTACACCTAAACTGCTAAACAGGATTATAGCTAACGTTATAATGTAAACGCATATTGAGCTTTACGTTCGTGTGATTTTGCCTTTACTTACATTAATTGTTTACAGATAATTAGATTAGGCCTGAATTCTAACTGGCAACATCCTAGTAGAACTCTTTCCTTACGATTGCAAGTTATAGGCATTTAATTCTAATCCCATGTTTGGAATAACATGCATGTTTTAGTAAGACCAAATGTAGGTAATTGATGGAACTGCTTTCCCTAAGCTTTTTGTTAAGCGGTGTTTATTTATTTAGAAATCACTATAGATTCTTTAAAAATATAAGTAGGCTACGAATTTCGTGTTCACAGCATGGTTTTTGTTTATTAATAACTCAAACTAAAATTCGTTTATTTCAAACTTTTAAACAGAGTTCTAAGTTGGAAGCAACTTAAAGCTAGTGTGGTGTATTTATCAATTAAAGAAAAAAATCTCCTAAATACGAATGTACTTTTCTATTTAGTTCTTGTGTACATTTAGATTTCAAAACAATCTTCTTGAGAAGAAATTAATAAATATATTATTTTTTAAATTAATACATAAAATTATTTTCCGGATTATTTTTTAAATTAATACATACAATTATTTTCCGGGTTATTTTTAGCCTAGAGGGGCACGAAAATTCTCAGTGTCGTCATCAAAACGTCGAAGTTCAATAAAGCTTCATTTTTTAAAGAAAGTAAATTCTCGTTACGTTGAAATTATTATTTAATATAAAATAAATTAATTATATCGTAAATCTATTACGTTTATATATTCTTGCATTATTAAAAATGATACTAGCACCAAATATTTGCTTATACACGGCATTGCTGTTTATTGCCTAATTCGTTCCTTCGCGGGGAGGTTTATTTTCCTGATTATATGGTTACTATATAATACATCAGACGATGATAATATTAACGATGCAAAGTCAATAACATATCAAAAATATAAACATTGTAACACTACTACGTATGGGAAATCCTGTACAGGATGTCTATGAATTACTCTAATATAGCCTACTTGTTCAGACTTACACGTGTCAGACTGGGTATTTAAAAAAATTGTATATCTAGTAGCCTGAGAACTCCTCGTGCTGTAACCAGAGAACCCCTCGAACTGTGGTCAGAGAACTTTTTAAACTGTGGTCTGAGATCTCCCAAAACTGTAGCCTGAGAACTCCTCGAACTGTAGTCAGAGAACTCTTTAAACTGTAGACTGAGATCTCCCAAAACTGTGGCCTGAGATCTCCCAAAACTGTGGCCTGAGATCTCCCAAAACTGTGGCCTGAGAACTCCTCGAGCTGTAGTCAGACAACAATTTGAACTGTTGGCGGAGAACTCCTCCGGCTATATCCTGAGAACTCTTCGAACTGTAGCCTGAGATCTCCCAAAACTGTGGCCTGAGAACTTCTCGAGCTGTAGTCAGAGAACACTTCGAACTGTAGACTGAGATTTACCAAAACTGTGGCCTGAGAACGTCTAGAGCTGTAGTCAGAGAACTCTTCGAAATGTAGACTGAGATCTCCCAAAACTGTGGCCTGAGAACTCCTTGAGCTGTAGTCAGAGAACTCTTCGAACTGTAGCCTGAGATCACCCAAAACTGTGGCCTGAGAACTCCTCGAACGGTAGTCAGAGAACTCTTCGAACTGTAGCCTGAGATCTCCCAAAACTGTGGCCTGAGAACTCCTGGAGCTGTAGTAAGAGAACTCTTCGAACTGTAGCCTGAGATCTCCCAAAACTGTGGCCTGAGAACTCCTCGAGCTGTAGTCAGAAAACAATTTGAACTGTTGGCTGAGAACTCCTCCGGCTATATCCTGAGAACTCTTCGAACTGTAGCCTGAGATCTCCCAAAACTGTGGCCTGAGAACTCCTCGAACGGTAGTCAGAGAACCCTGCGAACTGTAGCCTGAGATCTCCCAAAACTGTGGCCTGAGAACTCCTCAAGCTGTAGTCAGAGAACTTTTCGAACTGTAGACTGAGATCTCCCAAAACTGTGGCCTGAGAACTCCTCGAACGGTAGTCAGAGAACTCTTCGAACTGTAGCCTGAGATCTCCCAAAACTGTGGCCTGAGAACTCCTAGAGCTTTAATCAGAAAACTCTTCGAACTGTAGACTGAGATCTCCCAAAACTGTGGCCTGAGAACTCCTCGAACGGTAGTTAGAGAACTCTTCGAACTGTAGCCTGAGATCTGCCAAAACTGTGGCCTGAGAACTCCTCGAGCTGTAGTCAGAGAACTTTTCGAACTGTAGACTGAGATCTCCCAAAACTGTGGCCTGAGAACTCCTCGAGCTGTAGTCAGAGAACACTTCGAACTGTAGACTGAGATTTCCCAAAACTGTGGCCTGAGAAATTCTCGAGCTGTAGAAAGAGAACTCTTCGAACTGTAGCCTGAGATCTCCCAAAACTGTGGCCTGAGAACTCCTCGAGCTGTAGTCAGAGAACTCTTCGAACTGTAGCCTGAGATCTCCCAAAACTGTGGCCTGAGAACTCCTCGAGCTGTAGTCAGAAAACAATTTGAACTGTTGGCTGAGAACTCCTCCGGCTATATCCTGAGAACTCTTCGAACTGTAGCCTGAGATCTCCCAAAACTGTGGCCTGAGAACTCCTCGAACGGTAGTCAGAGAACCCTGCGAACTGTAGCCTGAGATCTCCCAAAACTGTGGCCTGAGAACTCCTCAAGCTGTAGTCAGAGAACTTTTCGAACTGTAGACTGAGATCTCCCAAAACTGTGGCCTGAGAACTCCTCGAACGGTAGTCAGAGAACTCTTCGAACTGTAGCCTGAGATCTCCCAAAACTGTGGCCTGAGAACTCCTAGAGCTTTAATCAGAAAACTCTTCGAACTGTAGACTGAGATCTCCCAAAACTGTGGCCTGAGAACTCCTCGAACGGTAGTTAGAGAACTCTTCGAACTGTAGCCTGAGATCTGCAAAAACTGTGGCCTGAGAACTCCTCGAGCTGTAGTCAGAGAACTTTTCGAACTGTAGACTGAGATCTCCCAAAACTGTGGCCTGAGAACTCCTCGAGCTGTAGTCAGAGAACACTTCGAACTGTAGACTGAGATTTCCCAAAACTGTGGCCTGAGAAATTCTCGAGCTGTAGACAGAGAACTCTTTGAACTGTAGACTGAGATCTCCCAAAACTGTGGCCTGAGAACTCCTTGAGCTGTAGTCAGAGAACTCTTCGAACTGTAGCCTGAAATCACCCAAAACTGTGGCCTGAGAACTCCGTGAACGGTAGTCAGAGAACACTTCGAGCTGTAGCCTGAGATCTTCCAAAACTGTGGCCTAAAAACTCCTGGAGCTGTAGTCAGAGAACTCATCGAACTGTAGCCTGAGATCTCCCAAAACTGTGGCCTGAGAACTCCTCGAGCTGTAGTCAGAAAACCATTTGAACTGTTGCCTAAGAATTCCTCCGGCTATATCCTGAGAACTCTTCGAACTGTAGCCTGAGATCTCCCAAAACTGTGGCCTGAGAACTCCTCGAACGGTAGTCAGAGAACTCTTCGAACTGTAGCCTGAGATCTCCCAAAACTGTGGCCTGAGAACTCCTCGAGCTGTAGTCAGAGAACAATTTGAACTGTTGGCTGAGAACTCCTCCGGCTATATCCTGAGAACTCTTCGAACTGTAGCCTGAGATCTCCCAAAACTGTGGCCTGAGAACTCCTCGAACGGTAGTTAGAGAACTCTTCGAACTGTAGCCTGAGATCTCCCAAAACTGTGGCCTGAGAACTCCTCGAGCTGTAGTCAGAGAACTTTTCGAACTGTAGACTGAGATCTCCCAAAACTGTGGCCTGAGAACTCCTCGAGCTGTAGTCAGAGAACACTTCGAACTGTAGACTGAGATTTCCCAAAACTGTGGCCTGAGAACTTCTCGAGCTGTAGTCAGAGAACTCTTCGAACTGTAGACTGAGATCTCCCAAAATTGTGGCCTGAGAACTCCTCGAACGGTAGTCAGAGAACTCTTCGAACTGTAGCCTGAAATCTCCCAAAACTGTGGCCTGAGATCTCCTGGAGCTGTAGTCAGAGAACTCTTCGAACTGTAGCCTGAGATCTCCCAAAACTGTGGCCTGAGAACTCCTCGAGCTGTAGTCAGAAAACAATTTGAACTGTTGGCTGAGAACTCCTCCGGCTATATCCTGAGAACTCTTCGAACTGTAGCCTGAGATCTCCCAAAACTGTGGCCTGAGAACTCCTCGAACGGTAGTCAGAGAACCCTGCGAACTGTAGCCTGAGATCTCCCAAAACTGTGGCCTGAGAACTCCTCGAGCTGTAGTCAGAGAACTCTTCGAACTGTAGACTGAGATCTCCCAAAACTGTGGCCTGAGAACTCCTCGAACGGTAGTCAGAGAACTCTTCGAACTGTAGCCTGAGATCTCCCAAAACTGTGGCCTGAGAACTCCTCGAGCTTTAGTCAGAAAACTCTTCGAAATGTAGACTGAGATCTCCCAAAACTGTATCCTGAGAACTCCTCGAACGGTAGTCAGAGAACTCTTCGAACTGTAGCCTGAAATCTCCCAAAACTGTGGCCTGAGAACTCCTCGAGCTGTAGTCAGAGAACTCTTCGAACTGTAGCCTGAGATCTCCCAAAACTGTGGCCTGAGAACTCTTCGAACGGTAGTTAGAGAACTCTTCGAACTGTAGCCTGAGATCTCCCAAAACTGTGGCCTGAGAACTCCTCGAGCTGTAGTCAGAGAACTTTTGGAACTGTAGACTGAGATCGCCCAAAACTGTGTCCTGAGAACTCCTCGAATTGTAGTCAGAGAACTCTTCGAAATGTAGCCTGAGATCTCCCAAAACTGTGGCCTGAGAACTCCTCGAGCTGTAGTCAGAGAACAATTTGAACTGTTGCCTGAGAACTCCCAAAACTGTGGCCTGAGAACTCCTCGAGCTGTAGTCAGAGAACCTTTCGAACTGTAGACTGAGATCTCCCAAAACTGTGACCTGAGAACTCCTCGAGCTGTAGTCAGAGAACACTTCGACCTCTAGACTGAGATTTCCTAAAAGTGTGGCCTGAGAACTCCTCGAACGGTAGTCAGATAACTCTTCGAACTGTAGTCTGAGATCTCCCAAAACTGTGGCCTGAGAAATCCTCAAACGGTAGTTAGAGAACTCTTCGAACTGTAGCCTGAGATCTCCCAAGACTGTGGCCTGAGAACTCCTCGAGCTGTAGTCAGAGAACTTTTCGAACTGTAGACTGAGATCTCCCAAAACTGTGGCCTGAGAACTCCTCGAGCTGTAGTCAGAGAACTCTTCGAACTGTAGACTGAGATCTCCCAAAACTGTGGCCTGAGAACTCCTCGAACGGTAGTCAGAGAACTCTTCGAACTGTAGCCTGAGATCTCCCAAAACTGTGGCCTGAGAACTCCTCGAGCTGTAGTCAGAGAACAATTTCAACTGTTGGCTTAGAACTCCTCCGGCTATATCCTGAGAACTCTTCGAACTGTAGACTGAGATCTCCCAAAACTGTGGCCTGAGAACTCCTCGAGCTGAAGTCAGAGAACACTTCGAACTGTAGACTGAGATTTCCCAAAACTGTGGCCTGAGAAATTCTCGAGCTGTAGTCAGAGAACTTTTCGAACTGTAGACTGAGTTCTCCCAAAACTGTGGCCTGAGAACTCCTTGAGCTGTAGTCAGAGAACTCTTCGAACTGTAGCCTGAGATCACCCAAAACTGTGGCCTGAGAACTCCTCGAACGGTAGTCAGAGAACTCTTCGAGCTGTAGCCTGAGATCTCCCAAAACTGTGGCCTGAGAACTCCTGGAGCTGTAGTAAGAGAACTCTTCGAACTGTAGCCTGAGATCTCCCAAAACTGTGGCCTGAGAACTCCTCGAGCTGTAGTCAGAGAACAATTTGAACTGTTGGCTGAGAACCCCTCCGGCTATATCCTGAGAACTCTTCGAACTGTAGTCTGAGATCTCCCAAAACTGTGGCCTGAGAACTCCTCGAACGGTAGTTAGAGAACTCTTCGAACTGTAGCCTGAAATCTCCCAAAACTGTGGCCTGAGAACTCCTCGAGCTGTAGTCAGAGAACACTTCGAACTGTAGACTGAGATTTCCTAAAACTGTGGCCTGAGAACTCCTGGAGCTGTAGTCAGAGAACTCTTCGAACTGTAGCCTGAGATCTCCCAAAACTTTGGCCTGAGAACTCCTCGAACGGTAGTCAGAGAACTATTCGAACTGTAGCCTGAGATCTCCCAAAACTGTGGCCTGAGAACTCCTCGAGCTGTAGTCAGAGAACTCTTCGAACTGTAGACTGAGATCTCCCAAAACTGTGGCCTGAGAACTCCTCGAGCTGTAGTCAGAGAACTCTTCGAACTGTAGACTGAGATCTCCCAAAACTGTAGCCTGAGAACTCCTCGAACGGTAGTCAGAGAACTCTTCGAACTGTAGCCTGAGATCTCCCAAAACTGTGGCCTGAGAACTCCTCGAGCTGTAGTCAGAGAACAATTTGAACTGTTGGCTGAGAACTCCTCCGGCTATATCCTGAGAACTCGTTGAACTGAAGCCTGAGAACTCGGGGAACTGTAGCCAGAGAACTGCTCTTGCTGTAGCCAGATTTATTTTAAGTAGTTAATTTTAAATGATTGCACCACTGCCTAATTGTTTTAAGGAATATAAATGGCCATTCTTTACGTTATATTAAGTATGCCCATCACTCCACATCACTATTACAGACATGGTCATTTTAGTTGTATTAAAATACGATCTAAACTCTTGCTGTAACTAATATTATTTTATCAATACATTCAGTGCAAAGCTGAGGACTTGGCCAACACGAGGTGACATCGAAGCGTCTTGTGTGAGTTTATGAGTTATGATGTGAGACCATTTTGGGTTGACAAAATCAACCTGACTGCAACGATTTAGAAAACATGCATTCAAACAGAATTTGTTGCTTCTATATTAGATGATTTCGATATCATTCCTTTATAAATTATGTAAATAATAATAGATAAACCTGTAGTCTCAGTTTTTGTTACTTTGCTTCCTTGTAATATATATTCTTTGTAAAAGAAACAAAATCACAGTGGATTATCATTCTCTCGATGTATTTATTGTGGTTTATTTTAATAGTTCCGTGATGTTCCGAAGTGATAAAACTGTTTTAAATTTTTTGTATTGATTTCAACGTCATAATCTTTTTGTTGCATAGGTGAATTAATCTCTGAGACTTCAAAGATAGCGTCACTCTTATGTATGGGCTGGCAACCTAGGGATCACAATATTCCTAGTTTGGGGCTGATATCCCAGAGATCGCGACCATCATAGTTGGGGCTGAGACTTCAGAGATAGCGACCTTCATTGATAGGGGTTGGTACCCCGGGATCGCGACACTCTTAGTTAGTTGCTGGACCCTAGCGATTGCGACCTACCTAGATAGGAGGTGGGACCTAAATCAGACAACTCAGTCATCGCTTTAGTCTTTTTGTTGCATAGGTATTCTTATCTCTAAGACTTCAAATATACCTTCCCTCCTTATTAGGGGATAGCATCCCAGGGATCGCAATATTCCTAGTGAGGGACTGAGGCCCCGGAGATTGTAGTTTGAGGCTGAGGCCCTATTGATTACAACCCTCCTAGATAGTTTCTGGGACCACAGATATCACAACCAACCTAGATAGAGTGTGGGACCTCTTGGATCACAATCCTCCTAGATAGAGGCTGCAAACTCAGAGATAACACACACACACACACACACACACACACACACACACACACACACACAAACGCACGCGCACACACACACAAACGCACGCACACACACACACACACACACACACACAAACTCACGCACACACACACACACACACACACACACACACACACACACACACACACACACACACACACACACACACACACACTGGACGTCCCTTCCTGCAAATCCAGCTGAATTTGTAATTCATTGATTGTAATTACCAGACACATAATCACACAGAGTAGTCACAGACACGTAGTCACACAGAGTAGTCACAGGCTCAGAGAGACATACAGAGTTTATAACATGTTTAATTCCCTTACTTCAGTTTGGAGTTAGAATTATTGCTAGAATTAATTGTGTGTAATGTTTAAGGAAGCGAATTGTATATTGATGTTTTGCTTTTATATAATTCGAGGCATTTTACCGAGCAAATGTGTAATAAAGAATATCTAAAACATTTACAACCAAAAATTTAGATAAAATCTTATCTTAGATAAAAAAAGGAAAAACGTTTATCTTTGAACGTACTTTACGATAATAAACAGCAAAGGGAACTTCACATAGAGTGATAAAAAGTTTTAGATGGAAACAATTAATGTTGTTATTGCACTTGCAGACTAATGATGAACCAAGCAGATTAGGGAAAGCTCTTCGAAGACCCCCGAAAGGCACAAGAGTCCCCCGCCTCGTGTTTTATTTGTATAGTTTTTTAAATACGTGATATCCTAAAATGCTCAAATATTTACACGTAAAGTTTGTTGTATGGGTATTATTTAATGACAAATATAAACAATAATTGAACATATTCTTTGATACTTTGCTATTAGTACTCGGAGAGATCGTTCAATACAGAAAACCACATACACACAGACAGTAACAGAGCATCAGACACAAACATAAGATTCTGTCTCAGTGAGGTTTTACAAATTTACAAAATTTAAATTTCTGATAGTCATAAACTAAAGTTAAAGTGAATAATTAAAAATCACAATATTAAGTGGCAAAATAGAAGGAGAATTTCTTTGGAACTTTTGAGATAGACTATTTTGTTTATTTGCTATTATTTATTCGCTTTTTTTCGTTTCTAATTATGGTGGTCTATAATATCTCATTACGTAAGGAGTTTAGGGTTGGTCTTAGGTTTGTATTGCTGAAATAATCTAATGAAAAGTTTGTGTTTTACCCAAAATATTGTTTTTTAATTAAGTTAAAATCCTGGAAGTTTCTCGTAGAATAGAAACGGATCTTTATTATCATTGCAATGTTTGATAAAGTTCTTTTATAAATAGCAATATGATTGAAATTATAAACACACTTTCCTGGTTACAGATGCAGACGTCGGGAACAGGCTTCTGAAAGGAAAACTTACGACAACTTCTGGAACCGGAAAATCATATTTTAAAAATATATAAATTCACTTATATTGTGGACATGGAATGGGTTTGTATGATACATCGCACTTTGCCTTGTTCTATAAAATACTTTATTAGTATATTTGGGAGCTGTAAAACTTGCATGAGGACGATTTGCCTTTAAGGATTACACTATCTAATACAAATATACGTCCTTCATAGAAAGTTATGTGTGGTTTGTCTGAACCCGTAAACTTATATTACTGATGGTTGGCGGTTTAGATCTACAGCTGATGGCATTTAGGAAGCCAAGGAGTATTATTTCTCATCTCTTGATGTGACATCTTCATTCAATAACAAAGGAATTCACTGAGGTTTTCCATTTTTACTTTACGAAATTCCTTTTCAAAAGGTAAATTTTTAATTAAACAACCATACAGCATTTTTCAAAACAAAATTCTAAGGTCCTGGTGAACAGTTTCAATCAATTTTGAATATATATATATGAGACTCTGTCAGAGACATATATAGGAGTAGTAGGCCTACATGTGGCGTACATTGCTGGCAAGGTGAGTTATATGGGTCTTGGGAATCCCATTTGCTCTATGCCTGAAAACGTCGATGCACGGTATCGGCATTTCGAGAAGAATTTGCGTCCCCCGTCTCACGTGACCACGCTTGAGCATTTCGTTTCTTATTATTTCCAAGGTCGATCTTGCGCTGTTCGTGTTCTCCTGTAGCTCGCTTACGGCGTTTGGCTAGTCGTGCAACCTTACCTGCTTCAGGTTCCTCTTGCAGCCCAACTTGTATGTTTGCTTCTTATCGTTGTGCAGCCGTCGCTTTAGCCATTGTAAAGATTGTCACAAAGGGAACATTCACTCACATACCTTAAACGTATGATTGCCCAAAACTAAATGCACGTTTGACGGGGAAACCAGGCCACTGTACGTTAGCACCAAACGCACGTGTAGCGTGATGTTTCCCCTAGAAAATGCAATTATACGAAACTAGAAGCGCGAAACCCGACACGCGACA
>JBAIZL010000010.1:57058259-57123259 GCA_036971475.1 Prosapia bicincta | reverse complement strand
GAAAATAATGCATACAAAAAATGTAGATAAGGATATTTGTCCTAGCTATAACCACGAAGGAAAATTATTACAAACACCAAAAGGATATAAGAATATTGGTCCTAGCTATGACCGCCAAGGGAATATAATGCATACAAAAAATGGAGATAAGAATATTGATCCTAGCTATGACCACGAAGGAAAATTAATGCAAACGCCAAAAGGAGATACGAATATAGGTCCTAGCTATGACCACGATGGAAAATTAATACAAACACCAAAAGGAGGTAAGAATATTGGTCCTACCTCCGATCACAACGGAAAATATTACGAATTCCAAATGGAGATAAGAATATTGCTCCTACCTATGACCAAAAGGAAAATTAATGCAAACACCAAAAGGAGATAAAAATATAGGTTCTACCTCCGACCACAACGAAAAATATTTGGAATTCCAAATGGAGATAAGAATATTGGTTCTACCTATGACCTAAAGGGAAAATTAATGTAATCACCAAATGGAGATAAGAATATTGGTTCTACCTATGACCTAAAGGGGAAATTAATGTAATCACCAAATGGAGATAAGAATATTGGTTCTACCTATGACCAAAAGGAAAAATTAATGTAATCACCAAATGGAGATAAGAATTTTGGTTCTACCTATGGCCAAAAGGAAAAATTAATGTAATCACTAAATGGAGATACGAATATTGGTTCTACCTATGACCAAAAGGAAAAATTAATGTAATCACCAAATGGAGATAAGAATATTGGTTCTACCTATGACCAAAAGGAAAAATTAATGTAATCACCAAATGGAGATAAGAATATTGGTTCTACCTATGACCAAAAGGAAAAATTAATGTAATCACCAAATGGAGATATGAATATTGGTTCTACCTATGACCAAAAGGAAAAATTAATGTAATCACCAAATGGAGATAAGAATATTGGTTCTACCTATGACCAAAAGGAGAAATTAATGTAATCACCAAATGGATATAAGAATATTGGTTCTACCTATGACCAAAAGGAAAAATTAATGTAATCACCAAATGGAGATAAGAATATTGGTTCTACCTATGACCAAAAGGAGAAATTAATGTAATCACAAAATGGAGATAAGAATATTGGTTCTACCTATGACCAAAAGGAAAAATTAATGTAATCACCAAATGGAGATAAGAATATTGGTTCTACCTATGACCAAAAGGAGAAATTAATGTAATCACCAAATGGAGATAAGAATATTGGTTCTACCTATGACCAAAAGGAGAAATTAATGTAATCACCAAATGGAGATAA
Source organism: Prosapia bicincta (assembly GCA_036971475.1). NCBI lineage: Eukaryota > Metazoa > Arthropoda > Insecta > Hemiptera > Cercopidae > Prosapia > Prosapia bicincta. Next base: position 57,121,972 of record JBAIZL010000010.1, on the reverse strand, counting down.
GAATATTGGTTCTACCTATGACCAAAAGGAAAAATTAATATAATCACCAAATGGAGATAAAAATATTGGTTCTACTTTTGACCAAAAGGAAAAATTAATGTAATCACCAAATGGAGATAATAATATTGACCTCATAAGATGCATTTCGACCTTCACCTGGGGGGGGGAGGTTTGCGGCGTGGAGGCGTTCTTACCCTCCCTCCAGCGGCTGCAGAGTATTAACCAGTAGGGTGTAATCGCAGAAGGAGTTCAGAAGCCGACTCATTCAGGATATTACATCAACGGTAAATATTACACTTTAGGAGAATCACCAGTGTTACCAACCGAAAGTAAATTACCAAAAGTCCAATACCATTACGAAAATGGTCGATTTAAACCAAAATGTAACGTTTAACAGTTCTTTCCCAATAAAAGCCCTAAACAGGAAGCCGCTGACCTTCCATCAGAGCAGTCTTTCGTGTATAAGGGCCAAACTTTTGTGACTTTTGTGGCCGTATGTGAGTCAACGTCCAACATATAATGTAGAGCAAACACAAAAATATTTAACGCCAAACATTTCCCTTTAGGGATGACAAAGATAATTTAACTTGGGGTTCCTCAAGGGAAACAGACAAAAAGTTAATAAACCGAACAAAACCAAAGGACTTGCACTACAAAAACTAAAATCTAAAAGATATTTTGACCAACGTAAAAAGCACGTTAGGGGTACCTCGTACGCACTCAGAATTTGAAAATTTCCTCCAAAATCTTATTCAAAATCAGACTCAAAACATAACATACCCTACGAATTCCCTGAAATTTCACTACCCAAGTACAAGAACCTAAATCTGGGTAGCCTCATGACTAAAGTCGAAGGCACTATAGCGACCCCTTACACGCACTCAGAACATAAAGTCTCAAAAGCATCTACAATAAATGAAGGTAAGATGTATGATATAAAGGGGTTTTCGTCCGGGAACTACCCAAAAGTGGATAGCAACAATGGTGACTTGAAAGGAACTGCGTCGCTCCCAAGCTCTACTTACAAACCTCACAGTAGCAGTGGTTTACCTTTACTGCCTTCTTCGAGCTTGAATCTTGACCATGTTAACTATGAAATAAATGGAAATCCAGGATCGCACCTTAAAAACCAAATCGGAATTTCGGGATTACCTTATACAGAGCCTCTAGTTGGAGATCTAAAGGACCAAATTGAAATAAAACCATATAAATCGGTTACGTTTTACGGTTAGAAAGAACACGCAGGAAACCCTGGGAGCTTGGATCAACTTATGCTAAGGGATAAGGAGGAGTATTACCTTACAAATACATTGTCTGTGGCAGGAATGGCTTGCACCTCTTCTTCTGCTGCCTACTAGAAGCTGAAAAGGCATGCAGTCAAATTTAGTACGTCCGTTTGGGCCAAGCTGCGGCCCTGGAGATGTGCCCCTGCGTCACGTGGAACATAACTGTTAAGCAGAATTTATTAGTATGTATATTTTATTTTGGTGGTATGGTGTGAGCTAGGCGGTCAGTAAGGACAGCGGCCGTCTGTGTGTGTCGTGGGTGGGGTCATATCTACCCAGTGAGGAAATGAGTGTTGATGTTGTATGTCCGTGAGCCTGTTTGTAGAACTTTCTTGCTAAGTGACGGAGGTGTCGTTTAATGAAAGGCACTATCAAGTCAATGTGAAGCAGTGGTAATCTCTTACATCTAAGAGCCTTCGTGATTATTCGCAAAACCTTGATTTGGAATAACTGGAGTCTGCATATGCATGAGTTGCCTGCATGGCCCCAGACGGGTGATGCGTAAGTGAGTAGGCTGCGCAATATAGATATGTATATCTATATAGTGGCCGCCCGTACTGAAAGTGGGCTCGTTCTGTTAAGCATAAGATATAGTTGTGTTAATCTAATTGTTGCTTTCTTTAACGTGTTGGTAATGTGAGGGTCCCAAGTTGGCCTCTGTCGAGTATGACTCCCAGATATTTGACCTGGTTCCCCCAGTGAATGTTCTCGCCTAATAGTTTTAGTGGTGTGTTCAGTTTGTGTGTCCTACGTTTGGAGAGAAGCAAAGCCTTGCACTTGGCCTCGTTCACCCTAACTCTCCAGTAGCTCAGCCATGATTCTAGTACTGTAAAAAGGTCCTTCCAAATTTGAGTGTATTATTTAGTGGTGTGTTCAGTTTGTGTGTCCTACGTTTAGAGAGAAGCAGAGCCTTGCACTTGGCCTCGTTCACCCTAACTCTCCAGTAGCTCAGCCATGATTCTAGTACTGTAAGGAGGTCCTTCCAAATTTGAGTGTATTATTTAGTGGTGTGTTCAGTTTGTGTGTCCTACGTTTAGAGAGAAGCAGAGCCTTGCACGTGGCCTCGTTCACCCTAACTCTCCAGTAGCTCAGCCATGATTCTAGTACTGTAAAAAGGTCCTTCCAAATTTGAGTGTATTATTTAGTGGTGTGTTCAGTTTGTGTGTCCTACGTTTAGAGAGAAGCAAAGCCTTGCACTTGGCCTCGTTCACCCTAACTCTCCAGTAGCTCAGCCATGATTCTAGTACTGTAAGGAGGTCCTTCCAAATTTGAGTGTATTATTTAGTGGTGTGTTCAGTTTGTGTGTCCTACGTTTAGAGAGAAGCAGAGCCTTGCACGTGGCCTCGTTCACCCTAACTCTCCAGTAGCTCAGCCATGATTCTAGTACTGTAAAAAGGTCCTTCCAAATTTGAGTGTATTATTTAGTGGTGTGTTCAGTTTGTGTGTCCTACGTTTAGAGAGAAGCAGAGCCTTGCACTTGGCCTCGTTCACCCTAACTCTCCAGTAGCTCAGCCATGATTCTAGTACTGTAAAAAGGTCCTTCCAAATTTGAGTGTATTATTTAGTGGTGTGTTCAGTTTGTGTGTCCTACGTTTAGAGAGAAGCAGAGCCTTGCACTTGGCCTCGTTCACCCTAACTCTCCAGTAGCTCAGCCATGATTCTAGTATTGTAAGGAGGTCCTTCCAAATTTGAGTGTATTATTTAGTGGTGTGTTCAGTTTGTGTGTCCTACGTTTAGAGAGAAGCAGAGCCTTGCACTTGGCCTCGTTCACCCTAACTCTCCAGTAGCTCAGCCATGATTCTAGTACTGTAAGGAGGTCCTTCCAAATTTGAGTGTATTATTTAGTGGTGTGTTCAGTTTGTGTGTCCTACGTTTAGAGAGAAGCAGAGCCTTGCACTTGGCCTCGTTCACCCTAACTCTCCAGTAGCTCAGCCATGATTCTAGTACTGTAAAAAGGTCCTTCCAAATTTGAGTGTATTATTTAGTGGTGTGTTCAGTTTGTGTGTCCTACGTTTAGAGAGAAGCAGAGCCTTGCACTTGGCCTCGTTCACCCTAACTCTCCAGTAGCTCAGCCATGATTCTAGTACTGTAAAAAGGTCCTTCCAAATTTGAGTGTATTATTTAGTGGTGTGTTCAGTTTGTGTGTCCTACGTTTAGAGAGAAGCAGAGCCTTGCACTTGGCCTCGTTCACCCTAACTCTCCAGTAGCTCAGCCATGATTCTAGTACTGTAAAAAGGTCCTTCCAAATTTGAGTGTATTATTTAGTGGTGTGTTGAGTTTGTGTGTCCTACGTTTAGAGAGAAGCAGAGCCTTGCACTTGGCCTCGTTCACCCTAACTCTCCAGTAGCTCAGCCATGATTCTAGTACTGTAAAAAGGTCCTTCCAAATTTGAGTGTATTATTTAGTGGTGTGTTCAGTTTGTGTGTCCTACGTTTAAAGAGAAGCAGAGCCTTGCACTTGGCCTCGTTCACCCTAATTCTCCAGTAGCTCAGCCATGATACTAGTACTGTAAGGAGGTCCTTCCAAATTTGAGTGTATTAAATGTGGTTCCCATGACTGAGCGGATAACTCGATGTCATCTGCAAATATGGCCACTTTTGTGTTGAGTGTTGTCGGTATGTCGTTGATGTAGATGTTGAACAATACGGGCCTAAATAATCGAGGCCTGAGGGACTCCGACCCGTATAGTCCGTATTTTAGATTGAGCTTGGTCTACATCAACTCTAAATTTACGGTTGGACAGGTATGAGCTAACTAGGTGTATGAGCCCGTCTGGAAAGCCATAGTGATGTAGTTTCACTAAGAGCCGTCTGAGCCAGACCCGGTCAAAAACCTTTTCCAGGAAGACTACCCCAGTCGAGCAGTAATTGTTGAAACCCTTGGTTGCATGCTACACCACTCTTATCAACTGATGCGCGGCCTAGTGTTTTGTCCTAAAGCCAAATTGGTCTGGCTCATTATGTTGTGTGTGTAGTTATACTTGTTGATACATTTGAGCAGGATTTTTTTAAATACCTTGCCCATCGTATTCAACAAGTTTATCAGTCTGTATGAGTCAGGTTTGCTGTGGTCCTTTGCCAGTTTGGGGAAGACCAAGATCTTGGCCTGCTTCCAAGCGTCCGGGAAATGTTGTGTCCGGAGTATAGCCTTGTAGATGTTTGAGAGATAAGTGATCGCTTTGTCCGTGCTGATGTTCAGCGTTGTGTGGGTGATGGTGTCTGACGGTTTGGGGGAGGTAATGGTAGGAAGTGGTAGCAAGATGTTTGGGTGTAGGAAATGGTCGGTGTGTTGTACCGTGAAGCAGGCACTTGTGTATGTTTTGGATGAAGGGTCTGGTTTTGGAGTTTTATCCCCGTCGTTCTTCTTTACATAGGACTTGGATTTGGCGGCCTGTTTGTAAATGGTTGATTCAGAACCAAAGTTTTTGTTGCCTTGATAGAATTAATTAATGTTTATATACTACAATTTTGGAATGTAAAATAATTCGATATACTGTATATAACTATTTTTACAGATAGGATTTTCACTTATGATCATATAAGATAAAAAATTGAACTGCTAACTTATAATACAACCAAATTGTGTTGCCACATTTACTTCAATGTAATGTCTAGAGTAAACAAAATAAAGGAAGAATGTCGAGGCGGCCCCAGCCAACTAAAGTAACAAATTCTTATCGCTACGATCTAGACTTTGAACAACAAGTCTAGGGAATCGGACAGGTCAGCTGTGTTTCTTTAACAAGTGCGTATATATTATCGTTTCTTACTCGATTACAGTTGTGATGAACTTAGCTGTATTTTCACATTTTGTCTAAAGGTTTTTAAATTAAAAGTTTGTTTTCAAGTGTAATTAGTTTATAATAATTGGGACAGTTAGACGGTTTCAATTATTGTTCTCTATTAGGGCAAATATTTTTATTAACTACATAAGAAGAAATATATATATTTCACAAGTATTTTATGTTACGCTAAAATCGCACAAAGAAGATAGCTTGTAGTTTTGCCGAAACATGTATGTATAGAGAACTATATCCTGTTGTGAGTTTTGTGTTTCTATAATATTTCTTATAGTTAGATTATAACGATGCTATAAGAAGTTAATGTATTTGTTAGGCGAGATTTTATTTTTCCACTATTTAATAAACCCTTGAAGCATTTACGTTATGAAGTCTATGTACGCAAAAGTAATTTTGTAGTCTGATGTTGGCATTTGTATTCATTGATGTTAATTCACAGACACACACAGACTCATAGTTAAACATGCACGTAGGCACACAGAGACACACAGACATAGAGTATCACAGTTACACACACAGCAAACCAGCTGAACTATTATTGATAATATTAATTTTTGGGGATAAAAGAAAATTTATGTTATAACCTGTTTTTATTCTCTGGATACAGTTTTGTAAAGAAACAAAAGCAAAAAATCCTCATACTATAGCAAACATTTGCTCAAAGTAAAATTATTACATTTGTCGTTAATTTGGTTACTTCTATAGGTTACATGTGTGTCATGGTTAAGTAATAATGGGCTATGATTGCTTCAAGCATGAAGCTTTGGGGAATAGGTTTTTGGAAAACCTGCAAAGGAATAACATTGTTTGTGTTATAAAATACATATGGTTTTCAAGAGCCATTCTGTGTGGAAATAACTAATAAACAAAAGTGTAGGACTTTTCCTAAAAATCCAGTTTAAAAGTGTATAAAATAAGAAAAGATAAACACTAACCTATAACTATGGGATTAGATATAGAATAGAGAAGAACACTACGGTGGGTTTTATTTGAAACGTTTATGTAATATGTTTCATGCTATATTTATTTGTGTGTAATATTTAAGAAGCCAATTGAATATTAAAGTCTTGCTTCTGAATAATTCGATTTATTTTAACGGGAACATTTGTGATAAAAAATCTAAGGTAAAACTGTTATTATCAAAATTTAATATAAAATCTTATTTGCAAAGGAAAAACCTTTGTTTTAACTTTAAACTTACTTTATGCTACTAAACTGCAAAAGGAACTTCACATAGTGTAATACAAAGTTATAGAAAGAAACAATTAATGTTGTTATTGCATTTGCAGACTAGTGGCAAGCCAAGCAAAGGATGACTTGGGAAAGCTCCTTTCCTTAAAACGTGTTTTCAATTACCTTTTTATTACTTTAAAATATTGATTAGAATAACTTGACTCTAAAACTAATTCATTAATTATTTGCATTTTTGTTAATATGAAAACACAATTTTTCTAAGGGGAGACAAGGCTAGAATGGAGGCGAATCCCAATTAGTTAGAAATTTCAATGTATGTAAAAACGTATTTATTTCCGTTTGCGGAAAAAGTTTATAGAGACTCGGCACAAATTTTACTGAATAATTATTCCAAGAGTAAATAATTCTAAACTTCACATATAACAAGATACACTCTAACTATTATGAAGGCCTTTGTCATGTTACTAACTGTATGACCTTCACACATGCCACAATCGGTAACAAAATGATGAATAATATATTATTACTTGTATATTTTACAGAACCAGCCCAAGATCCTGGCAGATAATGGGGATGGACACTGCAACTTGAATAACACATCATCTTCCCTCAGAACCACATACGATGAGTTGACAAGGCTTCAAAGGTATGTTGCTATCTGTCTATTTACCTTTATACAGCATTACACTGGTTCCTTTCTTTAAACAAACGAGTCGAATCTGGGATCTGATACTTATAAACATCCTCAGTGGAAGTGAGTTTTAGGTTAAATTTTCCTGAGGTTTGAACCAGCACGCTTCATTAGTTATAACACCCAGTATAAACTATTGGGGCTTTTAGACATAATTAAACCAAAATGGATGGTGTCAAAATATTGCGGATAATTTCAAAACCTCACACAAGTTAAAAATTATAAAAAAACGAGACCTTCCAACGGCACGTGTAAAGAGAAGAGTGAGCCCGAATTTAACAGTTTGAGCTCCTCAGGCGATCCTAGCTAGGTTTAGTATCCTTGAATGTTGCGAGCTGAATGATTTTATTTTAATTATGTGCTACTGTTAAAAACTATTTAACCATATATTATTGTTTGTATTGTTTTATTTGTTGTAGCAGAAATATTTTACAAAACGATTTCTTGTTTTGTTTTTTATTACATCATACGACTTTTTTAAAAGGACTTTGAATTGTTTGTAATTCAGGAAAAGGATTTCAGTACTAAACTGATTTTATTACTGACGTGCGTCATTTCCAATTAAAAGCAAATCATCTATTTCATTCTTAGAACACAACCAATTCCTTCCACGTCTAGTGCAAAGCTTTATGTTGTTACCTAAATCGACGTTGCATCGTCCGGTCACGGCCAAACAAATTCCTCTTCGCTATTCTAAACGTTAATCTGTCCAACAATGGATCAGCTGTTTTTTGTCGCCAGAGCTGTGTTAGTTTAAGGTTATCTTTTCGCCTCACAAATAATTGTAAATAACTGAACGTGTGTGAAATGTATGTTTGTTGTAATGTAACTTAGAATCATTCAGAAATGTGGATATTTAAGTAAGTAAAGTTTATCTTTTGTTATTTGCCTAGATTACTACATAGGTAGTTCAATTTATAGTTAATAGAATCTAAAGTTAATATAGATTCTTAAAAATTTAATGTAATTTTCTCGTATTCTCAACACGGTTTTTATTTAGTAATGGGAAAAGCTATTAGGTATTCTCGTAAACCTAAACTGCTAAACAGTATTACGGCTAACGTTATAATCTAAACGAATATTGAGTTTTACTTTCTCATGTTTTTGCATTTACTTGCAATAATTGTTTACAATTAATTAGAATAGGCCTGTATTCTTAGTGGCAACATCCTATTACAGCTCTTCATTTACAATTGTAGGTTATAGGCTTTTAATTCTAATCACATGTTTTAGTGAGACCAAAAGTTGGTAATTGAGTAGAACTGCTTTTCGTAATCTTTTTGTTAAGCAGAGTTTTTTTTTTGTTAAATTGAGTTTTTTTATTTTGAAATAATTATAGATTCTCTCAAAATATACGTAGCATAAAAAGTTCGTATTCACACAATGGTTTTTGTTTATTATTAACTCTAGTCAAAGTTATTTTTATTCTAAGCTTTTAAACAGAGTTCTCCGTTGGAAGCAACTTGAAGCAAGTGTGGTGTATTTTTCAATTAAAGTAAATAAAATTTCTAAAATACGAATGTACTTATCTATTTATTCATTCTGTACATTTAGATTTTAGTCTTGAGAGGCACGAAAGCTGTCAGTGTCGGCAAAGCGTCGTAGTTCCATAAGCTATTTTTTTAAAAAAGAAGTCACTTCTCGTTAAGTTTATAATTATATTAAATATAAAAATAATTTATTTATATCGTTAATTTATTAAGTTTATATATTCCTGAATATTTATAAAGGATAATAGCGCCCCATAGTTGCCTATACATTCTAAAGTTATATACAAATCTTATACAATTCTAAAGTTGTAGGCATTTTGGTCCCCAAAGTATGACACTCCTTGATGTTACAACTTTATTCACTAAACCTCCTGTATGTTTAGCTAATATTAGCTTAAAAACTTAGGTATTTAATAAGAGAACTCACTAAATTTAATAAAGCAGGCTTTCTGGAATTAGTTACAATTTTACCTAATAATGCTTACTTTCAGTTAACAATGGACTTTACAAACAAATTGTAGGCTCTCCTGTGGGATCTAACACATAGCCTATATAATCCAATAGGGAATGGGGGATTTAGAATATCTGGGAAAGGTAAAACACATTTAAATCTATATTAACCGCTTGGCTGCGATATTTTTACTGCTGTTCCTACGAAAATAACGCATGATGCAGTCGGTTTATTTAATACTTATGAATAAATATAAAATTTAGGGTTGGAATAGAACTTAATACTTGTTAAAGGTTTTTATAGATATATGGTAAAAGGGATAAGGGTGGGTATATTTTTGATAATTTGTTTAGGTAGAACACTTTTACTGGATGATATATTAATTAACGGTTTAGGACTACACGCGCTTCTAGTGATAAAAACATAGCCTGATTTTACATTTCCAGGTCAGCAGAATGCAAGGTTTTAACTTTTAAACCATCATATATCTGGAAGTATTCAACCCAACAAGAAGTTTCTTATACAAAACTAATGAAGAAAGCTTGTATTTTCAACCCCTGCTTTCATTTTAAAAATATCTTCTACAGTTTAGAAGTCTTTGAGTAACTATCCCGAGAAATCGAGTAATGTTCGACTTTTGCTGAATGTGAAAGGGAAATATTTCACCGTCAGTTTTACCAACATTTCGATGAAATATCAGATATTTTTATAATAGTAACAGAATGTAATGTAAAATGACGCCTTGCTAATAGTTTTTCAAAATATTTTGCAAAAGTTATTTGCATTTTTGTGCAGAGTTTAGTATATGAAACTATTGCTTGTTTTTTTAACCCGGGTCTGGACCCTCAAAACCGCCTCAGCCCTAATGGCAGCCAACCTCTAGTGAGCTACCTCAGTCTCACATGCGCATCCTGTTAGTATGTCTGCGAGTGAGGGAAGGAAACAGGATTGATTGCCCATGTACCAAGCTCATAAGCAGAATCAGGAGGTAGTGAAATGAAACAGTATGGTAAGTGTCGCGCTAAGAGCGGGATGAAAAAAACCTGGCAAGAAAGAAACCCTGCCAGGAAAAATCCCGGGACAGATCATGCAGGAACCCTGGGGGCTTGTGGTATTACCTTACAAGTACCTTGTTAGTCTAGTGAGTCTTTGGCAGGAATGACATGCACCTCTTCTTCTGCTGCTTACTTGAAACAGAAAAGGCATGCAATAAACATTAATCAATTAGTACCTCCGTTGGTATTAGAACTTTGTGACTACGTTTCGGAGGTGTTATATGATGGAAGGCACTTTCAAGTCAATCTGAAGGAGTTTATTCTTGTACATCTAGGTGCCTTCGTGATTGTTTTGGAATAACTGGAGTCTGCGTGTGCATGAGTTGCTTGCATGGCTCCAGACGGGTGAAGCGTACGTGAGTATGCTGGGGAACATCGAGTAGTTGTATATAGTAGTGGCCGCCCGTAGTGGAAGTGGGCTTGTTCTGTTAAGCATAAGATACAGCTGTGTTATTCTAATTGTTGCTCTCTTTAACGTGTTGGTAATGTGAGGGTCCCAAGTCAGGCCTCTGTCGAGTGTGACTCCCAGATATTTGACCTGGTTCCACCAGTAAATGTCCTTGCCTAATAGTTTTAGTGGTGTGTTGAGTTTGTGTGTCCTACGTTTGGAGAGAAGCAGAGCCTGGCACTTGGCCACGTTCACCTTAATTCTCCAGTAACTCAGCCATGATTCTGGTACTGTAAGGAGGTCGTTAAAATTGGAGTTTATAGATGTGGTTCCTATGACTGAGGGAATAACGCTGTCTTCTGCAAATGAGGCCACTTGGTTGTTGAGTGTTGTCGGTATGTCGTTGATACAGATCATGAACAACACGGACCCAATAGTTGAGCCCTAAGTAAATTATTGTTTTTTTTTAATCCGGGTCTGACCCCCCAAAACCCGCCCAGCCCTCGTGGCAGCCAACCTCTAGCGAGCTACCTCCGTCTCACATGCGCATGCGGTTAGTATCCCTACCGCGAGTAAAGGAAATGAGATTGATTGCCCATGTACCCAACTCATAAGCTCTTTTCATGGATAATCAGGAGATAGTGAACAGAAACAGTACGGTAAGTGTGGCGCTAGTGCGGGATGAAAAAACCTGGCAAGAAATAAATTATTGGTAAACCATATCGTCAGGTGCTGCCCTCGACGGACTTATCGTGAACTATTACGAACAAGAATGCTTTATGCAGCACGAAGGCGATTACTAATCGTTTTTTTGCCAATTACTCAAAAACAAAATATTTTTAAAATTTAAGTCAGCTAACACGAATATTGACTTGTCCGCGTTATATGGTATAACTCTTATCCTTTCTCGCAACACTCAACACCCATCTTTATAGTAATGGAAGTTACAGCACTAAAGCTTTCAGTGACTCATATAGTATAACTCTCCTCCTTTCTCGCAACACTCAACACCCATCTTTATAGTAAAGGAAGTTACAGCACTAAAGCTTTCAGTGACTCATATGGTATAACTCTCCTCCTTTCTCGCAAAACTCAACACCCATCTTTATAGTAAAGGGAGTTACAGCACTAAAGCTTTCAGTGACTCATATGGTATAACTCTCCTCCTTTCCGCAACACTCAACACCCATCTTTATAGTAAAGGAAGTTACAGCACTAAAGCTTTCAGTGACTCATATGGTATAACTCTCCTCCTTTCCGCAACACTCAACACCCATCTTTATAGTAAAGGGAGTTACAGCACTAAAGCTTTCAGTGACTCATATGGTATAACTCTCCTCCTTTCTCGCAACACTCAACACCCATCTTTATAGTAAAGGGAGTTACAGCACTAAAGCTTTCAGTGACTCATATGGTATAAGAAAAAGTTTGTTGTGTTAAATATCTGTAGAAATGTCACTAAAGGCTCCGACAGAAACAAATAGATATCAGTTCCGGTTTAAAAATTTATACACGTTTAAAGTGATAAAAACACGCCCTGATTTTATATTTACTGGTTTCATGATACAAGGATTTCTTAAAACAGTCATCTGCACATATTTAACCCAACAAGATGATATGTACACTGAACGAAAGAAGAAGGTCTGTATTTTCATCCGATAGTTTTCCTTCAATTTTCCTTGAAATGTTTTAAATAGCCCAACGTCTTCGGTAGCAGACAAAGCCAAACCGGTTCCCGCTGTTTTACAGGGAAAGCCACTGAATCTGTGCAATACCCGGCATCTTAACTGTCCTTCTCTGTTATAAAAGATTCAAGATATAGTAACTTAGATTTTAGTAACGAAAAAGGAAGGGTACGGGGTAAGTAAGCGATGCGTCAACATGCACCCAGACCGCTTCGCCAACTTACCTCCTCACGCTATCTTAGGTTGGAACTAATCTCGCTCTATACCAAAGTAAGTAAAAGTATGAAACTGCGGCTTGTTTTGTAGCTTGATAAAAGGCAAACCGGTTCCCACTGTTTTACAGGGAAAGCCACTGAATCTGTGCAATACCCGGCATCTTAACTGTCCTTCTCTGTTATAAAAGATTGAAGATATAGTAACTTAGATTTTAGTAACGAAAAAGGAAGGGTACGGGGTAAGTAAGCGATGCGTCAACATGCACCCAGACCGCTTCGCCAACTTACCTCCTCACGCTATCTTAGGTTGAAACTAATCTCGCTCTATACCAAAGTAAGTAAAAGTATGAAACAGCGGCTTGTTTTGTAGCTTGATAAAAGGCAAATGACGTGGTTTGTGCCTAAAAACTTAGAAATTTGAGCAGTGGTGTTATAAAATAATACTTGTAACAAATATTTACTTAATTTTTTATAAAACAAACCATCCCAAACACTCACGAAACAACTAAGAATCTAGGTCTCAGATCACGTCCACACTGTTGTGTTACGTGGGGAAATACATCACCGAGCGGTCAGTGTTGTGAACTCATTAACATAGAATTCTTAGAAGCCACTGCGCCAACTTACCCGTGTGACAACTAGCCTTGGTCCTCCCCTACTTATAGGTTCTGCAACAATAACATAGCCAGTATGGTTACAAAATAAGATAAGGGTGTGTCCCTATCGTTATTTATAAAGTCAGGTATATTGCGGACATGGAGGGGGTTTGTGTGATACATCGCACCTTGTCTTGTTCTAAAAAATATTTTGTATAATGAAAAGAATATATAGCAAGTCTAATTGCAAAAACCGAGGTTTATTTTGGGTTTAAGTATTGTTTATACGGAGGTTGTACAGCTTGGTTGAGGACGATTTGATAGATGAGACTCTATCAGATATATATATATATATATATATATATATATATATATATATATATATATATATATATATATATATATATATATATATATATATATATGTATATATAAGAGTATTAGGCCTACGTGCGGGGAGCATCGCTGGCAAGGCGAACTCTATGCGTCTTGGGAATCTCATTTTCTCTATGCCTGAGCAAGTCGATGCACGTCATCGGCAAGGCGAGAAGAATTCGCATCCCCCGTCTCACGTGACCTCGCTTGAGCCTTTCGTTTCTTATTATTTCCAAGGTCGATCTTGCGCTGTTATTCGTGATGTTCTGTAGCTCGCTTACGGCGTTTGACTAATCGTGCAACCTCACCTGCTTCAGGTTCCTCTTGCAGCCCAACTTGCCGTGTTTGCCTCTCCTCGTTGTGCAGCTTTCGCTTTAACCATTGTAACGATTGTTACAAACGCAACATTCACTCACACACGAAGCACAGATTTAAATGATGAGTGGGGGATATCGCAACGGTTCTCGCGTGAAGTGTTTAACGATCGGCCAGATGGGTGTATCTGTTGTGTTTAAAACCGCCAAATCCGCTTGGAAGCCATCGACTTTATACTGAGTTAGTTACCTTATAATTTGCCTCCTAAGGTAATTAAGAGTGTTGTGTGGAACGCATCGTTTTACCCCGTGTTGCAATGTCGCTGCAAAGGATAATATTTCGCCGCATTAAGAATTTTTCATGTGGGTTTAGGTGTATTTCTGTAATAAGGGCTAGTTTATAGTCATTTCTATGCATATAGCAAAGAAGCTCTAGTTTTCTATCTTTAATGCCGTTGGCATTCCATATCAGGACCGGTAACCTATCCATGGTTGACAGAAGAGAACTAGTGGATGAAAGAAGTCAGGAATTCTAAGAAGGTTTTGGGGGGTGAGGAGAAGATCTTAACAAAGGAAAGACCCAGGCCGACCGTGAAGGCTTCCCAGGTCTGTGCAGAGTTAATATCACTTAGGAGGTTCAATGAGTGTTTCGCCCAGTCTATAGAAGTGGGCGAGGAAGGTGCGGTTAAGGATGGGTCAACGGTTGCTGAAGGAGTCAAACGGAGCTCCGGCTTGGGTTGTATGACCGTCATGGCCTTAGTAAGCTTGGGGTGTCTATCCTACTGTTCCTTTTCCGGGGGATTTACCCTGGGTTCAGGAATGGGGGGTGTTGCTGATGATCCTGACTCAGGACCAGAAGCGGGTTTGGGTTTCGGTAGATTAGGTGTAGGAATTAGGCCCGGCTTGGATGGGAACGCCGATTTGGGGGAGGTATAGGTAGGAAGGTATTGCACCGGCTTCCCAGAGGTAGCTGGGGCAGATGCTTGGGTTTAGGAAATGGTCGGTGTTGTGTATCGTGAAGCAGGCACATGTGTTTGTGTTTTCGCTGAAGGGGCCAGTTTTTAGGTTTCATCCCCGTCAGCCTTCTTCTTTGCCTTATCCTTGGATTTGGTGACCTGCTTGTAAATGGCGCAGCCTCGATAGTTCGCGGTGTGGTTATCCCCGCAGAGGGTCCAATTGAAGTGGTCTCGATCCCTTGGAATCGTGGCCCTCGCCACATTTAACGCACCGAGGAGCGGCCTTAAAACAACTTGTTGTATGGCCTATCCTCTGGCAGTTGTAGCACTGCACAGGACCTGTGGGCTGCCTGTAGGCGTCCACTCGTATTCTTGTTAAACAAATATTAGTGAGGACATAGTTTTACGTGCGTCACTGTCGGATTCTAGCTCTACAAGGGACATGGGCAGAAGCTCCTTGGTAAAGTGTCCCTTCATTTTGGACACTTTGAGGAATTCCTTTCATTCATCCACCCCTCGAAATACTACTTTAACGCTCCTCGCTTTTTCTAGACGGAATACGTGGTGGGACACGCCCCTACCCCAAGTTTTCTCTGAAGGTTTACTAGTCGTCGAAGGTGCTAGTTTTATAGTTTCACCCCATCCTTCACCATAGTTGCCAAGTATAAGTAAGGGTTGTATTTGGACTTGAACTCCTTACTTATGTCTATTAAACGATGTTGTACTGGGTAGATTGCTGGGTTTTTGGCCGCTGCCCCGGCAGTGTTCGTGTTTGTAATGAGTCAATCTTTTGCGATTGACGACCTTTTTGGAGCTCTGTGAGCCTCTACGCTGGCTACAGCGCTGGCAGTCTTCACAGGGTCCACGATCTTTGGTTTCACCTCGGTTTCAGTTCCGGGGTCGGACTGGCAGATTTCTCTTCCTCCTTACGACGGGCCGATATCCGGCATCATCGTAAGCGAATTCGGCAGCAGAACCCTCCGTCATAGTGTAATCTGTGCCTAGCTCTGATTGGGAGTAGGTGCTGACAGGAGTGGCTGGTAAAGATGGTCCTTCGGAGAGCTGAATATTTATATAAAAAAACATTAGCTCAAAGTTATTCTTTGTAGGAAAAATATAAAATTTGTATTAGATAACCTTTGAAAGAATGTAGCTGTTCACGATCATTTCTTTCCCGACCAATAAATGTGGAAAATCCTACCAAGTGCTCAGTTCTCTCCGTACTACCATTTCTCCCAAGGTCATGGGAATCCTTTTTTAGGCCGTTCTACTTCAGGTTGTCGCCAGTCCTTCGGTCACAAAGCAGTCCTCTGGCCGTAATAGTGAAACTGATTGACCAAGTTTAAATCACAGAAAATAATAAAATTTTATCAATTACAAACTGACCCAGGGAAATTCGTACCGCCTAAAAGTAAAGGAATGGATTGTTAACATTAGCTGAACCTAATTTAGCAATTTTGCAATTTTAGCAAGTTTTGAACCTCTCACACCAAAATGTAACCATATATTAACCTGTTGATGCAGTGAACACTTATTAAAAGGATTATTTTATCCCCGTAATTCTAATCTAACGAGAATATTAATGTAATACAAGGCCGACATCCTAGATGGTCATGTAGCATTTGTACACAACTTGGCAGAGTGTATCGATTTAATACTTAGCTTCACATCCTTGTTCCATATATCAGTATATCTTAATCATCGCTATTTGTCATAAGCAATTTGGTTCATAGTGTGCTCTATCTTTTGTTTTTTTTTGCACAATGAATAGACTAGAACTATTGTTTTCTCACTAATGTAATGTTACTAGCTGACCCTACGAACCTCGTATCGCCTAAAGGTTAATGAATGGCGTATTGACATTAGCTAAACTTAATCTAGTATTTTATTACCATAATAATAGCTGAACTTATAGTAGTCGATCAAGAAAAGTGTGACAATAATTGTTCTTCTTTGAATCTTATTTATTGAAGTGCATTCGGATATACAATATATTTCCTTTCACTCAGACGTTTTTCCGACGCAACTGTTAATGGGAGAAGTATGTATTTTCAAAATTAAGTTCAAATAGTTTTAACTTGTTGAGTGTTGCTTAGCAACCAAAATTTGAAATGAATTCAATGAAATGTCTTAAGACAAGATGATATAGAAAACCATATTTTTTTCTGTGTTAGTCCTTTATATTTTATTTCTTATCTCGTTGGGAAGCTGTTTTGTTGAAAACCTAGCACCGTTTTATAGGTTGATATTTTTCTGATAAAATTATTTGGTTTTGGAGGGTCACGTGTCACCCCCATTGGCTACAACCTTAGAACCTACATAGATTCATTTTTATATCAATTATAATTCTCCTGGTAGGACGATCTAGAAAGATTAAAATAAGTCATACTTCTTTAGAAAACAATGTTTACGTTGAATTTCTTTCAAGTGTAACTGAAATGGAGAATACGTAGTAATTTATTATTTTGTTCAAAATAGTTGTCGATCATAATTTGTTAAAATAGCAAATAAAAAGTGTTGCCTCTTCAACATGCACTTCCGATTAATTGTTTCCGAACGAATTTTTTGTTGGCTTGATAGCATTAATTAATGTTTATATACTAAAGTTTCTCGAATGTAACATAATTCGATATATTAACCTTTTATTACAGATAGATTTTAAATTATGAACATATAAGATAATAAATAGAACTGTTAGCTTATAATACAACCAAACTGTGTTGCCACATTCACTTCAATGTAATGTCTAGGGTAAACAAACTGAAGGTAGAATGTCGAGCCAACTAGAGTAACAAATTCTTATCGCTACGTAACAGACTTTGAACTGCAAAGGAATCGGGCCGCAAGCTGTTTATTCGACCAGTGTGATTATTTCAACTTTTCTTATTCGATTAGAGTTTTGTCTAAAGGTTTTAAACTAAAAGTTTGTAGCCAAGTGTAATTAGTTTATAATAATTGAGACAGTAAGAGGCTTTCCATTATTGTTTTCTATTAAGGCAGATATTTTACAATAACCACATAGGAAGAAATATTTAAATTTCACAAGCAACTTTGTCACGCTAAAAATGCACAAAGAACGATTTGTAGTTTTGCCGAAACATGTATGTATAGAGAACTACATCTTGTTATGGGTTTTGTGTTTTTTTTAATATTTCTTATAAATAGATTATAAAGATGCTATAGGAAAGTTAATGAATTTTTCAGGCGAGATTTTATATTAACTTTATATTTCTATTGTTTAATAAACCCTTGAAGCATTTACGTTATGTAGTCTATGTACACAAAAGTAATTTTGTAGTCTGGTGTTGGCATTTGTAATTCATTGATTGTAATTCACAGACACACACAGACTCATAGTTACAGAGGCACTTGTTTGGGATGAGAAAAAATTTAGTTTATAACCTGTTTAATTCCATGGGTAGTTTTTTAAGGAAACAAATGCAAAAAAGCCTCATATTATTGCAAACATTTGTACAACTTAAAACTGTTACTTGTGTTGTTAATTTGATTACTTTTATAGGTTACACGTGTGTGTAATGGTTCAAGTGATAATTGGCTATGATTGATTCAAGCACGAAGCTTTGGGAAATAAGTTTTTGGAAAACCTGGAAAGGGATAACATTGTTTGTGTTATAAAATACTTTTGGTTTTGAAGGACCATTTTGTGTGAAAAAAGTATTTAATACTGTGTGGGACATTGACAAAAAATGCTGTTAAAAAACGTGTATAGAAATAAGAAAAAATAAACACAATTCTAATAAAGAAGAACACTATAGTGGGTTTTATTTGAAATGTTTACGTAATAAGTTTAATGCTATATTTATTTGCGTATAATATTTAGAAAGTCAATTGAATATAGATGTCTTGCTTTTGTATAATTCGAGGCATTTTAACAAGAAAATTTGTAATAAAAAAAATCCAAAGTAAAACATTTACTACCAAAAGTTTAGATAAAATCTTATTAAAAACTTT
Source organism: Prosapia bicincta (assembly GCA_036971475.1). Lineage (NCBI taxonomy): Eukaryota > Metazoa > Arthropoda > Insecta > Hemiptera > Cercopidae > Prosapia > Prosapia bicincta. The sequence goes on along the minus strand of JBAIZL010000010.1, from coordinate 57,103,505 downwards.
TCCAGCGACAAACCAATAAGGCCTTTACTTAATGTACGAGGCAAGGTCTACATAAAGTTTAAAGAGTTTATGTTTAAATGGTCCATTTATTGTTACTTTGATATTTTGTTCTGTGATGTTTACAATAGTGCAACAGGTTTCATTTTATGCAGTGAAACTTTGCATTGTGGCATTTCTAACCCATTTACGTGTTTCTATAATACGAGTCCTTCTTCATGTATCTGTCGGAAATCTCATTCCTTTAAACCATGTTTTATATTATCTTCTTACTAACTTGTATATATTTGCTAAAATAACTCGACTCTATATGAGGAGTTATTTTTCTCAGGGGGGCAAGGCTAGGATGGAGGCGAATCCTAATTAGCTAGAAACTTCAATGTATGTAAAAACGTATTTATTTCCGTTTGCGGAAACAATTTATAGAGACTCGGCTCAAATTTTACTGAATAATTATCCCAAGAGTAAACATAAGCTTCGCATATAACAAGGTGCACACTAACTATCATGAAGGCCTTTGTCATGTTACTAACTATATGACCTTCACACTTGCCACAATCGGCACAACATAATGATGAATAATATAATATTACTTGTATATTTTACAGAACCAGCCCAAGATACCGGCAGATAATGGGGCTGGACACTGCGACTTGGATAACACACCATCTTCCCTCAGGACTCCATGGGACTCAGGCTTTAAGGTATGTTGCTACCTGTCTATTTACTTTTATACAACTTTACACTGCTTTCTTCCTCTAAACAAGCGAGCCGAGTCTGGGATCTGATGAACTTATAAACATTTTTAGAATAAATTTTCCTGGGGTTTGAATCAACACGCTTCATTTGTTATTACATCCAGTATAAACTATTGGGGCTTTTAGACATACTAACTAAACCAAAGTGGATGGTGTCAAAACATTGCGGATAATTTCAAAACCTCATAAAAATTAAAAATTATAACACGAAAAACTCCAAATACACGTGTAAAGAGAAGGGTGAGCCCGAATTTGATAGATTGTGCCCCTCAGGCGATCCTCGCTAAGTTTTGTATCCTTGAAAGTTGCGAGTTTAATGATTTTATTTGTAATTTGTGGAACTGTTATAAACTATTTAGCCTATAGTATTATTTGGTGTTACCTCTATGTAGGTTGTTTTAGATACACAATTCTTAGAACACAACAAATTCCTTACTTCCACGGCCTGTGGAAAGCTTTCTGCTGCCACCGATATCAACGTTGCTTCGTCCGGCCTATTCCGATTCCTCTTCCCTATTCTAAACGTTAATCTAGCCAACAATGAATCAGCTGTTTTTGTTGCCAGAGTTATGTTAGTTTAAGGCTATGTTTCCGACTCACAAATATGTGTAAATAACTGAACGTGTGTGAAATGTATGTTTGTTGTAACTTGGAATTATTCCTAAATGTCGATATTTAAGTAAGTAAATTTTATCTTTCGTTATTCGCCTGGATTTCTGTTTGAAGTAGTTTAATTTATAGTTAATAGAATCTAAAGTTAGTATAGGTTCTTAAACACTTAATGTTTTTTCTCGTATTCTCAACACGGATTTATTTAGCAATGGCAAAAGCTGTAAGGTATTCACGTAGACCTAAACTGCTAAACAGGATAATAGTTAAGGTTATAATCTAATCGAATATTGAGTTTTACTTTCGTGTGATTTTGCCTTTACTTGCAATATTGGTTTACAAATAATTAGGTTAGGCCAGTATTCTTACTGACAACATCCTGGTAGAACTCTTCTCAAATAGTTGCAGTTATAGGCATTTTCGAATGTATTTTTCTATTTAATTATTTTGTACATTTAGATTTCAAAACAATCTTCAGTTAACAATCGTCAGTTATAATAATCTTCAATTATTTAAATATATTATTTTTTAAATTATGATATAATTATATATTCTGTAATATTTTTAGTCTGGAGGGGGTTACAAAAACTGTCAGTGAGGTCCATAAAACTATTTTTTTAAATTCAGTGAATACTGGTCACGTTTTAGATATTAATGACGTAAATTGAGTTTAAATTATTATAAATATAAAATAATGTATTTATATCATAAGTCTGTTACGTTTATATATTCGTGCATATTTATAAAAGATATTAGCACCCCATAGTTGCTTATATACATGGCATTGCGGTTTATTGCCTAACTCTTTCCTTCGCGGGGAGGTTTATTTTCCAGATAACATTGCTGTTATATAATATGTCAGACGATGATAATATTAACGGTGCAAAGTAATTTATGTATCAAAAGTATAAGCATTGTAACACAACTACGTATGGGAAATACTGTACAGGGTGTACATGGATTACACTAATATAGCCGTCAAATTTTAGTCTATCCACAACTTGTAAAAAGGTTTTGAAAAATTTGTTCTGACAAATCCAAGACATTTCAAAATGATTGTCATGAAAAGTTAAAAATCAGATCGAACTGTTGCAGTTCTAAATAATGTCAGAGATTTCAAAATGGAGGTCATACAAAGTTAGAGAACTGCTAACTGATGGGAAGGCCACTTTAGCTGTAAGCAAAGACCCTCACTAATCAAGGCTAAGGAACTGCTCGAACTCTTGCTTTAGGCCACTTTAGCTGTAAGCAAAAACCTTCTCTAATTGTAGCTAAGGATCTGCTCGACCTCTTGCTTTAGGCCACTTTAGCTGTAAGCAAAAACCCTCTCTAACGTTAGCTAAGGAACTGCTCGCAGCCTAACCTTAGGCCACTTTAGCTGTAAGCAAAGATCCTCTCTAACTGTAGCTAAGGAACTGCTCGAACTCCTGTCTTAGGCTGATTTATCTGTAAGCATAGATCCTCTCTAACTGTAGCCAAAGAACTGCTCGAACCCTTACATTTGGCCACTTTAGCTGTAATCAAAGATCCTCTCTAAAAGTAGCTAAGGAACTGCTAACTGTTGCCGAAGGCTGCTTCAAGTGTAAGCAAAGTTCCTATCATACTGTAACTAAGTAATTGTTCGAACTGTTACCTTTAGCTGTAAGCTAAGCTCCTATCTAACTGTAGCTAAGGAACTGCTCAACCTCTTGCCTTAGGTAACTTTAGCTGTAAGCAAAGACTGTCTCTAACTGTAGTTAGGGACTGCATGAACTTTTGTCTTAGGAAACTTTAGCTGTAAGCAATGATCCACTCAAACTGTAGCTTAAGAACTGCTCGCACTCCACTCTTAGGCCGATTTAGCTGTAAGCAAAGAAACTCTCAAACTGTACCTAACGGTCTGCTCGACCTCTTGCCTTAGGCCACGTTAGTTTTAAGCAAAGACTTTCTCTAACTTTAGCTAAGGAACTGCTCGAACTCTAAACTTAGGCCACTTTAGCTGAATGCAAAAACCCTCTCTAACAGTAGTTAAGGATCTGCTCGACTTCTTGCCTTGAGCCACGTTAGCTGTAAGCAAAGACCCTCACTAACCATAGCTAAAGAACTGCTCGAACTCTTTGGTAACTTTAGATGTAAGCAAAGATCCTCTCTAACAATAACTAAGGTACTGCTAACTGTTGCCGAAGGCTGCTTCAGCTGTAAGCAAAGATCCTCTCTAACTGTAGCTAAGCAACTGTGTTCGATCTCTTGCCTTAGATCCCTTTAGCTGTAAGCAAAAACCCTCTCTAACTGTAGTTAAGGAACTGCTCGACTTCTTGCCTTGAGCCACGTTAACTGTAAGCAAAGACCCTCACTAACCATAGCTAAAGAACTGCTCGAACTCTTTGGTAACTTTAGATGTAAGCAAAGATCCTCTCTAACAATAACTAAGGTACTGCTAACTGTTGCCGAAGGCTGCTTCAGCTGTAAGCAAAGATCCTCTCTAACTGTAGCTAAGCAACTGTGTTCGATCTCTTGCCTTAGATCCCTTTAGCTGTAAGCAAAAACCCTCTCTAACTGTAGTTAAGGAACTGCTCGCACTCTTGCCTTAGGACACGTTAACTATAAGCAAAGACCCTCTCTAAATGTAGCTAAGGCACTGCTCGAACACGTGCCTTAGACCGGTTTAGCTGTAAAGCAAAGACCCTCTCTATCTGTAATTAAGGAACTGCTAACTATTGCCGTAGGCCACTTTAGCTGTACGCAAAGATCCTCTCTAACTGTAGCTATGGAACGGCTAACTGGGCAGTATGACGCTTTATCTGTAAGCAAAGTCCCTCTCTAACTGTAGCTAAGGAACTGCTAATTGTTGCCGTAGGCCACTTTAGCATTAAGCAAAGACCCTCTCTAACTGTAACTAAGAAACTGCTCAAACTCCTGCCTTAGGGCATTCTAGCTGTAAGCAAAGCCCTTCTCTAACTGTAGCTAAATTACTGCACGACCTTTTGCATTCGGCCACTTTAGCTGTAGGCAAAGACTCTCTCTAACGGTAGCTATGGAACGGCTAACTGTGCCGTATGACGCTTTATCTGAAAGCAAATATCCTCTCTAACTGTAGCTAAGGAACTGCTCGAACTCTTGCCTTAGGTAACTTTAGCTGTAAGCAAAAACTCTCTCTAACTGTAGTTAAGGAGCTGCACGACCATTTGTCTAAGGAAACTTTAGCTGTAAGCAAAGATCCTCTCTAACTGTAGCTTAGGAACTGCTCGCACTCTTGCCTTTGGACACAATAATTGTAAGCAAAGACCCTCTCTAACTGTAGCTAAGGAACTGCTCGAACTCCTGTCTTAGGCTGATTTATCTGTAAGCAAAGATCCTCTCATATGTAGCTAAATAACTGCTCGAACTCTTACATTTGGCCACTTTAGCTGTAATCAAAGATCCTCTCTAAATGTAGCTAAGGAACTGCTAACTGTTGCCGAAGGCTGCTTCAAGTGTAAGCAAAGTTTCTATCATACTGTAACTAAGTAATTGTTCGAATTGTTGCCTTTAGCCACTTTAGCTGTAGGCTAAGGTCCTATCTAACTGTAGCTAAGGAACTGCTCAACCTTTTGCCTTAAGTAACTTTAGCTGAAAACAAAAACCCTCTCTAACTGTAGTTAAGGAACTGCACGAACGTTTGTCTTAGGAAACTTTAGCTGTAAGCAAAGATCCTCTCAAACTGTAGCATAGGAACTGCTCGAACTCCAGTCTTAGGCCGATTTAGCTGTATGCAAAAACCCTCTCTAACTGTAGTTAAGGATCTGCTCGACTTCTTGCCTTGGGCCACGTTAGCTGTAAGCAAAGATCCTCTCTAACTGTAGCTAAGGAACTGCTCCAACTCTTGCCTTAGGACACGTAAACTGTAAGCAAAGATCCTCTCAAACTGTAGCTAAGGAACTGCTCGAACTCATGTTTTAGGCAACTTTAACTGTAAGCAAAGACCCTCACTAACCATAGCTAAAGAACTGCTATAACTCTTGCCTTAGGCCACTTTAACTGTAAGCAAAGGTCATATCTAACTGTAGCTAAGCAACTGCTCGACCTCTTGCCTTAGGCCACTTTAACTGTAAGCTAAGGTCCTATCTAACTGTAACTAAGCAACTGCTCGACCTCTTGCCTTAGGACACTTAAGATGTAAGCAAAAACATTCTCTAACTGTAGTTAAGTAACTGCACAAACTCTTGTCTTAGGAAACTTTAGCTGTAATCAAAGATCCTCCCTAACTATAGCTAAGGCACTGCTCGAACACCTGCCTTAGGCCGGTTTAGCTGTAAAGCAAAGACCCTCTCTATCTGTAACTAAGGAACTGCTAACTATTGCCTTAGGCCACTTTAGCTGTAAGCAAAGACCTTCTCTAACTGTAATTAAGGAACTGCTCGAACTCTTGCCTTAGGCTACTTTAGCTGTAAGCAAAGATTATCTCTAACTCTAGCTTAGAAACTGCCCGAACTCTTGCCTTAGCTGTAAGCAAACATCCTCTCTAACTGAAGCTAAGGAACTACTCGACCTCTTGCCTTAAGCCACAATTAGCTGTAAGCAAAGATCCTCTCTAACTGTAGCTAAGGAACTGCTCAAACTCCTGCCTTATGCCACCTTAGCTGTAGGGAAATGCTCACTCTCTACCAGTAGCTAAGGAAATGCGAATTGTTGCCGTAGGCCGCTTTAGCTGTAAGCAAAGGTCCTCTCTAACTGTATATAAGGAACAGCTAGACCTTTTGCCTTGGGCTACTCTAGCTGTAAGCAAAGACCCTCCCTAACTGTAGCTAAATTACTGCACGACCTCTTACCTTCGGCCACTTTAGTTGTAGGCAAAGAACCTCTCTAACTGTAGCTATGGAACGGCTAATTGTGCCGTATGACGCTTTATCTGAAAGCAAATATCCTCTCAACTGTAGCTAAAAAACTGCAAACTTTTCCCGTAGGCGGCTTTAGCCGTACGCAAAGGCCCTCTCTAACTGTAGCTAAGAAACTGCTCAAACTCCTGCCTTAGACCACTTTAGCTGTAAGGAAAGGCCCTCTCTACCAGTAGCTAAGTATCTGATAATTGTTGCCGTAGGCCACTTTAGCTGTAAGCAAAGATCCTCTCCCTGTATATAAGGAACTCTCAAACTCTTGTCTACCCACTTTAACATTAGGTAAAGGCCCTCTCTACCTGTAGCTAAGGATCTGATAATTGTTGTCGTGGGCCGCTTTAGCTGTAAGCAAAAATCCTCTCTAACTGTAGCTAAGGAACTGCTCGAGCTCTTGCCTAAGGCCACTTTAGCTGTAAGCAAAGACCCTCTCTAACTGTAGCTATGGAACGGCTAACTCTACCGTATGACGCTTTATCTGTAAGCAAATATTCTCTCTAACTGTAGCTAATAAACTACTAACTGTTGCCGTAGGCGGCTTTACCGGTAAGCAAAGACCGTCTCTAACTGTAGCTAAGGACCTGCTAATTGTTGCCGTAGGCCACTTTAGCATTAAGCAAAGACCCTCTCTAACTGTAGCTAAGAAACTGTTCAAACTCCTGCCTTAGGCCATTCTAGCTGTAAGCAAAGCCCTTCTCTAACTGTAGCTAAATTACTGCAATGCCTTTTGCATTCGGTCACTTTAGCTGTAGGCAAAGACCCTCTGTAACTGTAGCTATGGAACGGCTAACTGTTGCCGTAGGCGGCTTTAGCGGTAAGCAAAAATCCTCTCTAACTGTAGCTAAGAATCTGCTCGAACACTTGTCGTAGGCAAATTTAGATGTAAGCAAAGACTCTCTCTAACTGCAGGTATGATACTGCACGACCTCTTGTCTTCGGCATCTTTAGCTTTAAACAAAGACCCCCTCTCACTGTTGCTAAGGAACTGCTCGACCCTTTGCCTTAGGCCAATATAGCTGTAAGCAAAGACTCTCTCTAACTGTATCTATGGAACTCCTCGAACTCATGTCTAAGGCAACTTTAGCTGTATGAAAAGATCCTCTCTAACTGTAGCTAAGGAACTGCTCGAGCCCTTGCCTTAGGCTATTATAGCTTTAAGCAAAGACCCACTAACCTTAGCTAAGGATCTGCTCGAACTGTTGCCGAAGGCGGCTTTAGCTATAACCAAAGGCCCTCTCTACCAGTAGCTAAGGAAATGCGAATTGTTGTCGTAGGCCGCTTTAGCTGTAAGCAAAGATCCTCTAACTGTATATAAGGAACTCTCGAACTCTTGTCTTAGGCCACTTTAACTGTAGGCAAAGGCCCTCTCTAACTGTAGCTAAGAATGTGCTCGAACTCTTGTCTTAGGCAAATTTAGCTTTAAACAAAGACCCTCTCTATCTGTAGCTAAGGACCTGCTCGACCCTTTGCCTTAAGCCACTATAGCTTTAAGCAAAGACCCCACTAACTGTATCTAAGAATATGTTCTAACTGTTGAAGGTAGGCCACTTTAGATGTAAGCAAAGACCCTCTCTAACTGTAGCTAAGGAACTGCTCGACCCTTTGCCTTAGGCCACTATAGCTTTAAGCAAAGACCCCACTAACTGTATCTAAGAATATGTTCGAACTGTTGAAGGTAGGCCACTCTAGATGTAAGCAAAGATCCTCTCTAACTGTAGCTAAGGAACTGCTCGACCCTTTGACTTTGGCCACTATAGCTTTAAGCAAAGACCCCACTAACTGTATCTAAGAATATGTTCGAACTGTTGAAGGTAGGCCACTCTAGATGTAAGCAAAGTTCCTCTATAACTGTAACTAAGGATCTGCTCGAACTGTTGCCGAAGGCCGCTTAAACTGTTAGCAAAAACCCTCTCTAACTGTTGCTAAGGAACAGCTCGAACTGTTGCCTTAGGCCGCTTTAGCTGTAAGCAAAGACCCTCTCTAACTACAGATAAGGAACTGCTCGAACTCCTGCCTTAGGCCACGTTAGCTTTAAGCAAAGACTCTTTTTAACTATAGCTAAGGAACTGCTAACGTTTGCCGTAGGCCGCTTTAGCTGTAAGCAAGGACCCTCTCTAACTGTAGCTATGGAACTGCTAACTTTTGCCGTAGGCCGCTTTAGCTGTAAGGTAAGGTTCTATCTAACTGTAGCTACGGAACTGCTCGAATTCTTGCCTTACTCCACTTTAGCTATAAACAAAGATACTCTTTAACTGTAGCTGTGGAACAGCTCGAACTTTTGCCTTAAGCTACTCTAGATGTAAAAAGGCCTTAGACCAGTTTATGTAATCAAAGACCCTCTCTAACTGTAGTTAAGGAACTGCTTGACCTCTTGCCTTAGGCCACTTTAGTTGTAAGCAAAAATCCTTTCTAATTATAGCTTAAGAATTGCTCGACCTCCTGCCTAAGGCCAACTTTAACTGTAAGCAAAGATCCTCTTTAACTGTAGATAAGAAACTGCTCGAACCTATGCCTTACGCCATTTTAGCTGTAAGCAAAGATCCTCTCTAACTTTAGCTAAGGAACTGCTCGAACTCTTGCCTTAGGCCAGATTAGCTGTACGCAAAGACTCTTTTTAACTGTAGCTATGGAACTGCTAACGTTTGCCGTAGGCTGCTTTAGCTGTAAGCAAGGATCCTCTCTAACTATAGCTAAGGAACCGCTAACTTTTGCCGTATTCCTCTTTAGCTGTAAGCAAAGATCATCTCCAACTGTAGATAAGGAACAGCTCGAACTCTTGCCTTAGGCCAGATTAGCTGTACGCAAAGACTCTTTTTAACTAAAGCTAAGGAACCGCTAACTTTTTCCGTATTCCTCTTTAGCTGTAAGCAAGGACCCTCTCTAACTGTAGCTAAGGAACTGCTCGAACTCTTGCCTTAGGCCAGATTAGCTGTACGCAAAGACTCTTTTTAACTATAGCTAAGGAACCGCTAACTTTTGCCGTATTCCTCTTTAGCTGTAAGCAAAGATCCTCTCTAACTGTAGCTAAGGAACTGCTCGAACTCTTGCCTTAGGCCAGATTAGCTGTACGCAAAGACTCTTTTTAACTATAGCTAAGGAACCGCTAACTTTTGCCGTATTCCTCTTTAGCTGTAAGCAAGGACCCTCTCTAACTGTAGCTATGGAACTGCTAACTTTTGCCGTAGGCCGCTTTAGCTGTAAGGTAAGGTTCTATCTAACTGTAGCTACGGAACTGCTCGAATTCTTGCCTTACTCCACTTTAGCTATAAACAAAGATACTCTTTAACTGTAGCTGTGGAACAGCTCGAACTTTTGCCTTAAGCTACTTTAGATGTAAAAAGGCCTTAGACCAGTTTATGTAATCAAAGACCCTCTCTAACTGTAGCTAAGGAACTGCTTGACCTCTTGCCTTAGGCCACTTTAGTTGTAAGCAAAAATCCTTTCTAATTATAGCTTAAGAATTGCTCGACCTCCTGCCTAAGGCCAACTTTAACTGTAAGCAAACATCCTCTTTAACTGTAGATAAGAAACTGCTCTAACCTATTCCTTACGCCATTTCAGCTGTAAGCAAAGATCCTCTCTAACTGTAGCTAAGGAACTGCTCGAACTCTTGCCTTAGGCCACATTAGCTGTACCAAAGACTCTTTTTAACTGTAGCTATGGAACTGCTAACGTTTGCCGTAGGCCACTTGGGCTGTAAGCAAAGAACCTCCTCTAACTGTAGCTTTGGAACTGCTAACTTTTTCCGTAGGCCGCTTTCACTGTAAGCTAAGTTCCTATCTAACTGTAGCTAAGGAACTGCTCGTATTCTTGCCTTACTCCACTTTAGCTCTAAGCAAAGACTCTCTATAACTGTAGCTAAGTTACTGCGCGAACTCTTGATTTTTTCCACTTTAGCTGTAAGCAAAGATCCACTCTTACTCTAGCTAAGAAACTGGTCGAACTGTTGCCTTAGGGTACTTTAACTGCAAACAAAAATCCTCACTAACTGTATATAAGGAACTGCTCGAACTGTTGCCTTTAGCTACTTTAGCTGTAAGTAAAGACCCTCTCTAACTGTAGCTAAGGTACTGTTCGCACTTTAACCTTTGGCCACTTTAGCTGTAAGCAAGGTTCCATTTAAACTGTAGCTAAGTAACTGCTCGAACTCTTGCCCTAGGCTGCCTTAGCTGTAAGCAAAGGTCCTCTCTACCTCTAGCTTAGGAACTGCTCGAACTGTTGCCTTTGGTCACTATAGCTGTAAGCAAAGATTGCCTCTAAATGTAGTTTAGGAACTGCTCGACCTCTTGAATTAGGCCACTTTAGCTGTAAGCCAAGACCCTCTGTAACTCTTGCTAAGGAACTGCTCGAACTATTGCCTTTGGCCACGTTAGCTGTAAGCATAGACGCTCTCTAACTGTAGCTAAGGAAATGCTCGACCTCTTGCCTTGCGTCACATGAGCTGTAATCAAATACCCTTTATAACTGTAGTTAAGGAAGTGCTCGAACTCTTGCCTTAGGCCACTTTATTTGTAAGCAAAGATCCTTTCTTACTCTAGCTAAGAAACTGGTCGAACTGTTGCCTTAGTGTACTTTAACTGTAAACAAAAATCCTTACTAACTGTATATAAGGAAATGTTGTCTTTGTCCACCATAGATGTAAGCAAAAACCCACTTTAACTGTAGCTAAGTAACTGCTCGAACTGTTGCTTTTAACCACTTTAACTGTAACCAAAGACCCTCTCTATCTGTAGCTAAGGAACTGCTCGAAGTCATGCCTTAGGCCACTTTAGCTGTTAGCAAAGTTCCTCTCTACCTGTAGCTAAGGCACTGCTCGAACGCTTGCCTTAAGCCTCTTAAGCTGCAAGCAAAGATCCTCTCTATCTGTAGCTAAGGAACTGCTCGTACTGTTTCCTTAGGCCACTTTAGCTGTAAGCAAAGACCCTCTCTAACTGTAGTCGAGGAACTGCTAACTTTGCCGTAGGCCGCTTTAGCTGTAAGCAAAGATCCTCTCTAACTTCATATAAGGAACTGCTCGAACTATATCCTTTAGCCACTTTAGCTGTAAGCAAAGACTCTCTCTAACAGTAGCTAAGAATCTGCTCGAACTCTTGTCTTAGGCAACTTTAGCTGTAAGTAAACGCTCTCTCTAACTGTAGCTATGGAACTGCTCGAACTCTTGTCTTAGGCAACTTTAGCTGTAAGCAAAGATCCTCTCAAAATGTATATAAGGAACTGCTGCAACTCTTGCCTTAGGCCACTTTAGCAATAGGTAAAGGCCCTCTCTACCTGTAGCTAAGGAACTGCTAATGGTTGCCGTAGGCCACTTTAGCTGAAAGCAAAGATCCTCTCTAACTGTATTTAAGAAACTGCTCGAACTCTTGCCTTAGGCCACTATAGGTGTAAGCAAAGAACCTCTTTAACTGTAGCTAAATTACTGCACGACCTCTTTCCTTCGACCACTTTAGCTGTAGGCATAGACCCTCTCTAACTGTAGCTATGGAACGGCTAACTGTGCCGTATGACGCTTTATTTGTAAGCAAAGATCCTCTCTAACTGTAGCTAAGGAACTGCTCAAACTCTTGCCTTAGGCCACTTTAGCTGTAAGGAAAGATCCTCTCGCTGTATATAAGGAACTCTCAAACTCTTGTCTTAGGCTACTTTAACAATAGGTAAAGGCCCTCTCTACCTGTAGCTAAGGATCTGCTAATTGTTGCCGTGGGCCGCTTTAGCTGTAAGAAAAGATCCTCTCTAACTGTAGCTAAGGAACTGCTCGAGCTCTTGCCTAAGACCACTTTAGCTGTAAGCAAAGACCCTCTCTAACAGTAGCTATGGAACGGCTAACTCTACCGAATGACGCTTTATCTGTAAGCAAATATTCTCTCTAACTGTAGCTAATAAACTGCTAACTGTTGCCGTAGGCGGCTTTAGCGGTAAGCAAAGACCCTCTCTAACTGTAGCTAAATTACCTTTTGTATTCGGTCACTTTAGCTGTAGGCAAAGACCCTCTCTAACTGTATTTATGGAACGGCTAACTGTGCCGTATGACGCTTTATTTGTAAGCAAAGATCCTCTCTAACTGTAGCTAAGGAACTGCTCGAACTCTTGCCTTAGGCCACTTTAGCTGTAAGCAAAGACCCTCTCTATCTGAATCTAAGGTACTGCTCGACCACTTGTCTTAGGCCACTTTAGATGTAAGCAAAGAAAGTCTCTAACTGTAACTAAGGAACTGCTCGAACTCTTGTTTTAGGCCACTTCAGCTGTAAGCAAAGACACTCTCTAACTGTAGTTAAGGAACTTCTCGACCTCTTGCCTTAGGCCACTCTAGCTGTAAGCAAGAACTCTCTAAATGTAGCTGAAGAACTGCTTAACATCTTGCTTTAAACAACTTAAGTTGTAAACAAAGACACTATCTAACTTTAGCTAGGGAATTGCTCGACCTCTTGCCTTAGGACACTTTAGCTGTAAGCAAAGATCGTCTCTAACTGTAGCTAAGGATATGTTCGAAATCTTGCCGTAGTTCACACTAGCTGTAAGCAAAGACCCTCTTTAACTGTAGCTAAGGAATTGCTAACTTTTGCCGTAGGCCGCTTTAGCTGTAAGCAAGGGCCCTCTCTAACTGTAGCTAAGGAATTCCTCGACCTCTTGCCTTAGGCCACTTTAGCTGTAAGCAAAAATCCTCTCTAATTATAGCTTAAGAACTGCTCGACTTCTTGCCTAAGGAAATCTTTAACTGTAAGCAAAGATCCTCTTTAACTGTAGGTAAGAAACTGCTCGAACCTATTCCTTACGCCACTTTAGCTCAATTCAAAGATCCTCTCTATCTGTGGCCAAGGAACTGCTCAAACTCTTGCCTTAGGCCACATTCGCTGTAAGCAAAGACCCTCTTTAACTGTAGCTAAGGAACCGCTCACTTTTGCCGTAGACCGCTTTAGCCGTAAGCAAGGACCCACTCTAACTGTAGCTAAGGTACTCATTGACCTCTTGCCTTAGGCCACTTTAGCTGTAAGTAAAGACCCTCTTTAACTGTAGCTAAGGAACAGCTCAACCTCTTGCCACAGGCCACTTTAGCCATAAGCAAGGGCCATCTCTAACTGTAGCTAAGGTACTCCTCGAACTCTTGCCGTAGAACGGGGAAAACTGTAGCCAGAGAACTGTCGAACTGTAGCCAGATATCTGCCTTATCTATGTCAGAGAACATTTTGAACAGCAGCCATAGAAATGCTTTGAATTGTTGCCAAAGAGTTGCTCAAACTCTAGTCAAAGAACAAATTTAACTGTAATCAGAGAACTGCTATGATTGCAAGCACATGAAAAGCTGGAACTCCAGTTATAGAAATGCTTGAATTGTAGCCAGCTAACTGCTCGGCCAGTAGTCGGAGAACTGTTTGAACTGTAAGCATTAAACGGCTTGAACCGTAGCAAGGGAAGTAGCTCGAACCGTAGCCAGAGAACTAAACGAACCTTAACTAGAGAACTGATGAATTTTGCTGACACTGTAGGTAGAAAACTGCTGGAATTCTAGGCAGGAATTTACTTAAACTGTAGGCAGAAATATGTCCAAATTGTAGGCAGGGAACTCCTGGAACTAGTCAGAGAACTGCTCGAACTGTAGCCAGATATCGGTCCAAACAGTAGGTAGGCAAAACTACTGGAACTGTAGGGAGAGAACTGTTTTAACTAAAACCAGAGATTTTTTCTAACTGTAGACAGAGAACTCCTCGGACGCTGCCCTGAGAACCCTTAGAATTTAAACTATAGAGCTCCTCAAACTGTAGCAAGAGAATTTCTCGGTCTGTTGCCTGAGAACTTCTCCACTTGTTGCCTGAGAACTTCTTTACCTGTTGCCTGAGAACTCCTCGAACTGTAGCCAGAGAACTCTTCGAAATGTAGCAAGAGATCTCCTCGAACTGTAGTCAGAGAACTCCTCGAACTGTGATCAGAGAACTCCTCGAACTATAGGCAGAGAACTTCTCGAAATATAGTCAGAGACCTCCTTGAACTGTTGCTTGAGGTCTTCTCGAACTTCAGCCAGAGAACTCTTCAAACTGTATTCAGAGAACTTCTTGAACTGTTGCCTGAGAACTTCTCGAACTGTAGCCAGAGAACTCTCCGAACTGTAGCAAGAGAACTCTTCGATCTGTTGCCTGAGAGCTCTTCAAACTGTTGCCTGAGAACTGCTCGAATTGTAGCCTAAGAACTTCTCGAACTGTAGTCAGAGAACTCTTTGAACTGTAGCCTGAGAACTCCTCGAAATGTAATCAGAGAACTCTTCAAACAGTAGAAAGAGAACTCCTCGAACTGTTGCCTGAGAACTTCTCGAACTGTAGTCAGAGAACTCTTTGAACTGTAGCCTGAGAACTCCTCGAAATGTAGTCAGAGAACTCTTCGAACTGTAGCCTGAGAACTCCATGAACTTTAGCCTGAGAACTCTTCAAACTGTAGAGAGAGAAATCCTCGAACTGTTGCCTGAGAACTTCTCGAACTGTAGCCAGAGAGCTCTCCGAACTGTAGCAAGAGAATTACTCGATCGGTTGCCTGAGAACTCTTCAAACTGTAGTCAGAGTACTCCTCGAACTGTTGCCTGAGATCTCTTGGAACTGTAGTCAGATAACTTTACGAACTGTAGCAAGGGAACTCCTTGATCTGTTGCCTGAGAACTCCTCAATCTGTAGCCTGAGAACTTCTTGAACTTTAGTCAGAGAACTCTTTGAACTGTAGCCTGAGAACCCCTCGAACTGTAGCCAGAGAACTCTTTACACTGTAGTCAGAGAACTCCTTGAACTGTAGTCAAAGAACTCCTTAAACTGTAGCCTGAGAACTCCTCGAACAGTAGTCAGAGAACCTTTCGAACTGTAGCCTGAGAACTTCTCGAACTGTAGCCAGAGAACTCTTCAAACTGTTGCCTTAGAACTGCTCGAACTACAGCCAGAGAACTATCCGAACTGTAGCCAGAGAACTTTTCGAACTGTAGTCAGAGAACTGCTCGAACTACAGCCATAGAACTCTCCGAACTGTAGCCAGAGAACTCCTCGAACTGTTGCCTGAGATCTCCTAGAACAGTAGACAGAAAACTCTTCAAACTGTAGTCAGAGAACTTCTCGAACTGTAGTCAGAGAACTCTTTGAACTGTTGCTTGAGATCTCCTCGAACTGAAGAATGAAAACTCCTTAAACTGTAGCCTGAGAACTCCTCGAACTGTACCCACAGAACTCTATAACTGTTACCTGAGAACTCCTCGAACTATAGCCAGAAAACTCTTCAAACTGTTGTCAGAGAACTCCTCGAACTGTTGCCTGAGAACTTCTCGAACTGTAGCCAGAGAGCTCTCCGAACTGTAGCAAGAGAACTCCTCGATCTGTTTAATGAGAACTCTTCAAACTATAGTCAGAGAACTCTCCGAACTGTAGCAAGAGAATTACTTGATCTGTTGCCTGAGAACCCCTCAAACTGTAGCCAGAGAACTCTTCAAACTGTAGTCAGAAAACTCCTTGAACTGTTGCCTGAGAACTGCTCGAACTGTAGCCAGAGAATTCTCCGAACTGTAGCAAGAGAACTTCTCGGTCTGTTACCTGAGACCTCCTAGAACAGTAGACAGAAAACTCTTCAAACTGTAGTCAGAGAACTTCTCGAACTGTAGTCAGAGAACTCTTTGAACTGTTGCTTGAGATCTCCTCGAACTGAAGAATGAAAACTCCTTAAACTGTAGCCTGAGAACTCCTCGAACTGTACCCACAGAACTCTATAACTGTTACCTGAGAACTCCTCGAACTATAGCCAGAAAACTCTTCAAACTGTTGTCAGAGAACTCCTCGAACTGTTGCCTGAGAACTTCTCGAACTGTAGCCAGAGAGCTCTCCGAACTGTAGCAAGAGAACTCCTCGATCTGTTTAATGAGAACTCTTCAAACTATAGTCAGAGAACTCTCCGAACTGTAGCAAGAGAATTACTTGATCTGTTGCCTGAGAACCCCTCAAACTGTAGCCAGAGAACTCTTCAAACTGTAGTTAGAGAACTCCTTGAACTGTTGCCTGAGAACTGCTCGAACTGTAGCCAGAGAATTCTCCGAACTGTAGCAAGAGAACCTCTCGGTCTGTTACCTGAGACCTCCTAGAACAGTAGACAGAAAACTCTTCAAACTGTAGTCAGAGAACTTCTCGAACTGTAGTCAGAGAACTCCTTGAACTGTTGCTGGAGATCTCCTCGAACTGAAGAATGAAAACTCCTTAAACCGTAGCCTGAGAACTCCTCGAACTGTACCCACAGAACTCTATAACTGTTACCTGAGAACTCCTCGAACTATAGCCAGAAAACTCTTAAACTCTAGTCAGAGAACTCCTCGAATTGTTGCCTGAGAACTGCTTGAACTGCAGCCAGAGAACTCTCCAAACTGTAGCCAGAGAACTCCTCGAACTGTTGACTGAGATCTCTTCGAACTGTAGTCAGAGAACTCTCCGAACTGTAGCAAGAGATCTCCTTGATCTGTTGCCTGAGAACTCCTCAAACTGTAGCCTGAGAACTCCTCGAACTGTAGTCAGAGAACTCTTCGAACTGTAGCCTGAGAACTCCATGAACTTTATCCTGAGAACTCTTTAAACTGTAGAAAGAGAAATCCTCGAACTGTTGCCTGAGAACCTCTCGAACTGTAGCCAGAGAAATCTCCGAACTGTAGCAAGAGAATTCCTCGATCTGTTGCCTGAGAACTCTTCAAACTGTAGTCAGAGTACTCCTCGAACTGTTGCCTGAGATCTCTTCGAACTGTAGTCAGATAACTCTCCGAACTGTAGCAAGGGAACTCCTTGATCTGTTGCCTGAGAACTCCTCAATCTGTAGCCTGAGAACTTCTTGAACTTTAGTCAGAGAACTCTTTGAACTGTAGCCTGAGAACCCCTCGAACTGTAGCCAGAGAACTCTTCACACTGTAGTCAGAGAACTCCTTGAACTGTAGCTTGAGAACTCCTCGAACTGTTGCCTGAGAACTCCTCGAACTGTAGCCAGAGAACTCTTCAAACTGTAGAAAGAGAAATCCTCGAACTGTTGCCTGAGAACTTCTCGAACTGTAGCCAGAGAGCTCTCCGAACTGTAGCAAGAGAATTCCTCGATCTGTTGCCTGAGAACTCTTCAAACTGTAGTCAGAGTACTCTCCGAACTGTAGCAAGAGAACTAATTGATCTGTTGCCTAAGAACTCCTCAAACTGTAGCCAGAGAACTCTTTAAACTGTAGTCAGAGAACTCCTTCAACTGTTGCTTTAGAACTGCTCGAACTACAGCCAGAGAACTATCCGAACTGTAGCCAGAGAACTTTTCGAACTGTAGTCAGAGAACTGCTCGAACTACAGCCATAGAACTCTCCAAACTGTAGCCAGAGAACACCTTTAACTGTTGCCTGAGATTTCTTCGAACTGTAGTCAGAGAACTCTTTGAACTGTAGCCTGACAACTCCTCGAACTATAGCCAGAAAACTCTTCAAACTGTTGTCAGAGAACTCCTCGAACTGTTGCCTGAGAACTTCTCGAACTGTAGTCAGAGAACTCCTTGAACTGTTGCTTGAGATCTCCTCGAACTGAAGAATGAAAACTCCTTAAACTGTAGCCTGAGAACTCCTCGAACTGTACCCACAGAACTCTATAGCTCTTACCTGAGAACTCCTCGAACTATAGCCAGAAAACTCTTAAACTCTAGTCAGAGGACTCCTCGAATTGTTGCCTGAGAACAGCTTGAACTGCAGCCAGAGAACTCTCCAAACTGTAGCCTGAGAACTCCTCGAACTGTTGTCTGAGATCTCTTCGAACTGTAGTCAGAGAACGCCTCGAACTATAGCCAGAAAAACTCTTCAAACTGTAGTCAGAGAACTCTTCGAACTGTAGCCTGAGAACTCCTCGAACTATAGCCAGAAAACTCTTCAAACAGTAGTCAGAGAACTCCTTGAACTGTTGCCTCAGAACTTCTCGAACTGTAGCCAGAGAACTCTTCAAACTGTAGTCAGAGAACTCTCCGAACTGTAGCAAGGGAACTCCTTGATCTGTTGCCTGAGAACCCCTCAATCTGTAGCCTGAGAACTTCTCTAACTGCAGTCAGAGAACTCTTTGAACTGTAGCCTGAGATCCCCTCGAACTGTAGCCAGAGAACCTTCAAACTGTAGCAAGAGAACTTCTCGATCTGTTACCTGAGAACTCCTCGAACAGTAGCCAGAAAACTCTTCAAACTGTTGTCAGAGAACTTCTCGAACTGTAGTCACAGAACTCCTTGAACTGTTGCTTGAGATCTCCTCGAACTGAAGAATGAAAACTCCTTAAACTGTAGCCTTAGAACTCCTCGAACTGTAGTCAGAGAACCTTTCGAACTGTAGCCAGAGAACTCCTCGAACTGTTGCCTGAGATCTCTTCGAACTGTAATCAGAGAACTCTCCGAACTGTAGCAAGAGAACTCCTTGATCTGTTGCCTGAGAACTCCTCAAACTGTAGCCTGAGAACTCTTCGAACTGTTACTTGAGAACTCCTCGAACTATAGCCAGAAAACTCTCTAAACTGTAGTCAGAAAACTCTTCGAACTGTAGCCTGAGAACTCCTCGAACTATAGCCAAAAAATTCTTCAAACTGTAGTCAGAGAACACCTTGAACTGTTGCCTGAGAACTTCTCGACCTGTAGCCAAAGAACTCTCTGAAATGTAGCCAGAGAACTCCTCGAACTGTTGCCTTAGATCTCTTTGAACCTTTGCCTGAGAACTGCTCGAACTGTAGCCAGAGAACTCCTCGAACGCTTGCCTTAAGCCTCTTTAGCTGCAAGAAAAGATCCTCTCTATCTGTAGTCGAGGAACTGCTAACTTTGCCGTAGGCCGCTTTAGTTGTAAGAAAAGATCCTCTCTAACTCAATATAAGGAACTGCTCGAACTATATCCTTTAGCCACTTTAGCTGTAAGCAAAGACTCTCTGTAACTGTAGCTAAGAATCTGCTCGAACTCTTGTCTTAGGCAACTTTAGCTGTAGGTAAACACTCTCTCTAACTGTAGCTATGGAACTGCTCGAACTCTTGTCTTAGGCAACTTTAGCTGTAAACAAAGACCCTGTCTAACTAATGCTAAGGAACTGCTCGAACTCTTGCCTAATGCCATTTTAGTTGTTAGCAAAGACCCTCTCTATCTTTAGTTGAAGAACTGCTTGATCTCTTTGCTTAGGTCATTATAGTTTTAAGCAAAGACCCCACTAACTGTAGCTAAGGATATGTTCGAACTGTTGCCGTAGGCCACTCTAGATGGAAGCAAAGTTCCTCTCTAACGTTAGCTAATGAACTGCTCGACCTCTTGCCTTAAGCCACGTTAGCTGTAAGCAAAGATCCTCTCAAAATGTATATAAGGAACTGCTGCAACTCTTGCCTTAGGCCACTTTAGCAATAGGTAAAGGCCTTCTATAACTGTAGCTAAGGAACTGCTAATGGTTGCCGTAGGCCACTTTAGCTGAAAGCAAAGATCCTCTCTAACTGTATTTAAGAAACTGCTCGAACTCTTGCCTTAGGCCACTATAGGTGTAAGCAAAGAACCTCTTTAACTGTAGCTAAATTACTGCACGACCTCTTTCCTTCGACCACTTTAGCTGTAGGCATAGACCCTCTCTAACTGTAGCTATGGAACGGCTAACTGTGCCGTATGACGCTTTATTTGTAAGCAAAGATCCTCTCTAACTGTAGCTAAGGAACTGCTCAAACTCTTGCCTTAGGCCACTTTAGCTGTAAGGAAAGATCCTCTCGCTGTATATAAGGAACTCTCAAACTCTTGTCTTAGGCTACTTTAACAATAGGTAAAGGCCCTCTCTACCTGTAGCTAAGGATCTGCTAATTGTTGCCGTGGGCCGCTTTAGCTGTAAGCAAAGATCCTCTCTAACTGTAGCTAAGGAACTGCTCGAGCTCTTGCCTAAGGCCACTTTAGCTGTAAGCAAAGACCCTCTCTAACAGTAGCTATGGAACGGCTAACTCTAACGTATGACGCTTTATCTGTAAGCAAATATTCTCTCTAACTGTAGCTAATAAACTGCTAACTGTTGCCGTAGGCGGCTTTAGCGGTAAGCAAAGACCCTCTCTAACTGTAGCTAAGGACCTGCTAATTGTTGCCGTAGGCCACTTTAGCATTAAGCAAAGACCCTCTCTAACTGTAGCTAAGAAACTGTTCAAACTCCTGCCTTAGGCCATTCTAGCTGTAAGCAAAGCCCTTCTCTAACTGTAGCTAAATTACTGCACGACCTTTTGTATTCGGTCACTTTAGCTGTAGGCAAAGACAATCTCTAACTGTAGCTATGGAACGGCTAACTGTGCCGTATGACGCTTTATTTGTAAGCAAAGATCCTCTCTAACTGTAGCTAAGGAACTGCTCGAACTCTTGCCTTAGGCCACTTTAGCTGTAAGCAAAGACCCTCTCTATCTGAATCTAAGGTACTGCTCGACCACTTGTCTTAGGCCACTTTAGATGTAAGCAAAGAAAGTCTCTAACTGTAACTAAGGAACTGCTCGAACTCTTGTTTTAGGCCACTTCAGCTGTAAGCAAAGACACTCTCTAACTGTAGTTAAGGAACTTCTCGACCTCTTGCCTTAGGCCACTCTAGCTGTAAGCAAGAACTCTCTAACTGTAGCTGAAGAACTGCTTAACATCTTGCTTTAAACAACTTAAGTTGTAAACAAAGACACTATCTAACTTTAGCTAAGGAACTGCTCGACCTTTTGCCTTAGGACACTTTAGCTGTAAGCAAAGATCGTCTCTAACTGTAGCTAAGGATATTTTCGAAATCTTGCCGTAGTTCACACTAGCTGTAAGCAAAGACCCTCTTTAACTGTAGCTAAGGAATTGCTAACTTTTGCCGTAGGCCGCTTTAGCTGTAAGCAAGGGCCCTCTCTAACTGTAGCTAAGGAATTCCTCGACCTCTTGCCTTAGGCCACTTTAGCTGTAAGCAAAAATCCTCTCTAATTATAGCTTAAGAACTGCTCGACTTCTTGCCTAAGGAAATCTTTAACTGTAAGCAAAGATCCTCTTTAACTGTAGGTAAGAAACTGCTCGAACCTATTCCTTACGCCACTTTAGCTCAATTCAAAGATCCTCTCTATCTGTGGCCAAGGAACTGCTCAAACTCTTGCCTTAGGCCACATTCGCTGTAAGCAAAGACCCTCTTTAACTGTAGCTAAGGAACCGCTCACTTTTGCCGTAGACCGCTTTAGCCGTAAGCAAGGACCCACTCTAACTGTAGCTAAGGTACTCATTGACCTCTTGCCTTAGGCCACTTTAGCTGTAAGCAAAGACCCTCTTTAACTGTAGCTAAGGAACAGCTCAACCTCTTGCCACAGGCCACTTTAGCCATAAGCAAGGGCCATCTCTAACTGTAGCTAAGGTACTCCTCGAACTCTTGCCGTAGAACGGGGAAAACTGTAGCCAGAGAACTGTCGAACTGTAGCCAGATATCTGCCTTATCTATGTCAGAGAACATTTTGAACAGCAGCCATAGAAATGCTTTGAATTGTTGCCAAAGAGTTGCTCAAACTCTAGTCAAAGAACAAATTTAACTGTAATCAGAGAACTGCTATGATTGCAAGCACAGAAAAGCTGGAACTCCAGTTATAGAAATGCTTGAATTGTAGCCAGCTAACTGCTCGGCCAGTAGTCGGAGAACTGTTTGAACTGTAAGCATTAAACGGCTTGAACCGTAGCAAGGGAAGTAGCTCGAACCGTAGCCAGAGAACTAAACGAACCTTAACTAGAGAACTGATGAATTTTGCTGACACTGTAGGTAGAAAACTGCTGGAATTCTAGGCAGGAATTTACTTAAACTGTAGGCAGAAATATGTCCAAATTGTAGGCAGGGAACTCCTGGAACTAGTCAGAGAACTGCTCGAACTGTAGCCAGATATCGGTCCAAACAGTAGGTAGGCAAAACTACTGGAACTGTAGGGAGAGAACTTTTTTAACTAAAACCAGAGATTTTTTCTAACTGTAGACAGAGAACTCCTCGGACGCTGCCCTGAGAACCCTTAGAATTTAAACTATAGAGCTCCTCAAACTGTAGCAAGAGAATTTCTCGGTCTGTTGCCTGAGAACTTCTCCACTTGTTGCCTGAGAACTTCTTTACCTGTTGCCTGAGAACTCCTCGAACTGTAGCCAGAGAACTCTTCGAAATGTAGCAAGAGATCTCCTCGAACTGTAGTCAGAGAACTCCTCGAACTGTGGTCAGAGAACTCCTCGAACTATAGGCAGAGAACTTCTCGAAATATAGTCAGAGACCTCCTTGAACTGTTGCTTGAGGTCTTCTCGAACATCAGCCAGAGAACTCTTCAAACTGTATTCAGAGAACTTCTTGAACTGTTGCCTGAGAACTTCTCGAACTGTAGCCAGAGAACTCTCCGAACTGTAGCAAGAGAACTCTTCGATCTGTTGCCTGAGAGCTCTTCAAACTGTTGCCTGAGAACTGCTCGAATTGTAGCCTAAGAACTTCTCGAACTGTAGTCAGAGAACTCTTTGAACTGTAGCCTGAGAACTCCTCGAAATGTAGTCAGAGAACTCTTCAAACTGTAGGAAGAGAACTCCTCGAACTGTTGCCTGAGAACTTCTCGAACTGTAGTCAGAGAACTCTTCGAACTGTAGCCTGAGAACTCCATGAAATTTAGCCTGAGAACTCTTCAAACTGTAGAAAGAGAAATCCTCAAACTGTTGCCTGAGAACTTCTCGAACTGTAGCCAGAGAGCTCTCCGAACTGTAGCAAGAGAATTACTCGATCTGTTGCCTGAGAACTCTTCAAACTGTAGTCAGATAACTTTACGAACTGTAGCAAGGGAACTCCTTGATCTGTTGCCTGAGAACTCCTCAATCTGTAGCCTGAGAACTTCTTGAATTTTAGTCAGAGAACTCTTTGAACTGTAGCCTGAGAACCCCTCGAACTGTAGCCAGAGAACTCTTTACACTGTAGTCAGAGAACTCCTTGAACTGTAGTCAAAGAACTCCTTGAACTGTTGCTTGAGATCTCCTCGAACTGAAGAATGAAAACTCCTTAAACTGTAGCCTGAGAACTCCTCGAACAGTAGTCAGAGAACCTTTCGAACTGTAGCCTGAGAACTCCTCGAACTGTTGCCTGAGAACTCCTCGAACTGTAGCCAGAGAACTCTTCAAATTGTAGAAAGAGAAAACCTCGAACTGTTGCCTGAGAACTTCTCGAACAGTAGCCAGAGAGCTCTCCGAACTGTAGCAAGAGAATTCCTCGTTCTGTTGCCTGAGAACTCTTCAAACTGTAGTTAGAGTACTCTCCCAACTGTAGCAAGAGAACTAATTGATCTGTTGCCTAAGAACTCATCAAACTGTAGCCAGAGAACTCTTCAAACTGTTGCCTTAGAACTGCTCGAACTACAGCCCGAGAACTATCCGAACTGTAGCCAGAGAACTTTTCGAACTGTAGTCAGAGAACTGCTCGAACTACAGCCATAGAACTCTCCGAACTGTAGCCAGAGAACTCCTCGAAGTGTTGCCTGAGATCTCCTAGAACAGTAGACAGAAAACTCTTCAAACTGTAGTCAGAGAACTTCTCGAACTGTACCCACAGAACTCTATAACTGTTACCTGAGAACTCCTTGAACTATAACCAGAAAACTCTTCAAACTGTTGTCAGAGAACTCCTCGAACTGTTGCCTGAGAACTTCTCGAACTGTAGCCAGAGAGCTCTCCGAACTGTAGCAAGAGAACTCCTCGATCTGTTTAATGAGAACTCTTCAAACTATAGTCAGAGAACTCTCCGAACTGTAGCAAGAGAACTACTTGATCTGTTGCCTGAGAACCCCTCAAACTGTAGCCAGAGAACTCTTCAAACTGTAGTCAGAGAACTCCTTGAACTGTTGCCTGAGAACTGCTCGAACTGTATCCAGAGATTTCTCCGAACTGTAGCAAGAGAACTTCTCGATCTGTTACCTGAGACCTCCTAGAACAGTAGACAGAAAACTCTTCAAACTGTAGTCAGAGAACTTCTCGAACTGTAGTCAGAGAACTCCTTGAACTGTTGCTTGAGATCTCCTCAAACTGAAGAATGAAAACTCCTTAAACTGTAGCCTGAGAACTCCTCGAACTGTACCCACAGAACTCTATAACTGTTACCTGAGAACTCCTCGAACTATAGCCAGAAAACTCTTAAACTCTAGTCAGAGAACTCCTCGAATTGTTGCCTGAGAACTGCTTGAACTGCAGCCAGAGAACTCTCCAAACTGTAGCCAGAGAACTCCTCGAACTGTTGTCTGAGATCTCTTCGAACTGTAGCCTGAGAACTCCATGAACTTTATCCTGAGAACTCTTTAAACTGTAGAAAGAGAAATCCTCGAACTGTTGCCTGAGAACTTCTCGAACTGTAGCCAGGGAGCTCTCCGAACTGTAGCAAGAGAACTACTTGATCTGTTGCCTGAGAACCCCTCAAACTGTAGCCAGAGAACTCCTTGAACTGTTGCCTGAGAACTGCTCGAACTGTAGCCAGAGAATTCTCCGAACTGTAGCAAGAGAACTTCTCGATCTGTTACCTGAGACCTCCTAGAACAGTAGACAGAAAACTCTTCAAACTGTAGTCAGAGAACTTCTCGAACTGTAGTCAGAGAACTCCTTGAACTGTTGCTTGAGATCTCCTCAAGCTGAAGAATGAAAACTCCTTAAACTGTAGCCTGAGAACTCCTCGAACTGTACCCACAGAACTCTATAACTGTTACCTGAGAACTCCTCGAACTATAGCCAGAAAACTCTTAAACTCTAGTCAGAGAACTCCTCGAATTGTTGCCTGAGAACTGCTTGAACTGCAGCCAGAGAACTCTCCAAACTGTAGCCAGAGAACTCCTCGAACTGTTGTCTGAGATCTCTTCGAACTGTAGTCAGAGAACTCTCCGAACTGTAGCAAGAGATCTCCTTGATCTGTTGCCTGAGAACTCCTCAAACTGTAGCCTGAGAACTCCTCGAACTGTAGTCAGAGAACTCTTCGAACTGTAGCCTGAGAACTCCATGAACTTTATCCTGAGAACTCTTTAAACTGTAGAAAGAGAAATCCTCAAACTGTTGCCTGAGAACTTCTCGAACTGTAGCCAGAGAGCTCTCCGAACTGTAGCAAGAGAATTCCTCGATCTGTTGCCTGAGAACTCTTCAAACTGTAGTCAGAGTACTCCTCGAACTGTTGCCTGAGATCTCTTCGAACTGTAGTCAGATAACTCTCCGAACTGTAGCAAGGGAACTCCTTGATCTGTTGCCTGAGAACTCCTCAATCTGTAGCCTGAGAACTTCTTGAACTTTAGTCAGAGAACTCTTTGAACTGTAGCCTGAGAACCCCTCGAACTGTAGCCAGAGAACTCTTCACACTGTAGTCAGAGAACTCCTTGAACTGTAGCCTGAGAACTCCTCGAACTGTTGCCTGAGAACTCCTCGAACTGTAGCCAGAGAACTCTTCAAACTGTAGAAAGAGAAATCCTCGAACTGTTGCCTGAGAACTTCTCGAACTGTAGCCAGAGAGCTCTCCGAACTGTAGCAAGAGAATTCCTCGATCTGTTGCCTGAGAACTCTTCAAACTGTAGTCAGAGTACTCTCCGAACTGTAGCAAGAGAACTAATTGATCTGTTGCCTAAGAACTCCTCAAACTGTAGCCAGAGAACTCTTTAAACTGTAGTCAGAGAACTCCTTCAACTGTTGTTTTAGAACTGCTCGAACTACAGCCAGAGAACTATCTGAACTGTAGCCAGAGAACTTTTCGAACTGTAGTCAGAGAACTGCTCGAACTACAGCCATAGAACTCTCCGAACTGTAGCCAGAGAACACCTTTAACTGTTGCCTGAGATTTCTTCGAACTGTAGTCAGAGAACTCTTTGAACTGTAGCCTGACAACTCCTCGAACTATAGCCAGAAAACTCTTCAAACTGTTGTCAGAGAACTCCTCGAACTGTTGCCTGAGAACTTCTCGAACTGTAGTCAGAGAACTCCTTGAACTGTTGCTTGAGATCTCCTCGAACTGAAGAAGGAAAACTCCTTAAACTGTAGCCTGAGAACTCCTCGAACTGTACCCACAGAACTCTATAACTGTTACCTGAGAACTCCTCGAACTATAGCCAGAAAACTCTTAAACTCTAGTCAGAGAACTCCTTGAACTGTTGCCTCAGAACTTCTCGAACTGTAGCCAGAGAACTCTTCAAACTGTAGTCAGAGAACTCTCCGAACTGTAGCAAGGGAACTCCTTGATCTGTTGCCTGAGAACCCCTTAATCTGTAGCCTGAGAACTTCTCGAACTGTAGTCAGAGAACTCTTTGAACTGTAGCCTGAGAACCCCTCGAACTGTAGCCAGAGAACCTTCAAACTGTAGCAAGAGAACTTCTCGATCTTTTACCTGAGAACTCCTCGAACAGTAGCCAGAAAACTCTTCAAACTGTAGTCAGAGAACTCTTCGAACTGTAGCCTGAGAACTCCTCGAACTATAGCCAGAAAACTCTTCAAACTGTAGTCAGAGAACTCCTTGAACTGTTGCCTCAGAACTTCTCGAACTGTAGCCAGAGAACTCTTCACACTGTAGTCAGAGAACTCTCCGAACTGTAGCAAGGGAACTCCTTGATCTGTTGCCTGAGAACCCCTTAATCTGTAGCCTGAGAACTTCTCGAACTGTAGTCAGAGAACTCTTTGAACTGTAGCCTGAGAACCCCTCGAACTGTAGCCAGAGAACCTTCAAACTGTAGCAAGAGAACTTCTCGATCTTTTACCTGAGAACTCCTCGAACAGTAGCCAGAAAACTCTTCAAACTGTAGTCAGAGAACTCCTTGAACTGTTGCTTGAGATCTCCTCGAACTGAAGAATGAAAACTCCTTAAACTGTAGCCTGAGAACTCCTCGAACTGTAGTCAGAGAACCTTTCGAACTGTAGCCAGAGAACTCCTCGAACTGTTGCCTGAGATCTCTTCGAACTGTAATCAGAGAACTCTCCGAACTGTAGCAAGAGAACTCCTTGATCTGTTGCCTGAGAACTCCTCAAACTGTAGCCTGAGAACTCTTCGAACTGTTACCTGAGAACTCCTCGAACTATAGCCAGAAAACTCTTTAAACTGTAGTCAGAAAACTCTTCGAACTGTAGCCTGAGAACTCCTCGAACTATAGCCAAAAAATTCTTCAAACTGTAGTCAGAGAACTCCTTGAACTGTTGCCTGAGAACTTCTCGACCTGTAGCCAAAGAACTCTCTGAACTGTAGCCAGAGAACTCCTCGAACTGTTGCCTGAGATCTCTTTGAACCTTTGCCTGAGAACTGCTCGAACTGTAGCCAGAGAACTCCTCGAACTGTTGCCTGAGATCTCTTCGAACTGTTGCCGGAGAACTCCTTGAACTGTAGCCAGAAACCTCTTCAAACTGTAGTCAGAGAACTCCTCGAATCGTAGTCGAAGAATTGTTTCAGCAGTAGCGAAAGTGTTTTTAAGTAGTTATTTTTAAATGATTGCACCACCTTCTATTTGTCTTACTGAATATTAAAGGCCATACTTAAGGTTATATTAAGTATGCACATAAGTTCATCGCATTATTACAGGCAGGATCATATTATTTGTTTAAAAATATTCCCGAGTGTTTTAAACTCTTCCCGTAACTAATATTATTTTAATAATACTCAGTGCCAGGCTGGGGACATTAGGTGACATCGCTCTATGCAGGGTTTAGGATGCAATTTGGGTGAGTATATGAGTTATGATGTCAGGCCCTCAGAACACTTAATATAGTGCTCTGTGGTCAGGCCTATGTTGGGTAGACGAAAACAACCAGATTGCAATGATTTTCAACAACTTGCATTCAGACAGAATGTGTTGGCACTATATTTTCCTTTTATGGTACCAAGGTGTCCTCAAGTGTTAAAGGTAGTGTAAATTGTTTGTATTGACTTCATCGTTGTAGTCCTTTTGTAGCATAGGCGTATCTGAGATCTCAAAGACACCGTCCCTACCTAATAGGGGATAGCGCCCCAGGGATCGTATTATTCCTAGTGAGGGTCCGATACCCCGGAAATCGTAACAATCGTAATTGGGGGCTGAGACCCCATTGATTTTGACCCTCCTAGATTTGATGGGACCTCAGATATCACAACTAACATATATAGAGAGTGAGACCTCTGGTATCACAACCCTCCTAGATAGGTGCTGAAAACTCAGGGATAACGATCCTCCTAAGAAGAGGTCTCAGGTATCGTGACCCTCCTAGGAATGGGGTGAGATCTCAGAGATCAGTCCTAGAAAGGAGTTAAGACTTCAGAGATTGCAACTGTCCTATTTGCGGGCTAAGACCTTAGAGATGGCGACCCACCTAGATAACATCTGAGACCTAAGAGATCTCAACTATCCTACTTAGGGACTAATACCTCAGAGTTGGCGAAGCACCTAGTTAGGGACTGGGGAAAGACCTCAGAGATGGCAACTCTTCTAGTTAGTGCTAGCTACATCCTGAGCTTTGTCAATATGCTTTGCTTTCGTGTCTTGTATCCAGCTACACCTGGCTCCACAACCCCGCAAGTCTAATATATTCAGTCACAATAAGAGGAGACATCGCCACTCCACAACTTCTTCCCTCGCATTGAACGACGTCGTCACATCTCTGCAGGAACATTTAAGTTTGCTTACATCCTGAGCTTGCTCAATCTACGTTGCTTTCGTGTCTTGTGTCCAGCTGCATCTGGCTCCACAA
This sequence comes from Prosapia bicincta, assembly GCA_036971475.1. Classification (NCBI taxonomy): domain Eukaryota; kingdom Metazoa; phylum Arthropoda; class Insecta; order Hemiptera; family Cercopidae; genus Prosapia; species Prosapia bicincta. The sequence goes on along the minus strand of JBAIZL010000010.1, from coordinate 57,074,634 downwards.
CCCCGCAAGTCTAATAGGTTCAATCACAAGGTGAAGAGTCATCGGATAAAGAAAAGGGAAGGAGCCGATCTATACATGTCAGTGGTCATCGATGTACATATTTATTCTATCCTTTACATTGCGCATGGAATTGAAATTCTATCTTCAGCTGTGCTTGGTTCTAGACTCTGCGTATATTGTGGAAAGTCAAACCCCATTATAATGTGTGTGTAATAGTCTTACTGTTTTTAATTCTCATAATATATTATTTTATAATTACAATTTTTCATTTATTAATTTCCATTTTTGTTACAGGTGACCCCCTGAAGACATCTGACCGCATGTAATAAACTTGTACCCCAGTGGTTCCCAAACGTTTAACCCGTGGCTCCCTCGAGGTAATATGTGTTTATTGTGAAGCTTCTACAGAAAATTGCTTTACTTTGTTATTAATAAAGTGTGAAGTAGTTCTTTCAGTGCTGTTCTTCATACAATAGAAGCACATAGGCTATAACGGTGTATTCTTTAAAATTTCTTTTAATTTGGGAACTTTTATTCAAAACATTTTTTATATAAAGAAATTCATATTTAAAAAGAATAAGAAAAAAATACAATTTTATTTAGATACATGAAAAACTTATTTTACTAGGGAGACTGCTTCAGCTTCTCTCCGTCGTTGCCTTCGCCAAGTCCGCTGCTTGTTCCGCCACCGGCGTTTAGTGCGGAGCTCTTTTTCCTAATCATCTCTCATATTCTCTTCATACAGTTGGATGTGGCCATTGGCGAATACTTGGTCCTTGACGTAGACCCCCGGAGCAAGAACGAGCTCAGTAATCTCCCGAAAAGAGGTTGAAAACTCGTCGGCAGGGATCAGCTCAGCGATGCCTTCGTCCGCCTCCTCGGAGTCCCAGAAGGAATACTCCTCGACACGGACCGGCTTGGTCTTCAGCCGACGGCGGCGACGCCGACTCTCTCCCAGCCGGTAGCCACAGCAGCGGGATCCTCCCTGTACTCGATGTTGCGGTACTTCCTCTTACGAGGGGGAGCTGTTGTCTTAGATACCCCAGTATTCGGCGGCGACGACGTCGCAGCCTCTTTGCAAACTGTAAGATTATAAACTCATAAACTGTAAAATTATACAATAGACGGATGGTTTAGTCGTGACGTCAGCCATTACAAGAATTCTACAAGGAAAGGCAGACCATTGTTGTATAGTCAGTAGGTCTCTACTCTTAAACAAATTATTTTATCCTTTTACTGACACTCCAATATTGTAATTCGTCCACAATATTTTTGATTCAATCGTTCAATGCTGAAGCTCGCCCCTGGCGCTGCTGATGATGATATGAAGGATAGCCACGGCGCACACTTTGGGAACCACTGTTGTAAACTATATACATATAAGTTGCATATATTATAATTTTCTTCAAATTGTATTCTAGTATTCAAAATGTACTTAAAAATGTGTGAAAAGTTATTATAAATGTTATTATTATTATTATTATTATCATGAATATTACTATTATACTGTTTTGTAATTATGTAAAAAGAAAATGTAAAACATATTGAAAAAATAAAAAATGTTTATATATTTTCTGGCGTTTTATTTCAAAAGTTCACCATATTGTGTCTGATGAGTGATTTTCCATTTTAATTGCATCCTGAGAGAAGCTGTGAACGTCATTGGTGGTCACACATATCTTTACATGTGGTAAAAATATGTTTAGCCAAAATGATATATAAAGAGGTTTGGCATAAACCACTTCACGTGTTATATACTCCTGATACTTGGAAGAGAATTTTAGAAAGTTTAGATTTTTCAAAATCCGGCCAAAGAAATTAACCGAATAAATATGTTAAGATCAACAACCTCTTTTCTCATTATAGGCTCCTGATACTACCTGGTGAGAGTTTTTTAAAATTTTACTTTAAGAAAGTATCAGGGGAATATGAGATGATAAGAGGTATATCGTCTACCTCTTGTAACATTATAGTCTCCTGATACTTCATGTTAAAGAATTTTAAAATTTTACTTACACAATGTAACAGGTGAATATAAGATGCTAGGAGGTATATCGTAAACCTCTTTTAACGTTATAGTCTCCTGATACTTTGGTGTGTTGCATAAAATGTCGAAATGTATCAGGAGCATATAAGTTATGAAGAGGTAGGCGGTATTGGTATTCCCCGCCCAATCAACCCATCCAGTAGGTGCTGCTATCTGGTTGTAGAAAAATTAACTATACAAAAGAGAACCTTGTTTGTGCTGCTCTCTGGTTGTAAAAAATGTAACTATAAGAGAACCTTGTATGTGCTGCTATCTCTACTACTATTATCGAACTTTTAACAGTTGTATTGAGGAAATAATTCTTACTATCTATTTAATATGATAGGAAAATGGACAATAAATGAAACAATACTTTACAGTAATTTTCAAATTTTATTAATATACTATTGATACATATTATTTATAAATATTTACAGATCGTAAAATATTTTAATTAGCATTTGATTTATACAATAATTTCAATTACATAATATATTATTTTAACTTGAAGCCTAAATTAATTTCCTTTTGAAATCTAAGCCCTCTGTGTTCAGTCTCATAGCATCGTTCTGGAACAAAAAATATAGTCAATTAGCGTGTAATTAGGTACCTTCATTACAAATTAGTGTAAAGTGTGTTTGTTGATTATAATTTATTTCATTATTGCTCTTATTTTCAAATAAATACACTACAAAATTATAAACAAATATTTATATGACAAAATGTGTTTCCTTGTCCTATGCAGCCCAACATTGAAATGTAATTATTTAGTAAAATCCAGATTACTTCCACTTTGGCGATCCGGGAGTTCCAGACCGTCTCAAAGGTGCTGCCACAAGTCCGATGCTGCGACACATAGGGGGTTGTAAACGACGCTGAGCCTTTAGGCAATCCTCTTGGTGTTACGGTCGCCAGGATATTCAAGGTGCTACCACAAGCCCACTGCTGCGAAACCTAAGGGGTCCAAACATTTCTGAGCCTTTAGGCATCCATCTTGGTGTTACGGTCGCCAGGATATTCAAGGTGCTACCACAAGCCCACTGCTGCGAAACCTAAGGGGTCCAAACATTTCTGAGCCTTTAGGCATCCATCTTGGTGTTACGGTCGCCAGGATATTCAAGGTGCTGCCACACGTCAACAGCTGCGAAACCTAAGAGGTCCAAACATTGCTGAGCCTTTAGGCATCCATCTTGGTGTTACGGTCGCCAGGATATTCAAGGTGCTACCACAAGCCCACTGCTGCGAAACCTAAGGGGTCCAAACATTTCTGAGCCTTTAGGCATCCATCTTGGTGTTACGGTCGCCAGGATATTCAAGGTGCTGCCACACGTCAACAGCTGCGAAACCTAAGAGGTCCAAACATTGCTGAGCCTTTAGGCATCCATCTTGGTGTTACGGTCGCCAGGATATTCAAGGTGCTACCACACGTCCACTGCTGCGAAACCTAAGGGGTCCAAACATTGCTGAGCCTTTAGGCATCCATCTTGGTGTTACGGCTGCCAGGATATTCAAGGTGCTGCCACACGTCAACTGCTGCGAAACCTAAGAGGTCCAAACACTGCTGAGCCTTTAGAAATCTATTATGCTATTACAATCTCCAGGTTATGCAAAGTGCTGCCACACGTCCACTGCTGCGACACACAAGACATTGCAAAACACTGCTTAGCCTTTGGCATCCATCTTGGTGTTACGGTCGCCAGGATATTCATGGTGCTGCCACACGTCCACTGCTGCGACACCTAAGAGGTCCAAACACTGCTGAGCCTTTAGGCATCCATCTTGGTGCTACGGCTGCCAGGTTATTCATGGTGCTGCCATACGTCCACTGCTGCGACACCTAAGAGGTCCAAACATTGCTGAGCCTTTAGGCATCCATCTTGGTGTTACGGCTGCCAGGTTATTCAAGGTGCTACCACAAGCTCACTGCTGCGACATCTAAGGGGTCCAAACATTGCTGAGCCTTTAGTCAACCATCTTGGTGCTACGGCTGCCTGGTTATTCATGGTGCTGCCACACGTCCACTGCTGCGACACCTAAGAGGTCCAAACATTGCTGAGCCTTTAGGCATCCATCTTGGTGCTACGGCTGCCAGGTTATTCAAGGTGCTGCCACACGTCCACTGCTGCGAAACCTAAGGGGTCCAAACATTGCTGAGCCTTTAGGCATCCATCTTGGTGCTACGGCTACCAGGTTATTCATGGTGCTGCCACACGTCCACTGCTGCGACACCTAAGAGGTCCAAACATTGCTGAGCCTTTAGGCATCCATCTTGGTGTTACGGCTGCCAGGTTATTCATGGTGCTGCCACACGTCCACTGCAGCGACACCTAAGAGGTCCAAACACTGCTGAGCCTTTAGGCATCCATCTTGGTGTTACGGCTGCCAGGTTATTCAAGGTGCTACCACAAGCCCACTGCTGCGAAACCTAAGAGGTCCAAACATTGCTGAGCCTTTAGGCATCCATCTTGGGCTACGGCTGCCAGGTTATTCATGGTGCTGCCACAAGCCCACTGCTGCGAAACCTAAGAGGTCCAAACACTGCTGGGCCTTTAGGCATCCATCTTGGTGCTACGGCTGCCACGTTATTCATGGTGCTGCCACACGTCCACTGCTGCGACACCTAAGAGGTCCAAACATTGCTGAGCCTTTAGGCGTCCATCTTGGTGTTACGACTGCCAGGTTATTCAAGGTGCTACCACAAGCTCACTGCTGCGACACCTAAGAGGTCCAAACACTGCTGAGCCTTTAGGCATCCATCTTGGTGCTACGGCTGCCAGGTTATTCATGGTGCTGCCACTCGTCCACTGCTGCGACACCTAAGAGGTCCAAACACTGCTGAGTCTTTAGGCATCTATCTTGGTGTTACGGTCGCCAGGATATTCATGGTGCTGCCACACGTCCACTGCTGCTACACCTAAGAGGTCCAAACATTGCTGAGCCTTTAGGCATCCATCTTGGTGCTACGGCTGCCAGGTTATTCATGGTGCTGCCACACGTCCACTGCTGCGACACCTAAGAGGTCCAAACACTGCTGAGCCTTTAGGCATCCATCTTGGTGCTACGGCTGCCAGGTTATTCATGGTGCTGTCACACGTCCACTGCTGCGACACCTAAGAGGTCCAAACACTGCTGAGCCTTTAGGCATCCATCTTGGTGCTACGGCTGCCAGGTTATTCATGGTGCTGCCACACGTCCACTGCTGCGACACCTAAGAGGTCCAAACACTGCTGAGCCTTTAGGCATCCATCTTGGTGCTACGGCTGCCAGGTTATTCATGGTGCTGCCACAAGCCCACTGCTGCGAAACCTAAGAGGTCCAAACACTGCTGAGCCTTTAGGCATCCATCTTGGTGCTACGGCTGCCACGTTATTCATGGTGCTGCCACACGTCCACTGCTGCGACACCTAAGAGGTCCAAACATTGCTGAGCCTTTAGGCGTCCATCTTGGTGTTACGGCTGCCAGGTTATTCAAGGTGCTACCACAAGCTCACTGCTGCGACACCTAAGAGGTCCAAACACTGCTGAGCCTTTAGGCATCCATCTTGGTGCTACGGCTGCCAGGTTATTCATGGTGCTGCCACTCGTCCACTGCTGCGACACCTAAGAGGTCCAAACACTGCTGAGCCTTTAGGCATCCATCTTGGTGTTACGGTCGCCAGGATATTCATGGTGCTGCCACACGTCCACTGCTGCTACACCTAAGAGGTCCAAACATTGCTGAGCCTTTAGGCATCCATCTTGGTGCTACGGCTGCCACGTTATTCATGGTGCTGCCACACGTCCACTGCTGCGACACCTAAGAGGTCCAAACACTGCTGAGCCTTTAGGCATCCATCTTGGTGCTACGGCTGCCAGGTTATTCATGGTGCTGTCACACGTCCACTGCTGCGACACCTAAGAGGTCCAAACGCTGCTGAGCCTTTAGGCATCCATCTTGGTGCTACGGCTGCCAGGTTATTCATGGTGCTGCCACACGTCCACTGCTGCGACACCTAAGAGGTCCAAACACTGCTGAGCCTTTAGGCATCCATCTTGGTGCTACGGCTGCCAGGTTATTCATGGTGCTGCCACAAGCCCACTGCTGCGAAACCTAAGAGGTCCAAACACTGCTGAGCCTTTAGGCATCCATCTTGGTGCTACGGCTGCCACGTTATTCATGGTGCTGCCACACGTCCACTGCTGCGACACCTAAGAGGTCCAAACATTGCTGAGCCTTTAGGCGTCCATCTTGGTGTTACGGCTGCCAGGTTATTCAAGGTGCTACCACAAGCTCACTGCTTCGAAACCTAAGAGGTCCAAACACTGCTGAGCCTTTAGGCATCCATCTTGGTGCTACGGCTGCCACGTTATTCATGGTGCTGCCACACGTCCACTGCTGCGACACCTAAGAGGTCCAAACATTGCTGAGCCTTTAGGCATCCATCTTGGTGTTACGGTCGCCAAGACCTGCAAGGTGGAGCCACAGGTCCACTGCTGCGACCCACAAGGAATTGCAAACACTGCTGAGATTTTAGGCATCCATCTTGGTGTTACGGTCGCCAAGACCTGCAAGGTGGAGCCACAGGTCCACTGCTGCGACACACTAGGAGTTGCAAACACTGCTGAGATTTCAGGCATCCATCTTGGTGTTACGGTCGCCAAGACCTGCAAGGTGGAGCCACAGGTCCACTGCTGCGACACACAAGGAGTTGCAAACACTGCTGAGATTTTAGGCATCCATCTTGGTGTTACGGTCGCCAAGACCTGCAAGGTGGAGCCACAGGTCCACTGCTGCGACCCACAAGGAATTGCAAACACTGCTGAGATTTTAGGCATCCGTCTTGGTGTTAGGGTCGCCAGGACCTGCAAGGTGCTGTCACAGGTCCACTGCTGCGACACACAATTAATTGCAAACATTTCTGAGCATTTATGCATCCATCTTGGTGTTACGGTCGCCAGGACTTGCAAGGTGGAGCCACAGGTCCACTGCTGCGACACACAAGGTATTGCAAACATTTCTGATCCTTTAGGTATCCTTCTTGGTGTTACGGTCGCCAGAACCTGCAAGGTGCTATCACAGGTCCACTGCTGCGACACACAAGGAGTTGCAAACACGTCTGAGCCTTTAGGCATCCATCTTCGTGTTACGGCTGCCAGGTTATTCAAGGTGCTACCACAAGCCCACTACTACGACACTTAAGGGGTCTAATACCACAAGTCCGCTGCTGCGACACACAAGAAGTTGCAAAAAATGCCGAGCCATCAGGCGTCCTTGTATTACAGTCGCCAGGCCCTGTAAGGTGCTGTCACAGGTCAACTGCTGAGACACAAGGAGTTGCAAACATTTCTGAGCCTCTATGCATCCATCTTGGTGTCACGGTAGCCAGGTCCTGCAAGGTGCTGCAACAGATCAGATGCTGCAACACACATGAGGTTGCAAACACAGCTGAGTTTTTTTTATGCATCCATCTTGGTGTTACGGTAGCCAGGTCCTGCAAGGTGCTGCAACAAGTCTGATGCTGCGGCACACATGGGGTTGCAAATACTGCTCAGCCTTTATGCATCCATCTGAGTTTTACGGTAGCCAGGTCCTGCAAGGTGCTGTAGCAGGTTAGATGCTGCGACACATAAGGAGTTGCAAGCATTGCTGAGCATTTATGCATCCATCTTGGTGTTACGGTCGCCAGGTGCTGCAACAGGTCAGATGCTGCGACACACTAGGAGTTGCAAACACTGCTGAGATCTTAGGCATCCATCTTGGTGTTACGGTCGCCAAGACCTGCAAGGTGGAGCCACAGGTCCACTGCTGCGACCCACAAGGAATTGCAAACACTGCTGAGATTTTAGGCATCCATCTTGGTGTTACGGTCGCCAAGACCTGCAAGGTGGAGCCACAGGTCCACTGCTGCGACACACTAGGAGTTGCAAACACTGCTGAGATTTTAGGCATCCATCTTGGTGTTAGGGTCGCCAGGACCTGCAAGGTGCTGTCACAGGTCCACTGCTGCGACACACAATTAATTGCAAACATTTCTGAGCATTTATGCATCCATCTTGGTGTTACGGTCGCCAGGACTTGCAAGGTGGAGCCACAGGTCCACTGCTGCGACACACAAGGTATTGCAAACATTTCTGATCCTTTAGGTATCCTTCTTGGTGTTACGGTCGCCAGAACCTGCAAGGTGCTATCACAGGTCCACTGCTGCGACACACAAGGAGTTGCAAACACGTCTGAGCCTTTAGGCATCCATCTTGGTGTTACGGTCGCCAGGTCCTGCAATGTGCTGTCACAGGTCCACTGCTACGACACACAAGGAGTTGCAAACACGTCTGAGCCTTTAGGTATCCTTCTTGGTGTTACGGTCGCCAGAACCTGCAAGGTGCTATCACAGGTCCACTGCTACGACACACAAGGAGTTGCAAACACGTCTGAGCCTTTAGGCATCCATCTTCGTGTTACGGTCGCCAGGTCCTGCAAGATGGTGTCTCAGGTCGTCCACTGTTACGACACACAAGGTGTTGCAAACACAGCTGAGCCTTTAGGCATCCATCTTGGTGTTACGGTCGCCAGGTCCTGCAAGGTGCAGCCACAGGTCCACCGTTACGACACACAAGGAGTTGCAAATACTGATGAGCCTTTAGGCATCCATCTCGGTGTTACGTTCTCCAGATCTTCAAGGCGCTGCCAAAGGCCAACTGTTGCGTTACACAAGGCGTTGCAAACATTTCTGAGCCTTTAGGCGTCCATCTTGCCGTTACGGTCGGCAGGTTGGATTACTTAATTAATTGTAATTAGGATTTTTGTATTGTGGTTAGTGGGTTTTATTTATTCAGTTAAAATAAAAAAAAGTTTTTAAAGCAATCTCTTTAATTTCTACTCAGTTGCCAGAGCCTTCTTGAAACATATAACTTTGTTAAATAATCAATATAAAACATGTGTTTATAAAAATAAACTATTATTGCCTATGGTATAACATTGTTATATTTATAGGGCCTATAAAATTACAAGCCTGTGTCATTATTTCCTTATTAGTTTCATTTTAAGACTATTATTTTGCAATGACAATATACAAGAGTATTAAGGGGACATATACGCCTACGTTGTTTATCATAAAACAATTACTTTTGATATTTTGCTACATATTTTTTTGATTACAATTATATGTAATGCACATACATTTTATTTGCATATAAATTACACACAAAATATATAGTCTAAGTTACCATATTTACATTGCATCTAAGAATTGGTCGCTACAAGAGCGTACAAGTACAGACTCTGATTATATACATATTACTGAGTAATTCTGTTGGTAAATTTTACTTTCATATGTTTGTTAGCCTGCAAATAGTTATTATTTAGCAAATGACGAGGAAGACAATGCTTTTATACTGTTCTTACGTTTGGGTTTTACGGTTAGAGATTTCTACAAAGTTGGAACTGTGAAGGAATATTCTAATTGAGATTAAGTTCTTGAGTATTGTGTATTCTCAAACAGTCTTCAAAATTACTAAGTCAATTACTAAGTAATGTCATTAGAAGGAATAAAAGTTATTTATAGAAAAAGTTATTTCTGAGAGATATTTCTTCATAGGACGACGTCAGCCAAGAAACCTAACCTAATATTTGCAATGAATCTTGTTATATAAATAGCTAGCAAATATACTGAGTACAAACATAAAACCAATATAGATGATGCTGTATTAGGTGAATTTAGGCCACTTTACCAGGAATCAAAAAGGCCTAACTTGCTCAGAGAATGTTTACGCGGATGCACTCAAACCCTCACTGAGACCTTTTACTCTGTCATACTTTGATGGCTTCCAAACCTTATAATGCGGAGCCCTAGATACTGTATTAGGTGAATTTAAGCCTCTTTACCAGGAGTTACCAAAACCTAACTTACTCAGAGAATGTTTACACGGATGCACTCAAACTGTCGCTGAGAGCTTTTACTCTGCCATACTTTGATGGCTTCCAAACCTTATAATGCGGAGCCCTAGATGCTGTATTAGGTGAATTTAAGCCTCTTTACCAGGAATTACAATAGCCTAACTTGCTCAGAGAATGTTTACACGGATGCACTCAAACTGTCACTGAGAGCTTTTACTCTGCCATACTTTGAAGGCTTCCAAACCTTATAATGCGGAGCCCTAGATGCTGTATTAGGTGAATTTAAGCCACTTTACCAGGAATTACAATAGCCTAACTTGCTCAGAGAATGTTTACACGGATGCACTCAAACTGTCGCTGAGAGCTTTTACTCTGCCATACTTTGATGGCTTCCAAACCTTATAATGCGGAGCCCTAGATGCTGTATTAGGTGAATTTAAGCCTCTTTACCAGGAGTTACCAAAGCCTAACTTACTCAGAGAATGTTTACACGGATGCACTCAAACTGTCGCTGAGAGCTTTTACTCTGCCATACTTTGATGGCTTCCAAACCTTATATTGCGGAGCCCTAGATACTGTATTAGGTGAATTTAAGCCACATTACCAGGAGTTACCAAAGCCTAACTTACTCAGAGAATGTTTACACGGATGCACTCAAACTGTCGCTGAGAGCTTTTACTCTGCCATACTTTGATGGCTTCCAAACCTTATAATGCGGAGCCCTAGATGCTGTATTAGGTGAATTTAAGCCTCTTTACCAGGAGTTACCAAAGCCTAACTTACTCAGAGAATGTTTACACGGATGCACTCAAACTGTCGCTAAGAGCTTTTACTCTGCCATACTTTGATGGCTTACAAACCTTATAATGCGGAGCCCTAGATGCTGTATTAGGTGAATTTAAGCCTCTTTACCAGGAGTTACCAAAGCCTAACTTACTCAGAGAATGTTTACACGGATGCACTCAAACTGTCGCTGAGAGCTTTTACTCTGTCATACTTTGATGGCTTCCAAACCTTATAATGCGGAGCCCTAGATGCTGTATTAGGTGAATTTAAGCCTCTTTACCAGGAGTTACCAAAGCCTAACTTACTCAGAGAATGTTTACGCGGATGCACTCAAACTGTCGCTGAGAGCTTTTACTCTGTCATACTTTGATGGCTTCCAAACCTTATAATGCGGAGCCCTAGATGCTGTATTAGGTGAATTTAAGCCTCTTTACCAGGAATTACCAAAGCCTAACTTACTCAGAGAATGTTTACACGGATGCACTCAAACTGTCGCTGAGAGCTTTTACTCTGCCATACTTTGATGGCTTCCAAACCTTATAATGCGGAGCCCTAGATGCTGTATTAGGTGAATTTAAGCCTCTTTACCAGGAATTACAATAGCCTAACTTACTCAGAGAATGTTTACACGGATGCACTCAAACTGTCACTGAGAGCTTTTACTCTGCCATACTTTGATGGCTTCCAAACCTTATAATGCGGAGCCCTAGATGCTGTATTAGGTGAATTTAAGCCACTTTACCAGGAATTACAATAGCCTAACTTGCTCAGAGAATGTTTACACGGATGCACTCAAACTGTCGCTGAGAGCTTTTACTCTGCCATACTTTGATGGCTTCCAAACCTTATAATGCGGAGCCCTAGATGCTGTATTAGGTGAATTTAAGCCTCTTTTCCAGGAATTACAATAGCCTAACTTGCTCAGAGAATGTTTACACGGATGCACTCAAACTGTCGCTGAGAGCTTTTACTCTGCCATACTTTGATGGCTTCCAAACCTTATAATGCGGAGCCCTAGATGCTGTATTAGGTGAATTTAAGCCTCTTTACCAGGAATTACAATAGCCTAACTTGCTCAGAGAATGTTTACACGGACGCACTCAAACTGTCGCTGAGAGCTTTTACTCTGCCGTACTTTGATGGCTTCCAAACCTTATAATGCGGAGCCCTAGATGCTGTATTAGGTGAATTTAAGCCTCTTTACCAGGAATTACAATAGCCTAACTTGCTCAGAGAATGTTTACACGGATGCTTTCAAACTGTCGCTGAGAGCTTTTACTCTGCCATACTTTGATGGCTTCCAAACCTTATAATACGGAGCCCTAGATGCTGTATTAGGTGAATTTAAGCCTCTTTACCAGGAATTACAATAGCCTAACTTGCTCAGAGAATGTTTACACGGACGCACTCAAACTGTCGCTGAGAGCTTTTACTCTGCCATACTTTGATGGCTTCCAAACCTTATAATGCGGAGCCCTAGATGCTGTATTAGGTGAATTTAAGCCTCTTTACCAGGAATTACAATAGCCTAACTTGCTCAGAGAATGTTTACACGGATGCACTCAAACTGTCGCTGAGAGCTTTTAGTCTGTCATACTTTGATGGCTTCCAAACCTTATAATGCAAAGCCCTAGATGCTGTATTAGGTGAATTTAAGCCTCTTTACCAGGAATTACAATAGCCTAACTTGCTCAGAGAATGTTTACACGGATGCACTCAAACTGATGCTGAGAGCTTTTACTCTGCCATACTTTGATGGCTTCCAAACCTTATAATGCGGAGCCCTAGATGCTTATTAGGTGAATTTAAGCCTCTTTACCAGGAGTTACCAAAGCCTAACTTGCTCAGAGAATGTTTACACGGATGCACTCAAACTGTCGCTGAGAGCTTTTACTCTGCCATACTTTGTTTGCTTCCACACCTTACAATGTGGAGCCCTAGATGCTGTAATAGTTGCAATTAAGCCTCTTTACCAGGAATTACCAAAGCCTAACTTGCTCAGAGAATGTTTACGCGGATGCACTCAAACCGTCACATAGAGCTTTTACTTTCTTGACTTCCAAACCTTACAATGTGGAGCCCTAGATGCTGTAATGGTTGCAATTAAGCCTCTTTACCAGGAATTACCAAAGCCTAACTTGCTCAGAGAATGTTTACACGGATACACTCAAACCGTCACTGAGAGCTTTTACTCTGCCATACTTTGTTGGCTTCCAAACATTACAATGCAGAGCCCTAGATGCTGTAATAGTTTCAATTAAGCCTCTTTACCAGGAATTACCAAAGCCTAACTTGCTCAGAGAATGTTTACACGGATACACTCAAACCGTCACTGAGAGCTTTTACTCTGCCATACTTTGTTGGCTTCCAAACATTACAATGCAGAGCCCTAGATGCTGTAATAGTTTCAATTAAGCCTCTTTACCAATAATTACCAAAGCCTAACTTGCTCAGAGAATGTTTACATGGATGCACTCAAACTGTCGCTGAGAGCTTTTACTCTGCCATACTTTGATGGCTTCCAAACCTTACAATGCAGAGCCCTAGATGCTGTAATAGTTTCAATTAAGCCTCTTTACCAGGAATTACCAAAGCCTAACTAGCTCAGAGAATGTTTACACGGATGCACTCAAACTGTCGCTGAGAGCTTTTACTCTGCCATACTTTGATGGCTTCCAAACCTTATAATGCGGAGCCCTAGATGCTGTAATAGTTGCAATAAAGCCTCTTTACCAGGAATTACCAAAGACTAACTTGCTCAGAGAATGTTTACACGGATGCACTCAAACCGTCACTGAGAGCTTTCACTCTGCCATACTTTGTTTGCTTCCACACCTTACAATGTGGAGCCCTAGATGCTGTAATGGTTGCAATTAAGCCTCTTTACCAGGAATTACCAAAGACTAACTTGCTCAGAGAATGTTTACGCGGATGCACTCAAAGCGTCACTGAGAGCTTTTACTTTCTTGACTTCCAAACCTTACAATGTGGAGCCCTAGATGCTGTAATAGTTGCAATTAAGCCTCTTTACCAGGAATTACCAAAGCCTAACTTGCTCAGAGAATGTTTACGCGGATGCACTCAAAGCGTCACTGAGAGCTTTTACTTTGTTGGCTTCCAAACCTTATTAAAAGTCAAAACTTTTCTAACACTAAACACAACTTTACAATGGTTTTTTACAATTATTTATTTACAAATTCTTTAATATAAAGAATTTACAAACAAAGGAATCAATTAAAAGCAAATTTCTTACATTCCGCTCAATTACCAAACTTTATTCGTAACAATAAATTTTAACCAAATTATAATTATAAAAATATACATACTGCAACGTTAATAAATATCTTATAATCTCGTTTAGCATTTTAGGGTTACATAAGTACCTAATTAGTGTCAGCCATTACTAAACTAAAACCTCGTTGTGAATACAGGAAACTTACATTCAGTTTTAAAGAATCTACAGTTACATTTATGTAGCAATTCCAAGAAATAATGAAACATTAAATTTACTTACTTAATATTGATAGTTCTCAATAATTCTCAGTTATATTAAAATATACATACGTCGCACTCAGGTTCAGTTTTTTACAATTATTTGTGAATCGGAAAAGATAACCTTAAACTAGAATAACTCTGGCGACTGAAACAGCTGACTAGTATAATTCATTGTTGGCCTGTTGATTAAACAATGGATGAGAAATTTGTTTAGCTGTGGCAGGATAACGTTGATTTAGGTGGTAAATAATGTTTGTTAAAATAGAAAGGTATTAAACTGGATTTTTACAAATATTTGTGAGTCGCAAAGATAACCTTAAACTACCACAACATATGCTACTAAAACAACTGATCCATTGTTGGACAGACTAACCTCTAGAATAGTATGACAAGGAATTTGTTTGGCTGTGGTCGGTGACTTCGATTTACGTGAAAACTGAAAGATACTGCACTGATTTTGGAAGTAGGGAATTGGTTTAATCTCGAGTTAAATACATCAATGTGGTTTTGGTCAGGTTGGGGGCAACTACAGCGATATAATGAATGGAATATTAATTCTGAAATCCATTTCCCTACTTACAAACAATATGAAGTCCTTTTAAAAAAATCAAAAATAAATTACAAAACAAGAAATCGTTTTGTAGAAAGTTTCTGCTACTATTCACAGTTACCAAATTCTATTGAAGACAAGATTTATAAAAACAATAACGCCAATAACTACGGGCTAAGTAGTTTGTCACAGTTGTGCATAATACAAATAAAATCAGCAAACTCGCACATTCAAGGATACAACCCTTAACGAGGGCACGCTTCCCTTTACACGCGTATTTGGAGGGTTCCGGGGTGTCACAATTCTTAATTATTGTAGTGTTTTGAAATTATTCGCAGTATTTTGGTTTAATTAAAATGTCTAAATGCCTCAACAGTTTGTATTGAATAACAGTTAAACGCGTTGGTTCAAACCTCAAGAAAATTTAGTCTAAAGATCACTTCCGCTGAAGATGTTTATAAATAGAAGAAGGAACCAGTGTAAAGTTGTATAAAAGTAAATAGACAGATAGCAACTTACTCTAAAGCCTTGACAACTCATCCCATGGAGTCCCGAAGGAAGGTGGCGTGTTACCCAAGTTGCAGTGTCCATCCCCACTATCTGCCGGGTTCTTGGGCTGGTTCTGTAAAATGTACAAGTTACCTTATAATATACATCATCATGTCACCGTCTCTGGCATGAGGGAAGTAATATAGTTAGTAGCATGACTTAGGTCTTCATGTTTACCTTGTTATATGTGAAGCTTAGAATTATTTAGTAATTTTCTTTGTCAGACTTAAGAAAAGGTTTGTTAAAATGTAAGGTTATTTTGTTTTTGTTTTCTTCAATTCCTTCTATTAGTTAACTCTCTCCTTGTATATATATCTATTTCAAATTTTCTATCGTTATTAAAATGATTTTTATTCATCCACTCAAGATTAGCCATATATTCTTAAACTTTCGCAACAATGGCTAGTTAAATGTACAACAAAATAAATAGGTGTAACAGGAGAAGAGGAAATTCAAATAATATTAAAACGTTAGCATGCAGGACCCTTACATTGACCATTGTGGGTTTCAGAACACATATGAACAAATAAAAACAAAGTTTATTATTGCCAAAATATATAAACTTATGTTCAAAATTTGGTAAACCATTGGGATACTTTTAAAAAGTAAATAGTTATGCCTTTATCAATTTTAAAATATGTATCAATTATGATGGATGTAAGGGTTGTTTGTTTATTAGATGTGCTTCGTTTAGTCTTTCATGTGTTTATAATGGACATTTTATATTCAATGCCTTGTCCAATGTATTCATGGTGAATGGATTCTGTGCTTTGTATTGCTGTTTCTGTGTCCAAACATTTGTTTGTAGTTTTATTTTTTGGGGTGTAACCTTTTTAAAGTCTTTTGTTTAAGTCTTAATGCGTTTATATTAAATTCGATGTTTATGGTGTTTATTTATGCGTGGGTAAAACGTTTGGTGGGTGTAAAAGTGTTATTGTTATGTGTTGAGAGTTTTGCTCGTGTCTGATGCTCTGTTGCTGTCTGTGTGTATATTCTTTGGTGTATGGGACGGTTTCTTCGAGCACTAATTGCGAACTATCAACGATTATGTTCAATTGTTTTTTATGTAGGTCATTAAATAAAACCCATACAACAA
>JBAIZL010000010.1:56905759-57055759 GCA_036971475.1 Prosapia bicincta | reverse complement strand
GTGTGTGTGTGTGTGTGTGTGCCAAGTTAAAGCGCTCCATACATACACACAAACAATTCAAACACGAAAGAAGATATCTTCCATGACAGTGCGATCCATACGTTTTCTCGTTGATTAAGGAACGAATCATACTTCTACCAGGTGATTAGTTTTACGAAATATTTACACAAAATGTCATTATATTCGCAACAACCTTCACCACAAAATGTAGGATGATTCATCAGGATTGTGTAAAATTGCACAGAATCTGTTTGAATTTATTGCGTAGCTTGTAGAAATGGATGCCGGATATTTTCTAGAATGCACAATTTAAGCTTCTTCAAAATCTAAATCCATGAATTACAAATGGCAACACCAGGCTACAAAATTATTTTTGCGTACATATATAAGGTAAATGCTTCAAGGGATTAATAAACAGTAAAAATATAAAGTTAACATAAAATCTCACTGAGAAATAAATTAACTTCCCTATAATATCATTATTGGATATAATCTGGTTATAGAAGCACACAAAATTATACATACATGTTTCGGCAACACTACAAGTTGTCTTCTTTTTTGAGAAAATTTTAGATTTTAACAGGATAAAGTTTCTTGTGATATGTAAATAACTCTTCTTATATGTTTAATGTAAAATACTTGCTTAATTAGAAACAAATTAAGGCAACCGTCTTACTGAACAAATTATTATAAACTAATTGCACGATATCGAGAGCACAGTGGTACAATATATTAGAAAGAACCCGAAAGATCCCCGGCGTTCTTTCCAATATTTTCATTGTAATTACTTTTAACAACAAACTTTCAATTTAATAACCTGCATGCAAAAGGCGAAAACCACTAAAATCTTCACATTTCTAATCGAGTAAGAAATGTTAAAATAAACGCACTGGTCGAAGAAACACAGCTGACTGCCCGATTCCCTTGCAGTCCAAAGTCTACTCTAGTTGGCTGTGGCCGCCTCGACATTCTTCCTTTGGTTTGTTTACTCTAGACTAGACATTAAAGTGAATTTGGCAACACAGCTTGGTTGATTATAAGCTAACAGTTCAATTTATTGTCTTATAAGTTCATAATTAGAAAATAAAATCTGTAAATAAAGATTAATATAAAATTAATCCTCTTACATTCGAGAAATTGTAGTATATAATCATTAGTTATTCCATCAAAGCCAACCAATATTTGGTTCAGAATCGATTATATTTAAAAACATGTTGGAAAGACATCATTGTTATTGTCATTTTAGCAAAGTCTTAATGAAATCGATTTTGAACAAAATAACTATTTATTACATTTTCTCCAATTCAGTCGCACATATTGCACTTTAAAATTAAATTCAACGAAAAACTTGTCTTTCCCAAGAACTATGAATAATTTTGAACTTTTTAGATTGTCCTACCATTATTATTATTGATAAAATTTTATTATTTTCTGTAAACGTGACCAATCACTTTCACTGTTACGGCCAGAGGACTGTTTTGTGCCCGAAGCATTGGCGGCAACCTGGAAAAGAAGCGCTTAGCACGACCTAAAGAAGGATTTCCAGGACCTCAGAAGAAATGGTAGTTAATAATGAAAGAACTGAGAACATAATGAGAAGATTTTCATAAAGAACCTATGGGGGACGGCTACATACTTTCAAATGTTATCGATTACAATTTTTAGTTTTATTGGAATAACTAAACTTAATGGATAACCTCAATAGGAGAACTTTAAAACATTTTACAATATCAACATGAAAAAGGCAACTTGTCGTATTCGGGAATGGTCGTTCCTCCATGAGGAATCTTTTGACTACGATGTAAGTGTTTTAAACAGTCGGTAGGGGCGCCAATGACGGGGAACCGGTCACCATTATCTTTCTGTGCACCATTTAATTCAAGACATTTTCTATATTTTTATAGTTTGGAAAACATAATAATAATATTTAAGAACAACTAAACGTTGAAAAAACATAATAATCCTAAACAAGTGAAATACCGTATGCGCCAAAATAAACAGCACTAAAACAGTTGTAAGATTTCATTTTATTTACATAGTTTTACAAACCTATGCAAGTAAAAAGAAGCTAAATCGGCTAGACCCGGGTATAGGCATGTGCTAAATGGGCTCCGTTCAATTTGAAACAACATTTGTACCTTTTTTGAAGGTTTTGCATCATTTTAGAAAAGAGGGGTTGTTTCATGCTCGTTATACACGAGGTTATTTTTCACCATTTTTGGAAAATCTTCTTCTTCACTACTCCCCAATTGTAGGCGTCAGGTGGTGTAAGATCTAGGAAGTGGGAAGGTAAGTAAATTTTGTTCTAAGGGAGATGCGGTTACCTACTAAAGTTTTTTGAAGGAAAGCAATGTTATCCAAGGCAGTCCAATTCCAAATGAGCGAAAATATTGCTCTACAGTGAAGGATTTCTCAATCACAAGTTGGCACAGCTGATCAAGAAGGCCACTACAGCTGATTCAGTTACAGTACTGTTTATTTTATACCAATAAAGAGATTCAATATTAATATTATTTACATACAGCTTCACAAGCTAGTTATATTTTTGAGACGGCAAGGAATAAGAAGCCCAATACATTACTCAGCGGCCCCCCCTAGAATTTCATAACGGGGGCCAAGAACATCAACAACAGGGAGCACATCAACTCGGATGTAATATTTCCTCAATCAGTCAAGTTATGTCAATGTATACTTTGTTTTACTTTAACGAGGAACTTGAACAACTTTATTTTTAAGGTATATTAATGAAGCTTTTATTAATGATGCATTTAAATATTTTTAACATTTTAATTTGGTATTTACCTAATGCTTCTAATAGTTCAGGCACAAATAAAACTAAAATATGTATTATTAACACTTATTTATTGGTAAATCTTGGTCGTTAAGTTTATATACGGCGCATGCGCACTATACGTTTTCCAATAAGGATTACTTTTCCTCTATAAGGATGGCCATGAGGGTCCCTACGGTGTGCCACTGATATAACTACCAACTTAATAACTCGGTATATCCCTAGTCTAAGCCCTGGTGCTTTGTCCCTGCTGGCGAGCAGCTCCAGTGGTGCGTAAGCTTTCAAGGTCTGTACGATAAAGGACTATAAAGCAGTCACAACCCAAAGGGTCGAGGTGAAGCAGCAAACAAACGTATCCACCAACTTGAATGTTTCATCATCCATATTTGATAAGGCATAAGGTTTTAGCATATGTATATAGGCTAACTTTCGTAGGCTTACATGTCCAGACTTTGTAAAGAATGTTGTGAGGTAGCGTGAATCTGGAAACTGGAGTTGATTATTTGCCTAGTTGTGTCTTTTCAATTAAAACCTTTACATAGCAGAATACAATGCAACCAAACACCCAACTATTTGTACGCTACAGTAAACATAAGCAACCCATCAACTCACCTTTGCGCTGTGCACGATGCTGGGGGGGGCTCTTGAGGCCTTGGGGAAGGGCTCAGGGAGGGCTTCCCCAACTCATCCTCTGCTTGACTCTCCATTAGTCTGCAATTGCAATAACAACATTAATTGTTTCCATCTATAGCTTAGTATTACTCTATGGGAAGTTCTCTCTGCAGTTTAGTATCTTAAAGTAAAAAGATAGGCTAAACGTTTTTTCCTTTTTTAATAAGATTCTATCTAACATTTTGGTAAAAATAGTTTACCTTAGATTTTTTATTCACAACTTAGATAATGACAGGTAAAACCTTTCCTTTTAAAATCCTTCGAATTATACAAAAGCAAGACATCAATATTTGATTCGCTTCCTAAATATTACACACAAAGAGATATAGCATGAAAGATTAATTAAATAATTATTTCCACACATTATGGTCCTTCAAAACCAAATGTATGCTCCAATATAAACAATGTTATTCCTCAGCAGGTTTTCCAAAAACCTATTTCCCAAAGCTTCATGCTTGAAGCAATCATAGCCAATTATTACTTCACCATTACACACACATGTAACCTATAAAAGTAGCCAACATCAAATGTAACAATTTTACATCGTGCGAATGTTTGCTATAATATGACGCTTTTTTGCTATTGTTTCTTTCAAAAACGGTAGCCAAGTGTTAAAACAGGTTATAAGCTAAAGTTTCTGTTATCCGTATATGATATTGCCAATACCAGCTGGTCAGCTGGTTTGCTGTGTATGTGACTGTGTTACCGTGTGACTGTGTGTCTCTGTGGGCCTGTATTATTGTGTCTGTGAATTACAATCAATGTATTACAAATGGCAACACCAGACTACAAAATTAATTTTGCTTACATATCTAAGGTAAATGCTTAAAGTGTTTAATGAGCAGTAGACATATAAAGTTAACATAAAATCTCGCCTAACAAATATTATATCTTTCTTATAGCATCGTTATTATCTATTTATAAGAAATATTATAAAAACACAAAACCCACAACAAGATATAGTTCTCAATACATAGGCCTACATGTATCGGCAAAACTACAAGTTGTCTTCTTTGTGCGATTTTAGCAGGACAAAGGTACTTGTGAAATTTAAATATTTCTTCCTATCTGGTTATTGTAAAATATCTGCCTTAATAGAAAACAATAAAGGAAAGCCTCTAACTGTCTCAAATATTATAAACTAATTACCCTTGACAACAAACTTTTAATTAAAAACTGTTAGACAAAATGCGAAACCACAGCTAAATTCATCACAACTCTAATCAAGTAAGACAAGATAAACGCACTGGTCGAATAAACAGCTGACTGGCCGATTCCCTTGCAGTCTAAAGTCTAGATCGTAGCGATAAGAATTTGTTACTCTAGTTGGCTGAGGCCGCCTCGACATTATTCCTTTAATTACTCTAGACATTACATTGAAGTGAATGTGGCTACATAGTTTGGTTGTATTGTAAATTAGCAGTTCAATTGTCTTTTATGATCATAATTGAAAAGTCCAATTTAAAAAAAGGTTAATATATCGAACTATTCACATTCGAGAACTGTAGTATATAAACATTAATTAATTCTGCCAAAGCCAACAGAACCTTGGTTCGGAATTAAGTATTCGGAAACGCATGTTGAAAAGGCAACATTGTTTTAATACGATTTTTAATAATTCTGGTTGAAAACTATTTTGAACAAAATAAAAAATTACTATGTATTCTCCAATTCAGTTACACTTAAAAGAAATTCAACGAAAAACAGTCCTTTCTCAAGAAGTATGATTTATTTTAATCTTTCTAGATCGTTCTACCAGGTATGTTATATCTGATATCAAAATGAATCCTTGTATGTATGACCCTTATGCATTACTAAAATACTAACCCGATCCCCCATGAAACTTTGGGAAATTGTTGCGTACATTCCTGGGGAGGATTTTGAGATAAGTAGTTCTTAGTGGCGTAGCCCAGGGGGGTGATACGTGCCCCTCCAAAACCAATTAATTTCAGCAAAAAAATATCAACTAATAAAATAGATTTTTAACAAAACAGCTTCCCAACGACATACCATGTAAATTTTTCAAGTCCCAATACAGCATAAAATATGATTTTCTATCTCATCTTATCTTAAGACATTTCATTGAATTCTTTCCAAATTTTTGTTTCTAAGAAACACTAAAATTAAAATTATTTTGACTTAGTTTTGAAAATACATACTTCTCATATTAATATCTTTATGCGGCATGCTCAGAAGTGAAAAACCTTCTGATTTTTTTGTGTACACACCAGAAACAATCCAATAATATTGTATATCCGAGGTATTCAATAAATAACACTCAAACTATGAATGTCCCCCTTTTCTCGAGCGACTACTAAAAGTTCAGCTATTATTATGATAATAAAATACTAAATTAGGTTCAGCCACTGTTAAGAATCCATTCCATTACTTTTAGGCGGTACGAAGTTCGCTGGGTCAGTTAGTAATTGATACAATTTTATTATTTTTGCAATTTAAACTTGACCAATCACTTTCACTATTACAGGCAGAGGACGGCTTTGTGGCCGAAACATTGGCGACAACCTGGAGCAGAAGCGCTTAGCACGACCTAAAGAAGGATTCCCAGGACCTCAGGAGAAATGGTAGTTACTATGGGGAGAACTGAGCACTTGGTAGGATTTTCTTAACACATGTATTGATCGTGAAAAACTGATCGGGGACGGCTACATTCTCTCAAAGGTTATCTAATACAAATTTTATATTTGTCCTGCAAAGAATAACTTTGTGCTAATGTTTTTTATAATTTTACATAAGTCATCGGTAGAATTATTATTTACCCTTTGGAGTGGTCATTGTTTGTTCAAACTGACGTTTGACATAAAACGACCAAAGTTTTACAAAAAGAGTCAAGCCAAGGTGTGGGAAGGAATTATTTTATTTTTTTAATTTTTCAGCAAATATTAATAATTCTTCAGTAAATATTATTAATTTTATAAATAGTTGAAACAAATAAATTATTTAAGAAATAAAACATCAAATATACGTTAAATGACATGAGTTTACTACAGATATTCAAGATAAAGTATAAATACTTTAATGATGTTTTCTTAGGGGTAAAGATGCTAATTTCAATAAATAATTAATGCCTGTAAATGTGTGCATGCTTTACCACCTTATAAATAGAAAATTTGATTTCCAATTAGCAGTCGTTAGTGATGATTTTGCTGAATGACACGCAGTTTCAGTTTCTTACTAAAAGGTTTCCAAGTACCAAACGCCTGAAATTGGAGACACCCACCCCGAGTATTATACTAGTATAGGGAGATACTCCGCTCATTGGTTTTTCATATGAAATCTAGGAATTCATTCCTAGGAGATCTAGACAGGGATGTTACAGGCTTCGGTTGACTGACCGAAATTCCTCCAAGGTCATTCTACCATTGCAGGGCAACTGGTAAGTATTAGGAGTACCTAGAATAAGGGACAGGATCAACCAGGTATTAGGAATGGCAGGTCCTAATACTTAGCAGGTAAGGAAGAGTCTCGGAGAAATAAATAATGAAGTATAATAAATAAGGATAGTTCAGCATAGATAATAAGAAAAAAGGCCCGTCGCAGTGCGTATGCGTGTGTATATGTGCGTGCGAGCGTGTGTGCATGCGAGTGTGTGTGTGTGTGTGTGTGTGTGTGTGTGTGTGTGTGTGCATGCGAGTGTGTGTGTGTGTGTGTGTGTGTGTGTGTGTGCGTGTGTGTGTGTGTGTGTGTGTGTATGTGTGTGTGTGTGTGTGTGTGTGTGTGTGTGTGTGTGTGTGTGTGTGTGTGTGTGCGTGCGTGTGTGTGTGTGTGTGTGTATGTGTGTGTGTGTGTGTGTTTCATATTACTAAGAATCATACTTCTACCAGTTGTTTAGTTTTACGAAATATTTACACAAAATGTCATTATATTCGCTACACCTTCACCACAAAATGTAGGATTACTCGTCACAACTGTGTAAAATTGCACAGAACCTGTTTGTACTTATTGCGTAGATTATAGAAATAGATGAACGATATTTTCTAGAATGCCCAATTTAAGCTTTTCCAAAATCTGTATCCATGAATTACCAATGGCTGCACGAGGCTAAAAAATTACTTTTGCGTACATAATAAGGTAAATGCTTCAATGGTTTAACAAACAGCAGAAATATAAAGTTAATATTAAATCTCGCCTGAGAAACACATTATCATTCTTATATGATATAGCCATTATTGACTAAAATCTGGTCATAAAAGCATACACAATTATACATACATGTTTCGGCAGCACTACAAGTTTTCTTCTTTGTGCGATTTTAACAGGACAAAGTTACTTGTGAAATGTAAATATTCCTTCCTATATGGTTATTGTAGAATACTTGCCTTAATAGAAAACAATAATGAAAACCCTCTAATTACAGCAATTATTATAAACTAATTACACATGTTCAACAAACATTCAATTTAAAAACTTTCGGACAAAAGCTGAACACCACTAAATTCTAATCGAGTAAGAAATGATAAAATAAACTTACTGGTCGAAGAAACACAGCTGACTGCCCGATTCCCTTGCAGTCCAAAGTCTAGATCGTAGCGATAAGAATTTGTTACTCTAGTTGGCTGTGGCCGCCTCGACATTCTTTCTTTAGTTTGTTTACTCTAGACATTATATTGAAGTAAACTTAGCAACACAGTTTGGTTGTCTTATAAGTTAGAAATTCAATTAATTGTCTTATGTTCATAACTGGAAAATAGAATCTAAAAAAAGTTTAATATTTTGAATTCTTTCACATTCGAGAAACTGTAGTACAGTAATCATTAATTACGATATTCTACCAAAGCCAACAAAAAGTTGATTCGGAATAAATTATATTTGAGAACATGTTGGAAAAACATCATTGTTATTGACATTCTAGCAAAGTCTGGATGAAATCGATTTTGAAAAAAATAATTTACTATATTTTCTCCAATTCAGTCACACATATTGCACTTTAAAATAAAATTCAACGAATAACGTTTCTTTCCCAAGAATTGTGATTAATTGTAAACTTTTTAGATTGTGCTACTATGATTATTATTATAATTGATAATATTGTACTATTTTCTGTAATTTTAACTAGGCCAATCAGTTTCACTATTACGGCCAGAAGACTGCTTTGTGACCAAAGCACTGGCGACAACCTGGAGCTTAGCACGACCTAAGGAAGGATTCCCAGGACCTCAGGGGAAATGGTAATTAGTAATGAGAGAACTGAGCACTATGTAGGATTTTCTGACCACATTTATTGGTCGGAAAAGAACCTACAGGGGACGGCTACAGGTATAAACTTGTTCTATATGACTTCCGTGCAATTTGAGGCAACACTTGTACCGTTTGTGAAGGTTTTGCATCATTTTGGTGAAGAGGTGTTGTTACACGTGGTTATTTTTCACCATTCCGGAAAATCTTCTTCACCATTCCCCAATTGTAGGCGTCAGGTGGTGCAAGATCTAGGAAGTGGGCTGGGTAAGGAAAGTTTGTTCTGAGGCAGATGAGGCGGTTACCTACTACAGTTTCTTGAAGGAAAGCAATGTTGTCTAAGGCTGTCAAATTCCAAATGATCGAAAATATTGCTCTAGGATAAAAGATTTTATCTGCAGTAGTTAGCACCATGCCAGCACAAAGTAACCTGAAATGGAATATGCCAAAACGAGTACGTGGCGACAATCAAAGGTTTATTTTGCGGTAAATCTAGACTAACCAATGAAGAGATTTAAAATCAATTTTATTTACATACAGATTCATAACCTGGTTATATGTTTGAGACGATAAGGAATAAGATGCCCAATACATTGCTCTTTGAACCCCCCCCCCTGAATTTCGTTAATGGGGGCCAAGGACATCAGCAACAGGGGAGCATCAACTCAATTAGGAAAAATTGAAAACTTAGTGATAATGAGTATAAATGGAAAAACTTGGAGAGTTCCTTTGTTATTGAATAAAGATGTCACATCAATGGATGAGAAATAATACTCACTGGGGTCCAAAATGCCATCAGCTTTAGATCTAAGCCGCCAACCGTCCCTAATTTAAGTTTACGGTATTAGACAAACCTTACATAACTTTCTATGAAGGACGTAGGTATATTTATATAAGATAGTTTAGTCCTTAAAGGCAAATCGCCCGTATAAACAATACTTAAACCCAAAATAAACATCGAGGTTTTACAATTGGACTTATATATATAATGTTTTCATTATAAAAGTATTTTATAGAACAAGGCAAGGTGCGATGTATCACATAAACCTTCTCCATGTCCGCAATATACCTGACATTATAAATAACGATGGGAACTTACCCTTATCTTATTTTGTAACCATAAAGGCTTTGTTATTGTTGCAGAGCCTATAAGTAGGAGACCAGGGCTAATTGTCACAGGGGTAAATTGGCGCAGTGGCTTCTAATTCTATGTTAATGAGTTCACAACACTGACCGCTCGGTGATGTATTTCCCCGCGTAACACAACAGTGTGGACGTAATCTGAGACCTAGATTCTTAGTTGTTTCGTGAGTGTTTGGGATGGTTTGTTTTACAAAAAGTTAAGTAAATATTTGTTACTACAAGTATTATTCTATAACACCATTGCTCTAATTCTTTAAGCACAAACCACGTCATTTGCCTTTTATCTCGCTACAAAACAAGCCGCTGTTTCATACTTTTACTTACTTTGGTAGGGTGCGAGATTAGGTCCAACCCAAGATGGCGTGAGGAGGTAAGTTGGCGAAGCGGTCTGGGTGCATGTTGACCCATTCTTACTCACCCCTTACCCTTCTTATTTCGTTACTAAAATCTGAGTTAACATATCTTGAATCTTTTATAACAGAGGAGGACAGTTTGTATAGATTCAGAGACTTTCCCTGTAAAACAGTGCGAACCGGTTTGGCTTTAACTACTACAGAAGACAAGGAAAAATGAAGTAAAGAAATATCAAATGAAAATACAGACTTTCTCCTTTTGTTAAATATACATAACATCTTGTTGGGTAAATATGTGCAGAGATATGACGGTTTTAAGAATTCCTTGTATCATGGAACCAGGAAATAAAAGATCAGGCGCCTTAAACCTAAAAAATTTATAAACCGGCGCTGAAATCGATTTGTTTCTATAGGGACGTGTCACTACAGAAATGTTTCTACAGATATTTAACACAACAAGATTTTTCTTATAACATATGAGCCACCGAAATAAATTAGTGGTGTAAGTCACTTTATTATAAAGATGGGTTTTGAGTGTTGAGAGAAAATGAGGAAAGCTTTATGAGTGTTATACCATATGAAGGAGAAAAGTCAATATTAGTGCTGACTTAAATTTAGAAAAATATTTTGTGTTTTATGAGTAATTTGCTAAAAAAACTATTAATATTCCACTTCGTGCTGCATAAAACCTTCTTGTTTGCAATACTTCACCGTAAGTCCGCTGGTATGCAGCACCTAACGATATCTTTTAACAAAAAGTTACACAATTGTTGACCGCCTTGAGAGGCAAATTAGGCGAGAACTAATGCAGTACAAAGTCGATCGCTTCCAAGCGGATTTGGCGACCTTAAACACAACAGATACACACATCTGGCCGATGGTTAAACACTTCACGCGAGAAAAACTGTGCTATCCCACACTCATCGGCCCGAATACCTCAAACAGACCGATAAGCTTGTTGAATAGGATGTGCAAGGTATTTGAAAAAAACCCTACACAAACGTATCAACACGCATATCCACACACACAACATACTAAGGCCAGAGCAATGTGGCTTTAGGACAAAACACTCTGCCACGCATCTGCTGATGAGAGGGGTGGAGAATGCAACCAAGAATTTCAGTAATTACTGCTCGACTGGAGTAGTCTTCCTGGAAATTGAAAAGGGGTTTGACTAGGTCTGGCAGAACGGGAAACTACGATCTTAGTAAAACTAAGGGACTATGGATTTCCAAACGGGCTTATACACCTAGTTAGCTCATACCTCTCAAACCGTAAGGTTTTGACAATCAATCTCCAGGAAAGCACCTAGACCAGACACCATCACAACACAACGCAGATAAACCTCACGGAGAAAGCGACGAAAGTACCTTTCATCAAACAACATCTCCGACACTTAGCAACAAGGTTCTACATACAACATCCACACTGAGTAGATACGGCCCCACCCACGACACACACAGACGGCCGCTGTCCCTACTGACCGCCTAGCTCTAACCATAATACAACAATAAGAATATACATACTAATAGATTCTGCTTCACAGATATGTTCCAGGTGACGCAAGGGCACATCCCCAGGGTCGCAGCTTAGCCCCAACGGAAGTACTAATTTGATTGCATGCCTTTTCAGTTACCAGTAGGCAGCAGAAGAAGAGGTTCATATCGTTCCTGCTTGACACTCACTAACAAGGTATTTGTAAGGTAACACCCCTCCTTATTCCTTACCATAGGGATATCCTAGTCTCTAGGGTACCTGCATGATCTGTAGCGGGATTTCTCCTGGCAGGGTTTCTTTCTTGCTAGGCTTTTTCATCCCGCTCTTAGCGCGACACTTATCGTACTGTTTCATTTCACTATCTCCTGATTCTTAATGGAAAGAGCTTATGAGCTCGGTACATGGGCAATCAATCCCGTTGCCTTCACTCGTTATCTGAGATGGGGGTAGCTCTCTAGAGGTTGTCTGCCACCAGGGATGAGTGGGTTTTGAGGGTCCAGACCCGAGTTAAAAAAAACAAGCAATAGTTTCATATACTAAATCTTGCACTAAATGCAAATATGTTTCGCAAACTATTTTGAAACCTCATTTCCAATCCCGTCATTTTACATTACATTCTGCTACTGCTTTAAAAGAATCTGATATTCCATCGAAATATTGGTAAAACTCACAGTGAAATATTTTCCCTCCACATTCAGCAAACGTAGAACATTCCTCGTTTTCTCGGGATAGTTACTCAAAAACTGTTTAACTATAGAAGATATTTTGAACAGGAAAGCAGCGGATGAAAATACCAGATTTTTTCTTTAGTTTTGTATAAGAAACATCTTGTTGGGTTGAATATTTCCGTATATATGACGGTTTAAGAATAGAAACCTTGAATTCTGCTGTCCTGGAATTATAAAATCAGGCTATTTTTTTATCACTAGAAGCGCCTGTAGTTCCTAAACCGTTAATTAATATATCATCCTGTAAAATTGTTCTCCCTATACCAATTATCAATAATATAACTTCCCTTATCCCTTATAACATATATCTGTAAAACCTTAAACAAGTATTAAGTTCTATTCCAACCCTAAATTTTATATTTCTTCATAAGTATTAAACAAACCGACTGCATTACGCGTTCTTTTCCTAGGAACAGCAGTAAAAATATCGCAGGCAAGCTGTTATATAGACTTAAATGTGTTTTACTTCTCCCAAATATTCTAGATCCCCCATTCCCTATTGGATTATGTAGGCTATGTGTTAGATCCCACAGGAGAGACTACAATTTGTTTGTAAAGTCCATTGTTAAACTGAAAGTAAGCATTATTTTAGGTAAAATAGTAACTAATTCCAGAAAGCCTGCTTCATTAAACTGAGTGAGTTCTCTTATTCAATACCTAAGTTTTTAAACTATTAGTAGCTAAACATGCAGGAGGTTTAGTGAATAAAGTTTTAACATCAAGGGATGACAAATAACATTCCTTGGGGACCGAAATACCCACAACTTTAGATTTATAATCTCAGCTGTACTTATTAGGGATAGTTGTACAATCTTACAAATAGTACAAAACTTACCTTTATAAGTAATTTAGGTCATCTATAAAATATGATTTTCCTGCTCTAGAAGTTGTCGCATGTTTTCCTTTCAGAAGCCTGTTCCCGACGTCTGCATCTGTAACCAGCAAAATGTGTTTATAATTTCAATCATATTGTTAGTTATAAAAGAAAGTTTTATGAGCTGCAAATCTGTGAGTTGAAGATTTATAATTTGACCAATAATAAAAAGGATTAATAATTAGTTCCTTGTAAAGTCTTGTATTACAAATCTGGTAACTGAAATTGTTCATGTGAAACCTCATTTATAATAAATAAATGTAATATTAGATAGTTTTACACTTATTATGTCATGGTAGATTTAGCCCATGCAATACGTATGCAGACAACTAAGTACACAAGCCAGCTAAACAAATAGACTACTTAGCAATTGCAGGGGCAAAGCCTGAAGTGTGATATTAAAGAAACATTTTTAGGTGCCTTTGTGCTTTAAGTAAAAAACTATTAGAGTTAGTTAGATTGCAAACGAAGAGGAAAAAATTACCAAAGTATAAAATTATCAATGTTAACAATGTGTGACTACTTAATGAAAAAAACCTCTGGTTTTGATAATATAATAACAGACACAGCTGCAAATAGTATGAAACTTACCGTTAATAATGCACTTTTGGTCCTTTTTAAAATATGATTTTCCGGATCCAGAAGTTGTCGTAAGTTTTCCTTTCAGAAGCCTGTTTCCAACGTCTTCATCTGTAACCAGGAAAGTGTGTTTATAATTTCAATCATATTGTTATTTATAAAAGAACATTTTCAAACATTGTAATAATAGTAAAGTTGCATTTCTATTTTACGAAAAACTACCAGGATTTTAACTTTTTAAAAACAATATTTTGGGTAAAAACAAAAACTTTAGATTACATTATTTCAGCAATTACAACCTAGGAGCGACCCAAAACGCCTTATATAATGAGAAATTATAGACCACCATAATTAGAAACGAAAAAAAGAAGGCGAATAAATAATAACAAACAAACTAAATAGGCCATCATAAAAAATTCCAAGTAAATTCTCTTTTTATTTCGCCACTTAATATTCTGATTTTTAATTAATCACTTTAACAATAGTTTATGACTATCCGAACTTTAAATTTTGTAAATTTGTAAAAACTTACTGAGACAGAACGTTTTCAAGCGCATGTGGCGATGTTCATCAGTGTCTTCTGCTTGGAGATGTTGGGTCAAGCGGTGACTGTTTTAAAGGCAGGTTTTCGATAGTATCAAAGAGTATGTGTGCTTTGTATTGGGTTTGTTCGTTTAATATCTTTGTGCTTTGTGTTTTTGTGTGTCTGTAAATTTTGTGTAAATGTTTAATTTACATAAAACAAACCCTTAAAACTCTATAAAAAAATAAAGACTCACTGAACCAAAAGTTATACCAACTTCACCTAAATCTCCCCAACACGATCGGATGCGAACTCACAACAAATCATAATACACTAATAATTGGGCAACAAATAAACTAATAAACATTAAAAATAAACACAATAAAAAGTTTAATCAACTATTATGTAAAACAAAGAACACAATATACTCTCAACCCAAACACAAAAATTCTACTTCCGTACATTTAACCTCACTAATAACAAATTCACACAAAACTTTGAATTTAATAAACAAAGGCCTTAAATAGAACCTACATTAAAAATCAAATAATATTACAAATAGAAACATTATACTACAAACTGAAACCGCAACACACAAAACCGTCACCAATGACCAAAACTCACTTCGACATGACACAAAAAACCTAAACGAACACAAAAACATAACCATTAAAAACGTGAACAATTAAATTAAAATCGCAGCAAACATTAAACAAAAAGCTACACTAAACCTCACACTCACCACAGCAGAAAAATGCAACAACACAGTAATTGTTATTACAAACCTCTAAATGACAAAATCAATGAATACATAATAAAAAATAATATAATACAACTAAATACAGATCCAACTGAGAAATATCACAGAACCATCAAAAAACTAATTAACACATCCGAATACATTATCAGCAAAAACAAAAAAACCACCACCTAAAACAAATCCACCCTAAAGTACCTACCCTCCAAGCTCTCTCTAATACTCACAAACCCAATGTCCCCATCCGAGCCATCATCAAATAGACAAATGCCCCTCAACATAAAGTAACAAAAACATAACAAAATAATCTGACAATCTATAAACTTAAACACAGGAACACCAATATAAAACAGAACAAACCTCATACATAAAATAAAAGACATAAACACCACACAATTCAACACTACTATCACTCGAGATAACAAATATGTACACCAACATACCCACACCCGAAACGCTCAATATCATAGAAATTAATACAGAACAACATACCGAAAACCCACGTTACCGAAATCCTATACATCCTCCAAACCATCTCTAAACAAAACTATTTCACCCACGCACCTAACTTCTATTCATAGCCAGATGGCCTACCCATGGGAAGTCCTATCAGCAGTGGCCTGAGCGAAATTTTCCTACAACACATAAAAACACCAAGATAATCACAATACACACGCACACAAATTCCTTTAAAGACACAGATAAGTCGTTGATATCATAACACTATACAGAGGCAACACCTAACAATGCGTAAAACTCCACACCTACACTAATAAAATACACCCAAAAATCAAATTCTCCTCAGAAATTGAAACCAACCTATCTTTTAACTTCCTTGACCTCCTTATAACAAAAAGCCACACACAAAAACAGATTCTACATTTACAGGAAACCCATAACAATAGTCACACTTATCCACAACACCCCAAACCACTCTAGCCAGCACAAACACCCTGCATTCAGACTTAAAGAAATTTCAATGACCTCAGAAAACCTAAACATAGAACAATACAATATTAAATATTTAACATAAACAAATGGATACAACACCACAATTATAGACAAACTGCACAATGTACAAAAAACACTAAAATTAACACTACAGAGAGGGAAAACAAATACATCACAACACCATACATAAACAAAACATCAAATAAAATAGCTCAAAAGTTTCAAAAAAGGATACAAAATAGCATACAAAACCTATAACAATTTACAATACAAAATACTGCATGACACCTACAACAAAAATAAACTAGAAGCCCCAGGCATATAGAAACTGAACTGCGACGAATGCAACACATTCTACAGTGAGCAAACAGGTCGTAGTTTTAAACAAGGAGTCGAAGAACACAAACGGAACACCAACTTAATTTTTGGTGTTACAGATTATGGAGAATGGTCACACAGTCATGCCATGCTAAATAAAGAGATTTTTAACATATTTTGAGTATATATTCATACGTAACATATTCGTGAAAACTTACTTTTTCTTAAAATCAAGTATAAACTACACTTTTATCATTTTTCACGTTTTAGTTATATTTGGAGACGTAGAATATTAACAAATATTTTAGACTAGGTTGAACATTGAAAACTCTTAGTCTATTCTTATTTAATTATTTTTCGTACAAACATCTCAATGGTAAATTACTACTTCCATCTAAGTTGGCACAATTTTTCGTGAGCCCAGTCCTCACACATTCGACACCGTGTTCAGTCTTCTTCAGAACTCTCGCCGCAAATTATGTAGTGAGTGACAACGTTAGTCTTGTTTGGGATAATTTCGTCGTTATTATTTAAACCTTTCTTAAACTTGTACTTTTGTAATATTTCCTCATTTTGTTTTCCACAACTTTCATTTTCAATGAGTGTACCACCACTTCCCCATAGATATAGCTCTGTGTCTATCCCCTAATGAGCTTCTTGGATGATTGTATTTTTCACTTGTTTCCCTTATTGTCATTTTTAATTTTAAACTTGTTCTATTGTTCTCTTCTACACTCTTTACTATTTTCCTCTTATTATTCTCAATTGTCTTTGGTAAAAACATTCTTTGACTAGAGTTTTAATTGTACATATTTTCAAATTATTTTTTGTCCGATACCATCCGAAAGTACTTTGTCCGAAACCTCCCGAGCGGCAATTGACATGGATTCAATTATAGAGAAGTTATTAGTTTGTGTAGGAATTCATATAACCTATTACTTATAGAGGAACATAGTACGTTAAAGATGGTGAACAAAATACATATAAATGCTTACATTTACTGAAGTTATAATCTCCCAAACCTAACTTTGTACTGCAACAAACACGAAAAAACAAAAAAAAACATGCACTCCAACTAAACGACGCAGGGATATCATCCAATATGGTGACAACGGCTCTGTTTTCCTATAAGAAACAATCTGATGGCAGGACAGGTGCTGCCTTTCGTCGTTTGCTGGCTAAACATGATTTGTCCGATACCACCCCCTCTCCGATATTAGACAACTTTCCTCTATATTGACTAAGTATAACAGTCTTGTTTAGTCAATAATAATTTAAATAAATAAATTCAGAAATAAACACTACCTGTATGTTTTGTGGTTAGGCAAAATATTGAAATGAAATGGTTTAAATATTATTGAGCACGGAAATGGCATTTACAATATCACAAAGGCTTTCTTTATCTTCATCGCTTTCACATCCATAATTACAGCTCCTACTTCCAGATTCACGTTCCCTCACAACATCCTGGGCAAAGCTGGTCACGTAAACCTACTATAGTTTGCCTATATATATTGTCAGCTTTATATATTGTCAACTAGAGTAGCCTAACTATTATTAGTGTTTGCTGACTTAAATGTTTTTAAAATATTTAGAGGTTTTTGAGTAATTAGAAAAAAACGATTAGTTCTTGACTTCGCGCTGCAAATAGCGTTCTTGATTGTAATAGTTCAAGGTAAGTCCGTCGAGGGCAGCACCTGACGATTTCATTTTCAAATAATTTACTTAGGGCTCAATCATTGGACCCGTATTGTTCATGATCTACATCAACGACATACCGTCAACACCCAACACACAAGTCGCCATATTTGCAGATGACACCGCGTTATCCGCTCAGTTATGGGAACTACATCTAATACACTCAAATTTACAGGACCACCTTACAGTACTAGAATCATGACTGAGCTACTGGAGAGATAGGGTGAACGTGGCCAAGTGACGAGCTTTGCTTCTCTCCAAATGTAGGACACACGAAACTCAACACACCAATAAAAGTATTATGCGAGGACTTTCACTAGGGGAACTAGGTCAAATCTCTGGGAGTCATACTCGACAGAGGCCTGAATTGGGACCCTCACATTACCAACATGTTAAAGAGAGCGACAATTAGAATAACACAGCTATTTCCTATGCCTAACGAAAAACGCCTACTTTCACTACGAGTGGCCACTACTATATACGTATCTATGTTACTCACGTACGCTTCACACGTCTGGGGCTATGCAGGCAACTCATGCACACGCAGACTCCAGTTATTCCAAAATAATCACGAAGGCACCTAGATGTATAAGATTAACACTGGTTCAGACTAACTTAAAAGTGCCTATCATCAAATAACACCTCCTACACTTTGCCTCAAGGTTCTACAAACAGGCTCATGAACATACAACATCAACACTCATTTCCTAACTGGGTAGATACACACCTACCCACCCACGACACACACAGACGGCCGCTCTCCACATTGCCCGCTTATCTCTAACCAAATTACACAAAGTTAAAATATGTATACTAACAAATTCTGCTTCACAGTTATGTTCCAGCTGACATAGGGGCACATCCCCAGGATTGTAGCTTAGCCCCAACGGAAGTACTAATTTTGACTGCATACCTTTACAGTTTCGAGTAGGCAGCAGAAGAAGAGGTGCATGTCACTTCTGCAATAGGCTAACTTACAAGGTATTTGTAAGTGTAACCTGGCAGGGTTTTTTCATCGCGCTCTTAGCGCGACACTTACCGTATTGTTTCATTTCACTATCTCCTGATTCTCCATGGAAAAAGTCATTGAGCTTGGTAGATGGGTAATCAATCCCTTTTCCTTCACTCGCGACAGAGATACTAACCGCAACGCAGTGAGACGGAGGTAGCTCGCTAGAGGTTGGTTGCCACGAGGGCTGTGCGGTTTCAGGGGTTCCCAAACAAGACTTACAAAAATATAACAAAAAACAATAAATTACGTGTAAAAAATGTAAATAACTTGACAAAATTTTGTAAAACTATTGGCACCACCTTGTTCTACGTTAAATTTAAACTATTTTTCTACGTGATGAGCAAAAATGCTTTGTTTAAACGTTTTACAGGAACTACAAACTCATTGTTTCCTGTCACGAATAAGAGGAAAAGCTCTGTCAAAAGTGCTTTGTTAGAGCGGGCTGACACTTTTACTGTGGAGTTGTTCATGCTTAATATTTTCTAAAGCTAACGTAGTATTTACAGTTGCAGTCAGAGTTTTATCTTGACAACATTCGACCAAGATGTAACGGCTAGGGTAGTCACTATCTACGTGAACATTTTATTCTAACTTGGTACAGCTGCGCAGAAAGTAGATTCCAAGCTGTCCTCAGAGACGCTTAAATTAAACTAATTTTATAACTCCTGACAATGAGTTAATTTCAGTCGTTATAAAATTAGATTTAAATATTATAGGCAAAGTTATATCTATGTTACGTCAACAAAATTGCTAAAACCTTATGCCTGACGATGTACAAAGTCAACGGAAACACGAAACCTAATTCCTAGGTTCCACAAATTTGCAAAAATTGCAAAATAACTTTATTACACACACAAACTCTATACACCGGAGGTTTATATAAAACATGCCCCCTTTTATATAATACAAATATATATATATAACATACATATATATATATATATATATATATATATATATATATATATATATATATATATACATACAAAGTATGTGATAAGGATGGATTTGGTTGTGACACAAACCAGGTAATGTATACGAAGGTAGGCTAATACACTCTTTAGGCGAACCCTAAATTACATATTTCTATTATAACTCTAGTACATTTATTAAACAAACCGACTACATCACGCATTCTATTCGGGGGAACGGCAGTGAAAATATCATTCTCAAGCAGTTAATATAGTCTCAAATGTGTTTTACTTTTCCCAAATGTTCTATATCTCCCATTCTCCATTGGATTATTAAGGCTAGGTGTTAGATCCCACAGGAGAGCCTACAATTTGTTTGTAAAATACATTGTTAACTGAAAGTAAGCATTATTAGGTAAAATTGTAACTAATTCCGGAAAGCCTGCTTCATTAAACTTAGTGAGTTCTTCTATTAAATACCTAAGTTTAAACTATTAGTTCCACGTTTAGAACAATGTAATTTGTAAAGAAAAAAATATTACATGGTTTTAAACTTTACGCTGCATCTTAGAATTTGCCCCTTCAAATATAAAAAATGTTACTAAATGTCAAAGATTGCGTACGGGCTAATAGAAGGGGCACTGCTTGTAGCTAATTAAACAAGTTATTTAATATGTTTTTGTCCTTTAAATAAAAAGTATTATAGGTATTCAAACTGTAAATAAAGAGGAATAAAAAGGTAAAAATACAAGCATAATAATGTGGACTAATATGATTACAGTTGTACCTCCATATCCGCGGGTAATCAGGACTAGCTGTGTTAAATACTATACTTACAGACAATTACAGTATACAGTAGTGTATACATGTACATAGATACGGGAAATGCATAAGTACATTATATACTGTATAATTTGTAAAATATTACAGTACAGTACATAAGTATTGCTATGTACAGAAGAGCCATTGGGATTGCTGTTTGTACTTACCCTCACGTAGTGTACAGTCCTCCATTCCCCTTGCAGCCACCAACAACCTATGTTTGTTATCAAACGTGGAGGCAGTTATTTGGCTTTGGGAACCTATATAATAGAGCTGTACAGAGAGTATGTATGTGTGAAATGGTGCACTTCATAATTTACACGTTAAAAAAATACTACGTACGAAAAGAAGTTTTAAGTTGAAGTGAAGAACAAGAAAGATTTATTCAGAAACAACAACACCTGAAGGTAGAGAAGACTCGAAAAAGAACGGTCTTTTGTATTTACTGATGCTGGCGATAACTAGCACTTTATTTCTAATTGAAAATGCGTTGTGTAGGAGATTGATTTTTGTTCATTTCGCTGAAGAGGCTGCGTCTTTATCCAGCGCAATGGCAATTATATGACTTTAAGAACTTATTTAATGAAGCTGTACAGAGAGAAGGTCTATGTATGTGGGAAATGGTACACTTTACAAAGAACAAGTTAAAACAATTATCAAGCACAAAAAGAAGTTTTAAGTTAAAGTTAAGAACAAGATATATTTTTAGTCAGAAACTTTAAAAAACTTCAAGTGAAAAAGTGGAAGTGAAAAAGACTCGGTGTTGGAAAAAGAACTGTCTAGTGAACCTGGCGCTAATGGAGAAGTTGAAATAGGTTTATAATGGGTTTATTGGCAAAACGATAATGCCAATAATTTAAACATGCTTCACTTTCTGTAAGCTGTATGCTGCATTAGAGGTCATGTGAACACCATTGCATGCCTAGGAAGTTATAATTCTACATGTAAATTGAAATCAACTACCATTTAAACACTCTTTATATACGGGAATAAAGGGTTATACCAGCAAAGTTCTGATACCTCACACAAAGACAAAGAAGGTAGTTTACAAGATTAGGTTTCCTACAAGAAAATTAATCTACAAAAAAAAGAATTTACACAAAAATGTAATATACAATAAAACGAAATCTACAAGAAAACTTAATCTATAGTAAAAAGCAATCTGCAAGTAAGTGCTGTCTACAATTATATAAGAGTGGTTGAAAATAAACTGAAAAGTTTACGAAATTCACAAGATGTAGATTGATAAAATGCACTGAAATACATGTTCCCTTGTTAAAATTCAGGTTGTGTCTCAACAAAAGTCATCCTACAACGCTAAGTCTAAGGCCAAAAGAACCTATCGGGGTAAATATCAAGCTAGAAACGTTTACTTTATAGTATAATAAATTTACCTTCTCCATTCACTTGAGTTCAAGTTCTTTTATTTTCCAAGTGTAAACGTCTACAGGCGCCCCGTCATTTTCCTTTCCAGAGTAAAACTTTAGGTCCAGCTTGCGGCACGTGAAACCTCTATTAGTTCATGCGTGAATCCTCAAATAATTTCATGCTGGAACAAATAATTTCATTTAGGCTAAACAACGGCTTTCCTCTAAATTTAGAGGTTATGTTAATATCGTTTTCAATGTTAATTCCTATAAATATAGAAAATTACTATATGCTAAATGCATATATTTAATACATATGTACAGTTATTGGGAACTATGTGATGAAATTTAAAAAGAAACTACAAACAATAATAAATAAAATAAAATCTAATAATTTTTAAAAATCCTAATTTTTTACCTGGACTAAAATCACAACTTACTGATATTTCTCAGCAAATTATAATTTATTGTCTGGTTATAAGGAAATATTGCACTCTATTTTGTGTTTTAATGCGTTTCCTTAAGGGAATTAGCGTGAGAAAAATAAACTATGAGCCTGATAATATTAAATATTGTTAGTTTTATATTAAATATTGTAAGTTAGGTTTGAAGAGGAGATTTATCAGAATCCACCTATTAAACCGAGTATTTGTTAAACCCATCTGGAATGTTTGTATACAAGTATTTCTGAAAATAGACTAACACACAAACTCACACTTACACACACGAACAGACACACACACACACACACACACAACACACACACAACACACACACAACACACAAACAACACACACATACAATATCACAAATACTTAAAAGATCATAATTATATCAGAAATTTTCACATTTGTGATCAAATAACTAACCTGAAAATCTTCTTATTCTTTCTTTTT
Organism: Prosapia bicincta; assembly: GCA_036971475.1. Lineage (NCBI taxonomy): Eukaryota > Metazoa > Arthropoda > Insecta > Hemiptera > Cercopidae > Prosapia > Prosapia bicincta. The sequence continues at coordinate 57,032,674 of JBAIZL010000010.1, read as the reverse complement.
ATGCTGCTAAAACAATAACTTATTTCTATGATTTTATAATACATTATATTTCGTTTGCTATGGTTATTACTTTAAGGATGATTAACCCTATTTCCTATCTAAGGATAAACCCTTAATGATATTTCCTTCTAAAAAAATATTTATGGGCCCTGAATACTAAACAATAGGTTGTCAAATTATTTTTAATTTTGTCCTATTTTTAAAGTTTCTTCTTTAATTTTAACAGTGATCTTTTTTACAAAACAGATTAAGTTAAGCATGAATATAATTCATTTAACCCCTTATTTAAAGTACATAAAAATTATTTCAAACATTTCATTTATGTTGCCTGACATTTCTGTATTTCCCTAAATTTTGTTTATTTCTAACTGGCTTTGTATATATTGGATTTACAACTGATTAACCAACTGCCCTAATTCCTAGCAAACAACTAACCATTTAATTTTTAAATAACAAGAACATAATTAGATACACATTTTCTATAACCACTATTATTTCTAAATCTAAAACCCTCTAGATATAATATATATTATATATAAACAAATTGTCATGAGTTCAGTTCCCTAGAAGTAGCACAATTATATATGTTGAGGTTCCTCTTGTATTCCTGACATTTTTGTAAAAACCCCTTTATTTATTTACTTCTTAATTTGCAATTTTTTACAAACATTTTTACCCGTTATAATTTGTGTACTCATTTAAAACTACCTTTATTAAAGGTTGAAGTGATTATTTCATTTTTGACTATTTCTAAACGTTTCTTTACATCTGACTAGTTTAATACCGCCATCTTGGTTTTATGACGTAAACCAGTATGGCGGCGTATTTGTCTCAAGCCTTATTTGTTCTAACAAGATATAGCCACCATACACAAAAACACATGAAAATTTACTTCAAAAGAATTTTTTAATTCTCTATTACAACCCCAAAAAATTAAATTTTTCACTTGTTAGAAAGAAAGAAGAAAGCTCTAAACTTGTATAACTGGAGCAGGTTCCAGCGTCCTTGTAAATCTTAGTACAAGTTTGGTGCAGACCTCTCAGGTTGTTTTGGACGATCTACTTTGTGATCCGATTGAGTCCTTCCCTCTGTATTATTTTGAGTTGGTTTTCGCTCTTCGGCCTAAATTCTTTCTTTACTGTTTTACGTGTTACAGCAAATTTAGTTTTTAGAATTCGAAAGTTCTTCATCTTTATTTATCTTTATTATACTAGGCTACCAGACTACTCTTACAAACAAACTTAGGCCTTATGATTCTTCTACACTTTAATTTAAAAAGCATAGCGAGTTCGAAACGACTTTCCGGGTTAACTACTCATACGACGCTAAAAACTGGCTTCGTTGTCTTCTGCTTCCCTCTCTGGCTACTCCTCCTCTGGTGGTTAGACTTCCTCCAATCACAAAATTCTTATGATACATTGTGACCTATTATACGATATATTCTTGCTGGTATTTTCTAATGCCAATGGTCTTCCTAGCTGCATTTTCACTTCCTTTCACTGTTTGTATTCTACTTCTCTTCCAAATGAGCAAAACAGTCCCTTCTTTAGAATTGTTTTTCTTTACACATTCTAGTTAATAGGTATTTGGATAGGGCATGATATTTGTAGTTAAATCCTGTTTGTTTAGAATTTACGAATAAAATTTTAACTTTTAAATTTTTATATATATAAATTTATATATATATACTTATAATGTATTAGATTAAAAAAAAAAGTCAACACGGCAATAACACAAAATGACTGAAAGTTATATTTCTTGTTACAAAAATGTCAACGTGTTCTATTGGCGTTCTTTTTGCATTTTAAGGCTCTGCTTCATTTACTTTATTTGAAATTTTTGCTGTAATTTTAAAGTTCTGGTTTGATTGTTTACTGGATTTTTCTGCCTGGTCGGTCTTTTTTATACAGGTCGGCTCTACTTTTATTCACTAAAATTGTGTGTCACTGTTGCTTCATCCGTCTTCTTCCGCACATCCCGGGAGGAAATCTTTCTGTCAATGTTTCACTACGCGTAAGAATTTATGGTTTGTCTTTGATTGCTGGTAAACTTCAGTAACCTCAGTTCTGTTGTACTCAAGTTTGTTAAAATCTTCCGTTATTGTTTGCTACAAACCCATTTTGCAAACGGCGTAGTTCCGTTCCCCGGGATGTACGTGTGCGGTGCACGGACGCGGGTTGGTTACATCCCATGAATTTTGATGATAAGGCCGAAAGGGTGCCGATCCTAGGCCGGCGTCTAAGCAAGAACAATTTCGATGACTCTGGTGGCAGCTAAATCAGAATAAACAGATTTATTGTAACTTCGTATCGTGTATTTTAAAAATATTTATTCCTTTTATTTAATATAAATTGTATGGAATTAAAGTGCATCACACTTGATAAATTTTACGAGCACACCGCTATTTCATATATTTAGTACAAATTCACTTTATGTACAATGATTTTTCTATAGCTACATCGTCGCCCAGAACGAAGTACACTATGTTATACAGATGCACCGATTCCGATTCTCGATTCCAGGAGTCGTTGATTGTAATGGTATCTAGTGATAGTCGATACTCGATTCTGCATTGATTAAAGCGCCGATTCCGATTCTTGTTTTTTAAATTGTTAAAATAAGTGAACTGTGTAATTTATTGCGAACATAACTAATCATCAACTATGTTTTATTTATGTATTAGTTGGTTTGAATGAATTTAAACGCAAATTGTGATCACAAAAATCTTATTAATATTTGTAACGAACCACAACAAAGACGATCACAGGCACTCATGGTCCGTTTATTTGTCACTTTTATCCGATATATTTGTTATTCTTTCAGATATTCCTATTCATATAATCATAACAAACAACGTTTTGTGTAGCCTATTACATTAAAACAGAGTTTTCAAAAGGCTTCACTATATTGTAAGCTAAATTATTATTAGAGAATATCATGGAGGCATATATAACAAGAAAAATCGAGAATTGACCTAAATATCTAGAATCGAAAGAAAAGATTTAGAATCGAAATTGGTAATGGAATCGAAAAGCTTAGGAGCTGTTCCATCCCTACTATATTATAATAGGTTATTTTCTCCTGAAGAGTAAAGCAAGATAATGTTCCATGTAGTTTTTACTGCAAAATGAAAAACGCAAAAATAAAAACTAGTCTAGAGGTCACGATAATGACATTTCGGAAATTATATGACATACGGCCCAGTTCTGACTTAGTTTGAGAATCCCTCAAATGCTTTATATGTATCATTAGTACATCATATCCGGATTGTTCTACTTTGAAATAGCTATGAAACTTTCTTTTTTTACTACGCCAATGAAGTAGGACACGCTGTAGTGGTTTCAATGAAGTACGAAACGACACTAGAAAATTCCCAGTCCGCAAGTATATTTACTTCTGAGGAAAGTTCTGCACTATTTACCTCTAAAGCAGTGGTTCCGAACCCTAGAGGTCCGCGAGCAATGTCTTAGGGGTTCGAGAGATGTCACTGAAATTGAGATGTATTTTTATATAACTCGTTTGTTGATACTGTATCCGTAACAACAGGCTTCATGAAAAATAAATATAGGAACCGGCTTGATATGCAGTATGACGTCAGAGTAATCTGATCTCTCTCTCTCTCTCTCTCTCTCTCTCTCTCTCTCTCTCTCTCTCTATATATATATATATATATATATATATATATATATATATATATATATATATATACATATATATATATATATATATATATATATATATATATATATATATACAGTATATGTACATGTATATAAATTTGTAATAATTGTAATTATAAATTAAAGAATCACTACATTAAAATCTTTTTTGGTTAACCTCAGTAGGAATTACTTTACAATTTTTTTTTCTATATTGTGTTTAATATTGAGATCATACTGTGCTAAGATTATATCTATGTGGATGGCATGCGGCAATATCGCACAGGATGTAATTGCGTCACAGATAAGTCGCAAGAGTACATCCTAAACAGCTTGGAGCTGCTAAAGGCAATAAGACACGAGGTTAGTCTATAAACGTATACGGCAAGATATAGAGTCTCCGGCTTGGTGTGCTCCCATACAAGCTGAGAGGGCTTGCTGGGTTATTAAACTTATTTAGTTTAAAGCTTAAATATATAACAGGGGTAGTAAAATGTTTGCTCACCTCCACCAGATGTCATTCCAAACCATAAAGCGGAAATGTCGCTTCTGAAAAAATACAATATAATTTGTAAACATTTAGTGTAGTGAAAATGATAAATAGATAAGATTAGGTAGATATTCAGAAACATAGATGGTAATTAAATAGATAAATGGATATTTAGGTCTGTAAATAAAAATAAAATTATTTACATTAACCTTTCCTATTCAATGTCTATTGGAAGTTGTATAGAAATGCTAAAATGAGTAATGAAGTTTACTTAGGATGTAGGCTACTACAGGATATTTGACTCTAAGGGAATCTAATTTATACATAGCTATTTTTTGTGTTTTTTTTTTTGTTAGTTGGACTTGCTTTTTATGCATTTGTAGAGAGTTTTCTCCATAAATCGCAGGGTCTCTCGATGACGAACGTTACTCTCCTCTCCAGGGATAGAGTGCACTTTCCTTACTATGTAGTCTTTCGAAGCATATTATTATTTATGGTATACCAGGTGCGTGCAGTAACACTTTTTTGCCGAAGGTTCTACAACGGACTGCCCTTTGATAGACAGCGACAGTTTGCTACAATCTCTCACAGTTCAAATATTTTACAATAGTTTTTCCTAATATAAGGAACAAATAAAAGTAACTTACAAAACGACTGAGTCCTGTAGAACGCAGGGACTTCAATCTTTAGCGGAAATAGTGCGGAATCACTTGTAGAAATTATTGCAGCTTTTTCATAAACTATTTCCGCTTTCTCTTCTTCATCATCTTCAGAAATCACCTCGAGAATAGGAACAAACTTTATTCTCGGGTATGCGCTTGACAAATAGCTAAGCATGTCCTCATCGAAAACTACTGTAAAGGTAGAAATTTGAATAAATCTTGTCAAATAATACGGTATTTATAAACAATATAAATACGATCATAAACTGTCAGGTAAAATAAAAGCCTGCAGACATGCATATTGTGATATACATAATTATTAGCTCCTATGTTGATGAATTTTAAAAAAATAATTTTATTTTACATCATAGCTAATGTTTTTATTTTTCATAGTTTCTTAAAGTCATGTTCGTAGAGCGTAGATATATATATATATATAAAGACAAACATACAGGTCGAATTTTATAAGCTGGTATTTGACTCCTAAAATAAATTTAATAATATAAAAATAAATTGAATTTTGTAATCCATTACGTTTGGTGAATCTTATTAATCACTTCAACAATAGTTTACGACTATCCGGACTACTCGAACAGACACACAAAAACACAAAGTACAAACATATTAAACGAACAAACACAATACAAATCACACACACACTCTTTGATACTATCGAAAACCTACCTTTGAAACCGCCACCGCATGACCCGACCTCTCCAAGCAGAAGACACGGACGAAGATCGGCACATAGCGATCGAAAACGTTCTGTCTCAGTAAGATTTAACACATTTACTAAATTTAAAGTTCGGATGGTTATAAACTGTAGTTTAAGTGATTAATAAAAATAAAATTATTTAAGGTACACGAGTGTGCTAATGGTTTAAATCTAATATTTTAATTACATAATATTTATACAGTAACTTTAATACTTTGGATCTATAGTTTCATTAAACTTCGTGTATTTTCTCCTAGAAATATAATACTGTAGTAGTAGAATTAAAGACGGAGACTTACAAGAACCACAAAATGAAAATTCTAAATCTGGCAGCCGTAATATTTGAATATATTCAAAAGAACATTACAATTACATTCAAAACATGGGATGAGGATCCCAATATTTAGCTTAAACCCAGCAAATATTGAAAACTGAACCAATATACGCGTTAGGAACAAGCTGTAAAACTATTTTAATTATATTAATGGATTTTAATAAAACTACTAAATTACTTTATTTATAGGTAAAGTTAAAACAACCTAATAATAATTACCTCTCCTTTCCTTCCTCTTCTTTGCACCAAAGCAGCACGTGACTGGAACAAGACAAGAAATTCTTTTATTAAAGCTAGAGTTTTACTAGTTATACAATATCAGTTGTGCCATTCTTAACGCTCACATAGACACAAATTATTATTTTTTTTAACTAGGCATTACGAAGGATCAAGATATCAACTCTTATCATACAGAAGATCCATTTTAAATCCTCCAAATTTCTGACAGCTTTTAAATCCAAAAGCATAGTGTTTGTATATAAGACATAAAGCAATGGAGGAACCATATAATGAGGGGCAGAGTACTATCTCTGAAATTATGTATTTTAGAACTAAAAAATAATAACGATTAATAACAAAATTAATAACAATTCTTTCTCCAACATTCACCAGTTTTAAACTCCCCTTATATAGAGAATAAGCAAACTATTTAAGCATTTATTGAATTTGGGGGGTCCTTGTCAATGTAGTGACCGATGCTCTCAGTGGGTCCTTGAAAACAATTTGTTTGTAACCACTGGCCAATGTGTATGAGAGAGAAAGGGGTTAGCCTATATATTGAGAGAGAGAGAGAGAGAGAGAGAGAGAGAGAGAGAAAGGGGGGTAGAGAATAATGGGTTCCACTAACAGTGCTTTAACATTAACAATTAATATACATAGGCCTAAATATACGTCGCCATTTGTAAATCAAATATAATGAATAGATTCATATACTTTAGCTAATAGAAATAAATACACGACCAATAAATAAACTAATTCTAGAGTACACTGATGGGACATTTATATAGTTTTATTAGATATTTATGTGATAAGTTATTTTATCTGATAAATAGAACAATATGTACCTTTTTGGTAATAAGTTGGAAACGTCTAAATGTAACATTTAACCAATGGAAAGGTTTTTTACTATATTTACCTACAACAAAAAACTGTTCAAGTACAATAGCTTCTACTTAGGCTATTTTCAGCCCGGTTAAATGTCGACGTCATACACACACACACACACACACACACACACATATATATATATATATATATATATATATATATAATGTCTAATTCGACTGTAACAGTGGTTTATTCGTAATTGAAGAGATATACCGTCTAGAGGGCACGAATATATAGTGATATAAGCAAAATTAGTTTAAATAAATTGATTAAAACCTACAAAGTCCCAAAAGTTTTTAAACTTCATATTTTTTCTTTCAAACTAAGAAAAAATGATTCAAAATGTCCTTAGGAAACTATGGTAATGTAAATACAGTGTTTGTTTAATTGTTGTACGATTTAATTAACTACTGTAATATAAATATTTTTGTCCTTTTATATTTACATATTTAGTTATTATTGGATTTTGGTAGGGTCGAAAACTTTTGAAGAACGTAGCGCATTCCCAATGTACGTTTTAATATTCAAAAATAAACCACTACAGACCTGGTTCTAACGGAGAATCTCATCAATTGGAGTGAGGCATAGGGCTTTCGTTCCCCTCAAATCCCTCGGGAGCTCCTCATATTCAAGTGATACTGGGTCTACCCGGCATCATCCAATATATAACCGCAATGACTGATGGTCATCTGCATTATAAATGCTAACAACCGCTCTGCCCCTGGATGGTCTCAAGTTTGCATGGATGCATAGGCTTTAGGTTCTCTCAAATGAATCGGGAGCTCCAACTAAAATGTATATATTAAATATAACCAATATGAGGTATTTTTAAAAGAATAAATCCTACCATGCAGAAGATCCATTGTACATCCTCCGAATTTCGGATAGTCTTAAATCGATAAGTAGAGTGTGTGAATATAAAACATAAAGCAATGGAGGAACCATAGAATGGAGGACAGAGTATTATCTCTGAAATCATGTATTTTAGGACTAAAAAATAAACAAAATTACCAGTTTTAAACTTGCACTATATAGAGAATAAGTAACCGACCTATTTAAGCATTTACTTTTGAAATTACGCTTTTATATTGGCCCTTCAAGTGAGTGACAAGAGAATCTGCGAAACCAAAGTGATTAAGATTCAGGAGGGTGGGTATTACGGAAATTACGATTTCTATCTGTAATTAGGTTTCTCTATTCTCACACCTAAAGAAGTATCAGAATTGTCAGAAGCAAAAAGCTTTAAAACTGACATTAGCCAGAAAAATACTAACTACTAAACGGATATCAATACCCCCCCCCCAATTATCATTTGTAAATATAATAAAGTGAACTAGATATAGAGAACCGATTCAAATACTTTGGCCAATGGTAAAAAAATACGCATCAACTAATTCTAAACTAATTTGCTGTGGCACATATTTAGTTGTAATAATTTAATATTGCGATGTTGTTTTATATATAATAATATGTACAATATGTACATTTCTATCAAGAAGGTAGAAACCTTGGAAACGTACCGTTTAACCAAAGCTTAGGCCTACATAAAGTAGATATGCGGACCTTCGGGCGAGTAAATGTCGACATCAAGTATACCTATTAGTTTTTAGGCCTAATCTGACTTACCCTAATGGTTTATTTGTGATTGCCGTCATATACCGTCTAGGTGTCTGGGAAGTATTTTGTTATAACTAAAATACTGATAATTAATTTGATTAAAACTTACTAAGACTCCAAATGATTTTATGCTTCATAATTTTGCTTTTAGTCTAACACAATATGACTCAATTGTCTTCAGTAAACCATGGTAATGTAAATGTAGTGTATGCCTTATTGTTTTACGTTTTTTATTAGGTACAGTGATAAAAATATTTGTGTAATTTTAATAATTACATAATAATTTAGTTACTACGGAAAGTTTTTGAAATGTCATGCTAGGTCGGAAACCTCGGGAAAACGTAGCGCTCTGCCAATGTCCGGCTTGAAACTCAAAATAAGTTACAACCGAAAGCTCTCGTTCTGTAGCAGTCTCATACCAATCAGGGTTAGCGACGGCCCTTTTGATGCCCTAATATCCCAGGGGAGATGCCAGATATTTCTGTAAACCAGGTTCTGCCAAGCAGAACACTGCACTATCTCTTGAAGTCAACTACATTAGAAATACTGGCTAACAACTACCCTGACGTCAAATGAACCAAAATTTACAAGGACGGATCTACCACGGTAGAGACACGTGGTGCTGGATTCCATACAACCTTCGTCGAAGCCTTGTTTCCAGAAGGTTTACCACTTTAAAGGCGACGTTTCAGCAATTTGTTATGCCTCAGAGAGGCTTTCAACTAGCATCGATACAAGTAAATTGGTCTTTCTTTCTACTTCAGAGTTGCAGGCTATTTCTATTACCTCAAAAAAGACGATCCCGTCGCAAAGTGCAAAGAAACCATATTCCAACTTTTACGCAGACAAGAGATTTTTTTATAATGGATTAAGCAGACAAACTTGCTTAACCTTGCTATAACGTTTTTAAGGAAGTCTCCTTTTACGTTAACCAGCTTCATTCAGCTCTATAAACGGTCCCAACATCGATTGGTCTTAGCAGATTCCTCCACCTGTCCTCTCTGTATATACGATAAAATAACGGGTAGCCATCTGGCCATCTCCAGCCCTTGTATCCCTTCAATACAATGATAAACCCCTCACAGCAATGTCCCTGTTTCACTTGCCTGACGCAGAGCTCCACATGCTCTTCACGTATTCCAACAAATCAAACTAAATATTTGTCTTCCTGTGCACATTTATTTATTTACAACAAAATTTCCACTTCGTTTATTTTATTTTTATTAAATTGGAAATCTTGTTAAATTATATTTTGCGGTTATACTACAAACATCGCACATCAGACAATATGGCACAAATATTTTGCTTTTAAGAGAGGCATCTTCGTCCTATTGATGAAGATGAACTTAAACACAGATATTATTGTGTGTGTGAGAGAGAAAGAGAGTGAGAGGAAGAGAGAAAGACAGCATAGCAGAAAGAAGCATTGAAGGGAAAGAGACGAAAATACAGAGTAAAAAGAGGAGAGAAGGCGAGGGATTTAGGAGAGAGAAAGAAACAGTAAAGTGTGGAAAAAGAGGAAAGAAGAATAGGAAGAAACTGGAAACACAGACAGAGACTGTTTCATAGTAATGAAATGTGTTTTTGTTTTCCAGAAACACTCTTTCCAGAATATGAGACAAAATAAGTATTTGTAGAAACGTGTATAAAGAGACCTACAAGAAAGAAATATTTGTCGAGAGCATGGAGTGAGAAGAATACTTGGTGAAAGGAAAATGATAAATGCTTGAAAATAATTGAAAACTGGATTAATTAAAAAATGGATAAAAGGGACACAAGGTGAAATAGCCCAAGTGCTTCGATACAAAGGCTTTTGCTAATAGATGATAAATAGCTTATATATCTTCAATTGTTGTGAAGTAGGAGGCAATTGTAAGGGAGGGAAACGGGGTTCTACATGGGAAGGGGCATATCCCAAGTGCATCGATACAAAGGCTTTGGCTAATGGATGATAAATAGCTTAAAATGTTGGTCCTGTTAGCCAACGAAAAGCTTTGAATTGTAAATTTAATTATAATTTTTGTATTAGTATTTTGACTTAGTTCTTTACTAATACACAAGAATACATATTGCAATATTTATATATATATATATATATATATATATATATATATATATATGTATGTTGACTTTTGTTCTTTATAAATATATATATATATATATATATATATATATATATATATATATATATATATATATATATATATACTGTCTCACAGCTCCTACCTTAGTATGAGCATAGTTTCTTAACGGGGTGGTGTTGCTTACGAGTTTAGTGAATATTGGAAAATGGGGGTACCAACAACAAAACCACCCAGTATGCAGAAACATTTCTCGACCATATTGTAAAGGAAAATGAACAAAAAAAAGACAGAAGAAAATAACCAATCTATAGACTTTCATCACTCTAACTGTAATGCAAAACACAAGATAGAAAAATCATTTCTATGCTTTTAAAAAGTGATAGCAACAGTTTTTGAGATGAACTGGTTTAATAAACGATTTTTATCTTTGGCCACACTCCTTGCAAAAACGTCCGGAAAACCTTTTGATATTATGAAGAGATCAAATACGTGGCTTCGTTCGTTGCCAGCTAAGGAGTGTAACATAGGCATCGAAAAAGTGGAAGCACGCTCTGGGTGCCTACTCCAGTGGTTCCCAACTGGAACTAACCCCTAAGGGTCCGCGGGCAATAACTTAGGGGTCAGTGAGAGGTGACTGATATTAAAATATTTATATTTAACACGTTCACTGCGGCCGTATCCAACCGTTGCATTCATCGAGAGACTTTGGTTGCCAAGGGATTGCCTGAAGTGTTGCATACAACTCTCATTGAGGTAGTACAACGTATTAACTACATTGGGCAGTGAGAATGCTCAGCTTCTTATTCATACCGAAGCAAGGGGGCTCTCTTGAAGAGGTATACTGAAAAGGTTTTTTGATGTTAAGGATGTTTTTGATGTTAAGGAACCTTCCTTCTTGATACCATGTATGCAGATTTACTTAGACATTTCTTGGCTTTGCGCGACTGCTTACTTAGCTGTGTTTGAACATTTGAAGGTTTTGATTCTGTGCTTACAAGGTAATATTATAGATATGTTCAAAGTTGAAGACAAACTTTGTTCCATGTCTTCAAAATGTCTGTTGTGGGCAACAAGGGTCAATAAATGTTCCCTTACAAATTTTTCCACCATAAAATTGATGAAAACGTTATAAACCAAATAAAGGGAAGCGTAACTGACCCCCTGCCAAGTTTTGCAATCTCTTTCAGGGAATACTTTCCTCGCCCAGATCCTAAGGAGAGTTGGATTAAATCTCCGTTCTGCTTCTCTGAAATATAAAAGATTCAGAGTTCTTTAAAATAAGAACAAGACAGACTTTTGATTTTTGTGTTTACTTCATTAACTCCTAACTCCAAATAAAATATTAATATAAATAGGTTTAACGAATTTCGTCTTGACCTACAAACTTTAACATGGGATAGTTTTATATTTTGTATCTTAAATAAAAACAAAACACTTCTTGAATGTACTTGTAATGAACGTGTAGTAGAATCAAATTTAATATTCACATAAAGGAACAGTTTCCCCCTTAAAGTAAGTGGGTAGGTAAACCATAAGTGACTTATTAATAACTAATATAACTCAAATTATTATGTGTGAGGTCTACAATGTAGGTTTAAGAATTTGTGGGCCCCTTGCCATTATAACGAGGGATTCCTTGAAAAACGTTTGTTCGTTACCACTGGCTCACACACCTAAGTTTACATTATATAAAAGTAATTTAAGGTAATGTAATGCTGAAAGTAAGGTTTCCTAGTGATATATTTTGTATTTATTCAGTTTTAGCAAACCTTGCTTTACATTCCAGATGACCTATTACCTTCGTGTACATATATGTGTCTATATTGGAGGGGGAGAGAGAGAGAGTGAGAGAATAATGGGTTCCACTAACAGTTCTCTTAACATAAGCAATTAATATACATAAATATAGTATTCATTTGTAAATAAAATATAGTGAAAGGATTCGTATACTTAGGCTAATAGAAATAAATACACGAGCAATAAACAAACTAATTCTAGAATACACTGATGGGACATTTATATAGTTTTAATAGTTATTTAGCAATGCATAAGTTACTTAGTCTTGATAAAAAGAACAATATGTACTCTTTCGGCAATACGTTGGAAACCTTGAAATTATCATTTAACAGAGAGCAAAGGTTTTCACTATAGTTACCTACATAAAATTTAACTGCTTTACTATTCAAGTACAAAAGGTTCTAGTTAGACTCTCCTACGCCCAGTTATACATCTACGTTATACAAATATATCTTTATCTATCTATCAATCTCTCTCTCTCTCTCTCTCTCTCTCTCTCTCTCTCTCTCTATATATATATATATATATATATATATATATATATATATCTGCAAATATATAATTATATATTCTATGTCTAAGAGTCTAATTCGAATCTAACAGTGATTTATTCGTAATTGACGTGATATACCGTCTAGAGGCCACAAATATATAGTTATATAAACACAATTAGGTTAGATATTTTGATTAGAACTTACACAGTCTCCAAAAGTTTTTGAAGTTCATATTTATGTTTTCAAACTAAGAAATGATTCAAAATGTCTTCAGGAAACCATGGTAATGTAAATATAGCGTTTGTTTAATTGTTGTACGATTTAATTAACTACTGTAACAAATATTTTTATATTTTATATTTACATATTTAGTTATTTAACGTATTTACATATTTAGTTAGAAAAACGTAGCACATTGCCAATGTTCGCCTTAATATTCAAAATAAACCCCTACAGACCTGGTTCTCCCGGAGCAGCTCATCAATTAGGGTGAGGGAAAGGCCTTACATTTCCCACAAATCCCTCGGGAGCTCCTTATATTCCAGTGAATCCTGTTCTGCCCAGCGTCATCCAACATAAAACCGCAGTGACTGATGTTCATCTGCATTATAAATGCTGACTAACAACTACCCTGCCACTGGATGGCCTCATGTTTACACGGACGGATTTACCTTGGGCGAGTCCATTTCGAAATTCGTCCCAGTGGTTTACAGGGAAATCACATTGAATACAAAGTGGCAACCACTTTTCATGCCACTGAGAGGCTTTCGAGTTACACCGCTACAGCGAAGGTGGTCTTTCTTTTAAACCTCAGCATTGCATTATATTTCCTCTACACTACCACAAAAAAGTGATGTTTTGTCAGGTGCAAAGAACCCATACTCCAAATTTTAACCATAAATAAAGGGTTCTCTGGATATTGTGTCTTAGGACAGTCAGGCTTTGACTGCAACGAGCGATCAGACAAGCACGCTAGAGCTGGTTGTAACCTTTCTCAAGATGGCAGTAGATAGGAGCTGATGGTAAGATCTAGAGACCCGCCTCCCATTGTATATCCCCACTGTTGTAATGCAGTCATGTGCAGTTATACTGCAGCATTGCATGCAAGGCGTAAACGTTGGCAGAAAGCAAGCAATTGCTTCTATACACCGTAGCTGTTAGATTTTAAAGTTCCAAAAATCCAATTTATTAAATCTATAATTGTTCGAATTAGCTAGAAATAATTTTAAAATAATTTTATATTTTAAAGCGTGAAAACAACTTCCCAGATACACACACGAACCAATAAACACACAGAACTGATGAAATATATCGGCTGTGGTCCGATTTAATAGCCCGAGCTAGTGAGACGTCAGCTGAGCACTGTGTACTGCGGTGCTGGCTTCGTTTATTGCTGGTGAGTGCTTTTACTGTTCGCCGAAATTGATATTGACGAAATTACTGAGCAACGACTCAACATTATTTTCTTGGTATGGCTCAGAAAAAGCTCTACAGAAAACATTCGTTCTTCAAAGCATTAGGCGTTCTGCAATGACAGCGTTCGGCAAAACTGTGGGAATGACCGCTGACAAAAAAATTTTGGCGAATCAACGCCACACATAATTCTAAATGCACAGTTACACCTCTGATAAAACATTTTGGGAATGTCCAAGTTGCTGACACAGATCTGAAGTACATTAGAGCTATAAGAATTTCGTTATTAACTTTTAAATTATATATATTGTAGAAAAACCATAAGACCATTATGTAAAACCATTATCTATTTGTAGAAAAACCATAAGATTGTTTAAAGAAAAACTCTTTCCAAAAGAAACAAAAGTGCATTTTGTTTATTATACGGAATCCATTAGATACATGGTACATTATATTTATATTGTTAATCTTTTTTTTTAAACTATATATATATATATATATATATATATATAAAACAACATAGGTTATTTAAATACAAGAATATTTATTATTTTATATCCTATTTTGTATTATTATTTATAATATTTTGTATTTGAATAACCTATGTTGTTTTAAATTATTAAACAAGAAAACGTATTATATATATATATATATATATATATATATATATATATATATATATATATATATATATATATATATATAGGTCTGTTATATATTATTAGCGTAACATATTTTTTTTTAAATATATATTTTTCCTATTATGTTGTTAATTTCATGTTTTCCGTTTTTTATGTATGTTTTGTTTAAAATGTACTTATGTCGTTTATTTGTCAAATATTTGTTATATGAGTATGTTTTAAATACTTAATTTGGTGTGATATCGTTCTGAAACGCTATCTGTTAGTGATTTAATAAACTACTAAAAACAAAACCAAAATTTAAAATTGTTGCTTAGAAACGGATTCTTTACAGAACATATTATTAGGTTTATGTTAACAACCCTTGTCCTCCTTTAATGGGAGGACATGTACGGAAGAGGAACGATACGTATGTCCCTAAGCGTGGCGCCTGTGTAAGGATGACTTCGTTAGGTTGAAAACATTCCAAATTTTTCCGCGTTACAAATCTCAATCTTTGTGACTGATTATTGCGTTTATATTTAAAACGAAACTGTACTTTTTGCAGTTATCGCCGATATTAACCACTAAATTATAGCCTCCTTGTTTCAATTCCAGAGAAGTTGAAATTTTTTTCAGGCTACTATATAATGTTTTTTTTCGACACAAAACTTGGTTAGTGTCCCACAAAACGACTCATAAATAGGCATTATGCTTATTTCAAAACTTGTTTTTAAGTAATTTCAACGATTGAGTCATTTTTTTGCGTCTCTTATAATCATATAATCTTACATTTTTCATCTCTTTTGTATTTGTAGAGAAAAACTTTCTTAGTTCTTTGCTTTTAAAGGAAGTAAATATTTTTAAATTATTTGGAATAACTGGGAGCGTAAAGTGTAAATTTTTAATGTCCATATAAAACATTCAGTAAAGAAAACGTGGGTCGCATTTACTGACCAATTCCTTATACTATTATCTATAGGATGGGAACCGCGTTTCCCCATTGAATGTTCATCTGGACATTAAAAACTTACTCTTTACACTCCCACACATTCCACATTATTTTATACTTTTTAGTTCGTTTAAATATGTGGTACTAAGAGTGTGTTTTCTTCAAATTTTTAATCTGTGCATTTTGATCTCGTGTATATGGAACTTTGCAATCGATATCCAATAATATCACAAAAATTTAAATCACAAATAGAACTCACTGAAGCAAATGCACAGAAATCATCAAACCAAAACAAGAGAAACATTATAAGCAAAACACACATTCCGCAATAATAAACCACACACAGGCACCTTCACGTAAGCTAGCCAAATACACACACAAACGTTAATAGCCCCAGATCCATACACAGTGTCATTGATATACAAAAGTAAAGACATTTATATCCCACAGTACTGGAACCATGGCTGAGCTACTGGAGAGTCAGGGTGAACGTGGGCAAATGCAAGGCTCTGCTTCTCTCCATACGTAGGGCACAAAAACTTAACACACCACTAAAACTATTAGGGGAGGACTTTATGGGGGGAACCTGGTCAAATATCTTGGAGGCATACTCAACAGGGGCCTAACTTGGGAGCCTCACACTACCAACACGTTAAAGAAAGCAACAATTAGATTAACACAACTATATCCTATGCTTAACAAAACAAGCCCACTTTCACAACGGGCGGCAACTACTAGATACGTATCTATGTTGCGAAGCATACTCACTCACGCATCACCCGTCTGGAGCCATGCAGGCAACTCACGCATACGCAGGTTTTAGCTATTCCAAAACAAGGTTTTGCGAATAATCACGAAGGAACTTAGATGTACAAGATTAACACTGCTTCAAGCTGAGTTGGAAGTGCTCAATCTTCGACACTTAGCAACAAAGTTCTACAAACAGGCTCAAGCACATACAACATCCACACTGACTGGGTAGGTATGACCCCACCCACGACACATATAGACGTCTGCTGTCCCTACGGACCTAACCTAACCTAATCTAACCTAACCTAACCTAACCTAACATATCCTAACCTAACCTAAGCTTATACCTTCAAACAATGCAAATAATAAATAAATAAATAAATAAATATATATATATATATATATATATATATATATATATATATATATATATATATATATATATATATATATATATATATATATATATATATATATATATAGTGCTCCTATGGCAGTACTAATATTGACTGCATGCCTTTTCAGTTTCCAGTAGGCAGCAGAAGAAGAGCTGCATGTTATCCCTGTCATAGTCTCACTAACAAGGTATTTGTAAGGTAATACCCCTCCTTATCTCTTAGCATAAGGTGATCCAACTCTCCAGAGTTTCTGCATGATCTGTCGCTGGATTTTTGCAGCAGGTTTTCTTTTTTTATCAGGTTTATTCATCATGCTCTTAGCCTGACACTCGCCGTACTGTTTTATTTCACTATCTCCTGATTCTCCATGGAAAGAGCTTATAAGCTTGGTACATGGGCAATCAATCCCGTTGCCTTCACTCGCGGTAGGGATACTAACCGCAGCCCAGTGAGACGAAGTTAGATCGCTAAATGTTGGCTGCCACGACGGCTGGATGGTATCAGGGGTTTCCAACCAGAGCTTAGAAAAATATAAAAAAATTATATATTACGTAGAAAAGATTTAAATAACTGGTCAAATTTTGAAAAACTATTGGCACCACCATTAAATACTGCTACAATCTACGTATGTAACAGAAAAAACTAATTTTATCGAAAAAATGCAACTAACTTTAGTACAAAATTTTGAAAATCCGTTATCACCTCGTCGTTCTACGTTAATAATAATTTACGTGATACGAAAAACTGCTTTGTTCAAACGTTTTACAGGTACTACAAACTTACAGTTTCCTGTCACGAATAAGAGGAAAAGCTCTGTTTTACCATGTCTTGCCCTATTAGGTTTGTTTCAGCTACACCCAGAGCGGACTGACACTTTTACCGTGGAGTTGTTTAATATTTTCTAAAGCTTACGTAGTATTTACAGTTGCAGTCAGAGTTGCATCCTGACAACATTCGACCAAGATGTAAAGGCTAGGGCAGTCACTATCTACGTGAACAATTTATTCTAACTTGGTACAGCTGCGCAGAAAGTAGTTTCCAAGCCATCCTCAGAGACGCTTAAATTAAACTAATTTTACAACTCCTGAAAATGTGATAATTTGAGTCGTTATAAACTTAGTTTGAAATAATATACGCTACGTTGTATCTATGTTACGTCTCCAAAATGGCTAAAATCTTATACCTGATGATGTACAAAGTCAACGGAAACACGAAACCTAATTCCAAGGCTCCACAAATTTGCAACAATTGTAAAATAACATTGTTACACACACAAACTCTATACACTGGAGGTTTTTATAAAACATACCCTTGTTATATAATACAAATGTATACAGCTACAATGTATTTTGTAAGGATAGATTTGGTTGTAACAAAAACCAGGTAAAGTCTACGAAGGTAGGCTATTACACTCATGAGTGAACCCTAAATTATATATTTCCATCCCTACTACATATATTAAACAAACCAACTACATCACGCATTCCTTTCGGAGGAACGGCAGTGAAAATATCATCCTCAAGCTGTTAATATAGAGTTAAATGTGTTTTAATTTTTCCTGATATTCTAGATTACCCATTCCCTATTGGATTATATAGGTGAGGGGTTAGATCCCACAGGAGAGCCTACAATTTGTTTGTAAAGTCCATTGTCAACTGAAAGAAAGTATTATTAGGTAAAATTGTAACTAATTTCATAAAACCCGTATCATTAAACTTAGTGAGTTCTCTTATTAAATACCAACGTTGCAAACAATTAGTTGCCATGTTTTGGACAATGTAATTTGTAAAAAAATCCAATACGAATATTACATGGTTTTAAACTTTACACTGCAACTTATAATTTGCCCCTTCAAGTCAAATGTATGTAACTAGATCTACATTACTGTCATAATATACGTAAGGGAGAATTGAAGGGGCACTGTTTGTAGCCTAATACAGGATTTAACAATTTATTTAAAATGTTTTTGTCCTTTAAATAAAAACTATAACAGATATTCAAACTGTAAATATAGAGGAATAAAAAGGTAAAAATACAAGCATAATAATAATGACAAATATGATTACAGTTGTACCTCCATATCCGCGGGTAATAGGCTGCAAAATTACCGCGGAAACGTGGAACCGCGGATAATAAGGACGAGGTGTGTTAAATACTATACCTACAGACAATTACAGTATACAGGAGTACATGTACATAGATACGGGAATTGCATAAGTACATTATATACTGTATAATTTGTAAAATATTACAGTACGGTACATAAGTATTGTACAGAAGAGCCATTGGGATTGCTGTTTGTACTTACCTTCACGTAGTGTACAGAACTCCATTCCCCTTGTAGCCACCAACAGCAAATGTTTGTTATCAAACGCTGAGGCAGTTATTTTGCTTTGAGAACTTATTTAATAGATCTGTATACAGAGTATGTATGTGTGAAATGGTACACTTTACAATTTACACGATAAAAAAAATACTATGTTCGAGAAAACATTTTAAGTTGAATTTGAGAAAAAGAAAGGTTTACTCAGGAACATTTTCACCTGAAAGTGGAAAAGACTCGAAAATAACGGTATCTTACGTTTAGTGATGATGACGATAACTAGGACTTTTTTTCTACTTGAAAAAACATTGTGATAGGAGATTGTTATTTTTTCATTTCGCTGAAAAGTTGCTGAAGAGGCTGCGTTTTTATCCAGCGCAATGGCAGTTATTTGACTTTAAGGTCTATGCATGTGGGAAATGGTACACTTTACAAGGAACACGTTAAAACACATATCACGTACAAAAAGAAGTTTTAAGTTGAAGTTAAGAACAAGAAATATTTTTAGTCAGAAACATAAAAGAACTTCACGTGGAAGGGAAAAAGACTCGGTGATGGAAAAAGAAATAACTAGTGAACTTGGCTCTAATGGAGAAGTTGAAATAGTTTTATAATGGGTTTATTGGCAAAACGATAATAAGGTACCAGTAACGTTCTGATACCTCACACAAAGACAAAGATGGTAGTTTACAAGATTAGATTTTTACAAGAAAAATTATTCTAAAAAAGGGAATGGTTGAAAATAAACTGAAAAGTTTACAAAATCTCACAAGATGTAGATTGATAAAATTTACTGAAATACATGTTGGTTAAATATATATTACCACAATAACGCGTCACAAGTGTACAATACAAACGCCCTTGGCAGTAAGGCAGTTCTATGCAGTAAGGCAGTTCTCATTAGGGAATACTATTGTGCTATAAAAGTACTGTTGCTATAGTAGGGTGAGGAACAGCACACAGCGTTAGTTCCATTATTGTTTATTGATTTGTCTTAAAGCCCATACTTTACCGTCTTATTATTCGTTTACGAATTGTTACACATTTTTAAACTAACAAATTGTTTTGTACACACTACACAACTATCAATACTGCGAAGTCACAAGGTCAGTGAAGTCGTCTCTTTAAATTATGTTGCAGCCTCTAAGTGTGTACATTTTATTATCTCTGTTGTAAGTGAGGCCAAGCAGGGATGTTCCACTTTGCACGAAGGAATATCGGCTCAACCAAGGAGCCATTGTGTTGTTAAAATTCAGGTTGAGTCTAGATAAAATAAATCCCACAATACTAAGTCTAGAGTCAAAAGAACCTCTAAGAGTAAATATCAAGCTAGACACTTTTACTTTATAGTATAATTAATTTACCTTCTCCATTCACTTAAGACAAAGTTCTTCTATTTTCCATGTGTAAACGTCTACAGGCGACCCGCCATTTTTCTTTCCAGAGTAAAACTTTAGATCCAGCTTGCGGTACGTGTAAACCTCTATTAGTTCATGCGTGAATCCTCATCTGAAACAAATAATTTCATTTAGGCTAAACAATGGCTTTCCTCTAAACTTTATGTTTACATAGTTTTCACTGTAAATTCCTATAAATACAGAAATCTAGATAGTAAATGCATATATTTAATACCTATGTATAGTTATTGGGGACTATGTGATAAAATTTAAATATAAACTTCAAACAATAATAAACAAAATAGAATCTAATAATTTTTAAAATCTTAATTCTTTACCTTGACTAAAGTCACAACTTAGTTTGGTTATAAGGAAATATTGCACTTTATTTTGTGTGTTAATGCGTTTCCTTAAGGGAATTAGAGTGTGTACGATAAACTATAAGTTTGATATTATTGAATCTTGATAATTTTATACATAATATTGTAAGTTATTAGGTTGAAAGAGGAGATTTATTAGAGACCACCTATGCAACTGAGTATTTGTTAACACCTTGAAAGTTTATATATAAGTATTTCTTAAAATAGACTAACACACAAAATCACACACACACAAACACACACACACACACACACACACACACACACACACACATACACACTAAACACACACACACACACACACACACACACACACACACACACACACACACACACACACACACACACATTGTTGAACGTCCTTGTCTGGAACCATACTGATTGTTAGAAAGAAGTTTGTTTGTTTCTAGGTACCAGACAAGACGTCGGTTCGCCATCTTCTCCAGTAGTTTGAATAAGCAGCTGGTCAGAGAGAGATGGGTCTGTAACTGCTGGGATTAGTTTTGTCCTTTCCTTGCTTTAAAAGAGGAATTAATGTCGCTTCTAACCGTGCATCGGGAAATTTGTGCTCTTTGAATATACTGTTGTTCTGGAGATCTAGTTTTGCCGAGGGGGGAAGATGATGAATCTTGGAGTGTACAATATAATACAGACCTGCAGCTAAATCTTTTGTTGACGAGAGAGCTGACTCTAGTTCGTCAAGAGAGAAATAGATATTCAAACAAGAACCTCCAGACAATCCAACAGTGAAAGTTAGGGCTTCCTGTTTACGCTTGTACACCTGGAAAGCGTCCTTGTATGCAGAAGATGAAGAATATTTTGAGGCCGATAACTTCAGCACATTGGCAATTTCCTCACAATCCGTGGTCAAAACTCGATCCGGATACCTTAATGAAATTAATGGCATCGAAAAGGAAGTGCCACAAAAGGAAGTATCGTAATTTCTTCCATGTAGATAGAGCTGTTGTGATTGTACAAGTGCCAACGTACTGTGACCATTATTCTTGTTTACCTAACTTAAATATTCTCCGTGCTTTCGCACGGAAGATTTTAAATTTTTCCAGCTTTTCACTCGTTCGATGTCTTTTGAACTTGTTCAAAGGTTTTCTTCGTACGCGAAGGATTCATAATTCCATTACCGAACAGGTGGTCGTCGTGGTTTGGACGAGGTTTTCAGAATTGCCATTCCGGCAGCAATCAAAATTTTTTTAAAATGAATTGACAATGTCATCAACAGGAACCAGGTCATCCACGTCCAGTGGTTATAGATCTTGTGAAAATTGTACAAATAAAATATTTTAAAACTCTTTAGTAATTTTGTAAATTTAATTTATCTCTCTTTTCTACAAAACCACGAACGTTTAATGAAGTTTTTATTTTTTAATGAGTCTTTAATCTAATTTACCGTAGTTAATTCGTAGTAGTACATTCATAATTCCACATAAAATAATAACTGGAAAACACATAATTTTACCCAGAAAACCAAACATAACATAATTTTGAGAAAAATCGAAATTTTATTAGAGAATCACGCATATTTAATAAATCAAGATTATATAACAAAATTACAAATATTTATATATCATAATTATATCAGAAATTTTCACATTTGTAATCAAATAAATAACCTGATAATCTTCTTATTCTTTCTTTGTATGTTGTCAAAACAATAACTTATTTCCATGATTTTATAATAACATTCAATTTCGTTTGCTATGGTTATTACTTTAAGGATGATTAACCCTATTTCCTATCTAAGGATAAACCCTTAATGATATTTCCTTCTAAAATAATATTTATGGGCCCTGGATACTAAACAAAAGGTTCGGTCAAAATTATTTTTAATTTTGTATTTTTTTAAAGTTTCTTCTTTAATCTTAACAGTGAATTTATTTTTCAAAACAGATTAAGTTAAGCATGAATGTCATTCATTTCAAACCCTTATTTAAAGTACATATAAATTATTTGAAAAATTTCATTCATGTTGCCTGACATTTCTGCATGACCCTAAATTTTCTTTATTTCCAACTGGCTTTGTATATATTGGATTTACAACTGATTTAACAACTGCCCTAATTCCTATCAAACAACTTAATATTTAATTTTTAAATTACAAGAACATAATTACATACAAATTTTCTATAACCACATTTATTTCTAAATCAAAAACCCTCTAGACATAATAATTATTTTATATAAACAATTTTCCATCAGTTTAGTTATTTATTTACTTTTTAATTAGCAACATTTTACAAACATTTATACTTGTTTTAATTTGTGTACTCATTTAAAATAAATAACCTTTATTTAAGGTTGAAGTGATTATTTCAAATTTTGACTGTTTCTAAACGTTTCTTTACATCTGATTAGTTTAATACCGCCATCTTGGTTTTATTACGTAAACCAGTATGGCGTCCCATTTGTCTCAGGGTTTATTCGTTCTAACAAGATAAATCTACGATACTCAACAACATATTTTCATGATAACTGACGTCAAAAGAAATTGTTTATTTTCCATTTTAACCTCAAATAATTAAACTTTATACTTATTGGAAAGAAATAAGAAAGCTCTAACCTTTTATACCTCCAGCAGGCTCCAGCATCTTTGTAAATTTTGTTACTAATTTGGAACAGATTTCCCAATTTTGTTTTTGGCCGATCTACTTTGTGATCCGATTGAGTCCCTCCCTCTGTATTATTTTGAGTTGGTTATCGCTCTTCTGCCTCCATTCTTTCCTTTACTGATTTACGTGTTACCGCAAATTTAGTTTGTAAAATTCAAAAGTTCGAATTTATTACAGGTTATAAATTTCCCTGTCTTTATACTTTTTTTTATCTATGGCAATTCATTTCCGACTTTAGGCATAACTTTTAGAATTGGGATTTCTTTAGAATTTTTTTGACCCGACAATTTAAAAAATTAAAATTTAAGCTTGTTAACTTGAAAATTAGTCACCGTTCTGCTTCTGCATCTGAAATACAAATTTCACTCCCCTTTTGTTACCAACTTCAATACTTAGAAAACACAACACAAGTTCTGTTAAAAAGACATTATTTATAGTGTAAAATCCCTATAAAATTTCCATCAGTTTAGTTCCCTAGAAGTAGCACAATTATATATGTTAAGGTTCCTCTTGTATTCCTGACATTTTTGTAAAAACCCCTTTATTTATTTACTTCTTAATTGGCAATATTTTACAAACATTTTTACTCGTTATAATTTGTGTACTCATTTAAAACTACCTTTATTAAAGGTTGAAGTGATTATTTCATTTTTGACCATTTCTAAACGTTTCTTTACATCTGACTAGTTTAATACCGCCATCTTGGTTTTATGACGTAAACCAGTATGGCGTCGTATTTGTCTCAAGCC
This sequence comes from Prosapia bicincta, assembly GCA_036971475.1. Lineage (NCBI taxonomy): Eukaryota > Metazoa > Arthropoda > Insecta > Hemiptera > Cercopidae > Prosapia > Prosapia bicincta. The sequence continues at coordinate 57,008,109 of JBAIZL010000010.1, read as the reverse complement.
TTATTTGTTCTAACAAGATATAGCCACTATACACAAAAACACATGAAAATTTACTTCAAAAGAATTTTTTAATTCTCTATTACAACCCCAAAAAATTAAATTTTTCACTTGTTAGAAAGAAAGAAGAAAGCTCTAAACTTGTATAACTGGAGCAGGTTCCAGCGTCCTTGTAAATCTTAGTACAAGTTTGGTGCAGACCTCTCAGGTTGTTTTGGACGATCTACTTTGTGATCCGATTGAGTCCTTCTCTATGTATTATTTTGAGTTGGTTATCGCTCTTCTGCCTCAATTCTTTCTTTACTGTTTTACGTGTTACCGCATTTTTTTTTTATTAAACTGCAACTAAGATATCTCCTATCTAGCAGCTTGCTTTCTGATGGAGATTACAATGTTCGTCTTGTTCCAGTGAACGAGACTAACTTAATGTTGCTCTGGAATTAAGTCCAAAGGTTTAGTGCGCTGAAGTCTACGCACTGGTATCCTGTGAGCTAGTCGCATAGCTACAGGGTTCGTATGTTCCTGGAGCCGCCCGAAGTGATTCACTGCTGCAGTAGCGGCCTCCTCTCTCACGCTCTTCATCTTGAGGTCCCTAAGTACATAATAGTTACGGACGTACCATGGAGCTCCCACTATAGCTCTCAACACTTTATTTTGAAAGCGTTCTATTACTTGTAAATTGCTGCTCTTGGTGCATCCCCAAAACAAGTAACCCGTATGTCCATACTGGTTTTAGCACTTGCTTATAAACAAGGAGTTTATTGTAGGGGCTTAACTCCGAATACCGGTTCATGAGCCATGCTAGTCTTCTGTATCTTACATCTAGTTCATCTCTTTTTTTCTTCACATGAGATTTCCAGTTCAATTTAGCGTCCAATGTTAAACCTAGGTATTTCACCTCCTTACGATTAGGAACAACCCGGCTATTTATTATGAGGTCAGTTTTGCTCTCTGCCTTATTGGTAAAAATAATATGAGCAGATTTATTTTCATTAAGTTTTATGCGCCACTGCCTAGTCCACTCACTAACACTATCCAGGGTGATCTGCAATTTAGCTGTTGCGTGAGCCTCATTTTGTGCAACAGACAGGATAGCTGTGTCATCTGTAAACGTCGCCATAATTGTATTCCCATTTACAGGTATGTCCCTTGTATACAAGAGGTACAATACCGGTCCAACGACACTACCCTGAGGCACACCAGCAACGATGTCCCTGAAACCAGAGTACTCCCTACCCTGCTTGAGGCGGAAGATTCTGTCCGCCAGATAGGACTTTAGTATTTGCCAGAATTCTTCTGGAAGATCTCGATCATAATCAATTATTACTTAATTGATCTAGCAATCATAATCAATTATTACTTAACCATGACACACATGTAACTTATAAAAGTAACCAATTTAACAACAAATGTAACAACTTTACTTTTTTTTTAAATTTATTTATTATAAACTGCAACTAAGATAAATCCTATCTAGCAGCTTGCTTTCTGATGGAGATTACAATGTTCGTCTTGTTCCAGTAAACGAGACTGACTGAATGTTTCTCTGGGATCAAGTTCAAAGAGCCGCAAATTTAGTTTTTATAATTCGAAAGTTCTTTATTTATTTATTACAAGGTTATAATTTCCCTATCTTTATACTTTATTTATCTATGTCAATTCATTACCAACTTTAGCTTACATTTTAGAATTTGGATTTCTTTAGAATTTTCTTGGACCGACAATTTAAAAAAATAAAATTTAATCTTGGTAACTAGAAAATTAGTCACTGTTCTGCTTCTACATCTGAAATACAAATTTCACTCCCCTTTTTCTACCGACTTCAATACTTAGTAAACGCAACACAAGTTCTGTTAAAAAGACCACATTTAGAGAGTAAAATCCCTGAAGGATTGGGAAACTCACATAGACCCTACTTGTTGGGCTACCAGGCTACCCCTACAAACGAACTCAGACCTATAATACGATATATTCTTGCTGGTATTTTCAAATACCAATGGTCTTTTTAGCTGCATTTTCACTTCCTTTCACTGTTTGTATTCTACTTCTCTTCCAAATTAACATAATTGTCCCTTCTTTAGAATGGTTTTTCTTTACACATTCTAGTTATTACGTATTTGGATAGGGCATGATGTTTGTGGTTAAATCCTGTTTATTATAAATCATGGTTTTTTATAAAGTTTAAAATTTTATATTTTTAAATTTAAATGTATATATATATATATATATATATATATATATATATATATATATATATATATACTTAGAATAATGTATTAGACAGAAAAAATCAGCAATAATACAAAATGACAAAGTTATATTTCGTGTTACAAAAATGTCGACGTGTTCTATTGGCGATTCTTTTCGCATTTCAAGGCTTTGCTTCATTTACTTAGATTGAAATTTTTGCTGTAATTTTGAAGTTATGGTTTGATGTTTTACTGGATTTTTCTGCCTGGTCGGCCCTTTTTTACTGGTCGGCTACACTTTTATTCACTAAAATTTTGTTTCACTGTTGCTTCGTCCGTCTTCTTCCGCACATCCCGGGAGGAAATCTTTCTGTCGATGTTTTACATCACGTAAGAATTTATGAAAGGTTAGTCTTTGAATGCTGTTAAACTTCAGTAACTTCAGTTCTGTTGTACTCAAGTTTGTTAAAATCTTCCGTTACTGTTTGCCTCTAACCCATTTTGCAAACGGCGTAGTTCCGTTCCCCGGGATGTACGTGTGCGGTGCACGGACGCGGGTTGGTTACATCCCATGAATTTTGATGATAAGGCCGAAAGGGTGCCGATCCTAGGCCGGCGTCAAAGCAAGAAGAATTTCGATGACTCTGGTGGAAGCTAAATCAGAATAAACAAATTTATTGTAACTTCGTGTCGTTTAATTTATCTAAATTATTTATTCGTTTTATTTAATCTAAATTGTATGGAATTAAAATGCATCACACTTGATAAATTTTACGAGCACTCCACTATTTCATACTTTTAGTACAAATAGATTTCTACATACAATGATTTTTCTATAGCTACATCATCGCCCAAACCGAAGTACACTATGTTATACAGATGCGCTGATTCCAATTTTCGATTCCAGGAATCGTTGATTGTAATGGTATGTAGTGAGAGTCGATACTCGATTCTGCATTGATTAAAGCGCCGATTCCAATTCTTGTTTTTTACAACAGTTAAAACTCGTGAATGTTCTAATATTTTGGGGATAACTAATCATCCGCTATGGACCACAAGCACTCATGGTCCATTTATTTGTCACTTTCATCATTTCTCATGTTTGTCATGTTTTCAGATATTCCTATTCATAAATCGTAACAAAGAACGCTTTGTGTAGCCTATTACATTAAGTAAGCCTTGCAAAGGGCTGCACTATATGTCCGAGGTGTAAGCTAAATTATTATTAGAGAATATCATGGAGCCATACATAACTTAAAAGAATCGAGAATCAACCTAAAAATCTAGAATCGAATGAAAAATTTTAGAATCTAAATTGGTAACGAAATTGAAAAGTTTATGAACCGTTCCATCCCTACTATATTATAATAGGTTCTTTTCTCATGAAAGGTAAAGCAATATAATGTTCCATGTAGTTTTTACGGCAAAATGAAAAACGCAAAATGAAAAACTAGTCTAGAGGTCACGGTACTAAAGGTTCGTGGTAGGTCGAGGCTGTGGCAGCGGTGAGGAAGTCCCTTTTATCACGTCAGAGTAAAAGTGACAAGTACGGAGCCTAAAATTTCTCCGAAATCATGAACCCAAAGGACAGATTCAACTCATCTCACTACAATTGTTGTTAAGTAGTGAGAATGTGTAATTGCATTTTATAATACTTTTTAAGTTATTAATATAATTATTATATTTTTTCTCTGTTTATCGCGAAAAATCAAACTTGTGTTATTTTTTTTATTCCATTAACTCCTTGTCCCAAAAAAATATTAATATAATTAAGATTAATAAATTCCTCCTGAATCTAGGAACAGTAGCGTGTGGTAAATAATTGTAAATAAAAATAAAGCACTTCTTGAATGTATTTCTAATAAACTTGTGGTAGCGTCAAATTTATTATTCATATGTAAGAATAGTTTCTACCTTAAAGTGTGTGGGTAGGCAAACCATGAAATACTTACTAATAAGTAATATATCTCCAATTATTTTGCGTGTAATCTACAATTTAAGTTTAGGAATTTGAGGAGTCCTTTTCAATGTAGCGACCTATGTAGTGACCTTGAAAACATTTTGTGGCGAAGCACTGCCATAAACAAATATCTTGTAGATATTCTTGTAGAGCCAAAAATTTAAAAAAAGAAACATTTTGCGCTTAGGTTTTGATATCTGCTGCAAGTACACATATTTTTATTTCATATTTAAACGCTTATATTAAATGCTTATTTAAACGCAAGAAGCGGAAAAAGTATAGGTTCTCTCACAATTTACAACATTTATAAGGTTTTGAAGAAGGTAAATTTATCAAAATTCTCCTTACGATATACATTCCAATGAAACCCAGCTGAGTATGATTTGTAAACAAACATTTTACAAAACTCATTTACAAAAAATATTGTTTATATGGAAAATTTGTTATGAAAAACTTGAATTATATTACATTTAATTTGTATAAAAAATAAAATTATACAAAAGTTTAAAAATTGTTTAAATATGAATATTAACATTTGCCCCTACATGCACCTAGTAAATGTTATATATTTCCAATTTCCGTTTTATAATCATTTCCACAAAATGAATTTCATATACTTGAGTATTAGACCTTTGTCTAAATAGAGTAATATAAATGCAAGGTATATTAAACATTGACAATTTTTGTGAATAAGAAGTGCAGGATTACCAGAGGTTAAGGGCGTATGTGACGTAATAATGTGCAAGGCTAAAGCTAGCTGTACCCCCTTAGGACATCTTTAGGCAACAAACCCTAACCGACACGTTGTGACGTATGTACCAGAACTTCCTAAGGAAATAATTAGGAAACTTTTTCAGTGTATAAATGTATTGATAAAGTAAAGCTTACCCAAGAAAACTTTTCTCTTTATTCGGCGCAAGACTCCAGACTTCGTCGGTTGCTGGTAATTTATCAGCTTTTATTGTTATTATTAATTTTACTGAGAAGATTCAATAAATCATTGAAATAACTGAAATTAATTTTGCCTGTGACTGCACCCTCAGTGAAAACACGTTCCCTGAACTTCAAGAGTAAACGCTTTTTGAGGAATCCCCACAAATTGAAGAAATGTTTTATGACGTTATGAAAACATCGGACTTAGAAACCTATAATCCACAAATTTGATGCTGCGAAGAACGATAAATTTCCTCTAAAAGTGGGAAAATTAAACCGTATAAATTTAAACATCAACCCCATTTATTCACAAAATACAACGCATAAAATTCACTTACACCGTCCTCCCCTGCTATTAACTAACATTTTATTTAGCATAAAATAATTTACAAAATAATGTATATTGATTTAAAAATCAAAACAGAAAGTAATTTGTAACTGACCAACGTACAATTTAATGTATTGTTTTATTTTAATAAGTAATTCTGTTCGTTGCTCACCTGAAATGACCCTGTTCTTCAAGAGATTTAGAAAAGGTTGTGTCGAAAGGGTCAATTTAGAAGATTGGTCGAGACAAAGGACATGTAAGCGGGTAGACATTCATCTCAGCAGTCTGTGAATAGAAAATAAATATTAAAAATAAATTTAAATGTGGATCAACAACTTTTTAATGCACATCCATGTAATGGTTTTAAATGCTCGTATAGAAGTTTTTTTTAAGTGTATGCAAAAATCTAAACGTTTTTTAGTCATTGTGATTAAGCTGTAACAGGTAATTGTCATCAGGAGCGAAGCCAGGGCGTAAAGTTTTGCATCATCAGAAGCAAAAAACCTATAAAACAGCGTAAGTTTTTAGCAAAACAGCTTCTCGATATCACAACAATTCTGTCATTTTAGGTGCCAAAATAGCATTATATAAGATTTCTAGAGATAAAGATATTTAAAATTTCCTCAGGGAAGTTCCGCGTCCTGCCCCTTCGGGTTGTGCCCCCCTCCAAACCATTGCCCTGGCTACGCTCCTGATTGTCATCCTGAAATGTTCCAAGAAACAGGATCTCCATTTCCTTACACTTTACAACACTCTTCTCCGGTACAATATAAAATATAACACTATCATCATGTGTTCATGTTAATGCCAAACGCTCCTCAAGTTCTAACACTGGTTGCAAATTGTCTCGCACTGTAAAAGTACGCTATGCTCTGATCAGGTGTTGCCATCATCGCGGAGCGTTGCAGGGAGAGAACGTAATAACTAAATACAATAAAACTCCCGCTTATCCGACATAATGGGGGCGGAACCATTAAGGATGATCCATTCTAAGTACCCTAAAGTAGGTTTCTTCAAGTAAAATCACATAAAACCTGTTCTACTGTAAAATATCACAGTAGTTGCATTTTCTAACAAAACCGTCTTCCGCTTATCCCCCACGTTTACTGTGTTGGCGAAAATATCACAGAACAGCCCAATTTGGCCTATTACCCCGGGTTTCGGTTAAGGGAAATTCGGATAAGACGATCCTGTACTAACGAACACCAACACAAAGTCAATAGTTAATTCTTCAGAGAGTTAAGATGGCAAAGTCATCGTCAATGATTATAGCTAATATAACATGTAAACTTCAAGAATAAGGTTAAAATTACAACTATTTACTAACACTAAATCTACACCGGTTTAGACAGATTAGTTATAGCTTGGACTATTCACTGAACTAATTAGTTTAGATGAATTCGTCAGAGATACTCGCCCATGATGAAGACTGTCTTTTTATTAAAAATACTTTTTTACTTAACCAATGAAATAATTTTTTCAACCCCTAGTGGATGGCAATTGATTTTAATAGTTTTTTCAAATATTTATTTATTAATTAAATTTGTAAAACTTGATGTCTTGGAAGCGTTTAAACTGACTACGTGTTTGAAATCCAGCACTTAGGTATTGAGGTAACATTCCCTTAGCTAGAAATTCAATACATAGGATGTATATGCAATTATAAGAGAAAGGTCCCTTGCAATAATGAAGCATTACAAGAGGTAGATAGAATGAGAAGTTTTAGACACCATCAGTTTAAAAAATTAGAAACTAAATAAAAAGAAAGCAAATAAACCGTAACAAACAAAAATTATAGTCCATCACCTTATACTGTATAGAGAAGGAAATGGTAAATTGCAAGGAAATTCGATTTCTATTTTGCCACTTAATATTGTGATTCAAAAATATCTATGCATATATTTATAATAATTGTCACTATAAATTAAAAAATAACTAAATTATAATCTTTCTTTGTTAACCTCAGTAGGAATGACTTTAAAAAGATTTTTTTCTATATTGTTTTTATTATTGAAATTACTACAGTGCTAAGATTATATCTATGTGGGTGGCATTGGCATAATCCCACAGGTTGTAATTGCGTCACAGATAAGTCACAAGAGTACATCCTAAACAGCTAGGAGCTACTAAAGGCAATAAGACTCAAGGCTAGTCTATAAACGTATACGGCAAGATATAGAGTCTCCGGCTTGGTGTGCTCCCATACAAGCTGAGAGAGCTTGCTGGGTTCCTAAACGTATTTAGTTTAAAGTAAAATGTTTGCTCACCTCCACCAGATGTCGTTCCAAACCACGAAGCCGAAATGTCGCTTCTGAAAAAATACATTATAATTTGAAAACATTTAGTGTAGTGAAAATGATAAATAGATAAGATTAGATAGATATTCAGAAACATAGATGGTAACTAAATAGATAAATGGATATTTAGGTCTGTCATTAAAAATAAAATTATTTACATTAACCTTTCCTATGCAATGTCTATTGGAAGTTGTATAGAAATGCTTACATGAGTAATGTAGTTTACTTAAGATGTAGGCAACTACAGGATGTTTGACTCTAAGGGAAACAAATAATACACAGCTAATTGTTCTTTAATATGACAGATTTACTTTAATTTTTAATTCAAAGTTGTAACATTTACAGGAAGTTATACATAAATTAACTTGTCCAGCTCTAATTTGAATATATGCATCAAAACTCTTATAACTATCCTTTCTACAAATAAACTCTTATAAAATTGCAATTACTTGTCTTAAGGCGTGTATAGGTTACTGCCCTTGGTTTGATAAAGTTTATATTTGAAATTCATTATTTCGTAATGAAATATATATATATATATACATATACATATAAGAAATAAGTCAAAATACAAATACAAGAATTATAATTGAATTTACAATTCGTTGGCTAACAGTACCAACATCATCAGGAATATTGGTGATGATGTTGGTACTGTTAGAAAACGAAAAGCTTTGAATTGTAAATTCAATTATAATTCTTGTATTTGTATTTTGACTTAGTTCTTTATTAATACACAAGAATACATAAGGCGATATTTAAATATATATATGGAGCGAGAAAGAAAGAGAGACAGGCAAACGGTCAGAGAGGGAGAGAAGGAGAGAGAGAGAGAGAGAGAGAGAGAAAGAAGGTATAATTTAGAAATTGTTGCAGACTTGAACACTTGCATTTGTGAGTGAACAGATATAAGCTTTAAATAAAGTAACTAAGAATAGAATTTTATATAAAAAGAAAGGAACAAATAAAAAGTCACTTACAAAATGACTGAGTCCTGTAGAACGCAGGGTCTTCAATCTTTAGCGGAAATAGTGCTGAATCACTTGTAGATAATATTGCAGCTTTTTTATAAACTATTTCCGCTTCCTCTTCTTCCTCATCATCCTCAGCAATCACCTCGAGAATAGGAACGAACTTTACTCTCGGGTATGCGCTTGACAAATAGCTGAGCATGTCTTCATCGAAAACTGCTGTAAAGTTAGAAATTTGTAAACATCTTGTTACACAATACGATGTTTATAAACAATATAAATACGATAATGAACTGCAGGTAAAACTAAAGCTTGCAGACATCCATATCCTGATATATATATATATATATATATATATATATATATATATATATATATATATATATATATATTAGGTACTACTGTATGTTGACGAATTTTAAAAAAAATATTTTTCCTATATAATAGCTAATTTCTTATTTTTAATAGTTTTTAAAGTCATGTTCGTAGAGCGTGGAATCATATACAAATATAAATATAGGTCGAATTTTATAAGCTGGTATTTGGCTCTTAAAATAAATTTATAATTATAAATGAAAATTGAATTTTGTAGTCCATTACGTTTGGTGAATCTTATTAATCACTTCAACAATAGTTTACGACTATCCGGACTACCCGAACAGACACAAAAAAACACAAAGTACAAACATATTAAACGAATAAACACAATACAAATCACACACACTCTTTGATACGATCGAAAACCTACCTTTGAAACCGCCACCGCATGACCCGACCTCTCCAAGCAGAAGACACGGATGAAGATCGGCACATAGCGATCGTAAACGTTCTGTGTCAGTAAGATTTAACACATTTACTAAATTTAAAGTTCGGATGGTTATAAACTGTAGTTTAAGTGATTAATAAAAATAAAATTATTTAAGGTACATGAGTGTGCTAATGGTTTAAATCTCATATTTTAATTACATAATATTTATACAGTAACTTTAATACTTTGGATCTATAGTTTCATTAAACTTCATGTATTTTCTCCTAGAAATATAATACGGTAGTAGTAGAATTAAAGGCGGAGACTTACAAGAACCACAAAATGAAGATTCTAAATCTGGCAGCCGTAATATGATGCTATAATATTTGAATATTATCAAAAGAACACGCATGGGATGAGGATCCCAATATTTAGCTTAAACCCAGCAAATATTGAAAACTGAAGAAATATACGCATTAGGAACAAGCCGTAAAACTATTTAATTAAATTATGGATTTTAATAAAACTAATCAATTACATTATTTCAAGGTAAAGTTAAAACAACCTAAAAGTAATTACCTCCCCTTTCCTTCCTCTTCTTTGTACCAAAGCAGCACGTGACTGGAACAAGACAAAAAATTCTTTTATTAAAGTTAGAGTTTTACTAGTTATACAATATCAGTTGTGCCATTCTTAACACTCACATAGACACAAACTATAATTTTTTTAAACTAGACATTACGAGGTATAAAGATATCAAACGAAATTATACTGAAATATAAATGTAAATATTAAACATAACTAATATTCCTAATATTCATAACAGATATTCCTGTGAACCTGGTGCTCCCTGGCAGAACACTACCCTGTCTCTTGAAGTCAACTTACATTAGAAATACTGGCTAACAACTACCCTGACGTTGAATGGACCCACATTTACAAGGACGGATCTACCGCGGCATAGACCAGCGGAGCTGTATCCTATACAACCTTCGTCCACCTTGCTAGAAGGTTTACCACTTTAAAGGCGAAGTTTTGGCCATTTGTTATGTCTCAAAAGAGCTTTCAACTAGCACCGGTACAAATAAATTGGCCTTTCTTTCTACTTCAGCGTTGCAGGCTATTTACTCTCCAGTACATCAAAAACGCGATGCCGTCGCAAGGTGCAAGGAGACTATATTCCAACTTTTACACAAAAAAGAGATTGTTTTATAATGGATTAAGCAGACAAACACGCTTAACCTGGCTATAACGTTTTTCAAGGAAGTCTCCATTTATGTTATCCAGCTTCATTAAGTCTTATAAAACGATCCTTACATCGATTTTACTTCGCAGATCCCTCCACCTGCCCTCTCTGTCTATACGATAAAATTACGGGTAACCATCTGGCCATCTCCAGCCCTTGTATCCCTTCAATACAATGATAAACCCCTCACAGCAATGTCCCTGTTTCACTTTCCTGTCGCAGAGCTCCACATGCTCTTCAGGTATTCCAATTAATCAAACTAAATATTTGTCTTCCTGTGCACATTTCTTTATTTGCAACAAAATTTCCCCTTCTTTTATTTAATTTTTATTGAATGAGACACAGCAGACAATGTTGCACAAATATTTCGCTTTTAAGAGAGCCATCTTCATCCTGATGATGAAGATAAAATAAACACCGATATTCGAGTGAATGTGTGTGAGAGAGAGAGGGAGAGAGAGGGGAAAATAAAGAGAGAGACAGAAAAAACCGGGTAGCAGAAAGGAGCATTGGAGGGAAGGAGAGAAACGGAAATACAGACTAAAAAGAGAAAAGAAAGCGAGGGATTGAGAAGTGAGAAATAACCAATAAGGGGTGGAAAAAGAGGGAAGAAGAAAAGGAAGGAACGGGAAACACAGACAGAGAAAGACTATTTCATAGTATGAAAATAGTATGAATATGAGACAAAATGCGTATTTGTAGAATCGTATATAAAGAAAGAAATATTTGTCGAAAAGTATGTAGCGAGAAGAATTTTTGATGAAATTGAAATGATAAATGCTTCATGAAAATAATTGAAAACTGGATTAGTTTTTAAACAAAAACGATATTATATATGAAATTACTGGTCGAGGAAAATTTTAGTAGTAAGAGACGTCAATTATAAGGAAGCGAAAAAGATTGTACAGAATGGGAAAGGAATCATGAAGTAAATGCAGACAACCGAGAAATATGAGAAAAGTCTTCTAAATAAGAAACCGGCAGTTTTTATCGCCGAAGCTTACATGCCTTCAATTACTAAACTAAAACTAGAGCAAACCGTTTTCAAACTTATTTTAAAAACTGAAACAAAATACCAAACTGCGTTATTTAGTTTTATTGGAAAAACTCCAGCTACATTTCCGGTAATAAGGTGGGAATATCCAAAAGTTATTATTTACCCGAAACATAGGCTTACATAAGGCTCTAGTTAGGCTGTCCTTAGCAATTGTAAGTGTCGGCAACCACAGATAACCTAACCTTACTTCCACCATGGGTATTCGTACTTGATACACAAAGGCGGTAGGATAGGAATGTATTTTGTTGTAAGTTAACATTTCCTTAATTAAGTTAACAAATACTCACAAAGTTTCCAAACGTTTTTCAGTTTCATATTTTTTGTTCTTTTTCCAACGAAATATAATGAAAAATGGCTTTACGTAACCATGGCTATATAAAGGAGGTTTATTCTTGATTGTTGTACGGTTTTAGCTGGCATAAATAATAGGCTACTAATATTTATATATTCATTTTATATTTCCATGTTCGTTAAGATTTATTTATTATTATGAATTCTTTAAACTTTGTAAACATATTATTTTCTATTAGAATAGATGCGTTACTTCCTAAAAATCTCGTTTGCGGAGCCATTTACACATTTGTCTCAGAATAAGACAAATTATTCTTGTAAGGCTGACCGGCAGGCACTGACTGAAAAAAAGCGATATATATTAATTCTACCTCACAGTTACTACCTCAGTATGGGCATAGTTTCTTTACGGTGTGGTGTTGCTTACGAGTTCTGTGAATATTGGAAAAATGGTGGCACCATTAACAAACCTCTCCCTCATGGAGAAAACTTTCCCGACCATATTGTAAAGGAAGATGAACACAAGAAGACAGAAGCAAATAACCCATCTATAGAGTTGCGTCACTCTAACTCTAAATCAAAATACAAGATAGAAAAATCACTTCTAGGCTTTTAAAAGATGATAGCAATAGTTTTTGAGATGAACGGGTTTAATAAACATTTAATCCAAGATTTTTATCTTCGGCCACAATCCTTGTCAAAAAAAAGGAAAACCTTTTGATAAATATGAAGAAACCAAATACGTAGCTTCGCTGCCAGCTTAAAAGTGTAACATCGGCAAAAGTGGAAGCACGCTACGGGTGCCTACTCCAGTGGTTCCCAACTGGAACTAACCCCTAAGGTTCCGCGGGCAATGTCTTGGGGGTCAGTGAGATGTCACTGAAAATAAAATATTTATATTTAACACATTCACTGGAGCCGTATCCGACCGTTGCATTCATCGAGAGGCTTTGGTAGCCAAGAGGTTGCCTGAAGTGTTGCATAAAACTCTCATTGAGGTAGTTCCACGTATTAACTACATTAAAGCTTTGCAGACTAGATTGTATTCTTTGTTATTGGGCTGTGAGAATGCTCCGCCTCTTATCCATACCTAAGTAAGGTGGCTGTCTCGAGGTGGTACTAAAAAGGATTTTGATGTTAAGGATGATGTCAGAACCTTCCTTCTTGATACCATGTATGCAGACTTACTTAGACATTTCTTGGCTTTGTGTGACTGCTTACTTAGCTTTGTTTGAACATTTGAAAGTTTCGTATCTAGGCTTACAAGGTTTTAATATAAGTTATGTTCAAAGTTAAAAACAAAGTTTGTGCCATGGTTAAAGATTGTCCGTTGTGGGCAACAAAGGTCAATATATGTTCTCTTACAAAGTTTTTCACTATAAAAGAGTTTTTGGAGTCTTCTGATGAAAACTTAGTAAACCAAATAAAGGAAAGCATAACTGACCCCTTCAAAGATTAGCAACCCCTTTCAGGGAATACTTTCCTGAGCCAATACTAATGAGAGTTGGATTAGAACTCCGTTCTGCTTCCCTTATATATAAAAGGTTCTGAGTCCTTCAGAAGAAGAAAAAGAACGACTTGAAATGACCAACAGTGGTCCACTAAAAATTGTTTTTAATGGGGAGAGCATTGTAGAATTTTGGTTGCCAGTACAAAAAGACTAAAATCCACTTAGCAATAAGGCAATGAATGTCATACTACATTTTCAAACTACCTAGAGATGTGAACATGCATCCTCAACTATCTACTTCATGAAAAATTAAATTTAGGAATCGGCTTGATATGCAGTATGATTTCAGAGTAAACGTTTCAAGAATGGAGCCTAATATTTCTGTAATCATGAACTCAAAGTTCAGACTCAACTCAACTCACTACAATTACAATAAAATAAATTCGAACCAATATTAACTTCATTAACTTAGTCCAAACAAAATATTAATATAAATAGGTTTAACGAGTTTCGCCTCGATATACGAGCTCTAACATGGGATAGTTTTATATTTTGTATCTCAAATAAAAATATAACTTCTTCAATGTACTTGTAATAAACTGTTGGTAACCACTGGCCTACGATCACTTTATAGAAAAGTAATTTAAGTTACTCTAATGCTGAAAATAAGGTTTTCTAGTGATATCTTTTGTATTTATTTAGTAATTGCAAACGGGGGGGAGCTGTTTGGTCCTCGTCCTGCCCGTGGATAACTGAGTTTATATGTTACGTTTATGAAAAGAGCCTTTATAACACTCAGTGAACCGAACGCCAGCAGCCGCTTCTGCAAAAGGAGCCTTGTAAACAAGCAAATAGTCCTTCTCAGGACTACCAACGAGTTTCAAAACTGAAAAAAGAAACACCCAGACAGACTGAATGTAAATATATGTTCAGAAAAAGTACTAACCATAAAAACTACAAGGAAAAATTTAACATTAACAAGCACCTCATAATGAGACTAAGCGGTAAAAATGGAACCAAAAGAACTGAAGTATGGTGTCCAAACAGAATAACTGCAAAAGCCCTCACTCAACGTCTGAGGACAGAAGCAAACAAGAGGGAAGCACACATTTCAATAGGACAGAGTTTTCCGGAAAGGAGAGAAAAAAGAGAGAGATCCTTACACCAATCGACCAACAACAAACTATATAAGCAAAAAGATGACAAACTATTAATAATGCACAGGAATGCCAGATCGTTAAAACATAAAGCACCGGAGCTAGAAAAGGAAATTCACGAGAAAAATATAAAAATAGTCTGCATACAGGAATCAGCATTACCAAAAAAAACAAAGACCTTCACCCGAAGTTTAAACATTACAACCTGCATAACTTATCTGCAGACAATTCGAGAGGCGGAGGATTAGTTACCCTAGTACACGAGTAATTGCATGCCGAAAACATGTAAACACGATCCTCAACTATTCAAATAGATTCAAGCTCAAAACATACTTCTGCAGAACCAAAACAAAGAGCCCACATACCTGTCACCCTCAACAACAACTCTAAGCACCATAGATTTGACACTGTCCTCACCAATAATCGAGTAAATGGTAACAAATTGGTACGCCGGGGAAGATCTAGGAAGTGATCACTACCAATACTTAGAACTTTCTATCTCAAGAATTCTAGTTCAGAACCCATCTGTCATAAGCAATAAATAAAATATTTCAAAAGCTGACTGGAGTGCTTTCACAGAAGAAACTAGGGCAAGCGAGATAAAACAATACACTCCAGAATTTCTAGATATAATACTTCTTCAAGCCGGTGACCATAACATTCCCAAAAAGAAACCAAGAAGAGAACACAAATTTAAAAATAGCTGGTGGTCAGAGAAAATCAATCAACTTAGAAAAAATTGACAAAGGCCTAGTAGAAGATGAAAGGTGCAGAGAATTAAAGAGTGCAGACAAGAATACAAGAGATGAAACGCCATCCTGAGACGTACAATAAACTCAGAGAAAAGGACCACTTGGAGAGAATTTGTGGGCTCTATAAATGCAAACACTCCATCCAGCACATTCTGGAAAACGTTTATACGAAGGTAATACTGGCCAAAAGATTAGCCAAATACAAAGTGAAGCTGGAGAGTGATTAGAGGATGACAAAACAAAAGAGGAAACTGTTAACTTGTTTTTTTAAGAACAGGGCAGAAAGAAAATCCCATGGCCCAAAAAGCTCACTATTAAAGAAAAGCAGTTAATTTTCCAAGTCGAAGAACTGTACCACCTGGATGACCCTGCGAACGTACTTCAGGTTATGGGACCTGAGAAACGAAGTATCCAGATTTAAGGACTCGACTCCCGGACTAGATGAAATCCATAACAGAATGCTCGAACATAGATCAGAAGAGATGCTTACTAATATACTAAACGTATTCAATGAAACTTGACACACGGGAAATATCCCAGAATAATGGAAAACAGCACTAATTGTACCAATCCTAAAACCATCTAAAGACAAGTCACAAATGAAATCATATCGCCCAATTGCTCTTAAATGTTGTCTTGGCAAACTCCTCGATCGCATGGTGAACAATCGACTAAAGTGGAGACTAGAAAAATACAACCGACTAGACCAATCACAATATGGTTACAGAAAACAGAGATGCACTAACGATGCCATAATATACTTAACAAACAACATCTACGCTGGTTTTGAGAAAGAAGAATTAACGATAATTGTCCTCCTAGACTTTGAAGCTGCTTTCGACAGGACACCCCACCCAACTATC
Source organism: Prosapia bicincta (assembly GCA_036971475.1). Lineage (NCBI taxonomy): Eukaryota > Metazoa > Arthropoda > Insecta > Hemiptera > Cercopidae > Prosapia > Prosapia bicincta. The sequence goes on along the minus strand of JBAIZL010000010.1, from coordinate 56,991,870 downwards.
TTGTTAAAATGCATGAAGCTTGGCATAATGGGAAACATGTTGCAGTATCTAACAAATTTCTTAAGCGGTCAAAAAATTAAAACATCGGTCAATGGCCAAGAATCAACAAATGCTGAGATAGAAAACGGAACCCCACAAGAAGCAGTCATTAGTGCAACACTGTTTAATATTGCAATACATGACATTGCATCCAACCTACCTCCGGGATTCGAGTGTGTCTCCTATGCCGATGATGTAACGCTTTTCGCCTCACATAGAGATCCGCACAGAGCTAACCAGGCAATGCAGATGGCTCTGGGCCGAGTCTCGAACTGGTGCAAAAACTGGTCATGGAAAATCTCTGCAGAAAAGTCAGAATGTGCAATATTTACAAGAAGGAATACTCTAGCTGACTACAAACGCAAACTAAAACTCAATAACATAAATCTTCAATATAACCACTGCCCTAAGCTGCTAGGAGTACTGCTTAATAAAAAGCTGAGAGGCAAAACTCATATTGAAAAAAACTGTTTAAGCTTTTAGCAAACGTCTCAATTCAATAAAAGTAGTCACCAGCCGACAATGGGGCGCTGGCACCATATGCTTGAGAACATTTTACCTATCCTTTGTAAGAACAAAATTGGCTTATTGCAGTGAGGTCTGGGGAGCGGCTTCAGCAACGCACATTAAAAAACTTCTATTAATTTAGGCAGCTGCCTTAAGAATTAGCCTGGGCTGTCGCAAAACCACTCCCATTGCAGCAATGGAAGTAGAGTTGTCAATAGAACCTATAGATTTACTGCTAGAAGAACAAGCGTGGAGTAAACATCTAAAAACCCTCTCACTAGACATAACCCAATCCACTACGCACTTTAAAAGAAACGACTTCACGACAATCATACACTCACAGTATCAATTTGCTCGCTGCTGAAATGTCTTCTAAGACTCCAGAGGAGATCCCGTTTTGCAACCACGAACTCCCATGGAAGCAAAATGAAATAATGGTAACTCTAAACCTACCTTCTTGCCTAACTAAAGAAGACCCCCATCAGGCACTTCGGGGAGAGTCACTGGAAATGATTCAGAGTCTGTACTAAGACTACGGTCAAATATACACCGATGGATCAGTAGATCTAGTCATGGATAAGTCTGGAGCAGGCTGCTATAACCACCTCACCAAAGAAGAATACAACGTACCAGCAAATGAATCCTCCAGTGTCGATGCAGAGTGGCTGGCAATAATTGCAGCCTTGGTAAACTGCTTTCAATTACGAGCAGAAAAGTTCTGTATACTCACTGACTCCAAGAGCTCCTTGCACATGAAAGAGAAACGGAAACCAGGAAACTACTCAATCAGATTACAAGAAATAACAAATTTATTCACTCTCAGCAAAGATGAAAAACAAATACAGCTCTGGATCCCCTCACACTGAGGCATCAACGGCAATGAAAAAGCAGATATAATCGCCAAACAAGCAGCGGAAATGGGCCCAGTCTTCTGACCACCAGAGAAGAAACCAAAGGTAGAAAACTCTATGGCATTCAAAAAGGACCAAATGAATTGAAAATGTATCAAGGGCTTCCCAGATTTACAGCCGTTTTTGCAGCACGAGCAAGAATCGGACACATTGTGACTGAGACCTATCTCTTCAGATTTAACCTGAGTGAATTTCCACTCTGCCCTAACTGTAGAAAAGAGGACGAGACTCTAGACCATATCTTCCTTCGATACTTCTCACCAATTCCATCAAGAACAGCTCTGCTGTCTGCCCTGGGAAGACAGGGAAACATCAAAACAATATTGATCAATAAACAGTTTTGGACCTTGGCTGCAGCAACTTATAATGAACATCGGACCATCGGAGTCACATGACCCTGAACGTCCGCAGCAAAAACAAAAGTTATAGCAAACCGTTCTTTACATTCCAGACAACCTTCGTGTACATATATGTATATATATATATATATATATATATATATAGTTTTAATAATTGTTTATCAATGCGATAATTTACTTAGTTTTGATAAAAAGAACAAAATGTACATTTTCGGCAATAAGTTGGAGACCTCGAAATTTAGCATTAAACAGAGAGCAAAGGTTTTCACAACATTTACCTACATAAAATTTAACTGCATTACTATTAGTTGGACTGCCCTACGCCCGGCTATATGTCGACGTCATACATCTATGTATATCTTAGGTCTAATTCGACTCTAACAGTGGTTTATTCGTAATTGACGGGATATACCGTCTAGTGGCCACGAATATATAGTGATATAAGCACAATTAGGTTAAATAATTTTATTAGAACTTACAGAGTCTCCAAAAGTATTTAAGCTTCATATATTTGCTTTCTAACTGAAAAATATATGATTCAAAATGTCTTTAGGAAACCATGGTAATGTAAATACAGCGTTTGTTTAATTGTTATTATTGAATTTGTATAGGGTCGAAAACTTTTGAAAAACGTAGCGCATTGTCAAAGTCCGACTTAATATTCAAAATAAACCACTGCAGACCTGGTTCTCCCGGAAAAGCTCATCAATTAGGTTGAGGAAAAAGACTTACCCTTACCCTCAAATCCCTTGGGAACTGCTTATATTCCAGTGAATCTGGTTCTGCCTGGCATCATCGAACATAAAACCACAAGGATTAATGGTCATACGCATTATAAATGCTGACTAACAACTACCCTGCAACTGGATGCTCCCACGTTTACACGGACTCATCAAGTGGTGTTTAGTTCTTTTCCCTATATAGAGTTCTTTTCCCTATATTTTCCGTTCACAAGGACAGATTTGCCTTGGGAAAGTCCAGTTCGAAAGTTCGTTCCAGTGGTTTACACGGAAATAGCATTGAATACAAAGTAGCAACCATTTTTCATGCCTCTGAAAGGCTTTCGAGTTGCGCCGCTACAGCGAAGGTTGTATTCCTTTAACCTCAGCCGAGAGAAACGTTGCGAATGGGGTTGGGCGAGTGAATGAAAGAGTCTGACGGTAAGAAACTGACTATGATTGGGTGGGTGAGAGAAAGATTGGATGAGTGGGTAGGTGGGTGGAGTGTGAGTGGGTGGGTGAGAGAGTAAGTGGGTGAGTGTGAGAGGTTGAGTGGAGTGTGTTTAGTTAATTTGCAGGTGAATGTATTTGATTTGGCGAGTGATAGATGATGAAAGATTAGGTGGGCTAGTGGGTCGGTGTATGTCTAGATAGGTTTAGAGAGTGACTAAATTGATGTATCTATTGTTGCGTAGGTACATGACTGAATAAGTGAGTAAAGAAAGGTGATGGGCCATAGGAGTTTCTACAAATAGGTAAGCGGGCATGAGGTGTTTCTATGGATAGGTGATGTACAAGTAAGGTGGGGTTGGTGAATGGTTCTTTTGGTAGGGACCAATGATAAGCGTAGTAGGGGTAGTAGGTGGTGAACAAATGGGAATGGAGTGAATGGGAGGATTGATGATTGGGTATTAGGGGTTTGAGTGAGTGATTGGCTCAGTGGGTACGTGAGTCAATGTGTGGATGGATGTGTTTGTGGGTGAGTGGTAGGGTAGGCAGGTATGAGATGAGTGAATGAAAAGGTGAATGGTTAAATGGGATAGTAGGTGAGTGAGTTAAGGCTTGGTGTGAGGGTAGATTGGTGTATAGGTGGTTGTTAGTGTGTGCTCGGTGTTTCCTGTATTTCATAAAAGAGTGTTAGAAACATTTCTACTTTACTTTTACTTATAGCTACCACTCAATACTGTGCTTCTAATATAAGAGGACAGGGAGAGGAAATAAAGTTCTGATTTTACAACCCATTCAGTGATGGACTCTTAGCTACAGCAATGCTTGACAATACCAGTCATCAAACCCTTGAATTCAGCTGTTTTCCTACAGTTCATATTAGTGGTTTGTTTTATGTGCTTAAAGCAATAATTTTTCTATTCAATTTATAGTCTAGTTGGTTTGTTTCTAAATAATTCACCATCATTCGAATGCCACTGAACACTTGTTAATAAGTAAAGATGTAGACGATAAAACTTAGACGATTTAACCTTTTGGAAGAATTTGAAAAATGTTGCACTGTAGCTAATTTCAATGAGTTGCCGCCAACTCAGTTATTTCCAGTTGACTAAAACTCAAATCTCCCAAGGCCACTTTTATTGCTTCGTCCATTAACTAGGAAATGGAACTGCAGCTTGTAGAGATTTTTTAGAATCCAGTATTCAGGCTTATATGCATTGATACTTTTACGTTACACGTTCTTACCATTTGGGCTGTCAGCAAGTTGAAATTAATGATCTGGTAGGTAGAAAACATGTATTGAAGACAGAAACAATTGTCAGTATTTACTATTTAACAGATTACAAGTTTAATGCTAATTCTTACTAATATTAGGGCAAATAAAATAGTTATAGACTGTTAACTATCAGTCGATGGTTTTGGGGTAAATTTTCTTATTACTTACTATGAGTAAAAAATAATAACCTAAGTTCTAGTATTATATCAAATTTCACACGAATTTCAAACTTTCAAAATAAAAACTATAATTTCAAGATAATTAAAGTTCCTAAAAATAGAATGAGTTTATAAAAACCGTAGAACTATTAATAAATATCCATACACAATATGCAATCTCCTCATGCTATGTCTACCTTCCTATGATAATTGACCATTTTCGAGAACTAAAACTTACAAAGAGTGTCTAAATGCACTAGTTATGACTTGTATTCATAAACAATTCTTGTAAGCGAGGATAATGTTTTTATCAAACGTTTAAACAAGTATTGTAAATTTACCAATTTTTTGTAGTTTCTAAAAATAAATTTCAAAACTGCTACAAGACCTGTTTTTTTCTTGCAAAAGTTTAACCTGATTTCCTAAGCAAATAACACTCTTTACATGTACTTGTATGTATTATTGTTTACAGAATTATGCTTCGCTGAGGTTATAGTAAATTAGGAACGTATTTTATTCTTATTTTTTCGACGTTTGCCTAATTTTAAGATAATTTAACAACGGGTTGAATGAAGGGGATTTGTGCATTTTGAAGAATTATAGACATATATAATATATAAATTATGTAAAATTGTCTACTTTCACAAGAAATTTCATGGTAATTCCAACCTCCCATTGGGAAATTAAAAACTATAAGTTCAAGATAATTATAGTTCCCTAAGATATAATAAGAATAAAGATAGAACTAAAGAGCTAACAATAAATATGTGTAACGTTTTGCGATGATTGTGCATATTTAATTACTCAATTTAAAAGCTTTCTAAATGCAATAGTTGTGACTTATGTTCATAGAAAAAATGCTGTAAGAGAACATCCTGTCTTTTAAAGAAATTTCAATCAAGTCTTGCAGTTTTTAGCAATACTTGTAAAATTGTGGTTTATAAATAATTTTTTTAATCTGCTTATAGACCTTGTTTTTCTTACAAGGTTCTAACCTTAAGGATTTTCTAAATAATTACCACCCAAACATATAGACTACTTATATTAACGTTTATAATTCGTAAACATTAATACGAATTTTATTAACGTGTACAGAATATTCTTTACTTCAGATTATATTAAATTTAAAACACATTTTGGTCCTATTTTGTCAACCTATGTCTAATTTTAAGAATTAGAATACTGTCAAATAGCTTTTAAATTTTTCAAATTGTTTTTGGGGCATAAATTCGATTCCATCAGCCCCTAGTGTGTGTAGAATGGAAACATCACAATTACTGTTCTAGTAATAATAATGCAGATAGAAGGGTTATTTTTGTGTGATAGGCGTTAGGCTTGACCCACCACAAAATGGTCAATGTGGAGGTGAAGGAAGGTGATGTGTACACTGTGAAGAATGATAGACAAATATAGAATATAGTGTGTTTTATATTTAAAGAATACACCAAATCTGACCCCTAACAAACAAACAAGACAGGATTCAATCATGTAAAAAAATAAACTACACGCGAAGGAAAAGTGCTGTTAAAAACCTACTCGTGAAGTACCTTCAACGGATCAGAGTTGTTTGTAAGATTTCCAATACTTAGTCAGTTAAACAAGGGACACTGCTACTAAGTGCATTTATAATTGCTTTGTTAATTAATTACTAAGCTATACGTCTGACAGTCTGTGTGCTCAGGTTGTGTCGCGGTTTATTGTTTATATTACGTCTACACTCAACCTCTTGTTTTAAAGTGAAAAAATGAGTGTGTTACTAAGCCATTAAGCTTCTAATAATTTAGAACGTTTTTTTCTTGCTAAAATTAGGACATAATAGGTTAAAATGCATAAATATCTTAATAATAGTTCCCCAAATTTACAAGAACCAAACAAAACTATCGCAGGATAAAAGAAATTTAATATAACCAAAATATATATTAATACTTGCCGTTTTGGGGATGTACATCTTGAGGTTTTTTTTGTCTAGTCGTGACTCACAGCATTGGACAATGCACTGATCTAGTCCAAACGCGTCTGCTGAAAAATATCAGTAAGTAGTGTTTTTTATCTCAAAATGTAATAAATATTTATAATATATTACAATTATCTATATATATTGAGCTAGCTGGCAGGGCTTCAATTTCTATTATAGTATGTTTGAATTGTTTATAACTTAAATATTGTAGATTAGCTGTAGTTGTAAAATCTAAATTGAACTTTTCAATTTTAGTACCATTAAAGTCCAATTTACAAAAGTAATTCAGAGAGTTTATTTCGTTAAGTCCAGAGATCCTCATAATACTGCGATAAAATTAGGCTGCTCAAAATACATATTTGTCGTCTATCAAATAAATTTATTATTAATATGGTTAAACCAGGGGAATAGTTTATAAACGTAGGATTAAGAGCAAATAATTATAAATTCGCTTAATATTTGTTTTATTAGTTTATTTCGTAACTTAACACCAAAGCCCTCTAATTATCAGAGCTATGTTAAGTTAAAGTGGCGCCCGCAAGTAAAGCTACTACATGTTATGTTGTAATATAAATATTCTATAACAACATAATACAAGACGGTTATGGCAACATCTTATGATTATGGTTTGTTAACCGCATCATAAGGAAACCCCTAGTAAGAAGTATTAGGTTATAATATTACAATAAAAATATTGGCCAAACCATAATACCAAAAAATAATCAAAGAAAATAATTAATACAATTTACCCTAGATTAAACTCTAATGTTCATTTCGACGTCCTGACATCATTATCATCAGAAGGTCTTATTACAATCTAGAATACAACGAATCACAAACTACACTGCCCTCAATACCTAACTACATACCTTCCATTACCAATATTATTTAAAATACAAAAATGCTTTAACCTTCTCATCAAATAACATTATTGTCATCAACAGGAGCCTGTGCACTCGCCAACAGTTAAAACTAGACTGTTTTTACAAAAAAAGATTTTTAATTATTGTTGACAAGTGAAGAGGTTCCTAATATTGTTAAATTGAGGAGAGGTTTGCATTTTAAGTATTTTCTTAAAGAAATGAATAAACTACATCGTTTTTTTAACCATCCTAGCCTCTGGGGCGGAGCCCTGTGAATGAATCTACACCAAACCTCAAACGATCCATCCTGGGAATATGTCCAACAATCCCTCTAAACTGCATTAACTTCTGTTAAGCTGTAGGCCTATAGGCAGGCGCCCATAATATAGATGCATACACACATACATACATCGGTTTTTCCTAAGCCTCTGTGGTGGAACCCTGTGGATGAATCTACACGAAACATCAAACTTCCATCTTGAAATAATTCAAACAATCCCTCTAAACTGCATTAACTTCTGTTAAGCTGTAGGCCTATAGGCAGGCGCCCGTAATATAGATACATACACACATACATACATCGTGTTTTACTAAGCCTCTGGGGTGGAACAATGTGGATGGATCTACACCAAACCTCAAACTTCCATCCTGGGAATATGTCAAACAATCCCTCTAAGTTTCATTAACTTCTGTTAAGCTGTATAGGCGCCCGTAATATAGATACATACACACATGCATACATCGTGTTTTACTAAGCCTCTGGGGTGGAACCCTGTGGATGGATCTACACCAAACCTCAAACTTCCATCCTGGGAATATGTCAAACAATCCCTCTAAGTTTCATTAACTTCTGTTAAGCTGTATAGGCGCCCGTAATATAGATACATACACACATACATAAATCGGTTTTTACTAAGCCTCTGGGGTGGAACCCTGTGGATGGATCTACACCAAACCTCAAACTTCCATCCTGGGAATATGTCAAACAATCCCTCTAAGCTTCATTAACTTCTGTTAAGCTGTATAGGCGCCCGTAATATAGATACATACACACATACATACATCGTGTTTTACTAAGCCTCTGGGGTGGAACCCTGTGGATGGATCTACACCAAACCTCAAACTTCCATCCTGGGGATATGTCAAACAATCCCTCTAAGTTTCATTAACTTCTGTTAAGCTGTATAGGCGCCCGTAATATAGATACATACACACATGCATACATCGTGTTTTACTAAGCCTCTGGGGTGGAACCCTGTGGATGGATCTACACCAAACCTCAAACTTCCATCCTGGGGATATGTCAAACAATCCCTCTAAGTTTCATTAACTTCTGTTAAGCTGTATAGGCGCCCGTAATATAGATACATACACACATACATACATCGTGTTTTACTAAGCCTCTGGGGTGGAACCCTGTGGATGGATCTACACCAAACCTCAAACTTCCATCCTGGGAATATGTCAAACAATCCCTCTAAGTTTCATTAACTTCTGTTAAGCTGTATAGGCGCCCGTAATATAGATACATACACACATGCATACATCGTGTTTTACTAAGCCTCTGGGGTGGAACCCTGTGGATGGATCTACACCAAACCTCAAACTTCCATCCTGGGGATATGTCAAACAATCCCTCTAAGTTTCATTAACTTCTGTTAAGCTGTATAGGCGCCCGTAATATAGATACATACACACATACATACATCGTGTTTTACTAAGCCTCTGGGGTGGAACCCTGTGGATGGATCTACACCAAACCTCAAACTTCCATCCTGGGAATATGTCAAACAATCCCTCTAAGTTTCATTAACTTCTGTTAAGCTGTATAGGCGCCCGTAATATAGATACATACACACATGCATACATCGTGTTTTACTAAGCCTCTGGGGTGGAACCCTGTGGATGGATCTACACCAAACCTCAAACTTCCATCCTGGGAATATGTCAAACAATCCCTCTAAGTTTCATTAACTTCTGTTACGTTGTATAGGCGCCCGTAACATAGATACATACACACATACATAAATCGGTTTTTACTAAGCCTCTGGGGCGGAGCCCTGAGGATGGATCTACACCAAACATCAAACTATCCATCTTGGAAATGTATGTATGTATATAATGCATGTAAGTATATAATGCATGTATGTATATAATGTATGTATGTATAAAATGTATGTATGTATATAATGTATGTATGTATATAATGTATGTATGTATAAAATGTATGTATGTATATAATGCATGTATGTATATAATGTATGTATGTATATATTGAATGTATGTATATAATGCATGTATGTATATAATGTATGTATGTATTTAATGTATGTATGTATATAATGTATGTATGTATATAATGTATGTATGTATGTAATGTATGTATGTATATAATGCATGTATGCATATAATGTATGTATATATATAATGTATGAATGTATATAATGTATGTATGTATATTATGTATGTATGTATATAATGTATGTATGTATATAATGTATGTATGTATATATTGAATGTATGTATATAATGCATGTATGCATATAATGTATGTATATATATAATGTATGAATGTATATAATGTATGTATGTATATTATGTATGTATGTATATAATGTATGTACGTATATAATGTATGTATGTATATATTGAATGTATGTATATAATGTATGTATGTATATAATGTATGTATGTATATAATGTATGTATGTATATAATGTTACATATATTATATACATTCATGTATTATATACATACATACATTATATACATAAATGCATAAAGATAAAGATTATTAAATACCTAATAACATTTATCCAACAAAATAATAATTTTTTAACAAATCTCGACTTTTATTAAACATAAGTGGTCTTTTAATTTATACATTTTTTTATTGGATAAAGTATTAGGTGAAAGTTGAAGTTTTAATAAAATTCGACACAAACCATTTTAAAATATACTACAGTAATCACAAACACCTCCTCTCTCTCTTTCTCTCTCCCTCTACCTCCTCTCTCTCTCTTCTCTCTCTCTTCTCTCTCTCTTCTCTCTCTTTCTCTCTCTCTTCTCTCTCTCTCTCTCTTTCCCCCTCCTCTCTCTCTCTCTCTATGTATGAAAATCACATACTAAGGTACATTGCTACTTTTCCTATTTAATTTCGTCTTGCCTAACACAAACAATTATTTCCTAACTGGCATAATTTAAATTTTTTTACTAACTTATTTGAGATCCCTAGACATTTGTAAGTTATTACAAGTTTCACACCATCAGTACTTAACTGTATATAAGTTTTAGAATTTACAAATTTTTAAGTTCTTTTACTATCAAAAAATACAAAATTAAGTCTAAATATTTACCATAAAACAACCAAATCTATCCTGACAGGATACTTCGTAGGCATATTGTAATATAGGTAGATAGTAATGTTGAATAAAATTATAACTATATCGATCCTGGCTAGATACTTCGTAGGTATATTGTAATATAGGTAGATAGTAATGTTGAATAAAATTATAACTATATCGATCCTGGCTAGATACTTCGTAGGCATATTGTAATATAGGTAGATAGTAATGTTGAATAAAATTATAACCATATCTATCCTGGCTAGATACTTCGTAGGTATATTGTAATATAGGTAGATAGTAATGTTGAATAAAATTATAACCATATCTATCCTGGCTAGATACTTCGTAGGTATATTGTAATATAGGTAGATAGTAATGTTGAATAAAATTATAACTATATCGATCCTGGCTAGATACTTCGTAGGTATATTGTAATATAGGTAGATAGTAATGTTGAATAAAATTATAACTATATCGATCCTGGCTAGATACTTCGTAGGCATATTGTAATATAGGTAGATAGTAATGTTGAATAAAATTATAACCATATCTATCCTGGCTAGATACTTCGTAGGTATATTGTAATATAGGTAGATAGTAATGTTGAATAAAATTATAACCATATCTATCCTGGCTAGATACTTCGTAGGTATATTGTAATATAGGTAGATAGTAATGTTGAATAAAATTATAACCATATCTATCCTGGCTAGATACTTCGTAGGCATATTGTAATATAGGTAGATAGTAATGTTGAATAAAATTATAACTATATCGATCCTGGCTAGATACTTCGTAGGTATATTTTAATATAGGTATATAGTAATACTGTATAAAGTAACAAACTAGACGTGGTGCAGTGCACTGTAGCTATGGCGTGCCTGGTTTCCGCTATAGGTCTACATGCCTTCACAAACTAACATTTAAAATGTAAAAAAAAGTATTTTCCGCGGAAATAAAAGTTGATATTCATGTTCTATACATTAAAGTGAGTAATTTAGAAACAAACAAAAAATCTTTAACCAACGTCGATATACTATATACTTACCAATTTTTCTTCTTAAAACCTAACGTACGTATTACATTACATAACTTGTCCAACCTCATTTACTTTTTATTTTTTTCAATTTGTAAATTAATGTCTTGTATCATATGTATGCTATAATTAACTATTTAACTAAAAGCAACTAAGAGAAACTCCAAATTTCAGTGTGACGTACTTTCTAAGTATTATATAACTCTTAAAAATTAACGGGCTATTAAAATTTAACCAAACCTTTATGTAAGACACTATAACTCGGAGGTAAATATACCCGTACTTTCTTCCATGATTATTTTTATTAAATAACATGTTTTTAATTGAATATTTTTCAAATGAAAATTATTTTGGCACGTGTAACACATTTTGCCTAAGAAAAAATCCCTTCATTTCACGTCAATAAAGTTGTACTAGAATCAGATTTAGCCTAAAGTAAGAAATAACCTAAAATGAATTCATACAACAGCTGATAATAAATTGATTGTTGTAAGGGTGAAACAGCTGATCAAATACATAGGTTATGTTATTTAACTTATTGTAGAATATTAAGATAAGATGTTATTATATAATGTTTCTTATGAATAAATAAATAATAATGCTTATACTAAGTTAATAAATGAAACGTAATTCAATTTTATATAACCTTACTAAAAATAAATCAATGTTTCTAAAATGAGATATATATTTTTAGATGCATTAGATACTACTTAAGAACTGATTTCAAATGAAATCGTTCAATAAAATTTGCCTCAGTATATTTTTGTTAACCTATTCAAAATTCAAAAATCTACGTTAATATAAAAGTAAGACATTTAAATGCGAAAAACTAGTACCTTTGAACGTATAAGCCAATACATATGAAAGAGTTAACTTAATATTTTCTACGACGTCACAGCTACTGCCAAAGGAACAAGTAATTATTTTGTGTAACATTGCAACAAAAGGAAAGTAGGCCTACATAATGTAGAAGCAGTGATATCACGGCCACAGCCAAGACAATCTCTTAGAATTGCAAGTCGAACTTTGGACTAGTAAACAATGAACATTCAGTTTTGTTCGATTTGCTTTTATAGCAATAGTTTTGAGGATAATAATTCCATTTTAGCTGCCTTCATTTCCTATGAGCTTCGTGTTAAGACTGTAACATGAGGATTTAGTAAGTGTATAATTTATTGTAAAACCTTAACTAATTCTACCTTTAATTTCAAGTTTTACTAAACACTGAAGAATGTAAATCAATTTTGGCCTTTATATTGAAAAGTTTCTTCAATACAAATATGTTTTACATTTTTGGCAATGTTTAACACTAAAATAGGCTCTATATAAATAATATCTTGTAAAATTAAAAACTTTTTCAATGTGGCCCTATTAGTATAATACATATTTTATCGGTATAAAAATTGCTGCAGATAAATCTGGTATTATTTTACTTGCGTTTGAAGAAACTGTTTAGTTGAAGATATGCATGTATTTGTGCGCTTTTAAATCTCATATTACTCTCAATATTAATTGTAATGTACATTGAAACGTTCAGAGACCCACAGTGGTCGGTGTGAGGATCCTACATGCTAATTTTCTAAATTTCTTGTATTTCCTCTTCTTCTTGTTTTACATTTAACTAACCATAGTTGCAAAATTTTAAAAATATATGGCTAATATTGAATGGATGAATAAAAACTATTTTAACGATTGAAAATTTGAACAAGATATATACAAGGAGAGAGCGATTCAATAGAGGGAATTGAAGAGAAAAAAGCAAAATAACCTCACATTTTACCAAACCTTTTCTTAAGTCTGACAATTACTAATTCTAAGCTTCACATATAACAAGGTACACACTATCATGAAGGCCTAAGTCATGTTACTGATAATATAACTTCCCTCATGCCAGAGACGGTGACATGATGATGAATGATATAAGGTAACTTGTACATTTTACAGAACCTGCCCAAGAACCCGGCAGATAGTGGGGATGGACACTGCAACTTGGTTAACACACCATCCTCCCTCAGGACACAACGGGAAGAGTTGTCAAGGCTTTAGGGTAAGTTGCTATCTGTCTATTTACTTTTATACAACTTTATACTGCTTCCTTCCTCTATTTATAAACATCTTCAGCGGAAGTGATTTTTAGACTAAATTTTCTTGAGGTTTGAACCAACACGATTACCTGTTATTCAATAGAAACTATTTCGACTTTTAGACATCCTAATTAAACCAAATTACTGCGAATAATTTTAAAACATTACAATAATTCAAACTTTTGACACCCTGGAACCCACCAAATACGCTTGTAAAGAGAAGGGTGCGCCCTGGCTAAGGGTTGTAGCCTTAAATCTGCAAGTTTGCTGATTTTATTTGTATTATGCACAACTGTGACAAACTACTTAGCCCGTAGTTATTGGCGTTATTGTGTTTATAAATTATTGTAAGCAGTTAATACTCTTCCAAAACAAAGAAGAATTTTGAGAAGAGATTTGTTTCGAAACTCTCTACTATTTACCGTCTGCAAATGTAAAACAGTTACAGAGATACTCACGCACACACACAGGCACGCGCCTGTGGGATAGATAAATACTCCTAGAAGAGCTTTCTTCCATTCCTATAAACCAGGATATGCCTTTGTTTAGTACTAAATGTATAGTTTCATTATAACATAGAAATCTAAGAAATTTTAAAATAATGAACAAATATTTACTTTAAGAAATTTCCAGTTATACCAAAGCAAACTTGTACCACGATCTTATTACAGAGACGCCTATCTCTAGGGCTGGTATAGCCCGATGTTTGCATTGGTTTATCCCCCCCCCACTTCAGCTACCCTAATCATTCAAGGTCGATTATGTTAGTTTCTTGCAAATATGTGGAAAATTATTTTGCGTACGACCTTTTAATGTTACCATTTAATCTCTCATTTCCATCGTTGCATTACGGCGTTGGGGAAAGTAAACGTCGAAACGCACAAGTGAAGTAAACGTTCGCACGCACAAGCACACACAAGGAGACCATATGAAGCGATGTTGTTTTAAAAATGAATAGAACCCCACAATCGTAGGCAGTTGTTTCAAAGGCAACAGGCGTAAAATGCAGACCCTAAACATACCTGCAGCTGTTTTGCATATTTAGCGCCGCGCCGGCTAAACTCGTATTGCCATACCATTGCATTCCTATCTGAGAGACGTGTTAAAAACCCCCTTATACGCACATTAAAAGAAATAAACTGTTGGTGTGTGTGTGTGTGTGAAACTCATTTTAGTTTTGTATGAGGGAAAAATATCTTTAAAAAGGTGCAAGGTATGCCATATATATACTTAGTCTTATTTCTTTTAAAATAAGTGATAACATTATACTAATTGGTGATAACATTTGATACTAATACCAAAGTAAAATATAACCGAATAAAACCTTTGGCTTTGTGAAAATAATTTTACTAAACAATAAAGGAAACCTTAAAGAAAATTAGTATTAGAAACTAATTACATTTACTTTTAATCTGAAAACCTTCGCACAAAATGCCAAAATACCAACTCTTTCACCAAAGCTTCAAACTAATAAGAAAATATAACCTACAAACTAATAAAAGCACTGGTCAAATAAACAGCTGATTCCATTGTTGTCCAAAGTCTAGATCGCACAGATAAGAATTCGTCTCTCCAGTTGGCTGTGGCTGTCACGACATTCTTCCTCTTGATTACTGACATAGGTAAATCCGTTACCAATGAGTGCAACAGCATGAATGGTTTGTTTTATATTTAGACAGGTACATTTATTGCGTTATATATTAATGCTGGATGTGTGTGGGGGGGGGAGGGGGTTAATTAATCACAATTGAGTAAAACTGCTCCGAAACTGTTGGATTTTATTGTTGTTAGATTATAGTAATGATGCCCGATATTTTCTATTATAAAATGCACAATTTAGGCTTTGTCAAAATCCAAATCAATGAATTACAAATGGCTACACCATACTACAGAATTACTTTTGCGTACATAGACTATCTAAGGTAAATGCTTCAAGTACCTAATAAACAATATAATACAATAAGTTATTATAAGTAGCAATTGTCAAAGACATTATCTTTCTTAAAGCACCACTATAGCTTATAATCTATTTATAAGTAATATTATGAAAACAACAGGATATAATTCTCTATACATACATGTTTCAGGAAAATTACAAGCTGTCTTATTTGTGCGATTATAGCGAGCTAAAGTTACTTGTGAAATTTAAATATTTCTTCGTATAAGGTTAATGTAAAATTTAACACACAATTTTAATTTAAAAACGTTCAGACAAAATGGTAAACACCACTTTATTCATCACAATTCTAATCAAACAAGAAATGATAAAATAAACGCACTGATCGAATAGACCCAGCTGACGTGCCGATTCCCTTGCAGTACAAAGTCTAGGTCGCTGTGATAACAATTTTTTAGTCTACTCTAGTTGACAATATATAACGCTGACAATGTAGGCCTATATAAACAAACTATAGTAGGTTTATGTGTCCAGCTTTTCCCAGGATGTTGTGAGGGAGCTTGAATCTGGAAGTAGAAGCTGTGATTATGGATGTGATAGCGATAAAGATGAGGAAAGCCTTTCTGATAATGTAAATGCCATTTCCGTGCTCAATAATAATTAAACCATTTCATTTCAATATTTTGCCTTCCCACAAAACATACAGGCAATGTTTATTTCTTAATTTATTTATTTCAATTAGTATTGACATAACAAGACTTATATTTAGGGTCTCTCTCTCTCTCTCACACACACGCACACACACACACACACACACACACACACACACACACACACACACACACACACACACACACACACACACACACACACACACACACACACACACACACACACACACACACACACACACACATACACACACACACACACATACACACACACACACACACACACACACACACACACATACACATATATATATATATATATATATATATATAATAAATTAAAAATATTTCCAAAAGAAGAATACTTTTAATGAATATATTTATTCAAAGCATTTCGCCGATAAAATAGTAGCAGCATCTTCAGGAAAATAATTATCTAATAAAATATTTTTACAAATTTAAATCATTTGTGCTACAAACGACCATATGTTTATAAGTATTGCACTTTATGTAATTTTTTCTATAACATCAATGACCTTATAAATAGTTTGGTGCCTTGATCTCACTTGAATTAATTAATTAAATAATTTAATAAATTAAATTAATTTGTCTTCAGCTTTATGCTTATAAATTTCCAATGTTTCAAATATATTCATTTTTAATCCTTTATTTAATTCTTTTAATAATTTCATATTTTCTATTTCCGGAAACTCGTGTCCATTATTAATACAAGGCGTAGCTAAATTTGATTTGTATATGTTTCAAATATGTTTCTGGCATATCTATGTTCAGGAAACACAAAGTTAATCGCCTCAGCGCGCTAACACCACTCGCCACTAACCCTGAGACAAGTGCATTAGGTTTACCTCGTCAAGCATAGCATGGGCCACTGCTGTAGATTGACAAAGCAAAGCAAAACGCCTAAGCTTACTCGCCGAGTGTGGCGTAATATAGTTAAGGTAAACACATCTCAGATGTTTACAATCTTTAAATCTAAATATCTTTTCTGTGTATTTTATATGCATTTTTATATAGCGCGTTATTTTATCATTTTAATTTATGACAAAAAGATATTTTGATTAACAATTTCTTTTACAAAAATTCACAATACGGTATGTTGTATTCTCATGGCATAGCCTGGAGCTTAGAGCTTTTGTGTTACAGGGGGAAAGCGGGCGTAACAAAAACAAATTATTTCATAATAAAACTCCAGCCTTGGATTAAAAAATACTGACCTAGTTGTCTCTTTTCATTAAATGCCTTCACACAGCAGAACACAATGCAACCAAATAACCAACTACTCATACATTAAAGCAAACGTAAGCAACCCATCAACTCACCTTTGCGCACTGCACGATGCGAGGGAGGGGGTTCTGGGGAGCTCTGATGGGCTCTGGGGGTGCCTTTTCAAGTCATCCTCTGCTGGCTCACCATCAGTTTGCACTGCAAATTTTAATAATATCATTTTATGTTCTCCTCTATTACCCTCTTATACATAGGTTTATGTTCACTATGATGTCCCTGTCATTAAAGCAACCTATAGGCCTTATTACCTTGTTGCTTAAATTATCCTTTGAAAATAACAATATGTCTCTTCTACAAAAATACCCATTACGATTTTACTATGGAATTGTACACTTACTCACATGTTTTTATGTTTATTATTAATACCACTTAAATTTTACGAAATTTCCATAATGTTATACAAACAAACACATATGATATAAACACTTAACAGAAACTTCAAACAAAAACAAAATTGTTCTATTTCCAACAAAACGTTTTGAATTTGTGTTAATTTTACTTTTTTATACATTTTTTAAACACGTTATTTAAACTTATTTAAATATTCTTTGATTCATTATGTAAATGTAAAATCTTTTTGTGTTATTAAAATCAATAAAGAAAACACATCTCCAGGATTTGCCTATTAGAATACAGGCCTAACCTAAATTACTAATGTTGCGAATAATTGTTCCATGTATTGACTGGGATTGCAGTTATATAGGTCAAGCTAATACTAGCCTAACCTAATGATGTGTGAACATTTAAAAGGGAAAACCAAAAGAATGTTAAAACTAATATTCGTTTACTTTATAATGATAGTTTTACAGAATTATTTAATTAAAAGAACTTACGCCACAAGAAATCAAATGTTTTGAAGCAAGTCATTAGGGTCAAGTGAATACCTAAATAGCTTTTGTCATTACTAAATACAAACCCAGTGGAGAATACGAGAGATTTATAATAAGTTTTAACGAATCTACAGCTAAATGTAAGCAGAATATAAAACCGATAATATCAACGGATCTGAATCATTGTACGTTACATTGCTTCAAACATACTTTGCACACGTGTTAGGATATTTACAATTATTTGTAATTTTGAAAAGATAAACTCACACTTCCTTAAAGCACATATAAAGTAATTGCTAGACATGAATGTAAAGAATAGAAAACGTATCAAATAATACTTATCAAATAAAGTATCTTTCCTATAACATATATATAATTTTATATAGGCTTAGGCTACATATATGCGATTTACAAAACAATAAAGGAAACCTCAAAGAAAATTAATATTACAAACTAAGTACACTTACGTTTAATCTGAAAACCTTCACACAAAATGCCAAAATACTCGTACCAAAGCATTCAACAAAGTTTCAAATTAATAAGGAAATATAACCTACAACCTAATAAACGCACAGGTCAAATAAACAGCTGATTCTATTGTTGTCCAAAGTCTAGATCGCGGCGATAAGAATTCGTCACTCTAGTTGGCTGTGGCAGTTTTGACATTCTTCCTCTTGATTACTGACGTAAGTTAATACGTTGCCAATGAGTGTGGTAACATGAATGGTTTGTTTTATATTCAGACAGTTAAAGTTATTGCGTTGTATATTTATTCTGGCTTTTACTGTAAATCTTGCATATGGTAAAATAAGAAGAGTAAATGTGACAAATATTTGGAAAAAGTGACTGTATCCGGATTGTTAGAAGGATCATGGATTCACGCCCTTCCATTCAGTGGTTTTGCCTAGACCTCGGACAACCAATCTTAACATTTAATAGTTTCAAAAATAAAAAAGACGGTGTACACTCCAAATTTCCTACGACCGGTGTGACCTACTTATTCAACCACCCCAATTATAATTACATTTTAATTTTAAAATATTAAATATTTTAAGTTAGATATTCACTAAAAGGCGTTAGTAAAAGAACTACCTTTTTTAATTCCTTCTATTAGTTTCCACTCCCCATATTTGAATCTTTCACAAATTTCAACCATTAATAACATACTTTTTATCCATCCACTCATATTCAAATACATTTTTTTTAAACTTGTTGCGGATGTCAATTGATTTTGCTACAGTTTTTTAAAATATTAATTCATTAATTAATTTTAATGAATTAATTTTAGTTTTATATGGGGGAAAACCTTTTCACAAAAGGAGCAAGGTATGCAATATAGTTATTTCGTCCCATTAGCCTTGAAATAAATGATAGACCTAACATATGATTTTACATAACATAAGTTATAGGTTATGTGGTAGATCAGCTGTATAAACGCATAGAGCATGTAACTTTATTTATAATAATTTTAGTCTGCTATATATACAAAAATTAATTTATGATGTATATATGCATGTATGTATGTATGGGCCATATGCGTTACTAAACCACTGATCCGATTGCCATGAACTTTGGGAAATTTTTGAGTACATTCCTGAGAAGGTTTCTGGCGACACAGCAATAACTTCCAGCTTGTAATTTTTAAGTGCCAAAATAGCATAAAATATGACTCTATCTTATCTTATCTTAAGACGTTTCATTGAATTCTTTACAAATTTTGGTTGCTAGGCAACCCCAAAAAATCTAAGTTTATTTTCAAACACATTTAGCCAAGAACATTTATTGACACACTTTTCTCGATCGAATACTATAGGTTCAGCTATTATTATGTTCATAGAATTCTAAATGAAGTTTAGCTAATATTCATCGACTTTTAGGCGATACGAAGTTCGTCGGGTCAGGAAGTTATTTAATAAAATGTAACTAAAATAAAATTGTTATTGCTCAACCTAAGTAGGAATTGACTTTGAAGTAGGTTTGTTTATATTACTTGTCAAGTTAACTGTGGCGGGTTTTAATATTAACAAACTGTTTCAAGTTAAAGGCTTTCACAAAAGTTTGACTAGACTGGCCTTGGTGCAGGACATGTGGAAGATCATTATATCATGTGGCCGAGGTGCGTACCTGAGATAGATGAACTTATTGAGGCTTGTAGGACACGTGTTGTACATCTTGAGGTTTATTAATTTACTACGATTGGTATCACTTGGCAAAAAGCTACTTTATTGAGGTATTTAAGGGTGTTTACCCTGATATCCCTTTTAGAAGGAAGGATAAGGGAGGTTGGGTGGAATTAGGGACATGGCCTAGTTGTCCCCCGCTAGAAAGAATAGGTGGGCATTATAGCACCAAGTAAACAGGGTTGTTTACCCCTGGGGGAAGGGAGGTGTTTACCGGTTAAGAGCGATGCGTGTTATTTAAAAACTAAAAAAAGCGAATAAAAATACAGACCTCCTTCTTTCATTTCGTAAAGCAAACATCTTGTAGGGCTGAATATTAACAGATATATGATGGTTTACAAAACAGGCTTGCATCGTGCAAACCTGGAAATCTAAAATCAGAGGAAAATCATGTTTTTATCACTATAAACGCGTGTAATTCCTAACTGTTCATGACGTAAAAGTCTAATATTTATAAAAAAATAATAAGTCCAAGAAAACGTAATATTTTTTTTTACTTTTACGCAACTAAAAAGATGAAAATAAGTAAAGAAAATAGTTGTGAGAGTTTTAAGGCCGATAAGAGTTGTACGTGTTTAAAGTGATACAAACAGCCAGACTACATATTCTGGTTGCACTTGCAAGGCGTTTTAAAACAGTCATATCTCTGCAAATATTTAGCACAAGATTTTCATTATACCTAATAGAAAAAAATTTGTACTGCATAAATCACTCTTGTACCTAATAGTTTAGAAAATATCCGCTTGACATCAGTCTCTAACGGGACGTTGTTACAATAATTTACTTACACAAAGATGTAAATAACTCGAAAACTAGACAAAATTCTGAAAAACAACTAACACCACCCTCTTCTACGTTACATACTAAAACTATCGATGTATATAACAAAAAATCTGATTTTACCACGTTTTTATTAGTTCGGTTTCCGTCACATCTGTCTGTCTGTCAGGGTGGAATGTTGCAATCATGTTTAAACTAACTTCCCAATGAGGCAGAGACCTGAAATTTTAAATATAGGTCAGAGTTAGATGAAAATGCCACACTCGCTAGGTTTCTTGTCTCTATATTGGTTTAAACCATGGTTATTTAAAATAAATCGAATTTGGGAGATGAGCTAGAGAGACTCGGAATTTTTCAAATATATGTGAGAACTGAATAATATCCTGGTAATCTTTCTGCTCCTGGTCCGCAAGATTCTTTAAACAAATTAAATTTCATTGAGGAGGTACGGACTTGAAATTTTACTTACAGGCCAGGAATGGATGATAAAGCTTTCTTAAGGTTTATGTTCACTATGCTGTCTGTCACTATAGTAACCTATAGGCTACATAACCCTATTAATTGAATTACCCTTTGAAAATAACAATATTTCTCTTTTACGAAAAGTATTCATTAGGATTTTACTATGAAATTGTCTATTTATTCAGTTATTTTCATGTTTACTTACAGATTTTAAAAGATATTTTTAGAATGACAACCGCGGATAAAAATACAAGATTTCCTCTTTAGTTTCGTATAAGAAACATCTTGTTGGGTTGAATATTTCCAGAGATGTGACCGTTTATAAATCAAAGCCTTGCACTCGCCAATCCTGGATATGTAAAATCAGGCTATCTTTTTATCACTAACAGCGCGTACAATTTCTAAACCGTTAATTAATATATCATCCTGTAAAAGTGTTCTACCTAAACCAATTATTAATAATATACCCACTATTATCCCTCATAGCATATATCTATAAAACCTTAAACAACTATTAAGTTTTATTCTAACCTTAAATTCTGTATTTCTATCATAACCACATGATAGGTGATAGTGCATAGTGACCTGGTTTTCCCCGTCAAACGTGCAGTTAATTTGGTGCTAAGTGTGTGAGTGAATGTTGCGTTTGTGACAATCGTTACAATGGTTAAAGTGGCGGTTACACAACGAGGAGAGGCAAATACGGCAAGTTGGGCTGCAACAGGAACCTGAAGCGGGTAAGTTTGTACGAGATTAGCCAAACCCCGTAAGCGAGATATAAAACATCCGAAGATCAGCGCAAGATCGACCTTGGAAATACTAACAAAAGAAAGGCTCGAGAGGAGTCATGTGAGAATAATTCTTCTTGCCGATTGCGTGCTTCGACTTGCTCAAGCAAGAGCAAACAATACTCCCAAGCCACACTGCTCACTTTGCCAGCGATGCAAGCCGCATGTAGGCCTACTACTCGCATATATGTCCCTGACAGAGTCTCATCTATATATACAATATCGATTGATATTTTTCACCTAGACATAAGGCTAAACAGCAGAAAATAATAAACTACATTTTAAGAAAATTAAATATACCACGCTTTTAAAACTGACTAAAAAGTATAAAATAATTTTTCATGGCCCTTCTACAATGTTGAGGGAGAATTGTTAGTGGCTATGGATATATTTGTAATACTTGGATAAAAAAACATGGGGTGTAACCAGTAAATAATGCTAGTAGAGAATCCGAAAATATTCACAGACGATTTCAGGGAATTGAAAATGACATTGACTGTAATTTATTTAATTGTCTGTGCCCTACATCATGGATTGTCTACTTGTATTATTTACTGACTGCGCCCACGTTTTCCCCTCCAAATATTACAAACATATCCATAGTTACTAACAATTCTCCCTCAACATTGTAGAAGGGCCATGAAACATTATTTTATGCATTTTAGTAAGCTTTAAAAACGCGCTATAGTGAAAAAAACATTTATTTAGTTTTTCATTTTTCATTTCAAATTAGGAAAAATTGAAAATTTAGTGATAATGAGTATAAATGGAAAAACTTTATAAATGGAGAGAGTTCCTTTGTTATTGAATAAAGATGTCACATCAAGGGATGAGAAATAATACTCACTGGGGTGCAAAATGCCATTAGCTTTAGATCTAAGCCGCCAACCATTCCTAATATAAGTTTACGGTATTAGACAAACCTTACATAACTTTCTATGAAGGACGTAGGTATATTTATAGTATAATCCTTAAAGGTAACTTCAAAACACACATGCTGGGGCTGTAAGTCTACAAACACAGGAGGCCGGCAACTCCCAACCTTCAAAGGCCAGAAGGCCCCCCAAACCCAAGCGCCATGTGGCTCCTGCACCACCCACTAACCCATTCCTGACCACATCTATCTCACCCGCTTCTATAGGCTGGGCGAAAGAAACATTTGAACCGCTCCTTAGAGTTGTTAACTCTGCTCTGACCTGGGAAGCCTTCACGGGCGGACTGGGTCTTTGCATTGTTAAGACCTTGTCTTCACCCCCAAATACCACTCAGAATGCATGACTTCTTTCATCCAGTAAGTCTCTTCTGTCAACCATGGATAGGTTACCGGTCCTGATACGGAATGCCAACGGCGTAAACATTCAGGTCGTGTCTCGACAAAATACGTCCCACAACGCTAAGGCTAAAGCAAATAACCTACCGGAGTAAATATCAAGCTTGAAACTTTTACTTTACAGTATAATAAATTTACCTTTTCCATTCACTTGAGTTTAAGTTCTTCTATTCTCCAAGTGTAAACATCTACAGGCGCCCCGTAATTTTAGGTTCCAGAGTAAAACTTTAGATCCAGCTTGCGGCACGTGTAAACCTCTATTAGTTCATGCGTGAATCCTCATCTGAAACAAATATTTTCATTTAGGCTAACAACGGTTTTCCTCAGAATATAGAGGTTATGTTTACATCGTTCAATGTAAATTCCTATAAATATAGAATATTAGGCTACCAGGCTACCCCTACAAATGAACTCAGACCTAATGATCCTTCTATTCTTTAATTTAAAACGACTGTCCGAGTTAACTATTCATACCACCCTAAAACAGGTTTCCCTCTCTGGCTACCCCTCCTCTGTTGCTGAGACTTCCTAAAATCACAAAATTGTTAAGATTTTGGAGCTATCATAAGATATAATCTTGCTGGTATTTTCCAACGTTTGTGGCCTTCCTAGCTGCATTTTCACTTCCTTTCACTGTTTGTATTCTACTTCTCTTCCAAATGAACAAAATTGTCCCTTCTTTAGAATGGTTTTTCTTTACACATTCTAGTTATTAGGTATTTGGATATGGCATGATATTTTTAGTTTAATTTTGTTTATTATAAAGTTTAAAATTTTTAATTTTTAAATTTAAATTTATATATACTTAGAATAATGTATTAGATAAAAATGTCATCACGCCAATAATACAAAATGTCTGAAAGTTATATTTCGTGATATAAAAATGTCGACGTGTTCTATTGATGATTCTTTTTGCATTTTAAGGCTCTGCTTCATTTATTTTGATTGAAATTTTTGCTGTAATTTTGAAGTTGTGGTTTGTTGTTTTACTGCATTTTTCTGTCTGGTCGGCCCTTTTTTACTGGTCGGCTCTACTTTTATTCACTAAAATTTTGTTTCACCGTTGCTTCGTCCGTCTTCATCTGCACATCCCGGGAGGGAATCTTTCTGTCAATGTTTTACATCCCGTAAAAATATATGGTAGGTTAGTCTTTGAATGCTCAAAGTTTGTTAAAATCTGATCCCTCCCTCTGTATTATATTGAGTTTGTCATGTCGGTCTATTATATTGACTGTCACACTGGACAGCACTCCACTGTGTCGACACACCACTGGACATAGACATAGACTGCTTGAGAGCACGTTCCAACCAAACGACCTAACAGCTGATGCAACCGTTACAGCTAAAGTAGATATAGAAACAGCACAGCTTGTCTACTACATTATCCAAACACTGACACTACTATCACAAAGATAAAGTGGGAAATCTCAGAAACAAACTCCAGAAAAGCTCATGGGACCAAACACCATCACCAACCCTGAAAAACCTCTCGGAGAATGCGATCGCTTTTCTCTCAATCATCTACAATGCTATACTCCGGACACAGCACTTCCCGGACGCTTGGAAGGAGGCCAAGATCTTGGTCTTCCCCAAACCGACTTTAAGAACTCATTTAATAAAGCTGTACAGAGACTATGTCTATGTGTGTGTGCGGAATGGTGCACTTTACAAAGAACAAGTTAAAACAATTATCAAGCACAAAAAAAAGTTTTAAGTTAAAATTAAGAACGAGAAATATTTTTAGTCAGAAACATAAAAAAACTTCATGTGGAAGTGAAAAAGACTCGGTGTTGGAAAAAGAACTGTCTAGTGAACTTGACGCTAATGGAAAAGTTGAAATAGGTTTATAATAAGTTTATTGGCAAAACGATAATGCCACATCCTTCACTGTCTGTAAGCTGTATGTTGCATTAGAGGTCATGTGAACACCATTGCATGCCTAGGAAGTAATAATTCTACATGTAAATTGAAATCAACTACCAATTAAACACTCTTTATCTACGGGAATAAAAGGTTATACCAGCAAAGTTCTGATACCTCACACAAAGACAAAGATGGTAGTTTACAAGATTAGGTTTCCTAGAAGAAAAATTAATCTACAAAAAAAGGAATTTACACAAAAATGTAATATACAATAAAACTTAATCTACAAGAAAAAGTCATCTATTGTAAAAAGCAATCTACAAGTAAGTGTTGCCTACAAAAAAAGTAATTTATAGGAACATGTGATACAAAAGTAATCACGAATGCTATTTTAGTCGAGATTTGTAAAACCGCAGGATTATAAAAAAATAGCAACGAACAAAAGAGGCGTATTGTAAAACCAAAAAATAAAAGCGACGACGCTAAACGCCCGAGCCATGGAATCACTGACCTTATAATTATCAATTATATATGAGTGGTTGAAAATAAACTGAAAAGTTTACAAAATCTCACAAGATGTAGATTGATAAAATTTACTGAAATACTTGTTGGTAAGATATGTATTACCACAGTAACGCGTCACAAGTACACAATACAAAAACGCTTGGCAGTAAGGCAGTTCTCATTAGAGAATACTATTGTGCTATAAAAGTACTGTTGCTATAGTAGGGTGAGGAACAGCATAAAGCGTTAGTTCCATTATTCTTTATTGATTTGTCTTAAAGCTCATACTTTACCCTCTTATTATTCGTTTACGAATTGCTAAACCTTTTTAAACTGACAAATTGTTTTCTACACACTAAACAACTATCAATACTGTGAAGTTTCAAGGTCCGAGAAGTCGTCTCTTTAAATTGTGTTGCAGCCTCTAAGTGTGTACATTTTATTATCTCTGTTGTAAGTGAGGCCAAGCAGGGATGTTCCACTTTGCACGAAGGAATATCGGCTCAACTCAACACTTCGCTTTAAGCAAGACAGAAGACGATAGAAAGAAATGTTAGGCAAAAATTTCCTGAATTTTTAAATAAATGCTTTGAGTTTCTTTAATGCGTTACTCAGTTATTGATTACGTTTTAGCAAAATCAAGACCACTGGCGATAAATTTTAAGAAAAAATAATTTTTATTATGTGCGCTACATTTTCTGAACAAGGAGCCATTGCGTTGTTAAAATTCAGGTTGTGTCTCGACAAAATACATCCCACAACACTAAGGCTAAAGCAAAGAACCTATTGGAGTAAATATCAAGCTAGAAACGTTTACTTTATAGTATAATAAATTTACCTTCTCCATTCACTTGAGACCAAGTTCTTCTATTTTCCAAGTGTAAACGTTTACAGGCGCTCCGTCATTTTCCTTTCCAGAGTAAAACTTTAGATCCAGCTTGCGGCACGTGTAAACCTCTATTAGTTCATGTGTGAACCCTCATCTGAAACAAATAATTTCATTTAGGCTAAACAATGGCTTTCGTCTAAACTTAGAGATTATGTTTACATAGTTTTCATTGTAAATTCCTATAAATATAGAAACTGACTATATGCTAAATGCATATATTTAATACCTATGTACAGTTAGGGACTATGTGGTAAAATTCACTTCAAACTATACTGTACTTCATTTACTATACTGTAAAATATAAACTTCAAACAATAATAAACAAAATAGAATCTAATAATTTTTAAAATCTTAATTCTTCACCTTGACTAAAGTCACAACTTACTGATATTTCTCAGCAAGTTATAATTTATTGTCCGAATATAAGGAAACATTGAACTCTATTTTGTGTGTTAATGCGTTTCCTTAAGGGAATTAGAGTGTGTACAATAATCTATAAGCCTGATGCTATTGAATATTGATAATTTTATATTAAATATTGTAAGTTATTAAGTTGGAAGAGGAGATTTTTTAAAATCCATCTATGCAACTGAGTATTTGTTAAAAACACCTTGAAAGTTTATATATAGGTATTTCTGAAAATAGACTAACACACAAACTCACACACAAACACACACACACACACACACACAGACACACACACACACACACACACACACACACTGTTGAACGTCCTTGTCTGGAACTACACTGATCGTTAGAAAGAAGTTTGTTTGTTTCTAGATACCAGACAAGACGTCTACTTGTCTACTACTTCTCCAGTAGTTTGCATAAGCAGCTGGTCAGAGAGAGATGGGTCTGTAACTGCTGGGATTAGTTTTTTCCTTGCCTTGTTTTAAAAGAGGAATTACTGTGCTTCTAACCGTGCATCGGGAAAATCGTGCTCTTTGAATATACTGTTGTACATTCGAAGGAGAGCTTGATTTGACGACGGGGGAAGATGATTAATCTTATAGTGTACAATATAATCCAGACCTGGAGCTGAATCTTTTGTGGATGAGAGAGCTGACACTAGTTCGTAAAGAGAGATATGGATATTCAAACAAGAATCTCCAGACAATGCAACAGTGAAAGTTAGGGCTTCCTGTTTACGCTTGTACACCTGGAAAGCGTCCTTGCTTGCATAAGATGAAGAATATTTTGAGGCCGATAACGTCAGCACATTGGCAATTTCCTCGCAATCCGTGGTCAAAACTCGATCCGGATACCTTAATGAAATTAATGGCATCGGAAAGGAAGTGCCACGAAAGGAAGTATCGTATTTTCTTCCATGTAGATGGAGCTGTTGTTCTTGTACAAGTGCCAACGTACTGTGACCATTATTCTTGGTTACCTAAACTAAATATTCTCTGTGCTTTTACACAGAAGATTTTATATTTTTCCAGCTTTTCACTCTTTGGATGTCTTTTCAACTTGTTCAAAGCTTTTCTTCGTACGCGAAGGATTCATAATTCCAACAAGAAACAGGTGGTCGTCGTGGTGGACGAGGTTTCCGGAATTACCTTTCCGGCAGCAATCAAAAGTTTTTGTAAATGAATTGACAATGTCATCAACAGGAGCCAGGTCATCCACGTCCAGTGGTTCTAGATCTTGTGAAAATTGTACAAATAAAAAATTTTAAACTTTTTAGTAATATTGTAAACTTAATTCCTCTCTCTTTTCTACAAAGCCACAAACTTTTAGTGTAATTTTTATCTTTTAATGAGTCTTTTATCTAATTTGCCGTAGTTAAATCGTAGTAGTACATTCATAATTCCACATAAAATAACAACTGGAAAACAGATAATTTCACCCAGAAAACCAAACATTACATAATTTCGATAAAAAAAAGAAATTTTATTAGAGAATAACCCACATTAATTAAATCAAGTTTATATAACAAAATTACAAATACTTATATATCATAATTATATCAGAAATTTTCACATTTGTAATGAAATAACTAACCTGAAAATCTTCTTATTCTTTCTTCGTATGTTGCCAAAACAATAACTTATTTCTATGATTTTATAATAACATTCAATTTCGTTTGCTATGGTTATTACTTTAAGGATGATTAACCCTATTTCCTATCTAAGGATAAACCCTTAATGACATTTCCTTCTAAAATAATATTTATGGGCCCTGAATACTAAACAAAAGGTTATCAAAATTATTATTAATTTTGTCCTATTTTTAAAGTTTCTTCTTTAATCTTAACAGTGAGTTTATTTTTCAAAACAGATTAAGTTAAGCATGAAAATAATTTATTTCAAACCCTTATTTATAGTACATATAAATTATTTTAAACATTTCATTTATGTTGCCTGACATTTCTTCATGACCTTAAATTTTATGACCTTTATTTATTACAAGGTTATAATTTCACTATCTTTATACTTTCTTTATCTATATCAATTCATGTCCGACTTTAGGCTTAAATTTTAGAATTGGGATTTCTTTAGAATTTTCTTGACCCGACAATTTAAAAAATTAAAATTTAATCTTGGTAACTTGAAAATTATTCACTGTTTTTCTTCTACATCTGAAGCTCAAATTTTACTCCCCTTTTTTTTACCGACTTCAATACTTAGAAAACACAAGTTCTGTTAAAAGACCACACTTATAGAGTAAAATCCCTTAAAGGGTTGGGAAACTCACATATTAGACTTCCAGGCTACCCCTACAACGAACTCAGGCCTAATGATCCTTCTATTCTTTAATTTAAAAAGCAGAGTTCGAAACGACTGTCCGCGTTAACTACTCATACCAAACTAAAACCGCTTTCATTGTCTTCGGCTTCCCTCTCTGGCTACCCCTCCTCTGCTGCTGAGACTTCCTCCAATCACAAACTTCTTAAGATACGGGGTGACCTATCATACGATATATTCTTGCTGGTATTTTCAAATGCCAATGGTCTTCCTAGCTGCATTTTCACTTTCTTTCACTGTTTGTATTCTACTTCTCTTCCAGATTAACATAATTGTCCCTTCTTTAGAATGGTTTTTCTTTACACATTCTAGTTAATAGTTATTTGGATAGGGCATGATATTTGTAGTTAAATCCTGTTTGTTTATAAAGTTTAAAATTTTATATTTTTAAATTTAAATGTATATATATATATATATATATATATATATATATATATACTTAGAATAATGACAAAAAAAAGTCAACACGGCAAAAATGACTGAAAGTTATACTTCTTGTTACAAAAATGTCGACGTGTTCTATTGGCGATTCTTTTTGCATTTTAAGGCTCTGCATCATTTATTTTGATTGGAATTTGTGCTGTAATTTTGAAGTACTGGTTTGATGTTTTACTAGATTTTTCTTCCAGGTCGGCCCTTTTTTACTGGTCGGCTCAACTTTTATTCACTAAAATTTTGTTTCACTGTTGCTTCGTCCGACTTCTTCCGCACATCCCGGGAGGAAATCTTTCTGTCAATGTTTTACATCCCGTAAGAATTTATGGAAGGTTAGTCTTTGAATGATGTTAAACTTCAGTAACTTCAGTTCTGTTGTACTCAAGTTTGGTAAAATCTTCCGTTATTGTTTGCCTCTAACCCATTTTGCAAAAGGCGTAGTTCCGTTCCCCGGGATGTACGTGTGCGGTGCACGGACGCGGGTTGGTTACATCCCATAAATTTTGATGATAAGGCCGAAAGGGTGCCGATCCTAGGCCGGCGGCAAAGCAAGAAGAATTTCGATGACTCTGGTGGTAGCTAAATCAGAATAAACAAATTTATTGTAACTTCGTGTCGTTTAATTTATCTAAATTAATTATTCGTTTTATTTAATCTAAATTGTATAGAATTAAAATGCATCACACTTGATAAATTTTACGAACACACCACTATTTCATATTTTTAGTACAAATTATTTTTATGAACACTGATTTTTCTAGAGATACATCTACGAATAGTAACATGTGATAGTTTTGCATTCTGTACCTTAAATAAAAATAAGGTACTGGGCAATGCTTTGTGACTTTATGTAAACATCAGACTTAGGAGCGTGTAGTGCACAAATTTATGTTGCAAAGAACGGTAAATTTCCTCTTCAAATAAGAAAAGCAAACCGTATAAATAAAAACATCAGCCCCATTTATTCACGAAATACAACGGGTAAAATTCACTTTCGCCGCCCACCAATGCTATAACTAACATTTTACTTAGCATAAAATAATTTACAAAATACTATATATTGATTTTTAAAAATCAAAACAGAAAGAAATTTTTAAATGACCAACGTACAATTTAATGTAATGTTTTATTTTATTAAATACTTTTGTACTTTGCTCACCTGAAATGACCCTGTTCTTCAAGAGATTTAGAAAAGGTTGTGTCGAAAGGGGTAATTTTGAAGATTGGTCGAGACAAAGAACATGTAAGCGGGTAGACATTCATTTCAGCATTCTGTGAATAGAAAATAAATATTAAAAATAAATTTAAATGCGGATCAACAGCTTTTTAATGCACATCTATGTAATGGTTTTAAATGCTCGTAAGGAAGTTTTTTTTTAAGTGTATGCAAAATCTAAACCTTTTTTAGTCATTGTGATTAAGCTGTAACAAGTAATTGTCATCAGGAGCGTAACCAGTAAAGCAAGTCCCCCCCCAAACCTAATAATATTAGCAAACAACATTAACCTATAAAACAGCTCCCGATGACCCAACAATTCTGTAACTTTAGGTGCCAAATTATCACTATATTTAATTTCTAGATATAAAGATATTCAAAATTTCCTCAGCGGAGTTCCGCCACCTGACCCTTCGGGTTGTGTCCCCCTCCAAAACAACGCCCTGGCCACGCTCCTGATTGTCATCCTGAAATGTTCCAAGAAACAGGATCTCCATTTCCTTACACTTTACAACACTCTTCTCGCGTACAATAAAAATATAACACTATCACCATATGTTCATGTTAATGCCAAACGCCCCTCAAGTTCTTACAAAGGTTGCAAATTGTCTCACGCTGTAAAAGTACGCTATGCTCTGATCAGCTGTTGCCATCATCGCGGAGCGTTGCAGGGAGAGAACGTAATGACTAAATACAATAAAACTCCCGCTTATCCGACATAATGGGGGCGGAAACTTTTCGGATGAGTCATGCTAAGTATCCTAAAGTATATTACTTTAAGTAAAACCACATATAACCTGTTCTACTGTTAAATATCACAGTAGTTCTATTTTCTAACAAAACAACCTCCCGCATCTCCCCCCCCACGTTTACCGTGTTGGCGTAAAAATCACGTAACAGCCCTATTTGGCCTATTTAACCCGGGTTTCGGTTAAGGGAAGTTCGGATAAGACGATCCTGTACTAACGAACACCAACACAGTCAATAGTTATTTCTTCAGTGAGTTAAGATGACAAAGCCATCGTCAGTGAGTATACCTAATATAACACGTAAACTTCAAGAATACAGTTAAAATTATAACTATTTCCCAACACTATATTTACACAGGTTTAGACAGATTAGTTATAGCTTGGACTATTCACTGAACTAATTAGTTTAGATGAATTCATCAGAGATACTCGACCATGATGCAGACTGTCTTTTTATTAAAAATACTTTTTTACTCAACCAATGAAATAATTTTTTTCAACCCCTAGTGGATGGCAATTGATGTTAAATACAGTTTTTCAAATATTTATTTATTAATTAAATTTGTAAAAGTTGATGTCTTGGACGCGTTTAAATTGAATAAATACGTGTTTGAAATCCAGAACTTAGGCAGAACTGAGGTAAAATTCCCAGAGCAAGAAATTCAATACATAGGATGTATATGCAATTGTAACAGAAAGGTTCCTTGCAATAATGAAGCATTACAAGAGATGGATAGAATGAGAAGTTATAGACCACCATCAGTTTCATAAATTAGAAACTAAATAAAAAGAAATTATATAAACAGTAACCAAACAAAAATTATAGTCCATCATCATATAAAGAATAGGAGGGAGGAAATAAATAATTGCAAGGAAATTCGATTTCTATTTCGCCACTTAATATTGTGATTCTGATATAAATTTATAATAATTGTAATTATAAATTAAAGAATCACTAAATTAAAATCCTTCTTTGTTAACCTCAGTAGGAATGACTTTTTTTCTGAATTTTTTTTCTATATTGTGCCTAATATTGTGATTACTACCGTGCTAAGATTATATATATTTCGTTGCATGCGGCAATATCCCACAGGTTGTAATTGCGTCACAGATAAGTCGCAAGAGTACATCCTAAACAGCTAGGAGCTACTAAAGGCAATAAGTCTCAAGGTTAGTCTATAAACGAATAAGGCAAGATATAGAGTCTCCGGCTTAGTGTGCTCCCATACAAGCTGAGAGAGCTTGCTGGGTTCCTAAACTTATTTAGTTTAAAGCTTAAATATATAGCAGTGCTAGTAAAATGTTTGCTCACCTCCACCAGATGTCGTTCCAAACCATGAAGCCGAAATGTCGCTTCTGAAAAAATACAATATAATTTGTAAACATTTAGCGTAGTGAAAATGATAAATAGATAAGATTAGGTAGATATTCAGAAACATAGATGGTAATTAAATAGATAAATGAATATTTAGGTCTGTAAATAAAAATACAATTATTTATATTACCCTTTCCTATGCAATGTCTATTGGAAGTTGTATAGAAATGCTTACATGAGTAATGAAGTTTACTTAGGATGTAGGCTACTACAGGATATTTGACTCTAAGGGAAACAAATTAATACAGAGCTAATGGTTTTTTAATATAACAGATTTAATTCAAGTTTGAGTTCAGGTAGCTATACATAAATTATTATTAGCTATACATAAATTAATTTGTCCAGCTCTATTTTGTCGATATGCATGAAAACTCCTATAATTGTTCTTTCTACAAATAAAATCTTATAAAATTGCACTTAATTATCTTAAAGCGTGTATAGGTTACTGCCCTTGGTTTGATAAAGTTTACATTTGAAATTATTTCTTAAAGAAATTAATGAAACGTTTATAAAACCTAATAATTTTTACTTTAAAGAGTTGGCTTTGAATTTAAGATAAATTAATAGTTTTAGTTGATAACGAATTATCTCCAGCATGGTTTCTTGTTTCACTTCACTTGATCGCTCAACCACTTACTAAAATTTCTCTTATTTTACTTCACTCTCCTATTCTCAAAATGCTTCTATACAGTACGTAAAATTTATTTCCCCCCACTAATATCTTTTACTACTTTCATTTACCTAACAGTACCAACATCATCAGGAATATTGGTGATGATGTTGGTACTGTTAGAAAACGAAAAGCTTTGAATTGTAAATTTAATTATAATTCTTGTATTTGTATTTTGACTTAGTTCTTTATTAATACGCAAGAATACATAAGGCGATATTTAAATATATATATATATATATATATATATATATATATATATATATATATATATATATATATATGGAGCGAGAAAGAAAGAGAGACAGGCAAAAGGTCAGAGAGGGAGAGAAGGAGAGAGAGAGAGAGAGAGAGAAAGAAGGTATAATTTAGAAATTGTTGCAGACTTGAACACTTGCATTTGTGCATGAGCAGATATAAGCTTTAAAAAAAGTAACTAAGAATAGATTTTACATTTTATATAAAAAGAAAGGAACAAATAAAAGTAACTTACAAAACGACTGAGTCCTGTAGAACGCAAGGTCTTCAATCTTTAGCGGAAATAGTGCTAAATCACTTGTAGAAAATATTGCAGCTTTTTTATAAACTATTCCCGCTTCCTCTTAATCTTCATTTTCCTCAGGAATCACCTCGAGAATAGGAACGAACTTTATTCTCGGGTATGCGCTTGACAAATAGCTGAGCATGTCCTCATTGAAAACTACTGTAAAGGTAGAAACGTACTCCATTACGTTCGGTGAATCTTATTAATCACTTCAACAATAGTTTATGACTATCCGGACTACCCGAACAGACACACAAAAACACAAAGTACAAACATATTAAACGAACAAACACAATACAAATCAAACAAACTCTTTGATACTATCGAAAACCTACCTTTAAAACCGTCACCGCATGACCCGACCTCTCCAAGCAGAAGACACGGATGAAGAGCGGCACATAGCGATCGAAAACGTTCTGTCTCAGTAGGATTCAAGACATTTACTAAGTTTAAAGTTCGGATGGTTATAAACTGTTGTTTAAGTGAATAATAAAATTAAAATTACTGAAAAAGATAAAGAACTTGAAGGGAACGTTCTGATAGTTCGTTTCTACTCATTTTAAATGTCCAGTTATTTACATTTATCATAAAGAAATGCTCGAACCAACTGAATACAACAAACGACCACAGTGTAGGTTTGCTGTAGTGTTAGGGGCGCAAGTTTAAACCTTGGGGAAGGCTTCTTATTTAAGGTACATGAGTGTGCTAATGGTTTAAATCTAATATTTTAATTACATATTATTTATACAGTAACTTTAATACTTTGGATCTATAGTTTCATTAAACTTCATGTATTTTCTCCTAGAAATATAATACAGTAGTAGTAGAATTAAAGGCGGAGACTTACAAGAACCACAACATGAAAATTCTAAATCTGGCAGCCGTAATATGATGCTATAATATTTGAATATATTCAAAAGAACACACATGGGATGAGAATCCCAATATTTAGCTTAAACCCAGCAAATATTGGAAACTGAACAAATATACGAGTTTGGAACAAGCCATAAAACTATTTAACTAAATTACTGGACTTTAATAAAACTACTAAATTACATTATTTCAAGGTGAATATAAAACAACCTAATAATAATTACCTCCCCTTTCCTTCCTCTTCTTCGCACCAAAGCAGCACGTGACTGGAACAAGACAAGAAATTCTTTTATTAAAGTTAGAGTTTTACTAGTTATACAATATCAGTTGTACCATTCTAAACGCACACATAGACACAAATTATTATTATTTTTTTTAACTAGGCATTACGAAGTATCAAGATATCAAACGAAATTATATTGAAATATAACTGTAACAATTAAATATAACTGATATGAGGTAATTTTAAAAGAATTACTCCTATCATACAGAAAATCCATTTTAAATCCTCCGAATTTCTGACAGCTTTTCAATCCAAAAGTATAGTGTTTGTATATAAGACATAAAGCAATGGAGGAACCATTAATGAGGGGCAGAGTACTATCTCTGAAATAATGTATTTTAGAACTAAAAAATAATAACAATTAATAACAATTCTTTCTCCAACATTCACAAGTTTTAAACTCGCCTTATATAGAGAATAAGCAGCCTATTTAAGCATTTATTGAATTTGGGGGGGGTCCTTATCAATGTAGTGACCGATGCTCTCATTGGGTCCTTGAAAACAATTTGTTGATAACCACTGCCCAATGTGTATGACAGAGAGGGGTTAGCCTATATATATGAGAGAGAGAAAGGGGGAGAGAATAATGGGTTCCACTAACAGTGCTTTAACATTAACAATTAATATACATAGGCCTAAATATACGTCGCCATTTGTAAATCAAATATAATAAATAGATTCATATACTTTAGCTAATAGAAATAAATACACGACCAATAAATAAACTAATTCTAGAGTACACTGATGGGACATTTATATAGTTTTATTAGATATTTATGTAATAAGTCAGGCGCGTATCCAGAGACTTGCTTTGGGGGGGGGCATCGATGCATTATATATATATATATATATATAATGTGTGTGTGTGTGTGTGCGCGCGCGCGCGCGCGCGTGCGTGTATGTAAAAACATAGAACAGAAAAAGTTCTTTCTACGCTTGCGTTAGAAATCGGTAACGTGATTAAGATTCGTAGCAAATTAGACTTTTTAATAAATAATTATTCCAGTTTCGATAACACTTATGGCTAGAGAATATTATTTCTCATAGTAAGCTATTATTATAAAGATGGTTTATTAATTAATATAAGTAGTTATTCTTCCAACACGAACAATTCCGGAGTCAACTGCGAATATTACGCTTCCAAAATTACGTATTGTAAATCATATGTTCGAGACTAAGCTTCACTAGCGCACACAACTACACTAGAGCACACGCTTCACAACTATCTGTTGTTAAAACGTTTAGACGTTTACGAGGGTATGCCGAGGGAACGCGTCACATTTTCAAATTAAAATTTTATTTTTTATTTACAATAAAAGACGAATTAACTTAAGTAAAAGTCTAATTTAATAGAAAGTCCTAATTTAATAATATATTGTCGATTTTTAACCCAAAGTTCTTGAGGGTTGGGGGTGCGATCGCCCAATCGCCCCCCCCCCTGGATAAGCGCCTGTAAGTTATATTTTTCTGATAAAAAGAACAATATGTACCTTTTTGGTAATAAGTTGGAAACGTCTAAATGTAGCATTTAACCAAAGGAAAGGTTTTTTTACTATATTTACCTACAAAAACTGTTCAAGTACAATAGCTTCTACTTAGGCTATTTTCAGCCCGGTTTTAATGTCGACGTCATACATACACACACACACACACACACAAACATATATATATATATATATATATATATATATATAATATCTAATTCGACTGTAACAGTGGTTTATTCGTAATTGAAGAGATATACCGTCTAGAGGGCACGAATATGTAGCGATATAAGCAAAATTATGGTAAATAAATTGATTGAAACTTACAAAGTCTCCAAAAGATTTTAAGCTTCATATTTTTTCTTTCAAACTAAGAAAATATGATTCAAAATGTCCTTAGGAAACCATGGTAATGTAAATACAGTGTTTGTTTAATTGTTGTACGATTTAATTAGCTACTGTAATATAAATATTTTTTCCTTTTATATTTACATATTTAGTTATTATTGAATTTTTATAGGGTCGAAAACTTTTGAAGAACGTAGCGCATTGCCAATGTACATATTAATATTCAAAATTAAACCACTACAGACCTGGTTCTAACGGAGAAGCTCATCAATTGAAGTGAGGCATAGGCCTTACGTTCCCCTCAAATCCCTCGAAAGCTCCTCATATTCAAGTGATTCTAGTTCTACCCGGCATCATCCAATATATAACCGCAATGACTGATGGTCATCTGAATTATAAATGTTAACTAACAACCGCTCTACCACTGGATGGGTCCACGTTTGCATGGATGCATAGGCTTTAGGTTCTCTCAAATCCCTCGGGAGCTCCAATTAAAATGTATATATTAAATATAACCAATATGAGGTAGTTTTAAAAGAATAAATCCTATCATACAGAAAATCCATTGTACATCCTCCGAATTTCGGATAGTCTTAAATCGAAAAGTAGAGTGTTTGAATAAAAAAAATAAAGCAATGGAAGAACCATAGAATAGAGGACAGAGTATTATCTCTGAAATCATATATTTTATGACTAAAAAATAAACAAAATTACCAGTTTTAAACTAGCCCTATATAGAGAATAACCAACCTATTTAAGCTTTTATATTCGCCCTTCAAGTGAGTGACAAGAGAATCTGTGAAACCAAAGTGATTAGGATTCAGGATGGTGCGTATTAGGGAAATTACGACTTCTATCTGTAATTAGGTTCCTCTATTCTCACACCTAAAGAAGTATCTGAACTGTCAGAAAAAAAAGCTTTAAAACTGACAAGAAAAATACTAACTACTAAACGGATATCAACCCCCCCCCCCAATTACCATTTGTAAATATAATAAAGTGAACTAGATAAAGCGAATCGAGTCAAATACTTTGGCCAATGGTAAAAAAATACACATCAACTAATTCTAAAGTAATTTGCTGTGGCACTTATTTAGTTGTAATAATTTAATATTGCGATATTGTTTTATGTATAATAATATGTACAATATTTACATTTACATCAAAAAGGTAGAAACCTTGGAAACGTACCGTTTAACCAAAGCTCAGGCCTACATAAAGTAGATATGCGAATCTTCGAGCGAGTAAATGTCGACATCAAGTATACCTATTAGTTTTTAGGCCTAACCTGACTTTCCCAATGGTTTATTTGTGATTGCCGTCATATACCGTCTAGGTGTCTGGGATGTATTTTGTTATAACTAAAATACTGATAATTAATTTGATTTAAACTTACTAAGACTCCAAATGATTTTATGCTTCATATATTTGCTTTTAGTCTAACAAAATATGACTCAATTGTCTTCAGTAAACCATGGTAATGTAAATGTAGTGTATGCCTTATTGTTGTACGATTTTATTTGGGTACAGTGATATAAATATTTGTGTAAGTTTTATATTTACATAATAATTTAATTATTACGGAAATTTTTTGAAAGTTCATGCTGGGTCGGAAACCTCGGGAGAACGTACCGCTCTGGCAATGTCCGGCTTGAAATTCAAAATAAGTCACAACCGAAAGCTCTTGTTTTAAAGAAGTCTCA
The DNA here is from genome assembly GCA_036971475.1 of Prosapia bicincta. NCBI lineage: Eukaryota > Metazoa > Arthropoda > Insecta > Hemiptera > Cercopidae > Prosapia > Prosapia bicincta. The sequence goes on along the minus strand of JBAIZL010000010.1, from coordinate 56,952,238 downwards.
CACCAATCAGGATGAGTGACAGATGCCCTCAAATTCCACGGGAGATGCCAGATATTCCTGTAAACCCGGTTCTGCCTAGCAGAACACTCCACTGTCTCTTGAAGACAACTACATTAGAAATACTGGCAACAACTACCCTGACGTCGAATGAATCCAAATTTACAAGGACGGATCTACCACGGTAGAGACCAGCGGAGCTGGATTCTATAAAACCTTCGTCGAAGCCTTGTTTCCAGAAGGTTTACCACTTTAAAGGCGAAGTTTCAGATATTTGTTATGCCTCCGAGAGGCTAACTAGCATCGATACAAATAAATTGGTCTTTCTTTCTACTTCAGAATTGCAGGCTATTTCTATTACCTCAAAAAAGACGATGCCGTCGCAAGGTGCAAGGAAACCAAATTCCAACTTTTACGCAGAAAATAGATGGTTTTATAATGGATTAAGCAGACAAACACGCTTAACCTGGCTATAAACGTGTTCAAGGAAGTCTCCTTTTACATTAACCAGCTTCATTCAGCTCTATAAACGGTCTAAACATCGATTGGTCTTAGCAGATTCCTCCACCTGTCCTCTCTGTATATACGATAAAATTACGGGTAACCATCAGGCCATCTCCAGCCCTTGTATCCCTTCAATACAATGATAAAGCCCTCACAGCAATGTCCCTGTTTCACTTCCCTGACGCAGAGCTCCACGTGCTCTTCACGTATTCCAACAAATCAAACTAAATATTTGTCTTCCTGTGCACATTTCTTTATTTATGACAAAATTTCCACTTCATTTATTTTATTTTTATTAAATTGGAAGTCTTGTTAAATTATATTTTGCTGTTGTACTAGAAACATCGCACAGCAGACAATATGACACAAATATTTCGCTTTTAAGAGCGCTATCTTCGTCCTATTGATGAAGATAAACTTAAACACCGATATTAATGTGTGTGTGAGAGAGAGAGAGAGAGAGAGAGAGAGAGAGAGTGAGAGGGAGAGAGAAAGACAGGGTAGTAGAAAGAAGCATTGAAGGGAAATAGACGGAAATACAGAGTAAAAAGAGGAGAGAAGGCGAGGGAATGAGGAGAGAGAAAGAAACAGTAAGGTGTGGAAAAAGAGGGAAGAAGAAAAGTAAGAAACGGGAAACACAGACAAAGACTGTTTCATATTAATGAAATGTGTTTTTGTTTTCCAGAGACACTTTTTCCAGAATATGGGACAAAATAAGTATTTGTAGAAACGTGTATAAAGAGACCTACAAGAAAGAAATATTTGTCGAGAGTATGTAGTGAGAAGAATACTTGGTGAAAGGGAAATGATAAATGCTTGAAAATAATTGAAAACTGGCTAATTCTGAAACAAAATCTATATAAAATTACCGGTAGAAGAGATTTTTAGTGGTAAGAGACAATGAAACGTCAATTATAACGAAGTGGAAAAGATTGTACAGAATGGGATAGTAATCATGAGGTAAATGCAGACAACCAAGAAATAGGAGAAAAGTCTTCTAAATAAGAAATCGGCAGTTTTTATCGCCGAAAACATGACTACCACACTAAACGTCACGTAAATTACGGCGTTTTAAATTTAATATATTATTAATAAATTTATACTAAAAAAAAAATTTAAGGGAAATATAAAATACTTTTAAATATTCTAAGAAAAGTACCAAGCCAAATTAGGATCTATGTTTGCATGGAAATTATCTGTGAAACCTTTTACTTTAGAATTAAAATCTAAACTAAATGTTTGACATATTTCCTTACATTCAACTTTTATATATTTTTAGGCTAGACTTGCATTACCTGGAACCAATGAAAGGCAACAAAGCAGTTAAAAGGGAGGAATATAAGAATAGTAAGGGGGGAAGGAATGTTGGGAGGTAAGAGGCAATTGTGACGGAGGGAAACCCGGTTCTACATGGGAAGGGACATAGCCCAAGTGCATCGATCCAAAGGCTTTGGCTAATGGATGATAAATATCAAACATGTCATCAATCGTTGGGAGGAGGCAATTGTGACGGAGGAATACCCGGTTCTACATAGGAAGGGACACAAGGTGAAATAGCCAAGTGCTTCAATACAAAGGCTTTTGCTAATGGATGATAAATAGCTTATATGTCTTCAATTGTTGTGAAGTAGGAGGCAATGTTGAGGGAGGGAAACGCGGTTCTACATGGGAAGGGACATAGCCCAAGTGCATCGATCCAAAGGCTTTGGCTAAAGGATGATAAATAGCTTATATGTCTTCAATTGTTGGGAGGTAGGAGGCAATTGTGACGGAGGGAAACCCGGTTCTACATGGGAAGGGACATAGCCCAAGTGCATCGATCCAAAGGCTTTGGCTAAAGGATGATAAATAGCTTATATGTCTTCAATTGTTGGGAGGTAGGAGGCAATTGTGACGGAGGGAAACCCGGTTCTACATGGGAAGGGACACAATGTGAAATAGCCCAAGTGCTTCGATACAAAGGCTTTGGCTAATGGATGTTAAATAGCTTACATTCCTCCAATTACTAAACTAAAACTAGAGCAAAACAGTTGTCAACCTTACTTTAAAAACTGAAACAAAATGCGTTATTTAGTTTTATTGGCTAAAACACTTCGTACATTTCCGGTGATAAGGTGGAAACATCCAAAGATTTACCCGAAACATAGACCTACATAAGGCTCTAGTTAGGCTGTCTTTAGCAATTGTAAGTGCCGGCAACCACAGATAACCTAATCTTACTCCCACCATGGGTATTCGTACTAGATACACAAAGGCGGTAGGATAGGAATGTATTTTGTTGTAGGTTAACATTCCCTTAATTAAGTTAACAAATACTCACAAAGTTTCCAAACGTTTTTAAGTTTCATATTTTTTGTTCTTTTTCCAACAAAATATAATGAAAAATGGCCTTACGTAACCATGGCTCTATAAATGAGGTTTACTCTTGATTGTTGCACGGTTTTAGCCGACATAAATGATACTAATATTAATAATAATATTTACATGTTTACTAAGATTTATTTATTTTAATAAGTTCTTCAAATTTAAAAAAGATATTATTTTCTATTCGAATAGATGATTTACTTCCTCTATCTATCTATATATATATATATATATATATATATATATATATATATATATATATATATATATATATATATATTCTGCGTCATAACTCTTACCTCAGTTTAAGTATAGTTTCTTTACGGTGTGGTGTAGCTTAGCAGTGGTGGCACCAACAATAACAAACCTTCCCCTTATGGAGATACATTTCTCGACCATATTGTAAGAGGAAACGAACAAAAAAAGACAGAAGCAAAAAACCAATCTATAGACTTGCATCACTATAACTGTAATGCAAAATACAAGATAGAAAAATCACTTCTGAACTTTTAAAAAGTGATGGCAACAGTTTTTGAGATTAACGGGTTTGATCCACGATTTTTATCTTCGGCCACACTCTTTGCCAAAAAGTGTGGAAAACCTTTTTTGATACATATGAAGAAACCAAATAAGTGGATTCGTTCGTTGCCAGCTAAGGAGTGTAACATCGGCATCGAAAAAGTGGAAGTACGTTACGGGTGCCTTCTCCAGTGGTTCCCAACTGGAACTAACCCCTAAGATTCCGCGGGCAATGTCTTAGGGGTCAGTGAGATGTCACTGATATTAAAATATTTATATTTAACACGTTCACTGCGGCCGTATTTGACCGTTGTATTCATCGAGAGGCTTTGGTAGCCAAGTGATTGCCTGAACTATTGCATAAAACTCTCAATGAGGTAGTTCAACGTATTATCTACATTAAAACTTTGCAGTCTAGATTTTTTTTCTTTGTTATTGGGCAGTGAGAATGCTTCGCTTCTTATTCATACCGAAGTAAGGTGGCTGTCTCGAGAAGGTTTTTTGATGTTAAGGATGAGGTTAGAACCTTCCTTCTTGATACCAAGTATTGAGATTTTCTTGGACATTTCTTGGCTTTGCGCGACTGCTTACTTAGCTGTGTTTGAACATTTGAAAGTTTTGATTCTATGCTTACAAGGTAATAATATAGATATGTTCAAAGTTGAAGACAAGGTCTGTTCCATGGTTAAAAAATGTCTGTTGTGGGCAACAAAGGTTGATAAATGTTCTCTCACAAATATTCCCACTATAAACGTTTTTGGAGTCTTCTGATGAAAACGTAATAAACCAAATGAAGCAAAGCATAACTGACTACCTTTAAAGTTGAGCAACCTCTTTCAGGGATTACTCTCCTGGACCAGATCCTAATGAGAGTTGGATTAGAACTCCGTTCTGCTTCTCTCTAATATAAAAGATTCAGAGTCCTTCGACTTGAGGAACTGACCGATAGTGGCACACTAAAAAATGTTTTTAATAGCAACAACATTGTAGAATTTTGGTTGTCAGTACAAAAACACTTAGCAATAAGGCAATGAAGGTAATACTACCTGTTCCAACTACCTAGAGATGTGAACATGCATCCTCAACTATGAACTTCATGAAAAATAAATGTAGGAATCGGCCTGATATGCAGTATGACGTCAGAGTAAAAGTGTCATGTATGGAGCCTAACATTTCTGAACTCATGAACTCAAAGGACAGATTCAACTCATCTCACGGAAATTATTTTTAAGATATGATTTGTTGCAACTATAACAGACTTTTGATTTTTGTGTTTACTTCATTAACTCCTTACTCCAAGCAAAATATTAATATAAATAGGTTTAATAAATTTCGCCTGGAACTACGAGCTTTAACATGTGATAGTTTTATATTTTGTACCTTAAAAAAATACAACTTCTTGAATGTACTTGTAATAAACTTGTGGTAGCATCAAATTTAATATAATTATGTAAGAACAGTTTCCACTTTAAAGTAAGTGGGTAGGCTAACCATAATTGACTTATTAATAACTAATATAACTCAAATTATTATTTGTGTGGTCTACAATTTAGGTTTAAGAATTTGTGGGGACTTTGTCATTGTAGCGACCAATGCCCTCATTGTGTCCTTGGAAACAACTTGTTGTGGGTAACCACTGGCCTACACACCTAAGTTTACTTTATAGAAACGTAATTTAAGGTAAAGCAGAAAATAAGGTTTCCTAGGGATATCTTTTGTATTTATTCAGTTTTAGCATCCTTTCTTTACATTCCAGATGATCTATTACCTTCGTGTACATGTATGTGTCTATATAGGAGGGAGGGAGAAAGAGAGAAAGAGAGAGAGAGAGAGAGAATAATGGGTTCCACTATCAGTGCTCTCACCATAAACAATTAATATACATAAATATACGTCTCCATTTGTAAATAAAATATAGTGAAAGATTCATATACTTAGGCTAATAGAAATAAATACAGGAGCAATAAACAAACTAATTCCAGAGTACACTGAAGGGACATTTATAGAGTTTTAATAGTTACTTAGTCTTGATAAAAAGAACAATATGTACATTTTTAGCAATAAGTTGGAAACCTCGAAATTTATCATTTAAGAGAGAGCAAAGATGTTTACTATATTTACCTAGATACAATTTAACTGCATTACTATTTAAGTAGAAAAGGTTCTAGTTAGACTCTCCTACGCCCGGTTATATGTCGACGTCATACATCTATGTATATCTGAGGTCTAATTAGACTCTAACAGTGGTTTATTCGTAACTGACTAGATATAGCGTCTAGAGACCACGAATATATAGTGACATAAGCACAATTAGGGTAAATAAGTTACATAGTACTTACAGAGTCTCCAAATATTTTTAAGCTTCATATTTTTGTTTTCAAACTGAAAAAATATGATTCAAAATGTCTTTAGGAAACCATGGTAATGTAAATTCAGCGTTTGTTTTATTGTTGTACGATTTAATTAACTACTGTAACATAAATATTTTTTATATTTTATATTTACATATTTAGTTTTTATTGAATTTTTGTAGGGTCAAAACCTTTTGAAAAACGTAGTGCATTGCCAATGTCCGTCTTAATATTCAAAATAAACCCCTATAGGCCTGGTTCTCCCTGAGCAGCTCATCAATTAGGGTGAGGGATAGGCCTTACCTTCCCCTCAAATCCCTCGGGAGGTCCTAATATTCCAGTGAATCTGGTTCTGTCCAGCGTCATCCAACATAAAACCGCAGTAACTGATGGCCATCTCCATTATAAATGCTGACTAACTACCCTGCCACTGGATGCTCCCACGTTTACAAGGACGGATTTGCCTTGGGAGAGTCCAGTTCGAAAGGGGTTCCAGTGATTTACACGGAAATCACATTGAATATAAAGTGGCAACCATTTTTCATGCCACTGAAAGGCTTTCGAGTTGCACCGCTACAGCTAAGGTGGTTTTTCTTTTATCCTCAGCGTTGCATGCTATTTCCTCTACATTACCACAAAAAATTGATGTTTTGTCCGGTGCAAAGAACCCATACTCTACATTTTAATCAAAAATAATGGGTTCCCTGGATATTGGATCTCTGGACAGTCAGGCTTTGACTGCAAAGAGCGTGCAGACAAGCACCTAGAGCTGGTTGTAACCTTTCTCAAGATGGCAGTAGATAGGAGCTGATGGTAAGATCTAGAGACCCGCCTTGTCTATCTCCAGAGCCAAATGGACCCCCCACGAACATAAGTATAGTTACTAATCATGTTTACACTCGCAGAGATTATTGTTAAATTAATACTCTGGACTTGCAAGTCTGGTACAACTATTTATTTATACAGGCAACCTTGCAATAACGGGTAAGTTTTCGTACAGCGAATTTATGTATAACTATAAAACATTTCATATAACACTAAAATGGGTGACGTCAAACAGAAAACGTTTTACAGTGATTGTAACTGTAGTAGTGGTTAGGGTGTTTCATGTAACGCATCAAATGACATGAACATATTTCAAATATTACATATGTAAAATACGTATACAAGGGAGTAAAACTGAAAAACAACGTAAAATTAGACATAAAATTAAATAGCTCAACAAAATGTATAATACACTGGAAATTTATAAAAAAAGATAAAACACGATTTATAATACAAGTTCGTTACAATCCAAATTAATTGTAAGTAGTTAATACTCTTCCAAAACAAAAAAGCATTTTGAGAAGAGTTTTGTTTTGAAACTCGCTACTCTTTACCGTCTGCAAATGTACAACAGTTACAGAGATACTCACGCACACAGGAGTAAGTTGAGAAGATAAATGCTCCTGAATGATCTTTCTTCCATTCCCATAAACCAGGATTTTCGTCTGCTTAGGACTAAATGTATAGTTTTATTATAACATATAAAACTAAGAAATTTAATAATATGTAACAAACATTTACTTCAAGACATTTCCAGTTATGCCAAAGGAAACTTGTACCACGATCTTTTTGCAGATCAATTGAGCTGGTATAGCCCGATGTATGCATTGGTTTATCCCTGTCCTTATCCCCCCACTCCAACTACCTTAATCCTTCAAGGACGAATTTATTGATTTCTTGCAAATATTTGGAAAATTATTTTGCGTTCGACAATTCAATGTCCCGCAATCAATCTGTCTTTTCCATCGTTGCATTACAGCGTTGAGAAAAGTAAACGTTGAAACTCACAAGTAAAGTAAACGTTCGCGCGCACAAACGCACACAAGGAAACGATATTGAAATGGCGTTGTTTTAAAAATTAATAGAACCCCAGAATCGTTGGCAGTTGTTTCAAAGGAAACAGGCGTAAAATGCAGTCCCTAAACACACCTTCATCTGATTTGCATATTTTGCGCCGTCTAAACTCGTATTCCTATACAACACATAACCTATATTTGGAACATTATACAAACTTCACCATTTCACATCTCTTCTACCATTGCATTACTATCTCGGGGGCGCGTTAATATAACCCCTTATACGCACATTAAAAGTAAACAAACTTTGTGCGTGCGTGCGTGCGTATGTGTGTACGTGCGTGTGATACCTGTAACAATTAGCTACCTGTAAAAGTAATTGTTTTTTAAATAAAGTTTAAAGACGATATCTACTGGCGGATTGTGCTTATAAATAACACAGGAGACTTCACAAGGGAAGTTAACCACTATCATATATTCTACGACCAACTGGGATTACCACAGTAACACTTTCAATGATAAGATGGTATATATGTTTCAGTGTTCACTTTAATATGTATGTTTTCACTTGTCACTAATTACTGACAAACATAAAAATATAAAAGTGACATTTTTGCCAAACTCTCTAAAGTTAATAGGGGGTGGGTTAGGGTTAAGAAATACGTCATCCTGTTATGCCAGTAAGGTAATATAGTGAGGCTCTTTACAAAATACACACACATACTAATTAATTTAAAGTGAAAATTTTAAAGAAGATACTACTAGATGATTGTGTCAGAAGTTGTAATAAATATCAGTTTTTCAAATTTGATATAAACAATTTTTGGATTCATGTTTGCAGAAACCTAAGACAGTTTATTTATATAGATTATTTAGAATTAAAACAATAAAACCAGGTATGTGTTAATTTCTTACACAATTACCACAGTGTTTTATTACTGGTAAGAAATATGTTACATTAAGAGATTTCTAATTCCTTTAGGCTAAACAAGTTCTAGTATATGTTGAGAAAAAGCTAAGCAAATAAGAGTACTATGACAAGTAAAATATTACAGTAACATTTAAATTAATTATTATTGCTTTTGTAATTGGTGTTGAGGAAGTCTGCTTTAAATTCATTTACTTTTTCCGTTTCTGCTCCTGGAGGGAACCACATTATTGCAGTGTTTATCAGATAAACAGAATCGATTCTAGTCTGTGCCTATCACTGACAGGGCCACCGTTAACGATGAACCCCTTGGACGTACTGGGCCTCTTTCACAATGTATGGCTTATATCCATACTACAGCTATTAAATTGATACACAGACTACTACATTTTTACTACGTTTTTATTAGTTCGGATTCCGTCATACCTGTCTGTCTGTCTGTCTATCCGGATGGAATTTTGGAATCGAATTTCAACTAATTTCTCGATGAGCTAGAGACCTAAAGCTTTTATCATGGATTAGTATTAGATAACAATGTAATAGTCACGTGGCTTCTTCTTTCTACATTTGTTTAAACAATACCTCTTTAAAACAATCGAATTTGGGGAATGAGTAAATTCACGAAACTGACATTGTATTGTTTTAATTCATGAACACGAAGCCATTTTGAAATCTTACTACAACAAGTATAAATAAGGTTGAAACCTGGAGAATAATAAAAATATTATTCATCAAGAGATATAAAAACTAGGCATTATGAGGAGATTTGCCACGTTATTGTAATAAAAAATAATATTTTCCTACTTGTTACGTACTTCGTAAAATATTGTTAAATGCTTCAGACTGGGTAAGTACTCTTATAGGCCCATCTTTATAGGCTACAAAATTACTTTTGCGTACATAGATTACCTAATAAATGCTTCAAGTGCCTAATAAACAATATAATACAATAAGTTATTATAAGTAGCAATTATCAAAGACATTATCTTTCTTAAAGCACCACTGTAGCTTATAATCTTTTTATAAGTGATATTATAAAAACAACAGGATATAACTCACTATACATACAAGTTTCAGGAAAACTACAAGCTGACTTCTTTATAGCGTGATGATGTTACTTGTGAAATTTAAATATTTCTTCGTATAAGGTTAATGTAAAATTTGACACAAAATTTTAATTTAAAAACGTTCAGATAAAATGGTAAACACAACTTTATTCATGACAATTCTAATCGAACAAGAAATGACAAAATAAACGCACTGATCGAATAGATCCAGCTGACGTGCCGATTCCCTTGCAATACAAAGTCTAGGTCGCTGTGATAACAATTTTTTAGTCTACTCTAGTTGACAATATATAAAGCTGACAATATATATAGGCAAACTATAGTAGGTTTACGTGTCCAGCTTTGCCCAGGATGTTGTGAGGGAACGTGAATCTGGAGGTAGGAGCTGTGATTATGGATGTGAAGGCGATAAAGATGAAGAAAGCCTTTGTGATAATGTAAATGCAATATCCGTGCTCAATAATAACAAAACCATTTCATTTCAATATGTTGCCTTACCACAAAACATACAGGCAGTGTTTATATCTGAATTTATTTATTTCAAATACTACTGACATAACAAGACTGTTATATTTACACATTTACACACTCGTCTCTTACACACACACACACACACATTTATATATGTATAAATATATATTATACATATATATATATATATATATATATATATATATATATATATATATATATATATATATATATATATACTGGTTTTTTTCGGATAAAATTCCTCAAATTTTTATTTAAGCATAATCATATTTAAATATTCTTTGTTTTATTATGTAAATGTAAAATATTTGTGTTATTAAAATCAATAAAAAAACTGTATAACTAATATCAAGAAATATATTTGCAGAACACAGGCCTAACCTAATCATGTGTGAGCATTAATGTAAAAGGGAAGACCACAAAATCTTTAAACTTAATATTCGTTTACTTTATAATGATAATTTTTCAGAATTATTTATTTTAAGAGTTTTCATCACAAGAAATCAAATTTATTGAAGCAAGTCATTTGGGTTACATGAATATTTTATTTTCTGTCTTTAATAAATACAAACTGCTTTGAGAATACGAGAGATTTACATTCAGTTTTAAAGATTCTACAAATAAATGTAAGCAGAAATTAAAACTGATATTTTTAACGGAACAGAACAGTTGTAACTTACATTGCTTCAAACATACTTTGCACACATGTTAGGATATTTAAAATTATTTGTAATTTGGAAAAGATAACATCACACAACCTTAAAGCATATATAAAGTAATTGCTATGCTTTACATGCATAGTAAAGAACAAAAATAATATCAAATAATACTTATCAAATACAGTTTCTTTTCTGCAACATACATATAATTTTATATAGACTTAGGCTACATAATTGTGATTAGGACGTGATAAAATTATTTGTGTACTTTAAATCTTCTTCTTTATAACTAATGTAAAATCTTTCGCTTGATAAAAATAATTTTACAAAACAATATAGGAAACCTCAAAGATAATTAATATTAGAAACTAATTACACTTACTTTTAATCTGAAAACCTTCACACAAAATGCCAAAACACCAATGCATTCACCAAAGCTTCAAACTAATAAGAAAATATAACCTACAAGCTAATAAACGCACTAATCAAATAAACAGCTGATTCTATTGTTGTCCAAAGTCTAGATCCCAGCGATAAGAATTCGTCACTTCAGTTGGCTGTGGCCGTTTCGACATTCTTCTTCTTGATTACTAACATAAGTTATTACGTTGGCAATGAGTGTGACAGCATGCACGGTTTGTTTTATATTTAGACAGTTAAATTTAATGCGTTGTAAATTTATGCTGGCTTTTTCGATAAATCTTGCACATGGAAAAAAATTAGGAAGAATAAATATGACAAACATTTCAAAAAACGTGAACGAATCAGGATTGTTGAGAAGAATTATGGATTTTATGCTATATACATAGATAAATTGTATATATTTTTCCCAAATTTTGTCTAGCTCTTGAGTTATTTACATTTTTGTGAAAGTAAATTATTGCTTTTTCTATTAATCGGGTCTGGGTTCCCAAAATCCACCCCAAGTAATTATTTGGAATAATTTACTTTGATTTAATATTAATAAATAATACACACAACCTCAAACTACAAATATTTTTATTCTAGTGTTATGTACATTTCGGTCATACCGTAACCAATCTCAGAGACATGACAATACATACTGTGTCATGTCTCTGAGGATGGTTAGTTTGTATCCGAGATGTACGTCTATGTAAGACTTGAATACAAATATTTGTGGTTAGAGTTTGTGTGTATTATTTATTAAAATAAAACTGTAGATATTTGTTTAATATTAAAATATAAATAGTTCTAAATGAGTAAATGCTTATCCGGTTGTAGCCACTTTAGTCCTTTAGAACAGTCTGTGATGTGACATTAACACATATGGGAATAGTTATAGGTCACATTTTGTAAGCTGGCCCTTGGGTATTAGGTAGAAATTGTGTATTAGGCCTCTAGAAATGTCATTGGGGCTGTAACTCGCGGCCACGCCTTAAACAATCCTATTAACATGCTTCCATGAATGCCCTATTTACAGTTGTTGCTATGTTTACTTAAAAAGCTGCAAGATTCGAATTGAAAAAATGTTTTTTAACCTATAACACATAATATTTGTGAAACTGTTAGTATATATTGTTCAAGTTGTTTGTTGGTCTATTCGTTAATAAGACAGTCATTCCATTATACAAGTGAAACATTCTTACATGAATACGTACGTTCCTTGGAAACAAGTGTAAAAATATTTATGAAAAGTGTTTCTAAGTAAATATATTTTGCAAACATAATTAACATCATTAGAAAACGTTCTGTCTCAGTAAGGTTTTACACATTTACTGAATTAAAGTTGGGATAGGCATAAAATAATATAAAAGGGATTAATTAAGTTTCACCGAACGTAAAGAACTACAAAATTCAAGAGATCACCAGAAGATTCCAACAAAACAGATTCTCTAGAGAAGTTACGTAAACTGAGTGAAACAAGTACATCTTGTGTAGCAGCGAAGGAAGACTGGTAGCAGTATTTCTCTTATTGTTTAAATAAATGCGGTTAATTTGCAAGTCAGGTACAACTATTTATTTAAACAGGCTACGGTAATGCCATCAGGGATGCAATACATAATGTATTAATGGCAGTAACGTAGCTAATATTAAAACGTTGCCTGTTTAAAGAAATACTAGAATTTTGTAGTCCATTACGTTCAGTGATACTTACTTAATCACTTCTATATTAGTATATGCTTATCCAAACTTTAAATGTTGTAAATTTGTAAAAACACTGAGAATTAAAATTTGTAAAAACTTACTGAGACAATAAATTTCATTTTTACAAATTTAGAAAATTTAAAGTTCGGATACTGATAAACGAATGTAAAAGTGAATAATTAAATAAATAGTTGTACCTGACTCGCAAATCCCCCGCTTTTATTTACAAAAAAAACCATCTCTGTGTGTGTAAACATGATTAATAATATTTCTCATAGTCGATGTTGGTCCCCACAAACTTTGACAAATTTTACAAAATAACTAGCTCCCATAACATTACATTACTCTTCTTTGTTAAGAACTGAAACACCATAAGGTAAACTTGTAAACAAAGAACGGTGCATTAAAATGTTGTATCTAGAGTACAAGAAAATAGAGTGCAATTGCAGGTAAACATAGGGCATGGAACATACTATCCTGTTACAAAGGAATGTTTAACACTGAACCAACTTTTTCTACAGCTGAGGAACTGTAACAGTTACTCTTCAATGAGGAGACTGAAAACATGTCGAGATCGAGGATGACTGAGAGTTCTATTTAAAGGTTCTGCTCTCATCCATAATACTGGGGAGAATGTCATCAATTTATTTGAAAAATCAAAAAAGAAAATTGATATTTTGTATGATAATTTGAATTGAAATTATTTTAACTCATATTGAAAAAAAAAATCATTTCCAAGACTATAAATATTTATTGCAATTTAAAAGTTTACTACATAATAAAAATATGCTAAATTTTATACAATATCAAGGGCACAATGATAAAACATATTGCAGCAAAAATATTGGCAAAAACTCAACTCACAAAAATAAGTAATATTACCTAAGTTACCTATGAATAAACCTTTATGTACATTTCGATGACCTTGTCGTCATCAGAGAATCCTACTAAATTACCATCCAGAATACAATAATGCTCTATTTAAAGGTATTGCTGTCATTCATCATGTGAAGCCATGTGTGTAGAAAATACCTTTCTTTCTATAGTGGGGAAATGTGAACTTAATGGAGAAATGATTGAAACAGTTGTGACTCCAATAGACAACACTAAATCATTTTAAAGCTAGTGAGTTCAACAAAATGATGTGGGGGGAATCTTGAAAGTTTTAAATCTAGTGAAACTTGTGTTTTCTTAGTTTAGTTTATGCAGTTCTCATATATCAGATTGAAGATTCTAAAGTGTTATGATAATTTACCCTGGTGAACTGGGCATAAGCAGAGTGAACCCACGAAGCAAAAGTGACAAAAAAGTTAGAAGATAGAATTAATGCCAAGTAAAAACACACATTACAATTCTGCGCCATTGTGTCATAATATTGTAATAAAATTTATTGTAAACAAATTTACTAGGTATTAATTACAAATCCAAATTTGTACATCCTAATTAATATAAACAGCCGCCACCAAAGACCAAGACTCACTTCGACATGCCACAAAACACCTAAACAAACACAAAAACATAAACAACTAAAACGTAAACAATGAAATTAAAATCGCTGCAAACATAAAAGAAAAGGCTCGACTAAACAAAATCACACTCACCACAGCAGACAAACGGAACACCACAGTAATTATTAATACAAACAGCCTAAATGAGAAAATCAATGAATACATAATATATAATAATATAATACAACTACATACAGATCCAACTGAGAAATATCACAGAACCATCAAAAAAATAATTACTACATCCAAATACATTATCAGCAAAAACAAAAAATACGACCTAAATCAAATCCATCCTAAAGCAATTACCCTCCGCGCTCTCCATAAAATTCACAAATCCAATGTCCCCATCCGAGCCATCATCAACTACCAAAATTACCCTGCACATAAACTAGCAAAATACATGGACAAAAAAAAATCTAATAAGGGGTTATGTATTGGTTCTTGGAGTTTTATTTGTTTGTAGTATTTCTTTTGTTCTGGTTTCATGATTTCAATGCATTTATATCTTGTGTTTGATATTTTTGATGTAGGGTCTAAATGGAGTTCGGTTATGTGGCTTTCTGTCATGAATAAAATTACTGTATTTTCAACGTCTTCTAGGCGCAATATTAGTTGTGCTTGATTTAGTGCTTAATGTGTTTATAATGGACATTTTATGTTCAATGCCTTGTCCAATGTATTCATGGGGAATGGATTCTGGGCTTTGTATTGCTGTTTCTGTGTACAAACTTTAGTATTTTATTGCATTTCTTGGGGCCGAAGCTGTATTTAAGTAATTTGTTCAAGTCTTAATTCGTTTATATTCAATTCGATGTTGTTTCGATAGTGTTTATTGTGCGTGGGTGAAACTGGTGGTGGGTGTTAAAGTGTTACTGTTTTGCGTTGAGAGTTTTGTTTGTCTCTGATGCTCTGTTGCTGTCTGTGTGTATATTCCTTGGTGCATTGAACGATTTCTTCAAGTATAATTGCAACGTATCAACGATTATGTTCAACTATATATATAATATGACGTTTTTTTTATTGTTACTTTAAAAACTGTCAGGGAATTAAAAAGGTTATAGACGTATCAACGATTATCTTCAACTATTGTCTATATAGGTCATTACGTAAACTCATTTATCCAGCTTTATAAGTAATTCTTTGAGCATTTTAGGAGTTCAAACAGTCTAAATAACTAAACAAATAAAACACAACTAACAAATTAATAATAAAAATAGTCTTGGGGTACTTCATCGATAGAGATTTATCGAATTAAATATACAATTTGTTAAATGATTACTACGTCATTTTAATCATAATATCAGGTTTAAGTGGCTTCAGTTTTCTACGTAAATACAAATCAAAGGAAATTCATTAAACTTAATGTACTCTTTTCAAGAAATAGGCCTATTTTATTATTTAAATTGGAAAAAATACAAAATTCTTTGATGAAAAAATATAACAATATTTGCTTGTAAAGATATTACAATGGTTGCCTAGTATCATGCACTGAGGTTACATTATTGTTTCTCTGGAAAGATTCACTTCTCCAGAACCTAGACATCTCGCTAGAAAAGAGGTAATCTTATCAAGGCGTATAGCTAAATTATTTATATTTGCTTATGCTTACTAATAGCATAAACATGGTACGAATATATTTAATTTTTGCCAGACTTTGTACCAGCACTCTTGGGTCATTTTTCTTTAGCTTGTTTAATCTTATTATTTTCATTGTCACCAACATCTATACAATGGCTTACCATTAGTCTGCAAATGCAATAACAACATTGATTGTTTCCATCTATAACTTTGTAATACTCTATGTGAAGGTCACTTTGCTGGTTAGTATCTTATAGTACGTTAAAGATAAACGTCTTTCCTTTTTTATTAAGATATATATCTTTTTTTTTATAAAGATTTTATCTAAAATTCTGGTAGTAAATGTTTCACTATAGATTTGTTTAATCTAATCAAATTTGTCCGTTACAATCACTCGACAGATAAACGCAAGACATATCAATTCCAATTCTAAATAATACACACAAATAATGCTAGCATAAACTCCAAACATAAACATTTCCATAAAAAACTAATTGTTTTCTCTGTTTTATATCTAATCACATAGTTTTAGGATTGTGTTTATTTTTCCTAACTTTTATACACTTATATAAACCGGGATTTTTTAGGAAATGTCTACACTAGTGTTAAATTGCTCTTTCACACAAAATAGTCCTTCAAAACCAAATGTATTTTGTAACACAAAGAATGTTATTCCTTCGCAGAATTTCCAAAAACCTATTTCCCAAAGCTTCAAGCTTAATGCAATCTAAGTCAATTATTACTTAACCACTACACACACTTTTAATCTATAAAAGTTAGCAATTGAACACCAAATGTAACAATTTTACATTGTGCAAAACTGTTTTAATTTGGATTTATATATATAATATTAGGTTTTTCTTATTCAGATACTTTAAAAAACTAAGAGGGAATTAAACAGGTTATAATTTTTGTGTGTGAATTACAATCGATGAATTACAAATTCAGCTAGATTTGCAGACAGGGACGACCAGTGTCTGTGTGTTTGGTGTGTGTGTGTGTATGGGGGATCAATGTGTGTGTGTGTGTATGTGTGTGTGTGTGTGTGTGTGTGTGTGTGTGAGAGAGAGAAAGAGAGAGAGAGAGAGAGAGAGAGAAAGAGTAGAGGAATGGAGTGAGAGTATTCAAATCAGTGCTATATATCTACCCTCAAATACAAACAACAAATAAACCTATATCCCAAGACAGTGTGATCCATAATTCCTCACGCTGACTTGAGAGCTACTCACACTTTTACCAGTTACTTTTGTTTTACCAAATATTTTCTATAAAATGTCATTAAATTCGCTAAAGATTTTCAACACTAAATCTCCAGGATTGCCAAGGATTACCTTAGCAAGCATAACATGGGGCACTGCTGGAGATTGACAAAGAAATGTAAATCGCCTAGTCTTACTCGCTGAGAGTGGGCGCAATATAGCTAAGATAAACCCTATTCAGCTGTTTACAATATTTAAATCTAGATTTCCTGTCTATGTATTTTATATCCATTTTTACAACTCTATATTTTATCATTTTAATTTTTGGGTAAATTTATAAATATTTTTTTCAAAACTTCCCAATACGCTATGTTGTATTGTATCATGGCATAGCCTAGAGCATAGAGCTATTGGGTTACATTAGGGAAAGCGGGCGTAAAATAAAATATTCAAAATATAGCGGGCGTAACAAAAAAAAGATATAAAAAATAAAACTCCAGCATTGGATTAAAACCTAGTTGTGTCTTTTCATTAAAAGCCTTTACATAGCAGATAACAATGCAACCAAATACCCAACTCTTCGTACATTACTGCAAACAAAAGCAACCCATCAACTCACCTTTACGCACTGCACGATGCGGGGGTCTCTGGGAAGCTCTGAGGGGCTCTGGGGGTGCTTTTTCAAGTCATCCTCTGATTAGCTCACCATCAGTTTACACTGAAAATATTAATAATAACATTTTATGTGCGTCTCTATAACCCTCTGTTACATAGGTCTATGTTCACATTGCTGTTTGACATTAAAGCAACCTATAGGGCACATTACCTTGTTACATAAATTACTCTTTAAAAATAACAATATTTCTGTTTTAAGAAAAATATTCATTCAAGGTTTTACTATGGATATGTCCATATACTTACATGTTTTCATATTTATTTTTAATATCACTTCAATTTTAAGAAATTTCCATAATGTTATAAAAACAAACACTTATAACATAAACACGTACCAAACATTTCAAACAAAAACAAAATTATTCTATTTCCAAGAAAACGTTTCAAAATTATTTTCATTTTACTTTTTTTACATTTTTTAAACATGTTTTTCGGATAAAAGTAGTCGAATGTATATTCAAGCATCTTATTTAAATATTCTTTGTTTTATTATGTAAATGTAAAATCTTTGTGTTGTTAAAATCAATAAAAAAAACTTTATAACAATTATGAAGAATTATGTTTATAGAATGCAGGCCTAACCTAATCAAGTGTGAGCATTTTGGTAAAATCAAAACGACAAGAATATTAAACTTAATATTCGTTTACTTTATAATGAAAGTTTTTCAGAATTATTTATTTTTTTAGGATTTTCGCCACACAGATTTCAAATGTTTTGAAACAAGTCATATGGGTTACATGAATATCTTAGTGTTTGTCATTAATAAATACAAACAGCGTTGAGAATACGAAAAATGTATATTTAGTTTTATAGAATCTACATTTAAATGTAAGCGGAAATTAAAACCGATATTTTCTACGGATCAGAACAGTTGTAAGTTGCTCCAAACATACTTTGCACACATGTTAGGATATTTACAATTATTTGTAATTAGGAAAAAATAACCTCAGACGACCTTAAACATATACAAAGTAATTGCTATGCATGCATAGTAAAGAATAGAAATAATATCAAATAATACTTATAAAATACAGTATCTTTCCTACAACATAAATATAATTTTATATAGACTTAGGCTACATAAATGTGATTTGGGCATGATAAAATTATTTGAGTAATTTAACTATTCTTCTTTATAACTAATATAAAATCTTTCGCTTGATAAAAACAATAAAGGAAACCTTAAATATAATTAATATTAGAAACTAATTTCACTTACTTTTAATCTGACAAATCTTTACACAAAATGCCAAAATATCAACGCATTCATCAAAGTTTCTAACTAATAAGAAAATATAACCTACAAGCTAATAAACGCACTGATCAAATAAACAGCTGATTCTATTGTTGTCCAAAGTCCAGATCGCAGCGATATGAATTCGTCACTGCAGATGGCTGTGGCGTTCCGACATTCTTCCTTTTGATTACAATCATAGGTTATTACGTTGGCAATGGGTGTGATATCCAGAATGCTTTGTTTTATATTTAGACAGTTAAATTTAATGCGTTGTATATTTATGCTGCCTTTTTCGGTAAATCTTGCATATGGAAAGTTGTCAATGTGACAAATATTTCGAAAAACGTGAACGTATCTGGATTGTTGAAAAGGATCGTAACCCCCCTTCCCCCCCCAGTGGGATTGCCCACACCTCTGATAACCAATCCTAACATTTTATACTTTCAAAAAATAAAAAAGACGGGTGTACACCGCCAACAAATTTAAGACCTGTGTAAACTCCTTATTTAACCACCCCAATAAAAATACGATATTAATTTTTAAATGTTAAATCTTATAAGTTAAAGGTATACAATATATTTATTTCATCCCATTAGGCTTAAAATAAACGATAACATATGATTTCATAAAACAGTTGATTTTGTGTTATAGCTTATGTTGTAGAACAGTTGTTTTAACTTATAGCGTATGTTACTCTATATTAATTGTAATCTTATATATATATATATATATATATATATATATATATATATATATATATATATATATATATATATTAGTTATATAACTAAGTATGGTAGAATTAGCTACTATTAAGATGACCTATGATTAATTTTGCTGTTGCAGGTTATCTGTATTGTACATCTGCGGACAATAGTCAAGTCAGTTTGTAGCGAACTTTGGAAGAGTACAGTTGTCTCCACTCCAACTGAATGTACATCAGTGGTTATTTGTTAAGCCTAATTTTGCAATAATTTCAACTTCAAGTTATTCTTAATTAAAGAACAAATTTGTAAAAATAAAATCATTTTTAAAAACATTTCGTGCCTTATAAAACACGTAACTGGCGCAGTCGGTAGGACATCTTGGGAAAACTAATGAATATAATTTTTTTCGATATAAATCGTTAACCAAGATACTGCAACCGCGATAACATTGCAGAGTGTATATCTGCAACGATATCGAATAAAACCCGTAGAGCGATTATCTACAAGAAGAAGGCTTCCCTCAAAGTGAAAAGTGAATGTGCTATTTGTTCAGTATCAATACGCGTTGTGTTCCCAACGAGCAAAGTATTTTGGATTGTACTGTAAGTAGATTCTAGAAAATATTATTAAGTAAAGGATTGTTATATTTTCACTATATATTTTAGTTTTTGTTTTGAAATTAAATATATAAGAAAAATGGCTACTCCAACTTTAAAGAAGGATTTCTTAGATATGATACCAGAATTTTCTGGAGAGCCTAAAATGCTAAATAGATTTGTCACAATTTGTGACAAAATTGTAACTAAATTATTTGTCGCTAATAATCCTGATGACTTTCAAAATTAATATTTGATGTTCTTAGTTTTAGCAAATCTAAAAGGACAAGCTTCAGAATTAGTTGTAAGTTCAAACAGTTATAACTGATTAGATGTTAGAAAAATTCTTTTAACTAGTTTCCTAGATAAAAGAGATTGTTTTAGAATAAGTCTTGAAATGGCAGAGCTAAAACAAGAAGTAAGTGAATCTCCTTTTAAATTCTATGAAAGCATACAAAAATAATTACATTTACTAATAGCATATTTTATTAATATAGAACCATTTAAAGATGTTCGTACAATGCGTGATTATGTTCAAAGATTAGCATTAAGAGTTTTGTTAAGAGGTCTTCAAGAGGACTAGGGTCTTTAATGAGGACTAAAAACCCCAACACACTCGCTGAAGCTTTAAATATGTTAACTAATGATTTTCAATTCAAAAATAACAAAATGTATAGACAGCCGAACTAACAATCAGTTTATCAGAAAGGTTAAAATTATACCGTAAGAAAACCAATACACCCAAAGACTAGTTATAACCAAATACCTATACAAACTTACCAACAGTAAAATCCTTTCTATAAACAACCTTTTGCTAACCATGGCCAACCTCAAAGAGGACAATCAATTAATAATAGCAAACCTCATTACCCTCAAAATAGGAGTTATCAACCCACCCCTATGAGCATATCCACTAGACAGACAGGCATTCTAGACAAAGTACTAAACTTTATCAAATGACAGGGCAAGGACCTGAAGACGGCAAATATTCGATGTACCGAATTAACGAACAAGAAACATTCGCTTCTGACGAAAATTCCGAAAAGGACGAGTATTTCTTTGAGCACCAAAACTTACCGGAAGACTGTGATGAAAATGACGAGACTATTCGAACCAATCAAAATAATTTTTCAGGTTGTCCATGCCTCAGAACCAATTTTCCATAATGGAAAATGTCCATACATGGAAATAGACTCGATCGTTTATACGAAAATCTCTATGTTCGAAAAATTTTAAAACGTTTAAGAAAATAGCCGTTTCAAGTAACCACTGCACATGGCACTTCAAAGGAAGATTTTTGTTGCAAATTACCCTTGCTTTCAAAAAAGGCAATTAAATTTTACTTATTTGATTTTCATCAGAGTTTTGACCTATTACTGGTTCTGGATAATATAAAAGATTTAGGAATAAAATTAGACTTTGTAAACAATAAATTACTATTTTGTGGTGTAGAAATCCCTACACATTATTTAATACAGAAAAAGGAAAGAAATATAAAAATAACAATAAGTGCACCACTAGAATTAAAACCTTTAAAAGATTACAATGTTCTTGAGCCTAATGCAATTCAAACAAACACTAATTTTAATATCTTAAGTTTCAAACAAAAAAAATCAAGAGGAAAATTTAGACTCCTCAAAATTCAGAGTAGAACACATGAATTTAGAAGAAAATACTGCCATAACAAATTTAATAGAAGAATATGCAGATATATTTCATATTGATGGAAGTAATTTGACTTTCACCAATCAAATAAAACATGTAATTAAGACTACGGACAAAATTCCCGTATATTCTAGAAATTATAGATATCCAGAAATTTTCAAACATGAAATTAATAAACAACTTGAAGACATGCTTAAACAGGGAATCATTTGACCTTTTAACGCACCACCAATTAGACTGTAAATAGTCCATTATAAGAAACAATAACGCCAATTGCGAGTATACTGCATTGGAAGTCACGGACAACATAATCAACTGGATCCCAGAAATCAACCACTACCTGGCGACCTTCCCCAATAAAGAAGACTCCAACAGAGGACGAAACTTCGCCACCCGCGAAGTTTTATTTAGGGATGGAGGAGTTATGTGAACTTGACTAAATAAAATGCTTACTAGAATAAATTCTTGCTTACGCAGACTTTTCTATTGTGCAGCTGGTAAAACAGCTTTAGTTTTAGTGCGTAGCAAACTTGAAGGGTACAGTTGTAGGCACGCCACAACTGAATATATACCGGAAACATTTTTGATAAGCTGGAATAATGTAACAGTTTTCAAAAATAAAAGTATCTTAATTAATAAAGGTTTGAAAAAATAATTTTATTTTTAAAAACCTTTCAAGCTTAATAAAACACGTAACTTGCACGTATGAGACTTATGCATTACTAAAACACTGATCCGATCGTTATGAACTTTGGAAAACTGTTGAGTACATTCCTGGGAAGGTTTCTGGTGACACTTTTATTGACATTCTTTTCTCGAACGACTACTATAGGTTCAACTATTATTATGTTAATAAAATGAATGAATAATTCTAAATGAAGTTTAACTAATTGACTTTTAGGCGATACGAAGTTCACCGGGTGAGCTAGTTATTAAATAAAATGTAACTAAAATTAAACTGTTCTTGGTCGACCTAAGTAGGAATTAACTTTAAACTATTTTTGTTTATATTACTTGTCAAGTTAACTGTTACGGGTTTTAATATTAACAAACTGTTTCAAGTTAAAGGCTTTCACAAAAGTTTGACTAGGCTGGCCTTGGTGCAGGACATGTGGAAGATCATTATATCATGTGGTCGCGGTGCGTACCTGAGATAGATGCACTTTTTATTGAGGCTTGCAGGTCACGTGTTGTACATCTTCAGGTTTATTCATTTACTACTATTGGTATCACTTGGCAAAAAAGCTACTTTATTGAGGTATTAAAGGGTGTTTACCCTGATATCCTTTGTAGAAGGTAGGATAAGGGAGGGTTGGTGGAATTAGGGACATGGCCTAGTTGTCCCCCGTTAGAAAGAATAGGTGGGCATTATAGCACCAAGTAAACAGGGTTGGTTACCCCTGGGGGAAGGGAGGTGTTTACCGGTTAAGAGCGACGCGTATTATTTAAAACTAAACACAACGGATAAAAATACAGACCTCCTTCTTCCATTTCGTATAGGAAACATCTTGTAGGGCATAAACACAGATATGACGGTTTGAAAAACAGGTTTGCATCTTCCAAACCTGGAAATAAAAAATCAGAGGAAAATCAGGTTTTTATCACTATAAACGCGTGTAAGTCCTAACTGTTCATGACGTCATGAGCTCTAAATTCGATAAATCGTTCCTTTATTCCTTTCCCATCATCTGATGAACATATTTGATGGTAAACTTATTTATAAGAAAATAATAAGTCCAAGAAAATGTAATATTATTTTTTTATGCTTATGCAACTAAAAAAAAAATCAGTAAAGAAAATATTTGTGAAAGTTTTAAGGCAGATAACAGTTTTACGTGTTTAAAGTGTTAAAAACAGTCACACTTCATTTTCTGGTTGCATGTTTATCAAACACAATGAAAATTATTTGACTTTAAGAACTTATTATTAAACAAATTTAATAATATAAATGTAAATTGAATTTTGTACTCCATTACGTTCGGTGAATCTTATTAATCACTTCAACAATAGTTTATGACTATCCGGACTACCCGAACAGACACACAAAAACACAAAGTACAAACATATTAAACGAACAAACACAATACAAATCAAACACACTCTTTGATACTAACGAAAACCTACCTTTGAAACCGCCACAGCTTGATCCGACATCTCCAAGCAGAAGACACGGATGAAGAGCGGCACATAGCGATCGAAAAGGTTCTGTCTCAGTAAGATTTAACACATTTACTAAATTTAAAGTTCGGATGGTCATAAACTTTTGTTTACGTGAATAATACAATTAAAATTACTGAAAAACATAGAGAACTTGAAGGGAAAGTTTTGATAGTTCGTTTCTACTCATTTTAAATGTCCAGTTATTTAAATTTAACATAGAGAAATGCTCGATATTACTGAATACAACAAACGGCTACAGTGTCGGTTTGCTCTAGTGTTAGCACTTGACAGGATGCGCAAGTTTAAACCTTGCGGAAGGCTTCTTATTTAGGGCATGAGTGTGCTAAAGGTTTAAAACTAATGTTTTAATTAACATATTATTTATACAGTAACTTTAATACTTTGGATCTATAGTTTCATTAAACTTCATGTATTTTCTCCTAGAAATATAATACTGTAGTAGTAGAATTAGAGGCGGAGACTTCAAGAACCACAAAATGAAGATTCTAAATCTAGCAGCCGTAATATGATGCTATAATATTTGAATATTATCAAAAGAACACGCATGGGATGGGATCCCAATATTTAGCTTAAACCCAGCAAATATTGAAAAGTGAACAAAGCAAATATACGTGTTTGGAACAAGCCATAAAACTATTTAATTAAATTAGTGGATTTTAATAAAACTACTAAATTAAATTATTTCAAGGTAAAGTTAAAACAACCTAAAAGTAATTACCTCCCCTTTCCTTTCTCTTCTTCGTACCAAAGCAGCACGTGACTGGAACAAGACAAGAAATTCTTTTATTAAAGTTAGAGTTTTACTAGTTATACAATATCAGTTGTACCATTCTAAACACTCACATAGACACAACTACTATATTCTTTTAAACTATGTCATCAACTATGTCTTATTTAGGTATTAGTTGCTTTGAATGAATTAAGCGACTGAAGCAAATTTGGATTTGAGATAACGAAAATATTATTATTATTTGTAACGCAACAACAAAGACGATCACAAGCATTCATGGTCCGTTTATTTGTCACTTTTATCCGATATGTTTGTATTGCTTTCAGATATTCCTATTCATAAATCATAACAAAGAACGTTTTGTGTAGCCATTACATTAGAATAGAGTTTTCAAAAGGCTTCACCATATGATCAAGGGGCAAGCTAGAGTATTTTTGGGGAATATCATAGTGGCATATATAACTTCAAAGAATCGAGAATCAACATAAGAGTGTAGAATCGAATGAAAAATAATAGAATCGAATTTGGTAACAGAATCGAAACGTTTAGGAACCGTTCCATTCCTACTATAATATAGTTATTATATATACATATATATATATATATATATATATATATATATATATATATATATATATATATAATATTATTATAATAAGTTATTTTCTCCTGAAAAGTAAAACAATATAATGTTCCATGTAGTTTTTCCAGCAAAGTGAAAAACGCAAAACTATAGACTAGTTTAGAGGCCGCGATACTGACCTTTAGTGGGGCGTTGTGGCTGTGGCAGCGGTGTGGAAATTATATGACACACGGCCAAGTTCTGACATAGTTTGAGAATCCCTCAAATGGTTTATTGGTATTGTTAGTGCGTCATATCCGGATTTGTTTACGTTGAAATAGCTATGAGCGTTTTTTTTTATTACTAAGCCAATGAAGTAGACACGCTGTAGCGGCTTCAACGAAGTATGAAACGGCACAAGAAAATTCGCATTCTTAGTAGAAGTGACAAGTATGGAGCCTAACATTTCTACTAAATCATGAATTCAAAGGACAGATTCACCTCTTCTCACTCCACCTGGACCTGAACTTCAACATAGGATTATTTTGCATTTTGTACCTTAAATAAAAATAAAGCACTTCTTGCATGTACTTGTAATTTTTTAATATTCGCTTCAAATTTAATATTCATATGTAAGAACATTTTCCACCTCAAAGTGAGTGGGTAGGTACACCATAAATTACTTGATAATAAGTATTATAACTTCAATTATTTTGCGTGTGATGTACAATTTAAGTTTAAGTATTTGAGGGGGTATCCGTCAATGTAGCGACCGATTTTTATTCGCAATTTAAACGATTATTTATAGTGATTCCTCTAAGCTAATATGGTGGATAAAAGTGTATGAGTGTTCCCGCAGAAACGACGCGACGGTATTATAAAACATTCTATAGAGTTTTCATAACATCTTCGAATACGAAAGTTCAGAGAAGAAGAGTCTAAATTCGCCTTAAGACATTTGTAGTGAAAAGCGTCTGGAACAATCGTAGACGATGGTATCAAATACAAAACAAGTAACATATTTTTATATTTTGTCTCCACGCCGCGAACTGCAGGGTGTATAAGTTACTGCCCAACAATGATGCACGAGTGTAAACATCTTCATATATAATTTCGTAAGCTGAATTTTGAGAGGAAGATTGTGGGAGCTTGGAGGGTCGTGCAGAGCTGGGAGATGGCTCAAATTTAAGGTAGTGACGCGAAAAAGCGGGGAAAGTATAGGTTTTTCACAATTTACAACAATTACAACATCCATTACTGAAAACAATCAATAAATCATTGACATTACTGAAATTAGTTTTGCCCGTGCTTCCTCAGTTGAAACTGACGTTACGTGAACTTCAAGAATAAACACATTCTTAGGGAAATCCCCACAAATTGTCAGTAATGGGCAATGTTTTGTGACTTTATAGAAACATCGGACTTAGAACGTGCAGTGCAAAAATTTTGAAGGACAATGGCTATAGTTCAAGTAAGAAAAGAAACTTACTACTTTAAAGACGAAAAGTAAACAGGTAAATTAAAACTAAAGCCCCATTTATTCACGAAATACAAAGGATAAAATTCACTTTCGGCGTCCACCTCTGCTATTAACTAACATTTTACTTAGCATAAAATAATTTACAAAATAATTTATACTGATTTAGAAGGTAAAACAAAAGTAATTTTTAAATGACCAACATACAATTTAATGTATTGTTTTATTTTATTAGGTAAATCTGTTCGTTGCTCACCTGAAATGACCCTGTTCTCCAAGAGATTTAGAAAAGGTTGTGTCGAAAGGGGTAATTTAGAAGATTGGTCGAGACAAAGAACATGTAAGCGGGTAGACATTCATCTCAGCAGTCTGTGAATAGAAAATAAATATTAAAAATAAATTTAAATGCGGATCAACAGCTTTTTAATGCACATCTATGTAATGGTTTTAAATGCTCGTATAGAAGTATTCTTTTTAAGGGAATGCAAAAAGCTAAGCCTTTTTTAGTCATTGTGATTAAGCTGGAACACGTAAATGCCATCAGAAGCATAACCAGGGGAGCAAGTGCACCCCAAAACAAATAATTTTAGCAAACAACATTAACCTATAAAACAGCGCAAGTTTTTAGCAAAACACCTCCTGATTGTCATCCTAAAATGTTCCAAGAAACATGATCTTCATTTCCTTACACGTTACAACACTCTTCTACTTTACTTTACTTTATCCAACGCCTGCCCTTGGTAACTCCACCATTTGGCATCGTGCAGACCAGTAGAGCTCGGAGAGTCCGGTTTTTGGGTCGCTATTGTATGCTTCGAGCTGTGGGCAGGCAGGAAGGTGGTCTTTATCCATCTTTCCTGTTTGGCACAAGGGGCACCGATCCGTGTCCGCCAGCCCAATGCGATGAAGGTGCGCCTGTAGGTAGTCGTGTCCCGTGGTTAGACGGAACAGCGCAACACTGATAGGTCGAGGCAGGTTTTTTGGAATGGGGTTGGTGCAAAGTTCTTGCCATCTCTTTCCAACAGCCAGGTTTTTTTGTGATTTTTTCAAGTACGTCTTAGCTGCTGCGTAGATCCTGGTGTAAGCAAAGCCAGTGATATTGTGATTTGTCGCTGTGGTAGACGGCACCCACTCTTGGCGAGGTTGTCAGCTTTTTCGTTCCCTGTTGTGCCAACGTGGCTGGGGATCCACTGGAGCGCAATTCTGAAGACTGCCTCTTGGCATAGTTGCATTTTTTCTCTGCACGACACTGTCAAGGTGCAGTCAGTTGGTGTGTTAGAGGAAACTGCCAAAATCGCTGATTGTGAATCAATCAGGAATACAACCTGCCGCGGCGAAAGTCGCATGACGCATGATGCTGCTTCTCCTAAGGCTACAACCTCACCATCAAAATTGCTGCAACAGAGGCCCACAGCTACCGAGCCCTGAAATAATTTTGAAAAATATCCTGCTCCAGTTTCTCCATTTGAAGGGTTTGAAGATCCATTTGTGTAAATATGAAGCCAGTCACTTTCAGGGAATCGTTCGTTGATGGTCATTAATGTTGCTTTCCTGAGTTCAATATCCATAGCCTGTGACTTTGGTTTCATCTGGTCAACAAGGTTTAGAAAAACTGGAGGTAGGTTGTCAAAGACTCGATTGGGTTGATTTAATGGGGCAGCTTCTGCATGAAGGAAAAGGTTATATTTTTGTTCCAGCTGTAGAGCTTTGATTACTGGAGTAATCTGAGTTCTGAGGCGGGAAGTGGCAGCTTTATATGTTTCCCAAAACTTTCTATATGTTCTTTTATTTTTTTCCCACAATTTTAGGAGACATTTTTCTCTTCTGACTTCCAAGGGTTCCAGTCCTGTTTGGATTTCCATAGCTAGTATTGGAGTCGATTTAGCTCCTCCAGTTATGAGCCTCATGTTATTATTTTGAACCTTGTCTAGCTTCTTTAGGCAATTTGAGCTGGCCAGGTTGAGCACCTCTCCTCCATACTCCATTGTTGGTCGTACATAGGTCCGGTACGTTGAATTTAGAACATCCTGGGTAGCACCCCATGTAGTTGCTGTTAATCTCTTCAGCAGTTTGCTTCTGTTGGTGGCTTTTTCGGCTGTTGCCTCAATATGATTTGCAAAGTTTAGCTTCCTGTCTAACGTGATGCCAAGATATCGTGGAGTATCTTCATGGTTTAAAGTATTGTTGTTTAACTTGATCCTCAGTTTTGGCGGCTTAACTGAAAGGGTGAATAGAGTGAAAACAGTCTTTTTCTCACTAACTACCATTTGGTTGTAGTTGGCCCAGTCAGCAACTCTGCTAAGGGTTTGATTTATAGTTTCTTCCAGGTTCGAAGGAGTCCCGCTTGAAGCCCAAAAGACAAGGTCGTCCGCAAAAAGTAAGGTTGATATACCCGGTACTTCTTTTACTATTTTTAAGAGGTCATTTATCATAATATTGAAAAGGGTACAGCTGAGTACTGCTCCCTGCGGTAGGCCGTTGCGTTGCTGTTTAAATGACGAAATTGTGTCTCGGAAACGGACTCGAACATGCCTCTGTGCCAGAAAGGACTTTACCCATCCTAAGAGTTTTCCAGTTATTCCTAATTTTTGGAGTTTGTGCAACAGAAGCTTCCTCCATATTCTGTCATATGCTTCCTTGAAGTCTACAAAATCTGCCACAGTCGACATTTTTCTATGAAAGCCATCCTTCACTGCTTGAACGAGCTTCACAACTTGGTCCATAGTGCCACGGTGTGTCCTAAAGGCAGCTTGCTCATCTGACAGGGCACCGGTCCTCTCTAGAAAGGGACTCAGACTATTGACAATCATTCGCTCGGCTAGCTTGCAGCAGCAGCTCGTGAGGGAAATGGGTATGTAGCTTTTTACTTCGCATAGAGGTTTTCTTTTTTTAAGGATAGGAATTATTTCCGCTTTGCGGCACAGGTGAGGGATGAATTTATTCAGAGATAGGCTCATAAGCTTCAAGAGAGTTTTCTGGGCGGATGTCCCAAGATGTAACAGGAACTCTGGGAATATGGAGTCTGGTCCAGCTGATTTTCCTGGCTTTAGAGTATATAAAGCTAGCTTTAGTTCTGCAAGGGAGAGGTTTCCGTTCATGACCTGATTTTCCTCCACTGATAGACATGTAGTGTGTCGATACTTTAGGAATTAATTTTCTGGAGCTTAGGAATCTTTAATTTTCCAACGTTGGCGTAGTGTTGGCTGAAAACGTTTGATACCTTTTTGGGGTCATGGATGTGTTTGCCGTGGTATACTATAGGTTCTGCAGACGCAGTTACTTGTTGATTGTTTAGATTTGACAGGAAACGATGTGCTTTTATTCCATCTTTTTTATAGTCCAACCGCCTGACAAAGGTTCTGTATGCTTGTCGCTTGCTTTGTTTAATTTCCCGTTGGAGGGCCGCTTGCGCTCGTTGCACTTCTACACAACTATCTCTTGTCTTTTTAACTTCAGCAGCTTTCCTGGCGTCATTTCGTTTCTTTTTCAGGGTGGAGAGTTTCGCTGACCAGAAAGGTCTGTGCTTTTTTACTTGTCCTCGAGGCACAGTTGATTGGGCGCATTTAAGTATAGTGGATGCTACGGCCTTTGTGGATTTGTCAGGGCAATCTGTAATGAGATCCCCCGTTATTAGGTCATCGGAGAGCAATTTAAACTTTGTCCAGTTGGCTTTCTTGAAGTTCCACCTTGGTTTTCTCTTAGGTGCTGCAGGTCGTCGGGTTTGTGCGACAGTGATGTTAATTACACGGTGTCCGCAGCCACTAGCTGTGTCTTTCAGTTCTATGCTGGTACTTGTCATCAGATCAGGGTGGAGCAGCGTAAGATCTGATCTGGTCAGTGAGCCGATGTAGGACAGAAACGTTGGGTCGCTGTGTTGGACGTGGAGGTGGTTTTCGTCAACAAAGTCCTCTATAGATCTTCCTACTGTGGTTGATCTATCATAACTCCATCTTAATGATGGTGCGTTGAAATCTCCCGTGATGATTGTGTTTGCACAAATACCCAGAATGCTGTTTTCGAGACTTGGTCTGTTTAGTGGTGGATTGTAAAGTCCATAAAGACATTTTTGTCTGCTTCCAAACCTTAAAAAGTATTATCTCTGACTTATCGTCGTTGGTCATTTCATGTATAATTTGATGTTCAGCAATGACTGTATTTTTTACACCGGCAAGAATTCCAGAGGCAACAGGACGTGCTCTTTTCAGTTACGTGAGAGTATCCTGGGACTTGACAAACCACAGTATTGTCAGTGCATGCACCAGCTTCGACAATTATAAAGATGTCCGCATCAAAAGTTAAAATAATATGTTTTATTTCTAATAATTTGGATTGGTTTAGGCCTCCGGCGTTCCAAAAGGTTAGCTTCAGGCCGTCGTCAGGGCCCTGAAGAGGGCGGTTTGTAAAAATTTTGTTTATCTTTATCTTATTGCTCTTGTGGTCTGCTCGAGTATAGCGCAGACTGTTGATCGTTCAGTCGAGAGCAGGGGGCACCACGTGCAGGCGATCAACTTCACCCCCCAACAACACTCTTCTCGCGTACAATATAAAATATAACACTAACATCATGTGTTCATGATAATGGCAAATACTCCTCAAGTTCTTACAATGGTGGCAAATTGTTTCGCGCTGTAAAAGTATGCTATGCTCGGAAAAATATGTTGCCATCATCTCGGAGCGTTGCAGGGAGACAACGTAATAACGAAATCCAATAAAACTCCCGCTTATCCGACGTAATGAGGGTGGAACCATTTCGGATGATACATGCTATGTATCCTAAGGTATATTACTTCAAGTAAAACCAAATAAAACCTGTTCTACTGTAAAATATCACAGTAGTTGTATTTTCTAACAAAACAAGCTCCCACTCCTCACCCCCACACGTTTATCGTGTTGGCGTTAATATCACGGAACAGCCCAATTGGCCTATTTAACCCGAGATTCGGTTAAGGGAAGTTCGGATAAGACGGGGCTGTACTAACGAACACCAGCACACAGTCAATAATTAATTCTTCAGTGAGTTAAGAAGGCAAAGTCATCGTCAGTGTGTATAGCTAATATAACATGCAACCTTCAAGAATACGGGTTAAATTATAACAATTTACTAACACTATATCTACACCGGTTTAGACAGATTAGTTATAGCTTAGACTATTCACTGAACTAATTAGTTTAGATGAATTCATCAGAGATACTCGCCCATGATGAAGACTGACTTTTTATTAAAAATACGTTTTTACTCAACCAATTAATTTGTTTTTCAACCCCTAGTGGATGGCAATTGATGTTAATACAATTTTTTCAAATATTTATTTATTTAATAAATTTGTAAAAGATGATGCCTTGGACGCGTTTAAACTGAATCATTACGTGTTTTATATCCAGCACTTAGGCATTGAGGTAACAATCCCATAGCTAGAAATTCAATACATAGGATGAATATGTATTTATAAGAGAAAGGTTCCTTGCAATAAAGAAGCATTGCAAGAGGTGGATAGAATGAGAAGTTTTAGACTACCATCAGTTTCATAATTTAGAAACTAAATAAAAAGAAAGCAAATAAACAGTAACAAACAAAAATTATAGCCCAACACCATGTACTGTATAGAGAAGAAAATGAAGAATTGCAAGAAAATTCGATTTATATTTTGCCACTTAATATTGTGATTCTGACATATCTAAATATATAAATTTATAATAATTGTAACTATAAATAAAAAATAACTAAATTAAAATCTTTCTTTGTTAACCTCAGTAATAATGACTTTAAAAAGATTTTTTTTAATATTGTATTTAATATTGAGATTACTACTCTGCTAAGATTATATATATTTCGGTGGCATGCGGCAATATCCCACAGGTTGCAATCGCGTCACAGATACGTCACAAGAGTACATCCTAAACATCTAGGAGCTACTAAAGGCAATAAGACTCAAGGTTAGTCTATAAACGTATACGGCAAGATATAGTCTCCGGCTTGGTGTGCTCCCATAAGAGCTGAGAGAGCTTGCTGGGTTCCTAAACTTATTTAGTTTAAAGTAAAATGTTTGCTCACCTCCACCAGATGTCGTTCCAAACCATGAAGCCGAAATGTCGCTTCTGAAAAAAGACATTATAATTTTTAAACATTTATTGTAGCAAAAATTATAAAGAGATAAGATTAGATGGATATTCAGAAAATAGCTAAATAGGTATTTAGTTTAGTAGGTAAAAATAGAATAATGTACTCTAACCTTATTGGACGTTGTATAGAAATGCTTACATGAGTATTGAAGTTTACTTAAGATGTAGGCTATTACAGGATCTTTGAATCTAAGGGAAACAAATTAATACAAAGGTAATTGTGTTTTAATATGACAGATTTACTTTATTTTTGAGTTCAATGTTGTAACATTTACAGGTAGTTATCCATAGTTAAACTTGTCCAGCTCTAATTTGTCGATATGCAGTAAAGAAAAATAGATAGATAGATAGATAGATAGAGAGAGAGAGAGAGAGAGAGAGAGAGAGAGAGAGAGGGATAGGTATGACTTGGAACTTGCTGGTGACTGGAACACTGACATTTGTACGTGAGCAGATATAAGTTCTAACTCAAGTAACTTAGAATAGAATTTCCATTTTATACAAAACGAAAGGAACAAATAAAAAGTCACTTACAAAACTACTGAGTCCTGTAGAACGCAGGGACTTCAATCTTCAGCGGAAATAGTGCGGAATCACTTGTAGAAAATATTTCAATTTTTTTATAAACTATTTCCGCTTCCTCTTAATCTTCATTTTCCTCAGGAATCACCTCGAGAATAGGAACGAACTTTATTCTCGGGTATGCGCTTGACAAATAGCTGAGCATGTCTTCATCGAAAACTGCTGTAAAGTTAGAAATTTGAATAAATCTTGTCACACAATACGATATTTATAAAAAATATAAATACGATAATAAACTGTCAGGTAGAACTAAAGCATGCAGACATGCATATTGTGATATATATATATATATATATATATATATTAGCTACTATGTTGATGAATTTCAAAAAAATATTTTTTCTGTATATCAATGTTATTGAATATGTATACAGTTACTGAATACATTACATTTTAATAAAATTAAAATTACTGAAAAACATAGAGAACTCTAAGGGAACGCTCTGATAGTTTGTTCCTACTTAATTTAAATGTCCAGTTATTTACACTTATCATAGAGAAATGCTCGACATAACTGAATACAACAAACGGCCACAGTGTCGGTTACTTGTAGTGCTAGCACTGTGACAAGCGGCGCAAGCTTAAACCTTGAGGAAGGCTTCTTATTTAAGGTACATGAGTGTGCTAATGGTTTAAATCTAATGTTTTAATTACATATTATTTATACAGTAACTTTAATACTTTGGATCTATAGTTTCATTAAACTTCATGTATTTTCTCCTAGAAATATAATACGGTAGTAGTAAAATTAGAGGCGGAGACTTACATAAACATCAAAATGAAAATTCTAAATCTGGCAGCCTAAATTTGAAGCTATGATATTTGATTATTATCAAAAGAACATGCATAGGATGAAGATCCCAATATTTAGCATAAACCCAGCAAATATTGGAAACTGAACATATATACGAGTTTGGAACAAGCCATAAAACAATTTAATTAAATTAGTGGATTTTAATAAAACTACTAAATTACTTTATTTCAGGGTAAAGTTTAAACAACCTAATAGTAATTACCTCCCCTTTCCTTCTTCTTTGCACCAAAGCAGCACGTGACTGGAACAAGACAAGAAATTCTTTTATTAAAGCTAGAGTTTTACTAGTTATACAATATCAGTTGTGCCATGCTTAACACTCACATAGACACAAATTATAATTTTTTAACTAGGCATTACGAAGTATCAAGATATCAAACGAAATTATATTGAAATATAAATGTAAAAATTAAATATAACTGATATGAGGTAATTTTAAAAGAATAACACCTATCATACAGAAATGCCATTTTAAATCCTACGAATTTCGGATAGCTTTTAAATCGAAAAGCAGAGTTTTTGAATATAAAACATAAAGCAATGGAGGAACCATATAATGAGGGGCAGAGTATTATCTCTGAAAACATTTATTTTAGGACTAAAAAATAAACAAAATTAATAACAATGTCTTTCTTATATCCAATGTTTACCAGTTTTAAACTTGCACTATATAGAGAATAACCAACCTATTAAGGCATTTATAGCATTTATTGAATTTAGGGGGTCCTTGTCAATGTAGTGACCGATGCCCTCATTGGGTCCCTGAAAACAATTTGTTGGTAACCACTGGCCAATGTGTATGAGAGAGAGGGGTTAGCCTATATATATGAGGGAGAGAAAGGGGGAGGGAGAGAATAATGGGTTTCACTAACAGTGCTTTAACATTAACAATTAATATACATAGGCCTAAATATACGTTGCAGTAGAATCATATTTTATATTCATATGTAAGAACAGTTTCCAACTTAAAGTAAGTGGGTAGGTTATCCATAAGTGACTTATTAATAAATAATTTAACTCAAAATATCATCATTATCAAAATATATCATATTATTATGTGTGTTTTACAATTTAAGTTTAGGAATTTGTTGGGCCCTAGCCATTATAACGAGGGAGTCCTTGAAAATCATTTGTTGGTAACCACTGGCCTACACAACTCCGTTTACCTTATAGAAAAGTAATTTAAGGTACTGTAATGCTAAAAATAGGGTTTTCTAGTGATATCTTTTGTATTTACTCAGTTTTAGCAAACCTTTCTTTACATTCCAGACGACCTATTACCTTCATGGTCAAATATGTGTCTATATAGGAGGGAGG
Source organism: Prosapia bicincta (assembly GCA_036971475.1). NCBI lineage: Eukaryota > Metazoa > Arthropoda > Insecta > Hemiptera > Cercopidae > Prosapia > Prosapia bicincta. Next base: position 56,916,458 of record JBAIZL010000010.1, on the reverse strand, counting down.
GAGAGAGAGAGAGAGAGAGAGAGAGAGAGAATAATGGGTTCCACTAACAGTGCTCTTAACATAAACTATTAATATACATTAATATACGTGTCAATTTGTAAATCAGATATAGTGAAATAGATTCATATACTTTATCTAATTGAAATATATACAAGACCAATAAACAAACTAATTCTAGAGTACACTTACGAGTCATTTATATAGTTTTAATAGTTATTTACCAATGCGATAAGTTACTTAGGTCTGATAAAAAGAAAAGTATGGACTTTGGCAATAAGTTGGAGACCTCGAGATTTAACATTTAAAAGTTTTCACTATGTGTCTTTCTTATATCCAACGTTTACCACCTAATATACTGGCAATTAATTTGTTAAAACTTACTATGACTCCAAATGATTTTATGGTTCATAATTTTGCTTTTAGTCTAACACAATATGACACAATATGTCTTCAGTAAACCATGGTAATGTAAATGTAGTGTATGCTTCATTGTTGTACTTTTTTATTTGGGTACAGTGATATAAATATTTGTGTAAGTTTTATATTTACTTAATAATTTAGTTCTCACGGAAATTTTTTGAAAGGTCATGCTGTGTCGGAAACCTCGGGAGAACGTAGCCCTCTGACAATATCCGGCTTGAAACTCAAAATAAGTCACAACCGAAAGCTATCGTTCTCTAGAAGTCTCATACCAATCAGGGTGAGCGACAGCCGTTTTGATGCCCTCATATACCTCGGGAGACGCCAGATATTCCGGTGAACCCGGTTCTACCTGGCACAACACTGCATTGTCTCTTGAAGTTAATTATATTAGAAATACTGGCTAACAACTACCCTGACGTCGAATGGACCAAAGTTTACAAGGACGGATCTACCACGGTAGAGACCAGCGGAGCTGGGTTCTATACAACCTTCGTCGAAGCCTTGTTTCCAGAAGGTATACCACTCTAAAGGCGACGTTTCAGTCATTTGGTATGCCTCAGCGAGGCTTTCAACTAGCATCTATACAAATAAATTGGTCTTTTTTTCTACTTCAGTGTTGCAGGCTATTTCCTCTCCAATACCTCTAAAAAGCGATCCCGTCGCAAGATGTAAGGAGACCATATTCCAACTTGTAAACAGAAAATAGATTGTTTCATAATGGGCCATGCAGACAAACACGCTCACGCTGGTTATAAACGTTTTCAGGAAAGTCTCCCTTTAAGTTATCCAGCTTGATTAGGCCTTATAAAACGATCCTTACATCGATTGGACTTCGCAGATTCCTCCACCTGTACTCTCTGTATATACGATAAAGTTACGGTTAATCATCTGGCCATCTCCAGCTCTTGTACCCCTTCAATACAATGATAAACCCCTCACAGCAATGTCCCTGTTTCACTTCCCTGACGCCGAGCTCCACATGCTCTTCACGTATTCCAACTAATCAAACTAAATATTGGTCTTCCTGTGCACATTTCTTTACTTACAAAAAAATTCCACTTTGTTTATTTAATTGGAGGTATTAAATTATATTCTGCTGTTATACTACAAACATCGCACAGCAGACAATGTTGCACAATTATTTCGCTTTTAAGAGAGCCATCTTCATCCTGATGATGAAAATAAAATAAACACCGATATTCGAGTGAATGTGTGAGAGAGAGGGAAAAATAATTAGAGAAAGAAAGAGAGAGAAAAACAGGGTAGCAGAAAGGAGCTTTGGAGGGAAGGACAGAGACGGAAACACAGTGTATAAAGAGGAAAGATAGCGAGGGATTGAAGAGTGAGAAAAAACAATAAGGGTAGAAAAATAGGGAAGAAGAAAAGGAAGGAACGAGAAACACAGAGAGAGAAAGACTATTTCATAGTATGAAAATGTGTTTTTTTTTGTTTTCCAGAGACACTTTTTCCAGAATATGAGACAAAATGCGTATTTGTAGAAACGTGTATAAAGAGACCTGCAAGAAAGAAATATTTGTCGAAAAGTATGTAGCGAGAAGGATATTTGGTGAAAGGGAGATGATAAATGCTTTATGAAAATAATTGAAAACAGGTTTAGTTTTTAAACAAAAACGATATTATTGTGGTAAGAGATAATGTAACGTCAAATATGAGGAAGTGAAAAAGATTGTACAGAATGGGAAAGGAATCATGAAGTAAATTAAGAATACCAAGAAATAGGTGAAAAGTCTTGTAAATAGGAAACCGGCAGTTTCTATCACCGTGAAACATGACTACCACACTAAAAGTCACATTAATTATGGCGTTTTAAATTTAACTACTTTTTATGCTAGAAAACATTCTTGAGTACAAATTTACTAAAAAAATAGATTTAAAGGAAATATAAAATACTTTTAAATATTCTGAGAAAATACCAAGAAATCTAATTAGGATCTATGTTTGCATGAGCATTATCTGTGAAATGTTTTACTTTAGGATTAAAATCTAAACTAAATGTTTGAAATATTTCCTTACATTACACTTTTACATATTTTTAGGCTAAACTTGCATTGCATGGTATCAATGAAAGGGAACAAATTACTTAAAAAGGAATAGATTTATCTTGGATATAAATACGCCACCTAGACGTATGAAGTAAGTGGTAAAGCAAAGTGGTAAGAGGCAAATGTGAGGGAGGGAAACACGGTTCTACATGGGAAGGAACATAACCCAAGTGCATCGATACAAAGGCTTTTACTAATGGATGATGAATAGCTTACATGCCTTCAATTACTAAACTAAAACAAGAGCAAACCGTTTTCAACCTTACTTTAAAAACTGAAACAAAATACCAAACTGCGTTATTTAGTTTGATTGGAAAAACTTCAGCTACATTTCCGGTAATAAGGTGGGAATATCCAAAAGTTATTATTTACCCGAAACATAGGCCTACATAAGGCTCTAGTTAGGCTCTCCTTAGCAATTGCAAGTGCCGGCAACCACAGATAACCTAACCTTACTTCCACCATGGGCATTCGTACTAGATACACAAAGGCGGTAGGATAGGAATGTATTTTGTTGTAAGTTAACATTTCCTTAATTAAGTTAACAAATACTCACAAAGTTTCCAAACGTTTTTCAGTGTCATATTTGTTGTTCTTTTTCCAAAAAAATACAATGAAAAATGGCCTTACGTAACCATGGCTATATAAATGAGATTTATTCTTGATTGTTGTACGGTTTTAACTATCATAAATATTAGGTTACTAATATTTATATATTCATTTTATATTTACATGTTCGTTAAGATTTATTTATTATTATATATTCCTTAAATTTTGAAAAGTTATTATTTTCTATTAGAATAGAGGCTGTACTTCCTCAATATCTTGCTTGCCCTATATATATAATGTATATATATATATATATATATATATATATATATATATATATATATATATATATATATATATTGCCTGACAAATCCGACCTCAGTATGAGCATAGAGTCTTTACGGTGTGGTGAATATTGGAAAAATGGTGGCACCAATAACAAACCTCTCCCTCATGGAGAAAACTTTCCCGACCATATTGTAAAGGAAGATAAACACAAAAAGACAGAAGCAAAAAACCCATCTATAGAGTTGCATCACTCTAACTCTAATGCATAATACAAGACAGAAAAATTACTTCTAGGCTTTTAAAAAGTGATAGCAATAGTTTTTGAGATGAACGGGTTTAATCCACGATTTTTATCTTCGGCCACAATCTTTGTCAAAAATGGCGGAAAACCTTTTGATAATTATGAAAAAACCAAATTCGTAGCTTCGTTGCCAGCTTAAGAGTGTAACATCGGCAAAAGTGAAAGCACGCTACGGGTGCCTACTCCAGTGGTTCCCAACTGGAACTAACCTCCAAAGGTTCCGCGGGCAATGTCTTAGGGGTCAGTGTGATGTCACTGAAATTAAAATATTTATATTTAACACATTTACTGCAGCCGTATCCGACCGTTGCATTCATCGAGAGGCTTTGGTAGCCAAGACATTGCCTGAAGTGTTGCATAAAACTCTCATTGAGGTAGTTCGACGTATTAACTACATTAAAGCTTTGCAGTCTAGATTGTTTTCTTTGTTATTGGGCAATGGGAATGCTCCGCTTCTTGTCCATAACTAAGTAAGGGGGCTCTCCCGAGGTGGTACTGAAAAGGATTTTGATGTTAAGGATGAGGTCAGACCTTCCTTCTTGATACCATGTATGCAGATTTACTTAGACATATCTTGGCTTTGTGTTATTGCTTACTTACCTTTGTTTGAACATTTGAAAGTTTCGTATCTAGGCTTACAAGGTTTTAATATAGATATGTTCAAAGTTAAAGACAAAGTTTGTGCCATGGTTAAAGATTGTCCGTTGTGGGCAACAAAGGTCAATAAATGTTCTCCTACAAATTTTCTCACTATAAAAGAGTTTTTGGAGTCTTCTGATGAAACCTTAGTAAACCAAATAAAGGAAAGCATAACTGACCCCTTCAAAGTTTAGAAACCCCTTTCAGGGAATACTTTCCTGAGCCAATACTAATGAGAGTTGGATTAGAACTCCGTTCTGCTTCCCTGATATATAACAGGTTCTGAGTCCTTCAGAAGAAGAACAAGACATACTGGAAATGACAAACAGTGGTCCACTAAAAAATGTTTTTAGTCGGGAGATCATTGTAGAATTTTGGTTGCCAGTACAAAAAGACTAAAATCCACTTAGCAATAAGGCAATGAATGTAATACTTAATTTTCCAACTACCTAGAGATGTGAACATGCATCCTCAACTATCTACTTCATGAAAAATTAAATTTAGGAATCGGCTTGATATGCAGTATGATATCAGAGTAAAAGTTTCAAGAATGGAGCCTAACATTTCTGTAATCATGAACTCAAAGTACAGATTCAACTCATCTCACTTAAATTATGGTAAATATATGATTTTTTGCATTTACAATAAAATAAATTTGAACTAATATTAACTGTATTAACTTAGTCCAAACAAAATAATAATATAAATAAGTTTAACGAGTTTCGCCTGGATATACGAACTTTAACATGGGATAGTTTTATATTTTGTATCTCAAATAAAAATATAACTTCTTCAATGTACTTGTAATATACTGTTGGTAACCACTGGCCTACGTTCACTTTATAGAAAAGTAATTTAAGTTACTCTAATGCTGAAAATAAGGGTTTCTAGTGATATCTTTTGTATTTATTTAGTTATAGCAAACGAGGGGGAGCTGGTTGGTCCTCGTCCTGCCCGTGGATAGCTGAGTTTATATGTTACGTATATGAAAAGAGCCTTTATAACACTCAGTGAACCGAACCCCAGCAGCCGCTTCTGTAAAAGGAGCCCAATAATATGTCTTGTAAACAAGCAAATAGTCCTTCTCAGGACTACCAACGAGTTTCAAAACTGAAACAAAAACACCCAGACAAACTGAATGTAAATATATGGTCAGAAAAAGTACTAACCATAAAAACTATAAGGAAAACAATTTAACATTAACAAGCACCTCATAATGAGAGTACGCGGTACAAATGGAACCAAAAGAACTGAAGTATGGTGTCCAAACAGAATAACTGCAAAAAACCTCACTCAACGTCTGAGGACAGAAGCAAACAAGAGGGAAGCACACATTTCAATAGGACAGAGTTTTCCGGAAAGGAAAAAAAAAGAGAGAGAACCTTACACCAATCGACCAACAACAAACTATATAAGCAAAAAGATGACAAACTATTAATAATGCACTGGAATGCCAGATCGTTAAAACATAAAGAACCGGAGCTAGAAAAGGAAATTCACGAAAAAATATAAAAATAGTCTGCATACAGGAATCATCATTACCAAAAAACGAAGACCTTCATCCGAAGCTTAAACATTACAACCTACATAATTTATCTAGAGACAATTCAAGAGGCGGAGGATTAGTTGCCCTAGTACACGAGTCATTGCATGTCGAAGGCTGTGATATGAAGAGTACAAAAAATTTACAGTACATAAAAATGAATATAAGTGTTACCAAAGGATTACAATTTACTCTAGTCAACACATATATACCATCCCAGGGAATTGAAGAGAAGGAATTGGACACACTAATCAGCTCCAACAAGAACCTGATCATAGTTGGAGACATGAACAGCAGACACCAGAGTTGGAACAACGGACCAGAAAATAAAAACTGCCCTCAACTGGATTCAAGCCCAAAACATACTTCTGCTGAACCAAAACAAAGAGCCCACATACCAGTCACCCTCAACAAGAACTCTAAGCACCTTAGTTTTGACACTGTCCTCACCAATAATCGAGAAAAGGGTAACAAATTAGTAAGCTGGGGAAGATCTAGGAAGTGATCACCTACCAATATACTCAGTACTTTCTATCTCAAGAGTTCTAGTTCAGAAGCCATATGTCATAATTAATAAATACAATATTTCAAAAGCTGACTGGAGTGCTTTCACAGAAGAAACTAGAACAAGCGAGATAAAACAATACACTCCAGAATTTCTAGAAATAAAACTTCTTCAAGCCCCTGACCATAACATTCCCAAAAACAAACCAAGAAGAGAACACAAATTTAAAAATAGCTGATCAGAGAAAATCAATCAACTTAGAAAAAATTGACAAAGGGCTAGAAGAAGATGGAAGGTGCAGAGAATTAAAGAATGCAGACAAGAATACAAGAGATGCAACGCCATCCTGAGACGTACAACAATCTCTGAGAAAGGACAACTTGGAGAGAATTTGTGGGCTCTAAAAATGCAAACACTTTATCCAGCACAGTCTGGAAGAAAGTTTAAATCAATCGAAGATAATACTGGCAATGCGATAAGTTACTTAGTTTTGATAAAAAGAACACTATGTATATTTTCGGAATTAAGTTGGAAACCTCGAAATTTAGATTAAACAGAGAGCAAAGGTTTTCACAACATTTACCTACATAAAATTTAACTGCTTTACTATTTAAGTACAAAAGTTTCTAGTTAGACTGCCCTACGCCCGGCTATATGTCGACGTCATACATCTATGTATATCTGGAGTCAAATTCGACTCCAACAGTGGTTTATTCGTAATTGACGGGATATACTGTCTAGTGGCCACGAATATATAGTGATATAAGCACAATTAGGTTAAATAATTTGATTAAAACTTACAGAGTCTCCAAAAGTTTTTATGCTTCATATTTTAGCTTTCAAACTAAGGAAATATGATTCAAAATGTCTTTAAGAAACCATGGTAATGTAAATTCAGCGTTTGTTTAATTGTTGTGCGATTTAATTAACTACTGTAATATAAATATTTTTTGTGTTTTATATTTACATATTTAGTTATTATTGAATTTGTATAGGGTCGAAAATTTTTGAAAAACGTAGCGCATGGTCAAAGTCCGTCTTAATATTCAAAATAAACCACTGCAGACCTGGTTCTCCCGGAAAAGCTCATCAATGAAGGTGAGGATAAAGCCTTACCTTCCCCTCAAATAACTTGGGAGTTGCTTATATTCCAGTGAATCTGGTTCTGCCCGGCATCATCGAACATACAATCACAAGGATTAATGGTCATCAGCATTATAAATGCTGACTAACAACTACCCTGCAACTGGATAGTCTCACGTTTATACTGACGCATCAAGTGGTGTTTAGACTTTCTTCAGTGTTGTTTAGACTAGAAGAGTTCTTTTCTCTATATTTTCAGTTTACAAGGACGGATTTGCCTTGAAAAAGTCCAGTTCGAAAGTTCGTTCAAGTGGTTTACACAGAAATCACATTGAATACAAAGTGGCAACCATTTTTCATGCCTCTGAAAGGCTTTCGAGTTGTAAATGTAATTTACATTCTTCTTACATTCTTGTGAAAACATCTTTTACTTTATAATGTTATTAATGCAGTATTTCAAGTGTCTCATTTTCATTTATATTATTAATTCCAATTATGTATTTTATAAATCATAATATACATTAAAAATTATTAAAATTATAATTAAAACTATCAGAAGAGAAGAGAAAAACAGAATAAAAAACAGAAAAAATATTAGTAATAATACCTAGCATGTGCCTATTACAAAAAGATATAACAGAAAAACTATTCCTAAATGAAAAATGAAAATTATTAGTTATACATTCAATGGATACAATACTACCAAATAAAACTTAGGCAACATTTTTAAATACATGTTGAAACGTATAGATAAACATGTAAGAACAGCCTTTACAACTAGAATAGTATTACCAATCTAATAAATATAGATAAGGGCGATTCCCATAACAAAATAAAATTTAAAAGATAAACTGTAATAATTTAATTACGTTAAATAAACTACAGAATAAAAATAATAATATAACAAGCACGATATTGCATGTAGAAGCCTCATCAGTGTAAATATAATGCAGATATTCTTTTAATTAACAGAGGTCAAAAATAAATAAACTGAAAATAATAAAAAAAGATGAATAGAAGGTTAAAAATGAACAATAAAAACCTATAGAATTATAAACATACCAATATATGTAAATTCGTTGAACAACAAATGAAAACAATGAATAAGTCGTATACACATTTTAAAAAAATGACAGTTTGGTTTCACCGTATGTAGGTTTACAAAATGGCAAAGTTGTATCCTAATACTCAGCGGTAAATATTACTAGAGTTCACTCAAAATCTCACTACACCCTGGTTTATTAATTCATACATACTAGTTTCGACTACGATGTAGCCTTTTTCAGTAATATGAGTTTGTATGTATTAATAAATTAGTGTGTAGTGAAATTTTGAGTAAACGTTTTTAATTTTTACCGTTGTGAGTTGTTCTCAAGCTCGATAGCTCCAACCTAATATTGTGGCCTAAATGTATACTTTAACTCTTTTATACATACATACATGCATTATATACAACATGCATTATATACATACATGCATTATATACATACATGCATTATATACATACATGCATTATATACGTGCATGCATTATATACATACATGCATTATATACGTGCATGCATTATATACATACATGCAATATATACATACATGCATTATATACATACATGCATTATATACATACATGCATTGTATACATACATGCATTATATACGTACATACATTATATACGTGCATGCATTATATACATACATGCATTATATACATACATGCATTATATACATACATGTATTATATACATACATGCATTATATACATACATGCATTATATACGTGCATGCATTATATACATACATGCAATATATACATACATGCATTATATACGTACATGCATTATATACGTGCATGCATTATATACATACATGCATTATATACATACATGCATTATATACATACATGCATTATATACGTGCATGCATTATATACATACATGCATTATATACATACATGCATTATATACGCGCATGCGTTATATACATACATGCATTGTATACATACATGCATTATATACATACATGCATTATATACATACATGCATTATATACATACATGCATTATATACATACATGCATTATATACATACATGCGTTATATACATACATGCATTATATACATACATGCATTATATACATACATGCATTATATACATATATGCATTATATACATACCTGCATTATATACATACATGCATTATATACATACATGCATTATATACGTGCATGCATTATATACATACATGCATTATATACATACATGCATTATATACATACATGCATTATATTCATACATGCATTATATACGTGCATGCATTATATACATACATGCATTATATACATACATGCATTATATACATACATACATTATATACATACATACATTATATACATACCTGCATAAAAATTATATTATTAAATACCTAATAACATTTTGCATCATTTATCCAACAAAATAATAATTTTTTAACAAATCTCAACTTTTATTAAACATAAGTTGTATTTTAATTTATAATTTTTTTTAAATTGGATAAAGTATTAGGTGAAAGTTGAAGTTTTAATAAAATTCGACACAAACAATTTTAAAATATACTACAGTAATCACAAACACCTCCTCTCTCTCTCTCTCTCTCTCTCTCTCTCTCTCTCTCTCTCTCTCTCTCTCTCTCTCTCTCTCTCTCTCTCTGTATCAAAATCCCATACTAAGGTACATTCCTACTTTTCCTATTTAATTTCTTCTCTGCCATACACAAACAATTATTTCCTAACTGGCATAATTTAAACTTTTTTACTAACTTATATGAGATCCCTAGACATTTTTAAGTTATTACAAATGTCACACCATCAGTACTTAACTTTATTTAAGTTTTAAAATTTACAAATTTTCAAGTTCTTGTACTATCAAAAAATACAAAGTTAAGTCTAAATATTTACCAAAAAACAACCAAGTCTATCCTGACTGGATACTTCGTAGGCATATTATAATATAGATAAATAGTCATGTTGAATTAATTTATTACCAAATCTATCCTGCCTGAATACTTCGTAGGTATATTTTAATACAGGTATATAGTAATAGTGTATAAAGTTACAGACTAGACGTGGTTCAGTGCCCTGTAGCTACTGCGCGCCCGGTTCCCGCTATAGGACTACATGCCTTTACAAACTAACATTTAAATTGTAAAAAAAGTAATTTTCCGTATTTTCCGCGGAAATAAAAGTTGATATTCGTGTTCTACACATTAAAGTGAGTAATTTAGAAAAAAAAACAAAAAATCTTTAACCAACGTCAATGTACTATATTTTTACC
>JBAIZL010000010.1:56890759-56900759 GCA_036971475.1 Prosapia bicincta | reverse complement strand
ATGGCTGTATTTGAAATATTTTGTATTCATTAACGTATCACCTCATTTAATATATATATATGTTTATATATATATATATATATATATATATATATATATATATATATATATATATATATATATATATATATATATATAGAGAGAGAGAGAGAGAGAGAGAGAGAGAGAGAGGGATAGAGAGAGAGAGACTCGTACAGACTACGATCTAATGAATTATATATAACAGAATATTTCATAATTTAACAGACTAATAAAAACCTAACCCTTTTGTTATTTAAGCAGCAAACAATTCGCTATTTAATCTTAATTATGGGTTTTACCCAATCATATCACCGCACAAGCGTAGGTTTTTTTATCTTTTAAATTTTTTAAAGTTTACTGGATATTCTCATTCTGCTTCCATTTTACAAACCTAAATACTTTTATTAAACATTTAACGAATATAAAAACTGAATGAATATTGATTGCGTCTGCAGTTGTACGTGAATATAACGGAAGCCTTTCGGAGTCCTCATACTGAGTATGTATGTCGCGGTACCGCAGCCAGTAGCGTCTCTGGTAGCTATCTTATGCATCCAAGGCGAGATGATTCTAACTAAGCGCCATTTTACATTATTCTAACGCTTTAAGTTAGTCGCAGTTTGAGTGGGTGGGTGAGAGATTTAGTGAGTGTGTGAGGAAGTAAGTTGGTGAGTGAAGAGTAAGTAGGTGAGTGAGAGAGCTCGTGTGCGGAGAGTGTGAGAGAGATTGAGCGGAGTGTGTTTAGTGAATTTGCAGGGTAATGTATGTGATTTGGCGAGTGATAGGTTATAAATAATTAGGTGGGCTAGTGGGTCGGTGTATGCCTGGATAGCTTTAGAGAGTGACTGAATGGACGTGACTATTGTTGCGTAGGTACATGACTAAATAAGTGAGTAAAGAAAGGTGATGGGTCATAGGGGCTTCTACAAATAGGTAAACGGGCGTAAGGTGTTTCTAGGGATAGGCGGGGTACAAGTAAGAGGGGGTTGGTAAATGATTCTTTAGGTAGGGACCAAGGATAGGTGGTGTAGAAATAGGGTCGTGTTGATGTAATCCTGGATAGGTTTAGAGATGGACTGAATGGATGTGTCCATTGTTGTGTAGGTAGATGACTGAATAAGTGAGTAAAGAAAGGGGATGGGCCATAGGTGTTTCTACAAATAGGTAAGCGGGCGTAAGGTGTTTCTAGGGATATGTGGTGTACAAGTAAGGTGGGGTCGGTGTAATCCTGGATAGGTTTAGAGATGGACTGAATGGATGTGTCCATTGTTGTGTAGGTACATGACTGAATAAGTGAGTAAAGAAAGGGGATGGGCCATAGGTGTTTCTACAAATAGGTAAGCGGGCGTAAGGTGTTTCTAGGGATATGTGGTGTACAAGTAAGGTGGGGTCGGTGTAATCCTGGATAGGTTTAGAGATGTACTGAATGGATGTGTCCATTGTTGTGTAGGTAGATGACTGAATAAGTGAGTAAAGAAAGGGGATGGGCCATAGGTGTTTCTACAAATAGGTAAGCGGGCGTAAGGTGTTTCTAGGGATATGTGGTGTACAAGTAAGGTGGGGTCGGTGTAATCCTGGATACGTTTAGAGAGGGACTGCATGAATGTGTCTTTTGTTGCGTAGGTAGATGATTGATAAGTGAGTAAAAAAAGGTGATGGGCCATAATGGTTTCTACAAAGATGTAATCGGGCGTGAGGTGTTTCTATAGATAGGTGGTGCACATGTAAAATGGGGTCAGTGTATGCCTGGATGGGTTTAGAGAGTGACTAAATGGATGTATCTATTATTGCGTAGGTACATGACTGAATAAGTGAGTAAAGAAAGGTGATGGCTCATAGTGGTTTCTAGAAATAGGTAAGCGGGCTTAAGTTGTTTCTAGGGATAGGCGGGGTACAAATAAGGTGGGGTTGGTGAATGGTTCTTTAGCTAGGGGCCAAGGATAAGCGTAGTAGGGGTAGTAGGTGATGAGTAAATGGGAATGGAGTGAATGGGAGGGACTGATGGTGGGTCTTAAGGGTTTGAGTGAGTAAATGGCTCACTGAGAAAGTGAGTCAATGTGTGGATGGATGTGTTTGTGGGGGAGTGTAAGGGTAGTCGGAATGAGTTGAGTGAATGAAAAAGTGTATGTTAGTGGATGGATGAATAGATAAATGGGATAATAGGTGGGTGAGTTAAGGCTTGGTGTGTGGGTAGATTGGAGATGGTTGGTCGTGTGTGCTCGATGTTTCCTGTATTTCATAAAAGAGTGTTAGAAACAATTATACTTACTTTTGCTTATAGCTACCACTCAATACTGTCCTAATATAAGAAGACAGGGAGAGGAAATAAAGTTTAGATTTTATAACCCATTCAGTGTTGGTATCTTAGCTACAGTAATGCTTGACAATACCAGTCATCATACCTTGAATTCAGACGTTTTACCTACAACTCATATTAGTGGTTTGTTTTATTTGCTTAAGCGATAATTTTTCTAATCAATTTATGGTTTAGATTGTTTGTTTTTAAATAGTTTACTTTAAAATATCAATATTTACCAATATTTAAATAGATGTTTTTATCAATATTTAAAATATCAACATCAATATTACCGATATTACGACATCTTCAAATTTTAAAAACATTTTACAGCATCTAGTATTTTTTTCAATCGGTTTCGAAACCTATAGTTTCCGCTAGCTCGTTACCATCATCACAAGGTTACAACTATACTGAAGAGCTGTAACCTGTATTTTGTACCTATTTAATTTTTTCTATATAAGAGTCTATGATTGTTAAATTATAATTTACAGCACCGTATTCTATATTTAATGTTATATAGAAATTAACTTGTTTAATGCGAAAACAAAAATGCTAGAATTTTATAAAATATGTGTCATATAAGCGGTAAAAACGGTCGAGAAGGTACTGTAAAAACGCTATTTTACTTCTCCAAGAGATGTAAAACAGGCAGAAACGCTGACAACACCTGCTTTAAATCTTCCTGGGAATTACATTTTATATTAAATTTACTTTCAGTTCCTTGTTTATGCGAAACTAACTAAATCTTTTTACCCTTGCTCATGATGGTCTTACGAAGCCATGGGGTGAAATTAGTTTGTTTATGAACTAAAAAACCGTCTAATTTATTGTTTTATTACCTAAAAGAAATAAGAAGTTTTGTTTTTATGGGTATTATTAATAATGCTAGTTTCTGGTTTGTACATTGTTGTGCCTTCAGGAACAGATATGTTTCTTACTGTGGACAAATTACGTAATGTAAAGCCGTAAAAACGTTGATTAGTTTTGTCGTAAGTCAAACCTTGGAGTGAATTTTTTTACGACTCGCCAGGGGTTATGATTTGGTGAGAGAAGCCGCCATAACAGTTGTAAACGAGGCGAGACAATGGTTACTTTCAAAGCAATGTAGTTGTATTGATTTTAGATAAACGATAAGAGCCTATACATATTTCCAGTTACTAGTAAACGTACGTATTTTTTAACCTCTTTAAACACAGTTTTTTTCTAAAGATCATTAATTTATCTATAAAAGCAAATTATTTCCTTTGACTAAAGAATATTTACAATTATCATGAAGTTACAGGTTTGTTAAGTTTTGAACCCCAACACTTAATAATTTAAACATATTTTTTAAAGTTGGCAATTCTATTTATAAGGGGCTTTACATTATATATTATTATTCAAAAATTGAATAATTATTTGAAAATTTGATATCTAAACAAAGTGGGGAAATGCATTTTACTTCATTTTTTAAAGCGTAAAAGTGCATTTGTTTTGTATTTTTAAAGTTTAAAATGCATTTTTTAAAGTGAAAAGGTGTGCCCTATATTTTATTCAGTTCTTACTATTACTTCACACTCCTCCTATAGGCCTATACATCTTGTTCAAATTTTCAATAATTAATAAAATACTTTTTATCAAACCATTGAAGTTTAAATACATTTTTTTATACTTTTAGTAGATGGCACTTGACGTTGATACAGTTTTATCCAAATATTAATTAAAATTATTCAATTAATTTTATTTTTATATAGGAGAAAAACTTCTAACAAAATGGGCAAAGTGTGCAGTACAGTTATTCGTCTTATTTTACTTAAAGTAAGTGAAAACCTTTGATTTCATAAAACAGCTGTTCTTATGTTACAGGTTATGTGGTAGAACAGCTATTCTAACGCGTAGTTTATGTTACTTTATTTATATTAATTGTAATTATCTAATAAAAAGTAATTGAAATACAAATTTTCTCTGTTAACCTAAGTAGGTATTGACTTCAAAAATGTTGCGCTTATATTACTTGTTTTTCTCTTTTAAACACAACAGTTTATTTCTCAATTTTAATACTTAATCAACTCCCAACTTTCAGTAACTATTTTCACATAAAGACGTTCAGAAATACAACTTTATTATTAAAGGATTTTTGTAGGAGTATTTACTCTTAGTCAGGCCCAAAATGTACTAAAACAACAATAATATTATAAACAAATCGACATTTTCGGCAGATATATAAATTTTGGTTTTGATTCATTTTGCGTGGCGGTGTATTAAAGATCGGTGAAGGCCTCTTTGTGTGCAATGACGTATACACAATGCTCGGTCAATACAAACCCCCGGCCAGTCGCATATTACAGAAGACGACATTTAAGAGTACTCACCCAATCGGAGTATTCAGCTGTCAGTTACGTGCCTATTGCATGTGTTTCTGCACTACACTTTATTCGTAGAATGTATGATTGTATTAAACGAATTTTTACTACTGCTTTCTGACTTCAAGCTTTCTTTACGCCCTTATTTACTAGTTTCCGTAAACTGTACGTAATTCCGTAATAATAATAATAATAATTTTGGCCAACTTTTTTAATGTAATTTAATTTTCACGATTTTATTAATGCGCTCATAATCTCAAGCTTTTACTGATGCGAGACTGTAACGTAAAACCCGAACGTGACCTTCTTTGTCGATTTATTATTTTTGACAACCGACTGCAGTAGAAATAATAAACCGGTACGTGGCCTTGTTTGCCGATATTGTAAGGCTGACAATCGCCTACTGTTGAAGTAAGACCCATACGTGACATTGTTTGCCGATATGGTATTGCTGAGAATCGACTACAGTTGTAATAAGAACCCGAACGTGATCTTGATTGCCGACATAGTATCGCTGACAATCTCATTTGGTTGAAAAGAGACCCGTAAGGGGATCTTCATTGCTGACATATCGCTGAAGCTGGAAATCGAATTTGGTTGAAATAAGAAACCCGAACGTAACCTTGATAGCAGACATAGTATCGCTGACAATCGATTGGTTGAAATAAGAGTCTCGTAAGTGAACATGTTTGTTAGTTGGGACTTATAGTGACTTCGTGATGATTGATAGACTTTAAAAGTTAATCTTTACTGTTCCCATTGATAATACGGTAAGTCCGTTTGTAATTCGCAAAGAGAATTGTTAGTTTAAGAAATAAGAGAGTAATAATTAAGTAAATAAGAAAGCAAAATTTTCTCTTAGCAGTTCCAAATAGAGTTTGTTGTCACAATAAGTTGCATAATGACGAAAAACGAATATTTAGTTTCTCTCCATTCTCTCAATTCCCCTCCAACGAACCCCTGCAAGCTAGACTTTCAGGAATTTGCAGCACCTGGGAAATAATAATGCCTGGTGGTCGGAACAAAACCCAAGTGTGTTGGTGTTTATGCCGAGAGGGAGATTCTCCAGTACGGAGGCGTTGTTTTACGATTGGAAACGATGGGAAGTTATTCTGGGTCCTGGTTTATTTAAAACACAAAGAGAACTGACTCGGGTTAATTTTAAATGCAAGATATGAGTATACGATTAACTAAACTTTTATACAAAGTTACTTGAAAAACAAGCAATGTAACTTTCAAAGCAATTTCAAAGGGCTTAGAACTAATTACAAATAAAATTAAACTCGTATAGAATGCAGGATGACTTTAAAGTAGTTAGGGTAACACCTTACATTGCTGCGATGGAGTGAGAAGGGATGTGGAAGGATATGCTAGAGAGGTAAGGCCTTACAACTTGTCCAAAAAGATTAGTTCCAAAACGACGGAAGGTTGTTAGAGGTCTGGTTGAATAGTAGAGAGCCCGAATGTAAACGTAAGCTAAGCTTCCAATGGTAAAGTGGAGAGAGGGGGGGGGGTGAGGAGTTAAAGGAATGGCGGATTAAGTCGTTGGTGAGGATCGATGGGGATTGGAAATTAGTTCTTCCCTACCATTGATCCCTGACCATTTATTTTGGCACAGTGCAGTTTGCAACAGAGATCTTTGCATATAGAATAAAGTTGATTTCCAAACTTTGATTTAGAATGAGGAAAGATTTTCAGAAGGCCTCGCCTATACCATTGTTAACTCTTGTTACAGTCCGAATTGACGATGGGACACATAAAACGAAACGGCAGGCCTCATTATAAATAAATGTATTACTTTAAGAAAACATCATAGGTTATATATTTAGAAATGTATAAATGAAATATCGGTTAAATAATTCGAAAATTATAAACTGTAAGTTATGGATATTGCTCCTTTTTACAATTAATATTTAGACTATAAACTAAAATGTATATAAAGATCGATTTAGGATTTTAAATACATCACGAATAATATACTTCAAGTTCAAAATGGTTTAAAACTTATCAAAAGTAAGTAAAAGAATTTTTGTTTAAAATTCATCGTTTTCTACAATTGGCATTTAATACCAGTCGTAGTAATAACAGCCATTTTGATTTAAATAATCATGTTACAGATTCGTAAACAAATTTTGAAAAAATATAAATTGGCCTACATAGTTTTGTAAAGTAATAAGACGGTTATAATAAATAGTACCGAAAGTAGTAGTATAACCTGAGACTGTTTAAACTGAATGACTGTTGAAAGTTGTTATTGGTCTATTACTCAAACGAATAGGCAATACTGTTTAATAGACAAATTATGTATTGCATAGTGACAAATCGTTATCCATATTCGAGGCTAGAGAACATAAGAACTTGTCACCATGAATAGGCCTCACCGTTATATTTTTCTCTTGAAAAACAATATATAGTAAGCCTATTAATTGATTTAAATATAGTATACATTCAATTACACCTATAAAATATATGTTTTGTTCTTTAGCAAATAGCCAAATTTATTTTATATATATATATTCATTACTTCATAATTATTAGGACTAATGTTTTCCACAAATAGGCAAAACTATTTCATTAAGACTTTAGGGTCACTACGGATATTGTAAATACTGTGAAACTGACTAAACACTATCATAAGGTTATATACAGTTTAGTAGTTTAAGTATAAAAAGACATAATAAACATTTTACTGGTTATTTTAGACATTTATGAGTAAATCTTTACCTTAAAATAGCGTTTCGTTTAGTAGGCCTGTATATGAACATTGCAGTAATGATACTTCAAACCATTCAGGAAAAAACTTTGTTATATTAAATAAAAGCAAAGTAACCATTTTAAAATTATTGTTAAGTTTTACAAATGTTTTACTGTTTCTTATCAACAACTTTAAAACTACAACTTCCAAGCACAAAATATTACACTTTCAAATTTAAAACTAACATTGTTTTACCAAAAAAATTAATTGAAATGCAAATCAGCTGTTAAAAGTAATTGTTGACAGCTAGATACTAGTTCCATTTAGCGGCACACACGGGAACTAACCTGCATTAATATAAACCAATATTGTTACATTTATTTATTAATCCAACAAATTAGTATTTATGTAATCTTTTATAGATCTTGGAAACTATTTCACAATCGTTACTGAATGATGAAAAATACATAATTGTATTAGATTCTTACTTTCATACCAGGTAGATAACTCTGTTTTTTATTTCGTTGTAATGTAGGCCTAATTATTACACAATAAATAGATATTGTTTGTGATACATTTCTTCAGTCAATTATAAATTTAACTAAAGACAGTTTAAAACAATTTCTACATTTTATTTTCTAAGTAGATTGTTAGCGATTTGAAAGCGTAATCTAATAAAAGCATAAATATTTTAGGTATAATTATCATTGACCTGTTTCAATTATGTAGGGGAAAGTATTTCATAAAATATAAATCGCTTTTGCAAATAAACAACTTATTAGCAAATAATTTCTATTTAGTCTGACCAAATTTGTGTTTGGATTGAGAACATAAACCAATCGCAGCTACTTAAAATTTTAAAGCGTTCAGTTAATTCTGAAACTTATTATTACTATGGCTATATTTCTACCCATATTTATTTCTAGGATGTACTTAAAATACAAACAAGTAATAATATTTTTTTTTTAAAGTCAAGTCCTACTTAAATCAACAAATAAAACCTTTTTTTATTTTCTTTTTTTTTTAATTACAATTAATATGTCAGAATAACAATATTAAGTGGCAAAATAGAATTTTAATTTCCTTGGAATTTTCCGTTTTCCTTTCTATGCATGGTGTTGTACTATTATTTTTATTTATTACTATTTATACCCTTCATCTATTTCTCCGCTTGCATTGCATTGTAGTATCTTTTAGCTTTCATTTCGCATTGTCCGTTTGTGAAGTAAGGTTCGATAATGTTAATCCATTTTGTTTCTTTATTTTATTCTTTTCATTAATTTTAAATCCTAGAGCTTTATTTATAATATTTTGTGGTAACCATGGAATGAATTTAAGGTTGGAGATTTGTCATATAGATCTTTGGGAAGTTCATTTCTAGCTGTGGAAATTTGGCTCAGTGGTAAAAAGCACTTGGTTCCGTACATGACGTTACTCAGTTTGAATCCGACCAATACCACCCAATTTTTTATAATTTAATTATTTAATCGTTATATTATAGATATTGCTCCTTTTTACCTTTTATTTTTGGACTGTAATATAAAATCTATATAAGAATGAATTAAGATTTTTAAATACATTAAGAAAAATTTACTTCAAGTTCAAAATGGCTTACACATAAAACAAAAACCCAACTTTTCCAAAGCACGTTAAAAAAACCTTTCATTGTTGTTCTACAACTGGCAATTAATACCATCCGTATAGCAATAATATTCATCTTTATTTAAATATATATGTTATAGATTCATAGGGGAAATTTTAATTTCAATTTTAAATTATAAGTTGGCCACATTGTTTTTTAAAGGAATAAGACGGGTGTAATAAATTGTACCTAAAGTAATAGTATAAACTGAGACTGTTTGAACTGAATAACTGTTGAAAATTGTTATTGGTCTATTACTCACACAAATAGGCAATACTGTTTAATAGACAAATTGTATATTTTACAATAACAAATCGCTATCCCTGTTGGAGGCTAGACAACATAAGAACCTTGCTACCATGGATGCCACAAAACATTTATTTTTCTTAAAGAACAATAAATGGTATTCAATGATTTATATACAGTATAGATTTAAATTTATCTTTAAAACATATTTTCAGTTCGCAGTTCTTGATTAAATTCTTCCGCAAATAGTCAAATGTATTAAATATATATTTATTACTTCATAACTATTAGGGCTAACGATTTCAACAAATATGAAAAACTATTTCGTAAACCAATTCTTTGAACTAATTTTGCCACAAATAGGCAAAAATATTCCATTGGACACTTCTTCAGTTTATAATTACATTGCTTTAATTCTTTTCGAGGCTATAAGACTTTACAGTCACTAAAGATAGAGTAGAATTGTTAAACTTACTAAACACTATCGTAAGGTTATATACAGTATAGTAGTTTAAGTATAAAAAGACATAATCTACATTTTACTAGTTATTTTAGACGGTAAGTCTTTACCTTAAAATATCGTTTTGTTTAGTAGGCGTGTATATGAACGAAAAACCTGTAGCCTATATTAAAAACATAGTTATGTCACTGCTTTAAAATTATTGTTACGTTTTACAAAGATTTTACTGTTTCTTATCAAAAACTTTAAAATTAACACTTACACGCACAAAACATTAATTTTCAAATTTAACACG
>JBAIZL010000010.1:56863259-56885759 GCA_036971475.1 Prosapia bicincta | reverse complement strand
AATAAAAACTATTATCATAATTATTATTTTCTTTAGGAAAGATGGATGACAGACTGCTCCAGTCATATCGGTACGAAAAATTGATGAAAAAAAATTCCTGAACCTATGTTTGCCTATCTTTAAATTTGGTCATGCTGATGTTATAAAGAAATATTTACCAGGTACTTTGTTCTTATAATGTAGAATCAATTTAATTTCTATTTTTACTTTTATATCCATTTCTGTATCATTGATTCCAAATAGTAATGTAATAGACAAACAAGCAATATAAACAACAAATTTTTAAAGTCAATTCCCACAAAGATAAACAAATATATATTATAGTTCCTTTATATTAAATGAAAATAATATAAATAAAGTAACATCACCAATGCTTTAAAACAGCTGCTCTACCAAATAACCTATACTATAAAATCAGCTGTTTTATGAAATCCTATGATATCACTTATTTTTAGCCAAATGGGAAGAAATCTTGCTTATCTTGCCACTTTTGTGAAATGTTTCTCCAAAATAAAACTAAAATTATTTTATTATTTAATTTAATAATAAATTATTATTTTTAAAAACTGTATTAACATCGTGTCATTCACTACAAGTCTAGTAAAAATGTATTTGAACTTTATTGCGCGAATAAAAAGTATTTAATTAACTATTGAAAATTTGATCAAGATATGTTACTTAGTTTCTTATATATCTACATTAATGATTTAAAACCTTAAATTTTGGACATTTTTATATATATTTGTTTATATATATATAGTATTTACTAAGCCTTGTATGTTTCACTGTGGCTCAATAAAATCGCTGTTGGGAGTATGACGTCACCAGAAAAAACAATAATTACATTAATGCTAGCTATCTCGTATTACAAAATTTCTCATTAGAGTATTGACTTAATTTTTTTTTCAAAATTCAATACATTTAATTTTCTTTCTCTTCATTGCTATAGAAAAACAAGACGGTTGTAAACTATACAATGACTTAACCTCTGTCTAGAAACAAAATACACTTTGTATAAGAGCACAGTTCCCTCTTGGTTATCACAAATAAAACCTAATAGCTTTCCGAACTTTGGACAGCCAGTATATTGTATGGGATTTTTCACGTCGGTGATACAACTTTTATTCGATAACTGAACGTTTTTCTGAACAACAATGACAGGTAATCGTTAATAAATATATAAATAGTCACAGATTCAACCTTAAGATGAACTTTAATCTATAGTGCAACAAATGAAATACTTAAATAGGAAATACAATGTAAATGATCTAGTTATAGATTTATGGACTTACGAGAAAAAAATTACAAGCATGTGTTGTTAATTAATTGTATTAAGACATCCATGAGGCCGTAGCAAAACCTTATAAAACTGGGTAATAGTATAATTTTCCTTAACTAAATCGCTTATAGAGTACAGAGAACAATAAATGAATATAGCTTAAATCGTTAACAATTCGGTATATTAGATAAATATATTTACCGCAAACAGTAGGATATAACAAATTTTCTCTCAGCAATAATTTAACTTGCTAGTAATTCAATCTTCAAAAAGTAACATAATCTAAGAGTAATAAACAGAGTGCTAACTACGTCCTCACATATGATATGAAGTACTGCGTATCACACGTGCCCACGTCCGCACATACTTCATCACAATCAATGAACTTACTTTACTTTAGCCAATGCCCGCACTTGGCTGTTGAGCCATTCGACGTCGAGCCTCCGAGTAACGACCGATTCTGGACAGCTGGTCGACCAGCTCAGGACAGGTTGAAATGTGGTCCCCATTCACGACACTATCGAGACCAAGCTGGCACGTATCGGATTCTGTTAGGTCAAAGCTGTAGAAGATTTGACCTGGAGATAGTCGTATCCAGTCAGCCACGGCAGTTGCCCTAACGCTTGTGGGCACCAGAGGACCGCGACTGCTACGTGATGCCCACTGTTTCCCTCTGCTGGCTCCCTCGTGCCCTTGTTTCATGGAGTCTTTCAGAGTTGTACCGTTAAGGTGTTTGGCAGAGGGAAATCTGGCTTCTGCGTAGGGTTGTTGCATCTGTGCTTAATTTTTTGCTAGGTCGTCTGTTCTTTCGTTACCTATGATGCCGACATGACTTGGGATCCACTGAAGGCTAATTGATCATTCATTTTACAACATATGTGAGATTGCTTCTCGTCAGGCGTAAGTTAATTTAGGGTATAAATGTACCAGACCTCCTCGTGGTCCATCCTGGATAACGCTAAATCAACTACGGCAAGTCTCTGCCCAAATGAACCTTCTAGAGATGACCAAACAATCAATAAACAGGATAAACAAGAATAAACAGGATTTTAAATAAACAGGATATTTCATTGAAAACGATTAAACATAACCTTTAAATAACCTCTAAGATGTGAAAAACAGCAGTAGACGTTAACCATGTTTTCATTCGGAAATTTTCTTCTACATTTCTTCTGAAATGTATTTATACATAACCTCCAAACAAAAACAGCCGCTAGCGTTAACCTTCCAGCCATTCGAGAATCTTCGGCATAATTTCCTGATTTCCGGGTCACTACGCATTCTGGTAGAAATTGCTAAGAGATGACGTCACGTCTTACAGATTTACTCCCATGCAATGTTTTTACGTTTCATCATAAGGAGATTCACACTAAACAAATGTTCAAAATGACCACAATTTCTAAATAATTCAAAAAGTAGTAAAATTGGGGGTTTCTAGGGCCCTTTAGCTGTAAACAAATACGCCTATATTTCATTAATGTTTTTTAATAACGTCATTATGAAAATAACGTTATGAAAGCTCTTACAGGAAAACATGGGACTATATTTGGCGCCAAAACCAACATCACACCATATTCGCTGTCTAAATGTATTTCAGAATTATTTTCTTTTTCACATCAGCAAAGATAAATGCCCGTTCGAGTCGATTGTTTTGTTCCAGCAGGACCACTTGAAAAGGCAGCCCTAATATTTGTCTTAACTGTGGAGTGTTTTCTCTTTGTCTGGGACTTTCCGTCGGGTGATATTTAAAACCGGGTGATGATAATATTTAAGTCGGGTGATGATAATAGACCATTTTCGAGAACTAAAACTTAAAAAGAGTGTCTAAATGCACTAGTTATGACTTATATCCATAAACAATTCTTGTAAGCGAGGATAATGTTTTTAACAAACCTTTAAGCAAGTATTTGTAGGTTTTGCAATTTTTTGTAGTTTCTGAAAATGAAAATTTTAAAATTGCTTCAAGACCTGGTAATTTTTATGCAAGAGTTTAACCTGATTTCCTAAACAAATACCACCCTAGACATGCACTTGTATGTATTATTGTTAACAGAATTATCCTTCCTTGTGATTATAATAAATTAGGAACGTATTTTATTCTTATTTTTTCGACGTATGTCTAATTTAAAGAATTAAAAAGATCTGAGTTAATAATTATCAGCCCCTAGTTTGTGTAAAATGGAAAAAGCCCAGACATATATATTTCAATACTACTAAGTGTGGAAGAGATATTTAAATAGAATGACTGTTAACCTCGACCAACCATAAAATGAGCAAATGCCTCAACATGGGGTTGAATGAAAGTGATTTGTGCATTGTACAAAATTATATACAAATATAAAATATTATTTTTAAATTATTTTAAATTGACTACCTTCACAAGAAAATTCAAACTATTTCAAACTTTCTCATGGAAATTAAAAACTTCAAGATAATTATAGTTCCTAAAGTTAGAATGAGATAATAGTAACTAAAGAACTATTATTAAATATGTGACTTATATTCATAGAAAAACTCCTGTATGAGAAGATCATGTCTTTTAAAGAAATATCAATCAAGTCTTGTAGATTTTAGCAATACTTGTAAATTTGTAGTTTATAAAAAAAAATTTAATTTGCTTATAGACTTTGTTTTTCATACAAGCTTTTAACCTTTAAGATTTTCTAAATAATTACCACCCAAACATATTGACTAATTATATTAATGTGTACAGAATATTCTTTATTTCAAATTATATTAAATTTAAAACACATTTTGTTCAACCTATGTCTACTTTTAAGAATTAGAACACTGTCAAATAGCATTTAAATTTTAAAAATAGTTTTTGGGGCATAAATTCGATTCTATCAACGTCTAGTGTGTGTAGAATGGAAAGTTCACAGTTACGTTTTTAGTAGTAATAATGCAGATAGAAAGATTATTTTTGTGTGATAGGCGTTAGCCTTGATGGGGTGAAGGAAGGTGATGTGTACACTGTGAAGAATGATAGACCAATATAGAATATAATATATTTTATATTTTAGCAATACACTAAATCTGACACCTAACAAACAAACAAGACAGGATTCAGTCATGTAAAAAAAAACTATACGCGAAGGAAAAATGCTGCAAAAACCTACTTCAACAGATCAGAGTTGTTTGTAAGATTTCCAATACTTAGACAGTTAAACAAGGGACACTGCTACTATGTGTATTTATAATTGCTTCGTTAATTAATTACTAAGCTATGCGTCTGACAGTTTGTGTGCTCAGGTTGCGTCACGGTTTATTGTTTATATTACGTCTACACTCAACCTCTTGTTTTAAAGTGACTAAATTATTGTGCTATTAAGATATTAGGCTTCTAATTATTTAGAACGATTTTTGTCTGGCAAAAGCCAGGTTTACTCATCTTCGTCAAAAAATAATTACTGCCTCAAAAATGCAACAAACAACAACAAAGTATAAACAACAATAGTATACACAAGTAACAATAAAGAATAATATAATGTATAATAATATAATATAAGAAAAACATCTGTGGTCATCCAGAATTAGCTGATAGACAGGTAAACTGACGAGGCGACCTAACGTGATGATATGAAGGAATTAGGACACATTAGGTTACAGTGCATAAATATCTTATTATTAATTCTCCAAATTTACAAGAACCAAAGAAAACTTAGCCTTGTTAAAAAAAATTTAATTTAATAAAAATATATATTAATACTTACAGTTTTTGGGATGTACATCTTGAGACTTATTTGATCTAGTCTGTGACAGCATTGATCTAGGGCCAAACGCGTCTGCTGAAAAATATCAGTAGGTAATTTTTTTATTTCTCAAAATGTAATAAATCTATAAATTACAACTATACATATATATTATACTATCTGGCAGGGCTTCAACTTCTATCATAGTAACTGTAAATTGTTTATGACTTGAACATTTTCGATTGAAGTTTCTTGATGTAATCATCGAAGAAGTTTTCTTGAAGTTTCTTGAATTCACTGATTAAACTAATTTTAAAATACTTAACTTAGTAAAATAAGGCTAGAGTTCAGCTAGGTAACTATTGTGTAGGAAAGGTTCTTTTTTTGTAATCAATTAGTAGTAATTATTGTACAATATTTTAATAATGCTCTATTAATAAAAAAGAATGAAAAGAATTAAATAAACAAAGAGGAATAACGGTATGGAACCTTGCTTTACAAACGATCATGAAACGGGAAAGCGAAAAGAAACTACAACACAATATAAGTGAAAGGAAAATGGAAAACTGCAAGGAATTTATTTTTCTATTTAGCCACGTAATATTGTTATTCTGACACATGTTTATACATGTTTTGTATTTATTGGAATTATAAAACAAAATTAAACTAAAATAAAAATTTTCTGCGTTGATTGACGTAGGAATTTACTTTACAAAAAAATACTAAATCATGTTCCTTTTAAAAAACCTGTTTGTGGATAAATATTTATACATATTTAAATATTACTCCATTTTTAAATTGAAGCAATGAATAATTTATTTATATTTCAAGTTTAACATCTCATGAATTGGCAGCCTTTTAAAATTTCTTCAGTGCTGTTTTGACTGGAACCGTCCTTGTCTCTATATTTTCAGTTCACACAAGTTACTGTCTTGTATTGAACCCACTACGATATCAGTCCACCCCCTATGTAGAGGGTTATAAAAACATCGCAACAAAAACAAGGACCTTAATCAATATAATTTTTATAAACACGAATATTTATGAAAATAATAGCAAAGCTTTTCATCAATTTAAATTAATTATATTATCAAAAGATAAGATTACTTAATCAAATGTCAATAATAAATATAAGATTCGCAAAACATTCCATTGCACATACAGACAACGGTTGCTTAACAAAACTATAAAAAAATGTATTACAGCTAATAGAGCTCGGTGAATAAGTAATTCGGGGGGGGGGGCAGATAGGTGGCTGTTCTGGTGGGTTGTGGAGAATGTGATTGGGCGGGTAAATGAAAGAGTTTGTGACTAATAAAGTAAGTTAATGTGTGTGTGATTTGGTGAGTGGGTGAGTGATTAGGTGGATGGAGAATGAGTGGGAGTGTAGAGTGAGCAGGTGGGTGAATGCGAGATTGAGTGAATGTGTAGGTGAGTGGGGAATGGGTGAGTTATTAGGAGGATGGAGAATGAGTGGGTGTGTAGAGTGAGCAGGTGGGTGAATGAGAGAGTGAGTGAATGTGTGGGTGAATTGGTGAGTTATTAGGTCGATTGAGAATAAGTGGAGGTTTGAGTTTGTGAGTGGGTGAATAATAGAGTTTGAGACTGATAAAGTGAGTTAATGTGTTGGTGATTTGGTGAGTGGGTGAGTGATTATGTGACTGGAGAATGAGTGGGAGCATAGAGTGAGCAGGGAGGTGAATGCGAGAGTGATTGAATGTGTAGGTGAGTGGGTGAATGGGTGAGTTATTAGGTGGATGGAGAGTAAGTGGGTGTTAGAGTAAGTGAGTGGGTGAATGAAAGAGTTTGTGACTGACAAAGTGAGTGAATATGTGATTGATTTGTTGAGTAGGAGAGTGATTAGGTGGATGGAGAAAGAGTGGAAGTGTAGGGTGAGCAGGGAGGCGAACGTGAGAGTGAGTGAATTTGTGGGTGATTTGGTGAATGGGTGAGTGATTGGGTTAATGGAGAATGAGTGGGGGTTAGAGTGAGTGAGTGGTTGAATGAAAGAGTTTTGACTGAGAAAGTAAGTGAATATGTGGGTGATTTGATGAGTGGGTGAGTGATTAGGTATAAGGAAAATGAGTGGGATCGTAGAGTGAGCGTGGAAGTGAATGGGAGAGTGAATGAATATGTAGGTGAGTGGGTGAGTGAAAGAGTGTGTGACTGTGAAAGTGAATGAATGTGTAGGTGATTTGGTGAGTGGGTGAGTGATTAGGTGGATGGAGAATGAGTGGGAGTGTAGAGTGAGAATGGGTTAGTGATTAGATTGATGGAGAATGAGTGGGTGGGTCAAGAGTGAGCAGGTGGGTGAGAGAGTGAGTGGATTAGGTGTGAGAGAGAGAGAAAGAGAGAGTTTGTGGCGTGCGTTTACTAATTTGTGAGTTTATGGGTGGTTGTGTTTGATTCAAAAGGTTTTAGCAGTACTATTATTAATTTTATCCTCATTTTTTCAATCTCTAACACTATAAGTGATTTTATTTTTCAAAATTGATTAAATTAACCTTGAATTTATTCATTTCAAACTCTTATTTAATATAAATGTAAATTATTTAAAAACATGAAGTAGCTCAAGTACATATGTTAAGGGTCATCTCTTATTTCTGATATTTTTGTAAAAAACCTTTGTTTATTTACTTTTTAATTTGCAACATTTTACAAATATTTTTACTCGTTGTAATTTATGTACTCATATAAAATTACCTTTATTTAGGGTGGACGTGAATATTTCAAATTTTGCCTTTATTTCTTAACGTTTGTTTACATCTGACAAGTTTAATACCCGCCATCTTGGTCTTATCACATAAGCCAGTCAGGGTTTGTCTCAGGGTTTATTTGTTCTAATAAGATAAAGCCACTAAACTCAAGAACATGACATTTTCATGAAAATGTTTTTTTGTTAAGATTTTTTTTTTATTTTCTATTCTAACCCCAAAAAATTAATTTTTTACTTATTTGTAAGAAATAAGAAAGCTCTAAACTTTTATAACTCGAGCAGGTTCCAGGGTCCTTGTAAATCTTGGTACTAGTTTGGTACAGACCTCTCAGGTTGTTTTGGCCGATCTACTTTGTGATCCAATTAGTTCTTCCCTCAATATTGTTTTGAGTTGGTTATTGCTCTTCTGTCTCCATTATTTGCTTTACTGTTTTACGTGTTACCACATATTCAGTTTTTTTAAATTCAAAGGTTCGAATTTATTACAAGTTAATAATTTCACTGTCTTGATACTTTTTTTATCTATGTCAATTCATTCCCGACTTAAGGCTATAATTTTAGAATTTGGATTTCTTTAGAATTTTCTCTAACCTACCATTTAAAACATTTAAATTTGATCTTCGTAGCTTGAAAGTTAGTCACTGCTCTGCTACTACATTCGAAGTACAAATCTCACTGCACTTTTTTTAATTGACTTCAATACTTAGAAAACGCAACACATTTCCATGTTAAAAAGTTCACATTTAGAGAGTAAAATCCCTAAAAGGGGTGGGAAACTAACATATTAGGCTACCAGGGTAACACTACAAACGAACTTAGGCCTTATGATTCTTCTACACTTTAACTTAAGAAGCGGAGAGAGTTCGAAACGACTGCCTGGGTTAACTACACATACCACCCTGAAACTGCCTTCGTTGTTTTCTGCTTCCCTTTTGGGCTACCCCTCCTCTGCTGCTGAGACTTCCTCCAATCAC
Source organism: Prosapia bicincta (assembly GCA_036971475.1). Classification (NCBI taxonomy): domain Eukaryota; kingdom Metazoa; phylum Arthropoda; class Insecta; order Hemiptera; family Cercopidae; genus Prosapia; species Prosapia bicincta. The sequence goes on along the minus strand of JBAIZL010000010.1, from coordinate 56,877,098 downwards.
AAACTTCTTAAGTTACGGGGTGACCTATCATATGATATAATCTTGCTGCTATTTTACAATTCCAATGGTCTTCCAAGCTACATTTTCACTTCCTTTCACTGTTTGTATTCTACTTCTCTTCCAAATGAACAAAATTGTCCCTTCTTTAGAATGTTTTTTTACACATTCTAGTTATTAGGTATTTGGATATGGCATGATGTTTGTAGTTAAATCCTGTTTTTTATAAAGTTTAAAATTTTATATTTTAAAATTGAAATTTATATATATAAATATATATATTCTTAGAATAACGTATTAGATTAAAACAAGTGAGAAATAATGCAAAATGACTGAAAATTATATTTCGTGTTACAAAAATGTCGAAGTGTTCTATTGGCGATTCGTTATGCATTTTAAGGATCTGCTTCATTTATATTGATTGAAATTTTTGCTGTAATTTTGAAGTTATGGTTTGATGTTTTACTGGATTTGTCTGCCTGGTCGGCCCTTTTCTACTGGTCAGCTCTACTTTTATCACTGGAATTTTGTTTCACTGTTGTTTCGTCCATCTTTTCCGCACATCCCGGGAGGAAATCTTTCTGTCAATGTCTTACATCACGTAAGAATTCATGGAAGGTTAGTATTTGAATCCTGTTAAACTTCAGTAACTTCAGTTCTGTTTTACTTAAGTTTGTTAAAATCTTCCGATATTGTTTGCCTCTAACCCATTTTGCAAACGGCGTAGTTCCGTTCCCCGGGATGTACGTGTGCGGTGCACGGACGCGGGTTGGTTACATCCCATAAATTTTGATGATAAGGCCGAAAGGGTGCCGATCCTAGGCCGGCGTCAAAGCAAGAAGAATTTCGATGACTCTGGTGGAAGCTAAATCAGAATAAACAAATTTATTGTAACTTCGTGTCGTTTAATTTATCTAAATTATTTTTTCTAAAATTATGTATCCGTTTTATTTAATCTAGATTCTATGGAATTAAAATGCATCACAGCTTAATAAGTTTTACGAGCACACCGCTATTTCATACTTTTAGTACAAATTAATTTCTACATTTTTCTATAGCTACATCGTCGTCCAGACCGAAGTACACTATGATATACAGATGCGCCGATTCCGATTCTCGATTCCAGGAGTCGTTGATTGTAATGGTATCTAGTGATAGTCGATACTCGATTCTGCAATGATTAAAGCGCCGATTCCGGTTCTTGCTTTTTACAACTGTTGAAATTCGTGAACGGTGTAACTTATTGGGAAAATAACTAATCATCAACTATGTCTTATTTATGTATTAGTTGGTTTGAATGAATTAAACGATTAAAGCAAATGAAGATTTGAGATAACGAAAATATTATTATTATTTGTAACGCAACAACAAAGAAGATCGCAAACACTCATGGTCCGTTTATTTGTCACTTTTATCCGATATGTTTGTCATGCTTTCAGATAGTCCTATTCATATATCATAACAAACAACGTTTTGTGTTGCCTACTACTTTTAATCAAAGTTTACAAAAGACTTCACCAAACGACCGATGTGTAAGCTAAATTATTATTAGAGAATAAAATGTATGCATATATAACCTGAAAGAATCGAGAATCGACCTAAGAATCTAGAATCGAAAGAAAAATGTTAGAATCGATATTGGTAATGGAATCAAAATTTTAGAAACCGTTTAATCCTTATTATACTATAATAGGTTCTTTTCTCCTGAAAAGGAAAAAAAATATAACGTTTCATGTAGTTTTTACGGTTACTAAATACGCAGAACTAAAGACTAGTTTAAAGGTCATGATACTGACCTTTTGTGGGAGGTCGAGGTTGCGGGAGGTGTGTGGAAATTATATGATATACGGCCCAGTTCTGACATAGTTTTAGAATCCCTCAAATGGTTTAATTATATTGTTAGTACATCATATCCTGATTGTTTTACTTTGAAATAGCTATGAACGTTTCTTTCTTACTACGCCAATGAAGCAGGCGTAGACAGTGTGTAGCGGCTTCAACGAAGAATGAAACATAGAATTCCCATAAACGCTAGTATATTTACTTCTGAGGACAGTTCTACACTAATTACCTCTAAAGCAGTGGTTCCCACTCTTAGAGGACCGTGGGCAATGTCTTAGAGGTCCGTGAGATACCACTGAAATTGATATATTTTTATTTATCACGTTCGCTGAGACTGTATTTGTAACTACGTGTTTCATGAAAAATAATTAAAGAAATCGGCTTGATATGCAGTATGACGTCACAGTAAAAGTTTCAAGTATGGAGCCTAACATTTCTCCAAAAACATGAACCCAAAGGACAGATTCAACTCATCTCACTACAATTGTTGTTAAGTAGTGAGAATGTGTAATTGCATTGTATAATTTATTCAGCCGGCGTATTAAAGCCTATCTTTATTAAGATACGTATTGTTGTATTAGGACTCCAATCGGCCCAAGACTCCTGACTTTGTCCGATGCTGGTAATTTAATAGATTTTATTCCTAATAATAATTTACGTTTAATAATAAATAATAATAAAAACGTTCAATAAATAATTGAAATACTGAAATTACTTTTGCCTGTGCCTGTACCCTTAGTGGAACAAGTTCCCAAAACTTCAAGAAACACTTCTTGAAGAAATCCCCAAAAACTTACAAGTAATTGTCAATGCTTTGTGACTTTGTGAAAACATCGAACAAGAACGTGTAGTGCACGAATTTCACGTTGTGAAGGACGACGGATTTCCTTTTCATAAAAAGAAAAGTAAAGTGTACAAATTTAAACATCCCCCATCCCTTCACAAAATACAAGGCATTAGACATCAGACATTAATAAGAGATATAAATGCACTTTCACCGTCCATCACTGCCTATAACAAACACTTTACTTGACATAAAATAATTTACAAACTATTCTTATCGATTACGAAATTCAAATAAAAAATAATAGGTAAATATACAATTAATTGTAATGTTTTATTTCATTAAGTAATTCTGTTCGTTGCTCACCTGAAATGACCCTGTTCTTCAAGAGAATTAGAAAAGGTTGTGTCGAAAGGGGTAATTTCGAAGATAAGTCGAGACAAAGAACATGTAAGCGGGTAGACTTTCATTTCAGCAATCTGAGAATAGAAAATGAATAAAAATAAATATAAATGAGGATCAACAGCTTCTTAATGCACATCTATGTAATGTTTTTTAAATGTTCGTCTAATTTATGTAAAGGCAATAAATGTTCGTCTACTAAGGGCAATAAGACTCAAGGCTAGTCTATAAACGTATACGGCAAGATATAGGGTCTCCGGCTAGGTGTGCTCCCATACAAGCTGAGGGAGCTTGCTGGGTTCCTAAACTTATTTAGTTTAAAGTAAAATTATTACTCACCTCCACCAGACGTCGTTCCAAACCACGAAGCCGAAATGTCGCTTCTGAAAACATACATTATAATTTGTAAACATCAAGTGTAGTAAAATAGATAATATTAGATAGATATTAAGACACATAGATAATAATAAAATAGATAAATGGATATTTAGGTCGGTAGGTAAAATTAGAATGATTTACATTAACCTTTCCTATGCGATGTCTATTGGAAGTTGTATAGCAATGCTTCCACGAGTATTGTAGTTTACTTACGATGTAGGCTACTACAGGATATTTGACTATAATGGAATCAAATTAATACATGTGTTATACAATAACAGATTTACTTTAGTCCTAAGTTCTAAATTGTAACATTTACAGGTAGTTATAGATAATTAAACTATTAATAATGTACATTTATTTTCCTACACTAGAAATGCTTCTATACCGTATGTAAACTTTAGTTCTATAATATCTCTCTTACTAATACCACTTCCTACTTGATTATCTCCTTCACTTAACACAACTTACTACTTTTACTTTGCTAGTTTACTTTTTCCTATTTTAATTTAGAGCTTGATACCAAAATTACCCTGTCGCCCCCTTCAGTCTGGGAATTTGACTAATTAGCGTTTCCTTTGGATAATTTCCATACAGATTTCATCCTCTCTTTAAATTTGATTGGATACCAAATACCGCTAATTTTTCTTCGGTTTTATCAGAACGTCGCTTTCTTCGCTTTATCTTAGGCTTTGGTGGGAACTTCTGAACATTTCTCAATCTGCAGGTGTTAGTTGGACTTGCTTTTTATACATTCGCAGGGTCTCTCGATGCCGAACTTAACTCTCCTCTCCAGTGATCTAGACCACTTTCCCTACTAAGTAGTCTTTCGAAGTATATTATTATTTATGGCGCGTGCATTATTATTATTATTACTATACCAAGTGCGTGCAGTAACCCTTTTTTGCTGAACGTTCTACAACTGTTTGCCTTTTGATAGATAGCGACAGTTTGCTACAGTCTCTCATAGGTCAAATATTTCACAAACATTTTTCCTAGGTGATAGATTTTCATGTAGAATTTCAATATATATATATATATATATATATATAAATATATAAATACAAATTATGTTATATATATAAATATATCTTATATCTGCTCACATACAAATGTCAGTGTTTCAGTCAGCAACAAGTTCTAAGTCATATTTCTCTTTCTCTCTCTTTTCTCTCTCTCTCTCTCTCTCTCTCTCTCTCTATATATATATATATATATATATATATATATATATATATATATATATATATATATTTAGAGAGGAAAAGAGAGAGAAAGAGAGCTATGATTTGGAACTCGTTGCTGACTGGAACACTGACATTTGTAAATCATCAGATATAACTGACTCTAGTAGTTAAGAGTCTAGTACTGACTCTAGTACTCCTCTATTCTAACTCTAGTAACTAAGAATAGAATTTCCATTTTATACAAAACTAAAGGAACAAATAAAGAGTCACTTACAAAACGACTGAGTCCTGTAGAACGCAGGTACTTCAATCTTTTGCGGAAATAGTGCGGAATCACTTGTAGAAAATATTGCAGCTTTTTTATAAACTATTTCCGCTTTATTAATAACATTATTATTATTATACCAAGTGCGTGCAGTAATCCTTTTTTGCTGAAAGTTCTACAACTGACTTCCCTTTGATAGATAGCGACAGTTTGCTACGATCTCTTACAGTTCAAATATTTCACAAACGTTTTTCCTAGGTGATAGATTTTCATGTAGAATTTCAATATATATATATATATATATATATATATCTTATATCTGCTCACTTACAAATGTCAGTGTTTCAATCAGCAACAAGTTCTAAGTCATATTTCTCTTTCTCTCTCTCTCTCTCTCTCTCTCTCTCTCTCTCTCTCTATATATATATATATATATATATATATATATATATATATATATATATATATATATATTTAGATAGGAAAAGAGAGAGAAAGAGAGCTATGATTTGGAACTCGTTGCTGACTGGAACACTGACATTTGTAAATCATCAGATATAACTGACTCTAGTAATTAGGAATAGAATTTCCATTTTATATAAAACGAAAGGAACAAATAAAAAGTCACTTACAAAATGACTGAGTCCTGTAGAATGCAGGTACTTCAATCTTTTGCGGAAATAGTGCGGAATCACTTGTAGATAATATTGCAGGTTTTTTATAAACTATTTTCGCTTCCTCTTCTTCGTCATCATCCTCAGGAATCACCTCGAGAATAGGATCGAACTTTATTCTCGGGTATGCGCTTGACAAATAGCTGAGCATATCTTCATCAAAAACTGCTGTAAAGTTAGATTTTTTAATAAATCTTGTGTCATATAGCTATAATATAGATACGATATTAAACTATAAGGTAAAACTAGAGCTTACTGACATGCATATCATGATATATATATATATATATATATATATATATATATATATATATATATATATATATATATATACTAAATACTATGTTTGTAAGAACTGTGTACTATGAATTAAAAAAAAAGAATTTTTCTCTATATCATAGCAAATGTTTTGTTTTCATAGTTTTTAAAAGTCATGTTCGTAGAGCATAGAATTATATATAAACAAAAATACAAGTCAAATTTTATAAGCTGCCACTTGGCTCTTAATATATATTTATTAAATTAAAATTTATATAAATTTAAACTACTGAAAAACATAAATAACTTAAAGGGAACGTTCTAATAGTTCGTTTCTACACGTTTTAAATATCCTGTTATTTACATTTGTCTTAATGAAATGCTCGACATTACTGAATATAATTAACGGCCACAGTGTCGGTTTCTTGTAGTGTTATATCTGTGACAAAAGGCGCAAATTACACCTTGGAGAAGGCTTCTTATTTAAGGCATGAGTGTACTAATGTTTCAAATCTAATGTTTTAATTAACATATTATTTATACAGTTATGTAACTTTAATACTTTGGATCTATAGTCTCATTAAACTTCATGTATTTTCTCCTTGAAATATATTACTATAGTAGTAGATTTAAGGGCGGAGAGACTTACATAAACATCAAAATGAAAATTATAAAACTGGCGGCTCAAATTTGATGCTATGATATTTGAATGTTATCTAAAGGACACGCATGAGACGAGGATCCCAATATTTGCCTTATACACAGCAATTCGTGGAAAATGAAATCATATATGACTTTTCAAACAGCTGTAAAACTATTTAATTAAATTATTGGATTTTAATAAAACTACTAAATTACTTTATTTCTAGGTGAAATTAAAACAACCTAAAAGTAATTACCTCCCCTTTCCTTCCTCTTCCTTGTACCAAAGCAGCACGTGACTGGAACAAGACATCGCTTTATTAAAGCAAGAAGCTTACAAGGTATACAATATTACTTGTATTATTCTAAACGCACGCGTGCGCGCGCGCACACACACACACACAGGCAACTGTTATTGCAATATTTTTTTTAAAGTTAAACATGTATGTAAAAAGTCCTATTCAATAGACCATTAGATAGCTTTCACTTAATAATATAGATATTTACTATTTAACAGAAATATAGGTCTATATAGGGGTCAAGGTGTTACTAATATAAACAAACAAATATTAAGATTCAATTCCTACTTAGATCAACAACAACAAAAAATTAAAATTAATGTGAATAAAGTAACGTAATCTATTCAGTAAAACAGCTGTTCTACCACATCACCATCAACATAAAATCAGCTGTTTAATGAAATTGTATGCTATCACTAATTTTAACCAAATTAGGCGAAATAACTATATTCCATACTTTGCGAGTTTTGTGAAAATATTATCTCCCATTAAAAACTTAATTACTTCTGTAAATATAATATACTTCGGAAAATCTGTAATATATCATTCACTACAAATTTAAAAATTGTATTTGAAATTGAGTAGAACTTTTATAATTTAAAGAAAGAAGGTTGAGGATGTTTGTCCTTCAGATGATCCTGATGTTTTTTAAAGGGTTCAAAGGCTGTTGCGACTTCCTTTAATAGAGATATAACAGTCTGGAAAGCATCATAGAGGACGGAGATTAAAGGTTCTATGCGTCAAAACCTTTGAGGGTAAAGGGCTGACTATTGTCAGCGCATTGACAAAAATAGTAAAAGGACTTTCTTCCCCATAGGAAAGGGGACCCGGGATCGTTTCCTTAAGGATTCGCTCCTGATTTCAACTTCTTGAGCTACACAAAACATCGTTATATTAAACCTTATCTGAGTTTCGAGATGTCTTATTTGGCCTATGCGATATTTAGTAGCCTAAATGTCAAAATGTACATTTAGTAGGCCTAATATAACAAACAAATGACAATTTTATTAACTAACTAAATCAAGTCGACAATAACCTGTGGAAAATTTATATTTCTTCATTTTCAGTCTTTCACCTCGGCAGAGCCATGACATTTAAGGGGATATATAATTATAAATATGGTTGTAAATGAAGAACATGTTTATAGAAGAGAGACATTGTTTTTGTTATACATAAATATCATTTTTTGATATTTTGCAGGAAAAATGGATGTTTTAGCAAGAGATTCATTAAATATTGATGCTGGGTCAAAATAAAAAATGTTTTAGTAAGTAATATTTTTAGGTTATTTATTAGGTTCACACACTAAGTAATCTACCACCAGCCGAAGACTATTCCTGCTTACAAAACCTCTATCATTATTTATGTATCGGAACGCTAGATAGCTATTTATTATATGCCAGAGTTTGGAGAAATGTCCACCATGGCTATTCGTACTTAATACACAAAGGCGGTAGGATAGGAATGTAATTGGTTTTAAGTTAACATTTCGTTAATTAAATTAACAAATACTCACAAAGTTTCCAAATGTTTTTAAGTTTCATACTTTTTGTTCTTATTCCAACAAAATATAATGAAAAAAGACTTTACGTAACCATGGCTATATGAATGAGGTTTATTCTTGATTGTTGTACGGTTTTAGCTGGCATAAATAATATTAATATTTATATACTCATTATATTTCCATGTTCGTCAAGATTTATTTTTATAAATTCTTAAAAGTTTGAAAGGATAATATTTATTATTAAAATAGATGCTTTACTTCTTCAAAACCTCGCTTGTGGCGCCCTCTACATATTTGTGTCAGAATAACACTACACAACAAGGCAACATGGTTACTCTTGTCAGGCTGACCGGCAGGCTCTGACTGGAAACATGTTATATATATATATATATATATATATATATATATATATATATATATATATATATATATATATATATTTATATATACTGCCTCACAGTTCCTACCTCAGTATGAGCATAGTTTCTTTACGGTGTGGTGCTGCTTACGAGTCTTGTAAATATTGGGAAAATGGTGGCATAAATAACCAACCTCTCCCCCTCCTATGGAGAAAATTTTCTCGAGCATATTATAAAGGAAAATGAACACAAAAAGACAGAAGCAAATACCCTATCAATAGACTTTCATCACTCTAACTATAATGCAAAATACAACATAGAAAAATCACGTCTAGGCTTTTAAAAAGTGATAGCAACAGTTTTTGAGATGAACGGGTTTAAACCACGATTTTTTTCAAATCAAATACGTGGCTTCGTTTGTAGCAAGCTAAGGAGTGTAAAATCAACAAAAGTGGCAGCACACTACGGGTGCCTACTCCAGTGGTTGCCTACTGGAACTAACCCCTAAGATTCGGCGGGCAATGTCTTAGGAGTAGGTGAGATGTCACTGATACTAAAATATTTATATTTAACACATTCACTGCGGCTGTATCCGACCGTTGCATTCATCGAGGGCTTTAGTAGCCAAGAGAATGCCTGAAGTGTTGCATAAAATTCTCAATGAAGTAGTTCAACGTATAACTAAAATAAAACCAGACCTTTGCTGTTTAGAGTGAAGTGCGCATGTGCAGTACCTTATTCATAGCTAAGTAAAGCGGCTCTCCCGAGGTGGTAGGCCTATACTGAAAAGGTTTTTTGATGATAAGGATGAGGTCAGAATCTTCCTTCTTGATACCAAGTATTGAGATTTACTTAGACATTTCTTGGCTTTGCGACTGCTTACTTAGCTGTGTTTGTACATTTGAGAGTTTTAAATCTTCAAAATTTATCAACCCCTTTCAGGGAATACTTTCCTGGCCTGGAATCTAACAGGAGTTGGATTAGAACTACGTTTTGCTTCCCTGAAATAGAAAAGATCCAGAGTGCTTCAGAAGAGAAACAAGATCGACATGAACTGACCGCAGTGGCAGTGGCATACTAAAGAATGTTTTAATGGCGAGAGCATTGTAGAATTTTGGTTGCCACTACAAAACACTTAGAAATAAGCAATGAAATTAATACTACATATTCCAACTACCTACAGATGTGAACTTGCATCCTTAACTATGTACTTTATGAAAAATAAATATAGGAATCTGCTTGATATGCAGTAGAATTTCAGACTAAAAGTTTCAAGAATGGGACCATTAGGGAACATTTCTGCAATCATGAACTCAAAGTACAGATTCAACTCATCTCACGGACATTATTGTTAAGATATGATTTGACCTAACATTTCTGCAATCATGAACTCAAAGTACAGATTCAACTCATCTCACGGACATTATTGTTAAGATATGATTTGACCTAACATTTCTGCAATCATGAACTCAAAGTACAGATTCAACTCATCTCACGGATATTATTGTTAAGATATGATTTGACCTAACATTTCTGCAATCATGAACTCAAAGTACAGATTCAACTCATCTCACGGACATTATTGTTAGATATGATTTGACCTAACATTTCTGCAATCATGAACTCAAAGTACAGATTCAACTCATCTCACGGACATTATTGTTAAGATATGATTTGACCAAACATTTCTGCAATCATGAACTCAAAGTACAGATTCAACTCATCTCACGGATATTATTGTTAAGATATGATTTGACCTAACATTTCTGCAATCATGAACTCAAAGTACAGATTCAACTCATCTCACGGACATTATTGTTAAGATATGATTTGACCTAACATTTCTGCAATCATGAACTCAAAGTACAGATTCAACTCATCTCACGGATATTATTGTTAAGATATGATTTGACCTAACATTTCTGCAATCATGAACTCAAAGTACAGATTCAACTCATCTCACGGATATTATTGTTAAGATATGATTTGACCTAACATTTCTGCAATCATGAACTCAAAGTACAGATTCAACTCATCTCACGGATATTATTGTTAAGATATGATTTGACCTAACATTTCTGCAATCATGAACTCAAAGTACAGATTCAACTCATCTCACGGATATTATTGTTAAGATATGATTTGACCTTACATTTCTGCAATCATGAACTCAAAGTACAGATTCAACTCATCTCACGGATATTATTGTTAAGATATGATTTGACCTAACATTTCTGCAATCATGACCTCAAAGTACAGATTCAACTCATCTCACGGATATTATTGTAAGATATGATTTGTTGCAATTGCATTAATATAAATTTTAACTAATATTATTAATATTCTTATTTTAATTTTATTCAATAGTTTTTCTTTGTTTACCGCAATTAAAACTGACTAAATTTGATTCTTGTGTTTACTTCATTAACTTTTAACTCCAAATAAAATATTAATATAAATAAGTTTAACGAATTTCGCCTTGACCTACAAACTTTAACATGTGATAGTTTTATATTTTGTATCTTAAATAAAAATAAAGCACTTCCTGAATGTACTTATAATAAACTTATGGTAGCATCAAATTTAATTCTCGTATGTTAGAACAGTTTCCACCTTAAAGTGAAGACGTCATTATTTGTAAAGCAAATATGATGAAAAGATTCATATACTTTGGCTAATAGAAATAAATACACGAGCAATAAACAAACTAATTCTAGAGTACACTGATGGGACATTTATATAGTTTTAATAGTTATTTAGCAATGCGATAAGTTACTTAGTCTTGATGAAAAGAACAATATGTACGTGTCGGCAATAAGTTGGAAACCTCGAAATTTCGCATTTAATAGAGAGCAAAGGTTTTTCACTATATTTACCTAGATAAAATTTAACTGGATTACTATTTAAGTACAAAATGTTCTAGTTAAACTATCCTACACCTGGTTATACGTTGACGTCATACATCTATGTAGGCCCTATATCTGGAGTCAAAGTTTAATCTAACAGTGGTTTATTCCTAAATTACCATATATACCGTCTAGATGCCACGAATATATAGTGATAGAAGCACCATATGGTTGAATAATTTGATTAAAACTTACAGAGTCTCCAAAAGTTTTTAAGCTTCATATTTTAGCTTTCAAACTAAGAAAATATGATTCAAAATGTCTTTAAGAAACCATGGTAATGTAAATTCAGCGTTTGATTAATTGTTGTACGATTTAGGTAACTATTGTAATATAAATATTGTTTACCTTTTATATTTACAAATTTATTTATTATTAAATTTTTATAGGGTCGAAAACGTTTGAAAACCGTAGCTCATTGCCAATGTCCGTCTAATTATTCAAAATAAACTACTACAGACCTGGTTCTAACGGAGAAGCTCATCAATTAGAGTGGGGGAAAAGCCTTACGTTCCCCTCAAATCCCTCGGGAGCTCCTCATATTCCAGTGATTCGGGTTCTCTCCGTCATCATCCAATATAAAACCGCAGTGACTGATGGTCATCTGCATTATAAATGTTGACTAACAACTATCCGGCCACTGGATGGTCCTACGTTTACACGGACGCATTGGCCTTAAGAGAGTCCAGCTCGAAAGCCGTTACTATTGGTTTACACTAAAATCACATTGAATACAGAGTGGCAACCATTTTTCATGCCTCTGAAGGTTTTCGAGTTGCACCGAAGACACGTATTGAAGACAGAAACACTTTTCAGTATTTACTCTTCAACCGATTACAAGTTTAATGGTAATTCCTACTAATATTAGGGCAAATAACATTTTTTTAGACTGTTGTATCTGTCGATGATTTTGGGGTAAAGTTTCTTTCCAGAAAAATTATAGTTTTTTTGATGTTTTATCAGTAAAAAATAATAACTTAAATTCTAGTATTTAATCAATCTTTCCACTAATTTTAAACTTTCAAATTAAAAACTAAAATTTCTAGTTAATTCTAGTTCCTAAATAAAGAGTAAGTTTATAAAAACCGTAGAACCATTAATAAATATGCATACACAATATGCAATATCCTCATAATATGTCTACCTTCCTATGTTAATTGGCCATTTTCGAGAACTAAAACTTACAAAGAGTGTCTAAATGCACTAGTTATGACTTATATCCATAAACAATTCTTGTAAGCAAGGATAATGTTTTTATCAAACGTTTAAGCAAGTATTGTAGATTTTTAACAATTTTTGTTTATTTCTAAAAATAAAAATTTCAAAATTGCTTCAAGGCCTGTTTTTTTTCTTGCAAGAGTTTAACCTGATTTCCTAAGCAAATACCACCCTAGACATGTACTTGTATGTATTATTGTTTACAGAATTATCCTTCTTTGTGATTATAGTAAATTAGGAACGTATTTTATTCTTATTTTTTCGACGTATGTCTTATTTAAAGAATTAAAAAGATCTGAGTTAGTATTTATCAGCCCCTAGTTTGTGTAGAATGGAAAAAGCCCAGATATATATTATTCAATACTACTAAGTGTGGAAGAGATATTTTAATGTGAATGACTGTTAACCTCGACCAACCATAAAATGGTCAAATGCCTCAACATGGGGTTGAATGAAAGTGATTTGCGCATTGTAAAGAATTATAGAAAAATATAAAACATTATTTTTAAATTATTTTAAATTGACTAATTTTACAAGAAAATTCATACTATTTCAAACTTTCTCATGGAAATTAAAAACTATAACTTCAAGATAATTATAGTTGCTAAAGATAGAATGAGATAATAGTAACTAAAGAGCTATTATTAAATATGTGTAACTTTCTACATAATTCTAGTGTGTGTAGAATGGATAAAGGCCATACACACACACACACACACACACACACACACACACACACACACACACACACACACACACACACACACACACACACAGTCACACACACACACACACACACACACACACATACACACACACAAACACACACACACACACACACACACACACACATACACACACACACACACACACACACACACAGTCACACACACACACACACATACACACACACAAACACACACACACACACACACACACACACACACACACACACACATACACACACACACACACACACACACACACACACACACACACACACATATATATATATATATATATATATATATATATATATATATATATATATATATATATATATATATATATATATTTCAATATTACTAATGCAGGTGGAAGAAATATTGTAATGTGAATGACTG
>JBAIZL010000010.1:56845759-56848259 GCA_036971475.1 Prosapia bicincta | reverse complement strand
TTAAGGTCAGAGGTTAATTTCTCTCGTTTTCATTTAATTAATAAAATTTATATTGAACAATTTTTGTGGAAAGTTGACATTTTAAATAATTCAATTTCAAATAAAATTTCTTTTTGGAGTTAAAGAATTTCAGACAATGGCTTTGTTTAAAAAGTAACTGAGAGGGGGTAGTTTTGGGTAGGGAATCCCCTCTACTACATGAGATCCCCTTTTCCAACCAAGATTACTTATATTAAATAAAATTAAAATTGTTATACGAAAAGAAAAAATTGGTGTTTGGGTTTTTATGTAAAGAAATTCAGATATCAGTATAAATGAAAATAAATTAAAATTATTTGATGAAAATTAATTAAAATGAAAGTTCAATGAAAATTAGGTAAAATTAATTAATGCAAATTAATTAAAATTATTTCAGAATTTAGTTAAATCAAAGAGGGATTAAGGGAGTGAAATTGTGAGTCTAGTGAATAAATTTATTACGTCAAGAATTTCAAATAAAATGTAAGGTTTTAGTTAAATTAGTTACATAAGAAAAAATAATTCATTTTTTATTGTTGGCAAATATGTGTTCAAAATTTTTATCAAACTAAATGTAGTAAATTTGTATATTGAAATAATTTCTGTTTTATGAAAAATATTTAATTTTATAACTTAAAGGGTTATATTGTTTTTGTTTTTTAATTTCATTGCTGTTTTTAAATATAATAATTAGTTACAGGATTAAATTGGTAATTGCTATAACAAATAATTTTATATCATTTACTGTTCTTGAGTAGAGAAAATTTGCTTATTCATTATTTTATAAATTAAAAGTAATGAGAGTTTAACTTAAAGGGTTATATTGTTTTTGTTTTTTAATTTCATTACAGTTTTTAAATATATTAATTATTTACACGATTAAATAGGTAACTGCTATAACAAATAATTTTATATTAGGCCTATTAACTGTTCTTGAACAGAGAAAAATTGTTTTTGGAATTAACTTCTAAATTGAAAATATCAATGGTTTAGTTTAAGGGATGACATTGTTTTTTTGTTTTTATATGATTGCGGTTTTAAATATGTTAAATAGGTTAAAAAAGCAAGGACTGTTTTGGTTTAATTAAAGAGTTATGTATTTGAGACTTTAAGTATTAAAAAAGGTTAAAGGGAACTCAGCTAAAGAAATTTTTTCCATCTGAAACTAATAACTAAAGATAGAATTTCTAAGAAATTGTAACATAATAAGAATAGACAGAAAAAAATAAAAAAAGGTAGTATTAAAAACTTACCGAACTAGTAGATGTAAGATGGGTAAAAACTGTGCAGTAGTAATAAGTTAAAAAGTAAATAAAAAACATATTTTTTACTAACTTGCCAACAAAGCAATAGTGTTTTTATTTAAAACAGATTTCTTACACATTCCTAAGACCAAAGGGTCATTTCGCCAAAAAGATGCCTTCAAAAAACTCATTCCCCGGGAAATACGTCTAAAGGGTTAAATTTCAGCAAGTTAGTTTTTTTTATAATAAAGTCCAGTGACTTGTTCTCTGGCAGATTTTGGCGGGTCATTGCACAGTATCCTAGTTTGGCTAGGATAGGCCCTGTCAGAATTCTGAGCCTGCTGCGGGGTAAGGGTGGGGGCGGGGCTGTAGCCCGCGCGAGTAAGGACGGCCGGTGGGCGCGCGCTCCGCTGCAACACACACACACACACACACACACACACTCACACTCACACTTACACACACTTATACACCCCCCATGACACATTTTCATTTGGTCAACACATTGCCAGCGCTTTGTGTTCGCTTCGTGGTAGATTGTTCTGCCTGAATCAGCCGCTGAAGTCATATTCATTACGTCATCAGTGACGTGGCCAATCCTCGTGTATGTGGTTTTATAATAGGTCCACCATTTGTAGTTCTTATAAGAACGCATACATTGTTAAAATATAACATTACTGGACACGAACACAATAATATATATATATATATATATATATATATATTTTAGAGAATATTATAAGATAGAGTTTAGCTTGTGAAATTAAATATATAAGAAATATCGGATTCTGAGCATTTGTCTGACAACACAAATTTTATCGATGACTAGCTGACCCGGCGAACTTCGTATTACCTAAAAGTAAATGAATGACGTGTTAACATTAGCTAAACATAATTTAACGAAAAACGTATTTATGCGTTACTGGAATCGAAACAGGAACGCTAATATTTCTCGGTTAAAAGCGGTGATATTTACAAAAATACGGTTCTTGTTATAAATAAAAACCCAATAATATTACACAAAGATTCAGCTATGTATTGCGGAAAAATGGGTAATGTTTTCAACCTAACGAAGACAACCTTAAACAGGCGCCACGCTTAGAGGCATGCGTATCGTTCCGCCCATTTCAGGGAGAGAAGGGTTGTTAACAAAAACTTAATTATATGTTCTGTAAAAAGTTTGGTTTTGTTTTTAGTAGTTTATTGAATCACTAACATATAGCGTTTCCGCACGATAT